>CM068303.1:55381589-55981589 GCA_034768395.1 Linum lewisii
AGGAGCACAAGGCAATCTCCGTGGCAAATATCAGTGAAGTTTCTGCTGTTCACTTGAGAATAAAATGGTGCTGAAGTAGTTTCTTGGAGTTCCTTCAACTCTGCGAAGGTTTATCATTAAATCATTACTTTCAGTTCTTAGTGGAGATCTTCGTATAATCTGCACTATGCTGCACATCTAAGTGCTCAAATTTCTAAGCAAAATTCTGCATTAAAATTCAATATGAAAACGGGTTAGCATCAGCTTAATTCTTAAATGAGACGAACCTAAGAATGCTGAAAGGTTCTGAACAGTTCCAGCTACTGTGCATAGTACACTAAGTATATCCACCCATGGAGCGACTGGAGAGCTGGAACTCATGCGCACCTAATGTACTACTGTGAGTTTGCTAGCACTGTGAGCAAAGAATGACTTACTTGAGGCTAAAGCTTCTAGGCTCTAGCTAACTTAAAGAGTTATGCTTCGGGAGCCTTTCTCTTGCGATCTGACTCAGTGGAAGCATCTTGCTGGGCCTTTGGAAATTCTGACCTGCTCTCACACCAATGGTCAAAGATATTACCAAATGCACCACTCCACTCACATACAAGGATAAAGTATCCTTGAATGACTAGGTAAGGTAGAAGAAGTATTTACCCGCAAGTAGAACATTTCTGGTGACGCTTACAGAATATGGACAAACAAACAGAACACACATATCCCATATCGATTGTTGTTTTGTGGCAAAAGCATCTGCAGTACAGAACTTTGGTTGAGCCACTTGTGAACAAAAATCAACGTGCCAAAGAGTGGTAAAAAGGCAAGGAAAAGAAGATAATTTGTAATGTTTATGAGCTAGTCTGCAACTTACGAAGCACGGAAATCTACACCAGCTGGTCTTGGCAGTTGTAAGAAGTCTCGAGAGTGCAGGTCAACTGCAAACACAGTCTGCATATACAGTGAGATTGAATTATCTTCAAAAGCAAAGTACTTGGTCAACCTATAGATGAAATTCTATGGGGCGTTCAGAGGCCGACTTCATGTTAGAAATGGGATTACAATTTACGACAAAATGATTTTTTTACATGCCTTTCGCTATCAGGAAGTAACACAGAGGAGTTTATAGAGAGGAGAAAAGACATACCACTAAGTATTGAAACAGCCCATCCAAATGTTGGGGCTTAACATATACACCTCCAGTGATGTAAGAAGCCTGTTAGACATATGTTCAATACAATCATAAGCTAATAACTGATTATTACAAATAAACAAAAGCCTATTCATATGTGAAACAGTATATCATCCAAAAGGATTTACTACCTGCTGCAAGAAAGCAGAATTGTGAGAACCTACGTAACAGCAATCTATCGGCACCTGCAGCAGGTCAATTTAGACAATTATCTTGTATGGAGATAATAAAATGAACAGAATTCTGAGTTAAACCAAAGCAATAACTGGTCCTAGTACCATAGAGCGCTGTGCAGAGAAGATTGCGTTCATCACTGACACATATCTGGAAGACCACAAATTGGTTAACAAGAGTGAAACCCAAAAGGAAAGCCGACATAATTAACTTGGACACGACACACACTGTTCAGATCCGTCAGGAGATCCCTGCAAACACAGAATCTGTCCTTTTTTATCAGCACCATAACAACAAACAAAACACAAGGCAACAGGTAAATGCAATCACTAAATGCAGACGACAAGCCAAAGCTTTGCTACATACAGAAATGTTTGTAAACTTGACACAAACAAGACAATGAGTAATTAGGAGCAGATCACTCACTCGAGGCTGTGGATGGAGAGGCCCCGATCGGAAAACCCTTTGTATATCTTGCCAGATTGTTAAGCAAAATCAAATAATCAATGATGTAAAACAGTACCGGAGACTGAACAATAACAAAATTATCTAAAGATCTAAAGGTTCATCACAATGTTATGAAAAGAAAACATAAACACAACTCAGGATACAACAGAGTGCCATTGACAGTGACCCAGACAGCAACGAAGATGTCCTCTTTTCAGGCGAATCTTCCTGCTTCCCCAAATTCTCATCCTTACTCACAAACTCTCTAGTCTCTGCAACAAAACAGTGTAAAAAGCAGGGGATTCTCCATTCCCGGAGAGCAGTTGATCCGAATCCAATGAGGAGTCATAAACATAGTCACAGGAATTATGTCCAGTGGCAATGACAACGATTTGGTTCAGCTGATTCAGCAGCACAACTGAATTCAGAAACGCTAACACCTGCCAGAAACATAATCCGTCAATAAAAAACTCCAAATGTACGTAAACAACTAGGGTTTTTGGAAACGAGAGATTTCTTACATGTGAGAGGAACTGGTGTAGAGATAGAGAAGGTGACGTGCTCCAGAAGAACGGATTGATGTCTACCAACACTACCACAAGGCTGACATCATCTGCAAATTTGACGTTCTATCAGAAATTTGACGAAGCAAAATAGGAACTACGAAGGGAACGAAATTGACGGCGAAATTACGAATGTTAAGAATAAGAATCGAGACCAGAGGTTTGCTGTGAGGGACGCGTAGTCATGGCTGAGATCGACGGCATGATCTGCTTGTAGTCCGGGAGAAGTCTTTTCGCGGGAATGTAGTGGAGATCGACGGACGATTTCTGGTCGTTCTCACTGAACTTATGTGCCGGTGGCAGTGGCTGCCGGTAAATATCGGGTCGGGTATTAGGTGTATCTGTACCGGATCTGTGTTTTCTTCGCTTATTGGGCCTAGAATTTCAGATCAGTTGTAAGGCCAAATATTTAGAAACGCCCGTTAATAATAAGCCCATTAAAATTCATGGCCGAAAGCCCGTATTTACTCAAAGTTAGGCCTGGCCCAATTCTAACTTCTAATACGTAGATCTTTCCTCAAATATTGTAGGAGCCCACCCTTAATTAAATTATTTAGAAAACGAACAATATATTTTTACCTTTATTTTCTTTCCTTAGTTTATTGTACATTTTAGGTAATAAGTCAATTTGATATTTTTCACTCAAGTGAAATCTCATTTGTATGAAGGGAGTTTAAAAAGGACTATTAAATCTCATTCGGTCCCAAATCACCTCCAATCCCTCACAAATTAAAAAAACAAATGACCTGTAAATAACGAGTTTTTCTTGCGAAAAGTAAAAAATCAAATATGAAGTGTCCAATAGTCACTTCTAACCAAACATTATACCAATTAGGCTTCGAGAAATGGAGTGTTCCAATACAATTCATTCATTCATTCTCTAAAACACAGTTTGTTACCATCATTTGAACCAAAGATATTCCCTTCATGACATCAACTTAATTTTATTAGTTCGACTAAGACACTATAATACAGTAAATCTCTTTTTCCTTTCATAATTTTTCGTAACGAATCGTTAATATTCTTTATATCTTTTTTCGCCAACCAAAATATATATAAACCTAAACCAAACAAAAACCTACCACACATCCTTCCGTCGGCAAACCTAATCAATGTGCTTTAAATGTGTGTAAAAGAACCAAAATTTGAGTCCCCCAACCGTGCCAAAACAAAAGACTATCAATAAGTGACACAAATGAACGTGGTAATCTGTCAAAAAGCATACATCAATCAACATGAGAAGAAGAGTTAGGCAAAGCTATTAGTCCAAAAAATAGTTTGGTGAGATTTCTCTTCTCAGTCTTTGGACATAATAAAGGCTTGAAAAAGGGTTCTTTAGACATTTCTTGTACACCTCAGCTTTCTTATTATTTCATTGCTTTTAGGTTAGAAGAGTGTTAGGAGAAATTGTGGGGTTCTGTGAATGAAAGTTATGTTGGATGGGTTAGGGATAACAAATCAATCAATTAAGAGGTGCTGACGTGCTTAATGATCGTTTGGTTAGTGGAATTGGGTTCGGGAATTGAGTTTTAATTTCCGGCTCAATGAAAACTGTTTCAAATAATTGAACTACAATTCTCAGTGAACCGATAATTAAACTCCAATTTATAGACTCAGTTTCATCAACCAAACCACCCTTAAGAGTCCGTATTTAATTCAAAACATAATTGGTTTGGCACAAAATAGAGGTAATCTTCAATGGCCTGCTCCTCAAGTTCAGAGATCTACAGTTTACAATAAATGCGTAAAGCTAATTGATTGGAATAATAATCAAAAGTTCTTTACCAAACAAAAGTCATAATCATGCACTCTGAGAATGTGAGAGGGGGTTAATTTTCTGCAGGTAGATTTGACTTTCTGGGTTGGGACTTGATTTTCTTTCTACGTGTGTTTGCTATTTTTGTCTCATTCGGAGCTATCTATAAAAAAAAAAATTAACTGTGTTTTGAATATTTGGAAACATCAAATAATTAGAATAATTCATTTTTTGTTAGGTTTTGGTTAAGTTTTATCTCCTATCACATTAATCAATATTGATAGACGGTAAAACTTAAAGTTACTGAGGATTCAACCATCATAAATTCGTCATTCGAGTTAACACATATACATAAAAACACAACAACAGCTTCTAAAATCAATATTGATAAACTTTATTTGTATTTTTTCTTATTGTTATGAATGATATCTATTTTTAGTCGTCGTCTGGTCGTGTCATCTTGGTCATCATAAGTGTCTGAGTCAAGGCTGCTACTAAAATGGCAACAGTACCCTTCTTGTTAAGAGATAATTTATTGGACCAGGCTAGCTACAGAGAAAAGTCAGTGGGACATAATAACAATGCATTAGTAGTAGTGATTGTGAAAGTTTTGGAAGCTTTGGTCAAGCAGCCTTAATTACGTATCACATCCCTTTGGAACAAAAGACATTCAACATTCAGCATTATTGACCACTACAAATGTAATTACTCTTTTAGTCACTGTCATTAAGTCATGGTAACCATTCAGTAATAAAAAGTAATATATTGTCAAACATTATAAACAAGATTGATCGAATGATACGACTAACTAATATGAGGGGTCAAAAAGAAAATACAAGGGAAGGAAGGAAAGAAGAAGATGGTAATTACAGTTAGATTTGATATGTTGGTTGGTAGGACTGGTCTGGCCGAGAACTAGTGGTCGTAGTGAAACAGGTTCGCGATTTTGATCAGATAGTTAAACTTATTAATTTTACAGTTTTGAACTTTTATTCAAATTAATTCAATACTTTATTTTTTTTTTAAATAGAATCCAAAATATTGAACTCTTAGTATTTTATTTTATTTGCCCTAATTAATATTTTGTCCAATATATAAAAAGTTGCATGTGTGGTTTTCATTTTGAGGCTGGAACCCATATCTGACTATTGTAAAACATGAATAATTTTAGTACAAAGTAATGTGAAATAAACACTTTTTAATTTAGACAAATATATAGAAAAAGAAAATTGATTTTTGATAATCTTTTACACGCTCATGTCACGCCGAGGTACTCCAAAAGAAGAAAAAAAATCTAAAATTCGATCTAATTTATCGTAATCGATTAGTTATCATGTTGGTTAACCGTGAAACACGGGAAAAATCATAGTTTCAGTTTGATTAATACTTGAAGAGTATGGCACGAAAGAAAAGTAAATAAGTTTTAACCTTTAAGTTCAGGACAAATCTATAATCCATAGTAACTAACCATGAGTCATAACGTAACTCGTATGTTTGTGTTTACCAGAAAAAAGTCATGAAAGTTAGTGGTAGATCTAGGAGTGGGATTTCCCAGGTCACGACCCACCCTACTTTCGAGTCTAGAGCTACTAAACTATATGTATTTTCATATACATAAATGGACTGAGGCCCAACAATTTTGCAGATTTAGCCCAATACATATTATAATTTGATGAGATGGCCCAATATCATAATCCATCATGGATTCGCCAGTGCATGGAACGATGACCTAATGTCATGATCCATCATGGATTCGATGACCTAATGTCATGATCCATCATGGATTCGAACGATGAAGTAGTTTACCACTGAAATATAGACAACAAATACTAATCTACTTGAACTAGATTGGTTGCTAATTAAGTTGTCGGCAAATTGACCTGAAAATAACATGTTGTTGGACTATTAAATATTAATTCCAAATTTTTAGATGAAGAAATACGATAATTAAATGTCAAATGAAACATTAAGGGGAGAATTATGTACCTAACAACCACCTACTTTGTTGTCACTAAATCTACAAGTCAATGATCTAAGATTGGGGACTCTGATTATTTAACTTATTGACCTTTCATCTTTGTCAAATTTGGGTTCTTTTGAACAAAGAGTAATTTGTCTCTTGGAATTAATGGGAGGGGATCATTGCTTCATCTAGAAACATGGTTCTAGACTATTTCAAACCTAATCACCATTTTTTTATATAGTTTTATTACTAAAGTAACTATTTTTTTAATTTCCAACCAAACAAATATGCCTATTAAGATGTGATGTTTTAACCATTTATTTCAATTTCTCTATTAGAGTTGCACGCGAGGATTGTTGTGCGGAATCTGTCTAGCGTGTGTCTTTAGAATGCATATTGTCGTTGAGTTCTTTTCTCTTGTGTCTAAGTGAGGTTATTTCTTGAGCAAAGTTTGACTCTACTTTCATTCAATTTTATTTTTTGGAGTTTTTGAATGCAACTAAATCGAATTAAATACAACCAAGGCTAATTTTTCAAACAAAAAAAGTTGTATGACAAGTCAAGAGGTAAGAGGAGTTGAGTATAAGACTAAAATTGGATAGTGAAATAAGAGAGTGGTCTAACATGGATTTTGTTTCTTTCTTTGGATTTTGTTTTTAATGAATATATATAAGAAAAGTACACATCTTATCCTACCCACCTAACCACCCATCATTTGTTTTTTTTTTTTTTGTGTGATTACAGTTCATAATATTTAGTAACTACTTATTTGGCTTTAGGGTTCAGTGAATCAAGTTAAGGGTGGTTTGGTTGATAGAATCGGGTCTGGAATTCCGGCTCACTAATTCAGTTCTCAGACAACTAATAATTGTAGTGTAATTATTTGAGTTAATTCCAGTGATCCCAAAATTAGAACCCAATTCCATTAACCAAACGACCCCTAACCTTTCATATTTATGAAAATTGACACCACGAAATTCTGTGAATTGAAATTTTCAGAATGGCATCTGAAATTTTGTCGATATTTTTAAGAGTAATTTCCTCGTATTATTCACATGATGCACATATATATTGATATATATCCCACCAAACTCTGTTAACGTTATCTTCTACCTGCTACTACTTTGCTACCTTGCGCCATGTGTGACTGTGTCCCTTTTACTCTATTAGTACATAGTAACCTTCTAGAAGAGAGTGGTGGAGGGTGGTGGCAAGTGACAACGACGGCGACCGGCTCCTGGGACCCGCCGCCGCAGCCGAGCACATGAACCATACGTCGGACGGACGGCTGCCAACCACTATCAACCGGGAGTTGGTAACGTGCATCAAGACGCGCGCTGACGTGTCCTCCCTACCCAATTTTTTGCCCCTAGCTTCCTGCTCCCAACTATTTACTATCCTGCCATTTCTGTGAATTACAGTTTAAGTGAAGGAAAGAAGGCATAATTTCCATTAAGAGTTCATTGTTTTTTATTTTCCGTTAAGAGTTCATTGTTACTTGTACGGATTGAAGTCGAGACATGTGAAATGTAAAACAGAGTCTGGATATTTTGGGATTAGTTAATATCGATTTAATTGAAATTTTAGTTTATGAATGATCATGAACATATAATTCATTCAAGGAAAAATAGCATTTTGGTCCCCTCTACTTTGCCAACTTAACAGATAGTTCCCTATATTATAAATTGCTATTTTTACTCCTCCTATATCAACCACTTTGCCGTTTGGGTCCTTCCGCTCCAACTTTTATCTTCGTAACGTTAATTCATGCGCATTCGGTACACCGTGTTAGCTCCAATAGTCATGTATTAGATAGGATGATATCGAAGAATAAACGTGTGGTTTCAAAACCCTTTATATTTCACCATACTCTTCATGATACCTCCCCAATTTACCTCTCTGGCCAACTCTTCGCTTCCCTACCTCTGATATCTCTCTCCACCAGGTGCACATGTGTCCAAATTTAACGTTACGAAGATAAAAGTTTGAACAAAAAGACCAAGACAGCAAAGAGGCCGAAGTAGGACGGGTAAAATGAGCAATTTATAGTATAGTGGGTGCATATCTGTTAATTTGGCAAAGCAGAAGGGGCAAAGTGCTATTTTTCCTTAATTCAAATTATAATTTTTGTCCTTTTAGTTGGTTTTGATACAACCTACATATTACTACTTAAAAGTATCGACAAGTAGGTACAATTTACAATCTTACTAATTAAGTCACTCTGATACATACTAACCATACCATATTGGTCAATGACATGAAAGCATAGCTCACATAATAGTTTTATTGTTTTGGTTGGTACAAATATGTAACCTACATACAACTACTAATTAAAGATTAAAAGTGTTAACAAGAATCTATATCATACTAATTATATCATTGTGACACATACTATTACTCCTATTAGTCGATTGCTTGAACATAATACCCCACACAATACTTTTATTGTTTTATAGTTAGTATATCTACAAAATCTTGAGTATAGAATGCTATGTATAATCTACCTCCCGCTAAATATATCACTAAGGGTGTGTGTCTGAAATGGTTTTTGAAATCAGTATTTGAATTTCGATTTAGCATTTGGTATTTGAAATCACTACTTTTAAGAGCGAATTTCAAAATACAACTAATATTACAAGGGCGGATTTCAATCAAATCCAAATACATCAAGTTAGTTTCTAACCATACAAAAAAACATTGAATTTGAAATACCAAACTCAAATCTCTCTAAATAATTATTAACGGCAATTATGCCATGTTGAGTGTGGTTAGTAGAAATTTGATAGCACACTTATGACTCCATCACTAGCACATATAGTTGGGTTATAGTCCTTCCTTTTGTAATATTCAAACGAATATAAAATAAGTATATGGTGACAATAATACGACATAAAAAATAGGTATCCCAATAGAAGCTTCTAATGTGTCCACCTAACACATTTGAAAATCATTAGTTTATAACTTAGATCGTAAGACTGAAGAAAAAAAATGCCTGAAAGGCGACAATTGCTTTCCTTTCTATATTCAATTTCCCAATTTTTTTTTCTTTTGGCGCTTTTGTTTTGTTTTGTTTGAATATGGCTACGTAGATGCTTTTGTTACCATGAGCTATAAGAAAAAATTACCGAAATTACGGAAATAAATAATAAATAATTATGTAATTAATTCCAAAATTATGCAAACTGTCCACACATATTATTATTACTATTTTAGATAAATGATTCCTAAGGATTTATTGGATTTATGATATGGGTTTTAGGTGTTTAGGTTTTACAAATTAAGAGTTTAGGTTATAGATGTCAATATAAATATATAAGCACGAATGATGCATCATTTTGATATCAAATGACAAAGTTATATATGGTTAGAATATTATATTATCATATATATATATAAATTTATCGATGAATAATTTCAATTAGATATGACTTACTAGTTTTAACTTTGATTTTATTTCTGTTAGCACCCACATGATATTCTTTGTGCATTCCTTTTCTAATGGTATCTTATTTCCACATAGGAGGAAAAACCTAAGTAAATTTTAAATTCAATCATTGTATCGTAAGTTCGTAACACTATAACAAAATTTCAAATTTTCAAATTAAAATCTCATTAAAGTTTACGTTAATCCACTACAAAAAATGGACCTTTAGCTACTGCAAAATTACAATGACATGAAAATACAGTAGCAAATAGTTAGTATTTGCTAGGGCAATCACTATTTCATGTAGTAATTTGCAGTAGCAAATACTATTTGCCACACCACTATTTGCTACGGGATGCTGGGTGTAGCAAATAGTGGTGTGGAAAATAGTATTTGCTACTGCAAATTACTACATGAAATAGTGATTGCCGTAGCAAATACTAACTATTTGCTACTGCATTTTCATGCCGTTGTAATTTTTAGTAGCTAAAGATCCATTTTTTTGTAGTGATCTAGTATATTAAAATATGAGAAAATGATGTTTTTTAGGGTAATCGTTAGCTTTCATTCATCAAACATGGCACCAGGGTTATGCCCACTACGATCCCAACCGTCTATGACATTCAAGGGTTGAAATCAACTAAAAAATTGGGTCTCCAACCAGTTTATGACACGTGGCGACCCGAACAAAAAATCAAGGAGCTATAAAAAGGAGACATGACCCCAACATTGTTGAGACAAGCCATACGCCTAGGGCCATACACCGTATGTCTACGTGAACCCCCAACACTTTTCTATCTCTCATAAACCCTTCATTTTAAACGCTTACCCCTTTACTCTCATAGACGCTTACTATTCTTTGTTTATCATGCCTTGCAACTAATGCTATTTGCTACCTGCCACGTGGAAGGTAGGTTATATGCCTAACTTTTCATAATCATATATGATAATTATTATTTGTTATACATTGATGACGTTTATCAAGTATAGACTACTGTTAAGTATTTTGATTTTTCTTTAAAAAATAATAATTTGTTGTTAATTACCTAATCAAAGCATGACCTGATTGACTGTGAATAAAGGAATCATGAATCATGCATGAAGACTTTCTAAAAGTAATGATTAATATTTAACATTAATATCACGGAACTCGATTAACCCCATGTTTATTATATTTTTCCATATTTTTGGCTTATTTTAATCAATAATGTGTGAAATTAAATTAGTTGGTTCAAATTGCTTCTTAATTATGAATGAAAGAATTTGTCTATGTTCCTGTTTATAATACGTGTGAAGGAACAGGTACAAATTAGATGGACTAGGTGGCTCTGATTGTAATTAGAATATTTAGGTGTCGATTAGGGACTAATGTGACAAACTAAAGGTGATTAATACATTCTAATAATAATTAATATGTTTGATGTGACAACATAAGTCATCATGATATTTTTTTAATTAGGTAGCATAGAAATAAAAACATATCAACGTCAGAGGCGCTGTGTTTTTGCCTTGATTCCATTAACTTCCCCTACCTACTTCGTTTCTAGAAACAAATTTCTTTTTTAAAATGACTAATTTGCATAATTAGTTATTCTAATCTTTTTCCATTACGGCCAAAAGAAGTCAAAACTTTGGGCAGCAGACAATAAAGTTTAATTTAATTTCTTTTAATTTGTCTCGTTATCTATCTCTTAGGTTTGATTGGATCCAACTGAATTAATTTGTAATATTAAAATGGGGCTACCTGACACTTCAAATAGAGCTAATGTGCTAGTAATATTATAGTGAAAAAACTCAAGTGTAACAACCAACTTTATGTGTATTCAATGAGGTATTATCAAGTAAAGACAGTCCAAAGTGAAATTTGAATGAGAGTGGGGAAATTTTAGTGGGAGAAACTGCAGGGACTAATATGTGTTTATAGTAAATAAAGGGGTGCAATCTGAACAAAGTCACAGACACAACTGCATAGGTGGTGGTTGGGCAGTTGGGTGGTTATGAACCGAATAGACATGTTGGTCTGTGATTGAACTGGTTTACTAAAATTAATTTTGGTTCGGATTAAACCGATGATTCTGGGTGACTTTTAGATCAACCAAACCAGTTGGGTCGCCAAAAATTTTATTCAAATCAAATCTAACCAAATCCATAGCCAAACAACGACGACGGTGCAAGGGCCAATCACCTCCTCCCCCCTTTTACCAATCTTAGTGGGTTATAACTCTTATATCTAACTCCATTTTCCCATCAACTAGTTATGTGGTATTTAGTACCTTTAACTCATTTCCTCGATCACACCTCAAATTTCCAACAAGAACTAACTACTATCTAGTGATTTAGAATACTCGAATCAACTATTTTACGAATTTGTCACAAATTAGGAGAGTAAAAAACAATCGAATTCAGAGATCACACCAAAAAAAAAAGAAGAATTGAGTGTTGTGGGCATAAGAAGAGAGGAGAGAGAGATATGGATAGGAAGTAAGTTGGTAGGTAGGTAGGTTAGGTAGGTATGGTTGGTTGGTTAGATCATTCAAGTGGATGGGCGCAATATCCATACAAGTACAAATACAATCAATAATACAGTTTGGTACAGAGAAACTACTAAGGCCATACCATGAGAGGAGACTGCTGCTGATGAGCTTAGTGAAGTATGGGCAGTTGTTACTTCATTCAATGCCCTTTTTATTCCAGCAACCAAACTAATTCAATTATTTCTGAGATTTTGGATTTCAATTCTCTTTTCTGATTTGATATATCTCTGCTATATTTTTATATATAAATTCAGTTTATTTTATTTAATATATATATAGCTATGTGGAAGAGATGGGTTACCCAACCACTATTCTCCTCCTCACAAAGCTTATCCATTTATTGGCATAAGGTCTTTTCTGACAAATAATAAAAACAACTGAATATCATAATCAAAATATATATGTAATAAACTATTGTGGCTTCCTTTGTTTATTCCACATTTGGAAAAAGGGGAAATGAGAGTAAAGGGCAAGTTTCTCCTGCTTGGATAAGTGAAAATGTTTCAAAATGTATCAACCAATTTTACAACTCTAATTTCAATTTACTTGTATTAGATAAAGCATCGAATTAGACTGACAAGGTGAGGATTCCCGGCTTTTCTCACATTTACTATAAATCCAATTGTGCGGATGTTATCGTCCAATCCAAGTCAACTCCCATGTAAGGTGAATTATGAATGGTTTCGTGTTCTAACCGAGATTGGTTGGTAATTGGAACGTTGCATACTAGGGTTTGTTGCTTTGTACACAAGGCTGATATTCTTCTTCGGGAAGCTATAAAGTCCTTTTGTGAGCTCTATTCAATTCGCCGGTCATGGAGAGAATACAAAGGGTTGCTTGGGTTTTGGAACCATGACTTTGGATCGCCAATCATGGAGCTTATTTTGTCGATTCTCTTGCTATTAGATGAGGCTGAAATATCTCTACTTTTCCCCTTATTTTGTTACTCATATTTCTATTACGGGCTTATATTGTTTTCTTAAGGCTTCATGGTGTCTTGAGTATAGTTGTGTACTTGTTCCTCTTTTGTGACGATTTTGAGTGTATATATATTGGATTATGTCCTTTTTTCTTAGTCTTCACGAATTAGAGAAATTAAATTCGAGTTGTTTACTTTGTGTCGATAATCTAGAGTTTATGTAGTTTGTACAATGTTAATTTATTGATTCTGTTTACTAGATGCGTGCTCTTTGAACTTGTTCAATACAATGAATAATTGAAGTAGAATCTTTTCAGCCACGACCCAATCCTCCTTCGAGTTTTAAGTAATTAGCCTAATAATTCTTTAAATTAACTCAATACTATAACCTACCAAATCCACATCGGTTAGGTTTTCTGACTAATCCATCCAAAAAATAAATTCACCTGCGCTTGATTTTTAATTATTTAATTTGACCGACTCTATCTGCTGTGAGTGGGTAGATGTTCATGTTACTTTTTGTTAATTAGAACTGTCTGCAGACAATTCCTCCCCACTTTCCAGGAAAAAGGTTAAATAAAACCCCAAAAATATTTTAAATAAACAAACAAAATAAGTATCCTCCACTGTAAAATTCAGTATATAATCTTTATATATTAAGTACACAATTCATTTACCCATCATCATACAAATTGGCAGACCGTAAAAAAAAAAAAAACTACTTTTCACTTTCACGGTTAATCTAATTTTACCACTATTAATATCACCACCCCAATTCCTTCCTCCTCTTCACTCTTCTTTTTTAGAATTTTTTTAACCGCGTTGGGGTGAATTGAATTTTAACTACTAATAAAATATTTACTATTTCATCTCCAAGCTTCTGTAGTCCAAAACGGCACCGCTTTTCAACCCCAAGAAATCGTACCCAACCGCCGCAGCAGCTGAGCTCTGGTTTCCGCCATCAATGCCCAAGCTACAACTGCAATCCTTACTCTTCTCCATCCCCAAGCTGCACCGAAAGCACATCTCCTGCTTCTTCCCTCCGTAGAAACGGTCTTGGTACGGCGGGCTGATTCTCAGCTCCAGGTTCAGGTCCGGACATTTGAGGTGCTCCTCCTCTTCCTTCTTCACCGCCGTCGACGAAGACGACACCGTTGCTCCCGTAATCGCCGCCGTGTTTCTCTTGACGTTGGCTTTATTGTCTTCCTGGTCCCTAACCGTGAACGAAATCGTGGCGGAGGAAGCGGTGGGCGTCGTCCCGCCGCCTGCTGTAGGGGATCCGCTGCAGCTTCCGATGGCAGCAGCGGAATCCGAAACCGGACGGTGAGTAGCCGGATCTATTCCTCGATTGAGAAGTTTCCGTCGAATATGAGTATTCCAGTAGTTTTTAATCTCGTTATCCGTTCTCCCAGGCAATCTCCCCGCAATCAACGACCACCTGCACCACAAAATCCCTAAACCGTTAAACAACCAATTAAAACCCTAATTTTCACCGATTGAAACGATTATCGAATTAAAAAAATTACTTGTTGCCGAGGAGGCTGTGGAGCTTGATAATGAGCTCGTCCTCGTCGTCGGAGAAGTTTCCGCGCTTGAGGTCAGGACGGAGGTAATTGATCCAGCGGAGACGGCAGCTCTTGCCGCAGCGGAGGAGTCCGGCGGCCTTAGGTAGAGAGCGCCAACAGCCTTCGCCGTGGGATTTAATGTAAGCGATGAGGCGGTCGTCTTCTTCCTTGGTCCAGGCGCCTTTGTTGGTGTGTGCTTTCTCGCAGCACGGCGATCTCCCCATGGCGAGAATGTTCTTCTTCTTCTTCTTCTTCTTCTTCGGTTCTGTAAAGGAAGGGTTTCGTTGAGGAAGAAGAAGACTTTTGAGAGACTTGTAAGCTTTTGACTGGTTTTGGAAGAGTTTATAGAGGAAGGGGTGGGAATGGGGCAAAAAAAAAAAAAAAAAAAAAAAAAAAAATAGAAAATAGAAAAAAAGGAAAAAAAAGGAAAAGCTTCTAGATGCGAGTTGGTGAGAAGGGTTAAGGGAGAGTGGCTGGTGGGTACTACTACTACTGCCTTTACTTACCCTTTCAGTGTCCCTATTTTTATTTTCTAATAATCAATTATTATTGCATTTCCTTCTATATATATATTTTTGGAAGGATGAATATTGTGATTTATTACTAAACTACAAGATATTTTCTTAATTTTTTTTTGTTTCCATCTATTATTTAATAATTTCATAGTTGGAAATCAATTTAGTTTGGTAGGAAAAATATTTAAGACGACGAATCTACGATAAACTACATTGTAGTTGGTTCGGAGTATTCATGTGGGAAGTAAAAGTTCTTCAAGTACGCGGTTTCATGTGTTTATAGGTGATGTGAATTTATCTGATTATTTTTTCTCATCTATTGTTATGTTGGTTGTTCACAATTTCATATTTGGAGATCAATTTAGTCTAGTAAGAAACATATTTAAGACTCCGAATCTCTGACTAAATTATATAGTAGTCGATTTGAAGTATTCATGGAAAGTGAAAATTCTTCAAGTACGCGATTTCATGTGTTTATCGATGCTGCGAATTCATCATAAATGGAAAATATAAATAATTTTGTTAACTAACTAAATGTGGATCTTTTTTGCTATTGGGGTGGCTTCATGCATTTGGATTATTTTGTAGCACTAAACTATCAGCATGGTATCGACTTTGTTTTTATTATTGTTGAGCCATTTGTTTCGGTGCTTGCTTGTGCAGTGAATTTTGGGTTCTTTTTTTACCTACCTTCTACCTTTATTTTGAGTTTTGTAGTTTTGAGATCCTCTTTTTGAGCTCCTATTAACTGCTTTTTCACTGTACATTTTCTCCACGCCATGTTGTGGTTAATTATTTATAATGCATTCACTTTACTCTTTAGCCGGAGGAATTTTTAACATAGTTATTATCATTAGTGTGACAGATAGCCAATTACAAAATGAAGATGATTGGAGATTCTATATGAAATTTCAAGTAAAAGTTGAATAATATGAAATTTTAAGTCTAAAAATTTTTACATAAAATTTCATCGCTATAGGAAAAAAATGACTCCAAACAGTTACTAGAGGTAGTCCACCCTGTTTCACCATGACTAATAGAGTAAAGGAAAAAAGAGTGAATTAATTAGTGAAAGTGCAAGTGAATCAGATTATTGTTGTGCTAATTTTCTAAATGTTCATTAAAGACATGAAGAAGAAGAAGGAAGTATTAGGTAGGTAGGGTTAGGTATAGAGAAGTAAAAGTAAAAGTAGAGTAGTTGGACTTTGAAATTCTAACTTCAAACTGCCAAATGTAAATGTGATCTCACAAATATATTTTCTTTGAGACTGTACATGGTAAAACCTACATCTTGTATAATTAATAATTATTGATCATGGATAAATCTAATTTTTCTTTTATGATTATTTCGAGTTGGCACATTTGTAAATTGTCATAAAGTATGGTTCTTGAAACTAGCTTGAACATGTAAATGTCATGGAGCCAATCAAGGTAATTTTGATCTTGTTTAAAAGATAATTTATACGCTTTGTTCATTTGTCTACTAAAAAAACCAGTTTGCTACTAAGTATTTTTGGTTAAATCAGGTTGTAAATTCAATGGCTATCAACCAAGAATTTCTTAGAATTGCATCTAGTTAGATTCGAAATCAAAGTACAAATACCGAAATCAATATTTTATAATCAAGGGTTGAACCACTCAACCACTAAGACCCTTTACCAATTAAGTTATCATTCATGAATCCAGGAACCCTTTTACTTGTTTCTCGACCCCAAAGTACTAATGATTTATTGCTTTGTACTAACCCAAATTTGTTATAGAGCCATAAGAACAGACAATAATTCAAAACACTTGGTCTGTATGAGACTTGCCATGTTCATGATAAACAAAACAAGTACTACACACATGTTGGCATGCAGCAGTGAAGAAGTAGGTGTCATTTCTCTGTAATTTTGTTTCATTTCACACTTCAATCTTCTTTGTTTGTTTGTTGTTTGAGATGGCTGTCTTGGGTGAATAGTAATTACAGTGGATTAAGACAGTGAAAGGTTAAAATGAGATATGGTAATTAGTTGGAGTAGAGATTTAGTGGAAGAGGAGGAGGAGAGTTTTATTTGTATTTATGGTAAGGTTAGTTCAGATGTGGGGAAAATGTAAAGGGAAGGCCACAATCCTTTGGTTTTTTTTTTAATGGCCAAAGTGGTGGTTTTTGTTCTAGTTTTCTTTTGGATTTCTTCTTGTGTTCAAACAAATACAAAAAATATTTTGAATCGTATAAATCAAATGAATTGATCATCAGATTTCAAATGTAAATGAGTTAATAAATCAACTAATTTGATAGTGAGAATGTTTAATTAGTTTTTCTTCATGAAATGAGAATATATATAATCACAGTGAAAGAATGAACTATACAATGTTCCAAGGAGAAAAAAATCCTCACATCCAACCGGTCCAAGAAGTAGACCAATCCCAAAGGAAAACCCCTAAAGTACATCCCTGCACGCCGACGTCTCACCCCAAAACAGAGAACATGACAACAAGATCAGGGCCAACGCTAAACCATCAATCCCAAAAACCCAACCCCCACACACACACAACACACCAACGCCCAACCATAAAAATGATCTTAAAGCACATTACATGAGGCGTTGATTCCTCGTCCCTGAAAACCCTATTGAAAAATAGGTACCTTATAACATAACTAATAATTCAATATGAGAATAGATTCGACGGTTGGATGTGGTTGTGAACTTGTGATTGTAAATGCTATTTTGTTAGTGCACATAATTAGTATATGGTAGGTGTGACCTATTTATCCTTTTATATATATTGGGGCAAAATTGCACTATCATAAAATGAGAGTGATGGGTTTCTAGAAGGGTTGGAGGTTGGGCTTCAAATTGAGAGATGGTGAAAGAAAGTGAAGACAAGTGACTAATTAGAATAATGAAATGAAATGTGGTTATGATTGTAGTATGTGGGTTTAGGTTCACCTTCCACTTTACCCTTTTTTTTTGGGTTCTATTTTCTTAACTATGAACCATTTTTGTCGTCTTATCTCATCCTCTTATGAAACCTTGTGGTTCAAGTTTATGGCACACACAAAAGAAGACTTTAGAGTAGTGGCATAATTGTGGTGGTCTATTAATTGGAGATACGATCTGAAATATTCTTGATCTCGTATTAACAAATGTTAGTAAACACTATAAAATTTATTCAGAATCCTCTTTCAACAACTCGAGTTATTGGGATGCAATAGTTTTTGACATGGATCAGAGTCTTTGATGATCAAAAGGTCCTGGCATAGAATCTTGGTAGCTTCCAATAATATAACAGTTTACCTTTGCAAACTTCAAGAATCCCCTTTCACGAGCTTTAGTTTGAGGGGACGTGTTAGTAAACACTATAAGATTCATTCAGAACCTTCTTCCAACAACTCAAGTTATTTTCGTTCAATTTGAGGATATTTCAATAATTAGTGATTTGATGAGATGGTTCAAAGTTGGATTAGATTTTACTTTATATTTATCTTGTTATGTGTTGTTATTGGTTCATCACTATGTTTGTTGTTATCCACTAGCAAACCACATGGAGAAATAAGAGGGCTCTCTAATATTAATGATGAATAGGTTGTTAAAAGATGAGAGAAAAAATTGAAATAGAAAGGGAGTGGGTATTAATTAACAGAAAATTGATGGATTGGTATGCAAACGTGTGGTGTTTTGTTATGCTAAACGAATTAACTAATCATTTTAAACAATTTTTTTTAACTGGATAGTTAGTGAGGAAAATCGAGATAGTAAGCAGTAAATTAACTACAATCTACCCAAAGAGTAAGGAGTACCGGTAACACTCCTATGAGATATCTAAGAGGCAGACTTGACACAGAATGGGCGGCTCTGTTTGCTGAGCGTCGAACCGAAAGCAGTCTGAAATTCGGGTTGACTGCTAGTAGCCGAGTTACTTTTTGAACGGCGATACCGCCACTAGCCCTAGTGCCTTCATTGTGATGGGACTGTCGAAGCTAACATCTCTACTTCTCCTTCAAAATCAATATTGAACAAACCCAATGACAGACATCAAGCAATTACATCTCTAATCGCTAATAATTCAAGAATAAAGGGATCAATAATCGTTTTAAACCATTAGGGGTTTGTGATTTCAGTGGTAATTAGTTGGTAAGGTGTATAATTTCAGGTATTACACGTAATGGTTATTTCCATAAGTGGTAAGTTTTTGTGGTTTGTTATCAATAACTTAGCAATTGGTACTAAGGAGTTTAGCTTAAGTTGTCAATATAAGTTACACATTCATAAAAAAAAAATATAAGTTACACATTTGTAAATTAGATTAGTGTAAACATATAATTGCACATAGAGCTCCGTAAAATATTTTACCCACTTTACAAATCGTTGTGTACTGAATTAAACATGGTATCCTTAGAATCTTGGAAATCTACATAATTTTGACTACAACATAATGTGATTTTAGTCATGATTTATTAATCATGATTAGTCCAAACTTTAGTACAAGTTATCCTAACCATATAACTAATGTTATTTATATTTTTTTTTTATGATTTGTTGCTAATTGCATTTATCGATATTATTATTTTATTCCTTTATCTTCTCCCTTGTCTTTTATTGAGGCTTCATCTTCTTTTGTCGTCCTCTATCCCTCATTCCTCGTCCTTATATCTTCCTATTCATCATCAGGTCATTGATTATGATAACTCTGATAAAATGTTAATGAGGACGAAAAGTACGTACACATTGATGATGTCACTTTTGTATTAAGTGAGTTGTTGATGAGTAAGGAAGCAAAGAAGGAGCCAAGGAATGGTGTTGGAGATAGAAACAACCTTGTCCACAATTGCAACATCAATTCAACGTGTTAGTAATCCATATATCAAAGAGGTGTTAATTCAATTTCTATCATTACCCAATACCTTAAAACAACACACAACACCAAAGTCATATTGATAGTGTAATGAAATTGAGGATTAATTTGAAGGATGTTTAGGAAGGTATAGCATGGACCAAATTACCAACAACGTAGGGTTAGGCAAAGATGGACCTAAAATTATTGGTGGGCGCACATACTCTGGCTACTGTCCGTATCTTTCCAATCCCTAAAAAATTTGGCAGATGAAACCTCAAAATGATGATGGAATGAACAAATTGGAGTTGGGGCCAAATTAAATTGGTGAGGATAGGAAATCATAAAGTGGAAGGAAGCCCCTTTGAGGGCAGCCAGCCAGCCAAGCAACCACGTGGATGTCATGTGCTTAGGTATATGGATAATCCTTTGTTTTCAAACTAATTTCCCATCATCGAATGGTTTTGATCAGTTTAATTGTAAACCAGTATAGTAATCTAGATATTGAAACTGCATAATTTTTTTGTGGGGTTATGAAAATCTGGACTCTGGAGTGCAATTTTTGTTTTCATTTGGTATATGGAACAATGAAAGAAAGAAAGAAAAATGATGGGGGTGATGATGAGATATTGATAATATAGGGTACCAGAAATGAATACACAATAAAAAGCCCCTGACCTACCTACCTGACTCATCTCATCTTCCTTCCTTCATATCTTCTCATAACCTTTAGGGTTTTGTTGGTCTATTCCCTTCTTCTTCCATGTCGGCCCTTCATCTCTCTTACCTACTTCTGTGGATTGCCCCTCGTTTTCTTTGAGGTTAATTTATTCCTCACAGACTTCCAGTTGGAAGTAAATGATATGTACTCACTCATGTGAATTCTAGTTATAGGTTATTCTTTTGCCAACATTTAAGATTTATTGCTAATTTATCCGTGGTGGTATGGTTTGAGTAAAAAATAATATTACATAACGTCGTATTAAACATTGAAAATGACATGAGGTATAATACTTAAATTGCTACTAGATAGTAGTTGAATTGTACTTGAACTAAAGTTATATCAAGACTGATTTGATGATAAATTATACTATTCAATTGAGATATACAATGCGGTTTTTCAAACACGAACTACTTGTTAGTGTTACTATAGGGTATGTTGGAAATAATTATTCTCTTTTCGCTCTAATGTGTGTTCTGTTTCATTTCATGGACTGATTTGTAATTAAATAGGCCATTGGTATTTGGTAAGGTGTATCAGTATCACACAGCATAATAATCACATTAGCCCAAACACACACAAACATTAACTATCTGGGCCAACCACTCTCGAGTTGTTACAGTTTTTTTTAATGTTATGTCAGCTTGGCAGGGTTTTCTTTTCTTCAAATGTCTGCAAGAAGGACTATTGGTAGTTGTTATCTTCATCTCGTTTCGATGACATGAAAGGTAAACCATATTCTGCCTTTTAACTTGGAGTCATTATTTGCCAATGCTTTGTATAAAAAAACTTTGGTTGTCTTGCGCTTCAAGTTCAAATGTCAATCATTTGGTAAAAATGTCCAGATCATTTTACCATATGAATCAGATCGAGCAATCTTCATTTTTTTTGTAAAAAAAAAGGGGGGGTTCATGCCTACCAAACGTGTTACCAAACCATTCCAAAAAAAGGCCCACAAGTCATCAAATGGTCGTAACTAAAACTAGGTATGGCCACCACCACACCCTCCCCACCTCCCCCCTACCTGCACTTTAAATGAAACTGATTGGTGATGAAAGCTATCTACCTTCCTCTCTTTCGTTCCATCCAAAGGCTGGTTTGCCAAACCACTACATTCACCATTTACTCCGTGAAAAGAAACAACACAAACTCTGAGTTGGTCTTTCACCCACCCACCCTTTAATTATGCTATCAATGCATTAGGCAGAAAGGTTTGGTGAAGTACTGTAGAGAAATGAGAGATTATTATAGAGACTAGAGAGTAATGTCAAGGTTTCTATAAGGCCTAAAATTGGCCGGCTAGTGAGGAGTAGGGTACTTCCTGACAGGAGGAATATATTTGGATAGAGAGATGCCCCCTTTTGTCTACTTGGATCGCTTGTGGACTTCGTACATGTAGCTCAAGAACACAACTGCAGCAGCAACCACTACTCCCACTGCACTCTGTGCAAGTACGGTGCCGTCTTTCGGAGCTACCTTGGCACCGCCTGGGGAGAAGCCTAGTTCCGAGAGTTTCTTGTGTGCAACAGCGTAGTCCTTGAAGAATACATCCTCATCCTGTCAAGACAAACCAAATCATGCATCATGCATATAAACATACTGAGATAATAACGAGATAGCTATATACACGAATTTTATCCTATACAAGTTCTCCGATACACGTCTAGTTTCCTCTAACAGATCAAAAAACAGCTAAGCTTTTGAGATATTAGTGTAAAATTAAAATTAGTTTACTTCACAAGAAGAAGTCAGAGAGAAAACAAACTGAACCAGTGACCAAACCCACAGCAAAAAAATTCTCAAATGAGAGTCTATACTCTATAGCTTAGGGGCGACAGCTTAATATGATGACAGAAGTCTTATTGACGGGCCAAACACATTTTCACTATTATGAAGGCTAAAACAATCTTCATCAATAAAAGAAAGCTAAAATACTGAGTTTGGATGTGAAGTTTAGCAGGAAATGTACCGAAACAAGCACGATCAACACAGTAAAGTACTGATAGACGAAATGTTTGCAGTGCTACCTTTGCATAAAGCTCAACGAAAGGACGGAATGCGGGATCATCCAACAAAGCGTTGTCTGTTGGAAGTTTGAGTAGTCCCTCGGTCTCACCCTTCAGCAGTTCCCTGGAATTTAGGAATGAAACCATTAGTTTGACCCGGGTGGTAGGATCATAGGTATAGAGCTTGCATGATGTCTGTGAGTAACTAGCTTACACGAAGTATGTATTGTCAAACTTCAAGGGTTCCTTGGTCCATGGGCCATCAAAGCCTGATCTATTCGAATGTGCCTTTCCCTACGAAACACCATTTAGACTGAAAGATTATGGTTTGTCTATTGTATGATACTACAGGAAAAAGGAAAGTGGTTGGAAATTACCAGAGTATGGCCACCTGATAGTGCCACAATATCCTTATCAGAAAGACCCATCCTATGGAACACGTCCTTCAAATGTATTGAACCTAGCACAAAATTAACCAGAATATGTAGAATGAATCCAGCAATTCAACAATCATGCAGACTTCTTCACCCAGATACTTACAAAAAGAACAGGAAGCATATCAAGGATCTATCATGAGTATAATAAATGGTGTAGGGCGACTTTAAATGTAAGATGATGCTTGGGTGATCTGACCCATTTTACACACATAAATGGTGGGAAAACGATCATTTTGCAGTGGTAAGCTGCAAACTAGAGCAGCCATTCTACTGGAGAATCAAAATCAAGTCAGTTTGTAACATATGCCTTAAGGGGGGCTGGAACACAGTCATGTCATTTCACGAGTGTCTTTAGCAACGAGAGAATCAAATGATGGGCAGTCATTCAAAATGAAGATGAGGTAATCCCCACATGATGAATTAACTAGGCAAAATATAACCCATGATGAAGATTGAAAATGATACTCTAACAGCTAGGTAAGTCATGACCAGTAAGAAACATTCCAACGACCACAGAAAAAAAGTGTCGCACTCCACCTCAATCCATTACATGAATTCGCATGGGCAACCATTGCCAACCTACATAAGGCGAAAACTACTAAGCCTTAAATTCTTCGATTGAAGTCGTCCATGCTTCAACTAGATTAGAAAACATATAGCCAGTTACGGAAGCTAGTTGGATTCAAGACAGTAAAACCAACCCATAGATCTTCTTTAAAGAACACAAAATTAGAACATGGCTATCAGAGGCTAGCTATCTCTTAGGAATTCAAGGAAACATCTGAGAGCTAAGAAAATACTAAGATCACAGACACATACCTCAAGAGAAATCAAAAGCATTACCTAGGGGCTGATCCCCTAGAATAAAAAAAATTTCTTACGAACATTGGTTCTGCAAACAATAACACTGGTGCAATGGACTTTGTTCAAATAAACTGTCTTTCTAACAATAATTCAAATAAAATTCTTACAAACACAATTCTTTGAAAGATTGAGTTGACGAACAAGAACACTGGTGCAATGGACTTTGTTCAAATAAACTGTCTTTCTAACAGCTTCATGTTAAAAGAAAAGCTTATATCATCGATGATTAAGGAATTTGACTTCTGAGAATATTAACAAACTGAACTTTTGTTCCACCGTAGCATAAAGCAAAAACCACTCCCCCATCCTCATAAAAACAGAGAGAGCAAAGCTAGGGCATTACAGGGAGATCGAGTAACAGAGGATGAATGATCAGTGGCAAATATTGGTGATAACTTGTAAGTGCTTAGCTTTCGGGTCAAACCACCAGTAGCCACTTGTATTTTGACTCAAAAGTTATAACATTTATCATTCGGAAAGCCCTCAGACGTTATGTTACCATTTATCCTCACAGCTCACAAGAAATACTCATCGCAGTTATTTGGGTGCAAAACAAGACCACATTGTGAAAGGATATGAACTCAAGTGAACTATGTATGATTTAGCAACCATAATTTGACAGCCCCTAGGAAAGCATCTGTCACATTCCAGACATAATGTTGACAATGGGTTTGAGATATCATCTAATTCACTGGTACAATGCAAGGCATGACAGTTGACACATTATAAGATGGCATGTAAGTGAAGTTCCAACTCTTAAACCGGTAATACCTTGTTTGGCATCCGGAAGTCGCCCTTCCTTGGGGGAAATTTTTGAGTCCTGATATAGAAAACAACTCAGTCAATACTTCTAAAAATATATTCAATTCAATAACTATTAGCCACGTTCACACACCTTCCTGCCAGGGACAAAGTCGATGGTTGGACCCCCAGTTACCTCAACTGCAACGACACCAGCCAGCTACAGTGATGGATTCAAACAGAATTAGTAGCCAGAAAAATTCTAATTCCAGAACATTTGTCAGCTCTCAGTCATCAAATGATAATCTAAGCTTGATCAACCACACTTGGATATTGTAGTCTATCCACGAAATAGACAAGAAACTCAGAAGCAGAAAGATACTGCTAGAGAATAAGATATGATTAGCGCTCCTTTCTAATTCCCTGAACCAGTTAAGAATCAACTATAAGAAACACGTACCTCAACCACTTTTATATAGAACTCTTGATTCTCATTGTGCAAACATTGACTAATTCATCAAATGAACGTAAATGAAATTCGTATTTCTAAACTTTCCTTAAGATTTATAATCAAGCAACTCATTCGTAAATAACACAACTAGCCAATTCCCTCACCCTTCACTACCGTCTAACATTAGTATATCCAAGGCAAAAAAATGAAGTCTCGCAGTTCAAATAAACAACAGAAATCAAACAAACTCATAATAATCAATCACCTGGAACAAATCGGCATAAGTGATTTTAGGATGCTTGGCTTTCACTTCCTCTACACAGCAAGAAACAAACACTCAGTTCAACTATCAAACAAACTGCGATCATAACTTCTCAAAGACGAACGGACAGGCATCGCTCCCAACTAACAGCTTAGAAACAGTGAAAAGCGAACGGAAGACATCAATCTCACCGCAGAAGTCTAAAGCGATTTTCAAGCCACTGTTAGCACCGTGGGCCAGCTCCTCGTCGTTCCTAATGGAGCCATTAGGTCCGCCAGTCTTCGTGTTCTTGTCGTACGTCCCAGCGTCGTGCCAACTGAAAATAAAAAACAAAGGACGAAGATCAGGACACGAACAAGCGAAGTCGAATCGAGAAAACAACGCGAAGTGTAAAAGAAGCAATAGAACGGTTACGCCAAACGGAGCATGATCGGAGCGCAGTTCTTGGAGGCGATGAGAGCGCGAAGATCTCGGCGAGTCTTGTCGACTTCCTTGAGGTAATCGGCATCGACGAGGGGGAAAGCCATGGTCGGAACAGTCGAGCACACTCTCTCTGGCTGTGTCTCGCAGCTGAAGGAAGGTATGGATGAGAGTGAGAGAATGCGGAAATGAGTGAGAATGGGGGAAAAATGGATATATTTATTAAATTTGAGAGGTTCGGGTAAAAGATGGCTCAGATTGGATAAGACTCTGACCAAGACCATACCAACCACCCGGTCCAGAAGAGACAGAAAGATCATCATTTTTTGGGCGCATGGATGAGCTGACGCAAGTGTTTGTTGGTTCCGATTCGGTTAGTTACCCCGCTCGTGAGACGGAAAACGGTTTTCGTTTGGAAATTGGAAGGATCAAGGTGACCTCGGGAAGTGAGCCAAACCAATCAATTCACGCCCTTCCCGCTAGGGTGACAGATGCACAGCTGGACGCTGGTCAAATTCCTCAATTCATTTCACTGTATTTATTTCTGCCTACTTGTGTTGTGAAAAAGACCAAATTTAAATTTATAGACTCATTTTGAAGTATGTGCAATTTGAGCATGGAAGCCCCGATTGGGATGAGAAGTACGAGCAAATTTAGATGATCGAGAAGGAAGTTATACTGTACAATTGACATATAGATTACAGTTTGAGGTGTTCGTAGACGATACGAGGTTGACGATGCAAAGAGAATGAGATAACTTATGGTAATTTGGAATTTTGCTAAAAATGAAACATTTTTATACTGTTTGACGTGTCAAGTTTTGTCGATATGAGCAACTCTGTCTCTTCCGAGAGTGCATGTGGGGTTTGTGAGGGTGAAGAGGAGAGTGATGTGTATGTCTTTCTTGACCGCTCGATTGATGTTTGGTGCTAGGAGACTGTGAAAGAACGACAATTGTCGAAAGTGATGTCATAGAATTAGTCCATGATGGTAGGGTGGTTATTCCATTTGCTCAAGCTAGAGTTGATGTCATCAATGTGGGATGCGGTGAAAATTCTTTAAAGCATAGAAAGAAAGCTTAACAAAAAGATATGGCAAAGACGATCGAGACAAAAGAAATTGATTTATATTATAGATGAACGTGGACGAAGTTGTTTTTGAGAAGGCCCAACGCTGTCACGGCACATGAGCATGCGGGGCGAGGATGGTACGTTTCATGGGCTTCTATCAATACCTAGATGCACGCACTTTGCATCGTTGTAGGTTTCTAATACACCGGTAAAGGGCATCGCAGATCAGAAGTCCAGCCCAAAGTCCATGGATGTATGGACTGCAAAGACTACACAAATTGCGAATATTTCGACTCACTAACGAATCTGACTTTTCTTTCTTAGCTTAAAAGTCGACATAGAAAAAAAAGACGCAACCCAGTGGCCAGCAAAGGGTAAACCGTCACAAAAAGTCAGATATAAAAATAATAATTGATTAAACTCACAGCGTAACTCCCAATAACATAGGGAATGTGCTGCAACGTGGCTAATTCGCGGGAGCCTCATGGAATGAGAAAGCAAAGTGTTAAGGGGTCGTTTGTTCTCTAGAATTGGAGTGGATGAATTGCCTAGAATTGGCCCCAATTCTATGGGTTGGAGATTTGAGTGAAATGTATTGTTTGTTTTGCACAAAAAGGGGGAGAATTGGCTAGAATTGAATTCTCAGGGTGGGCCCCCCAGAGAATTCGGACCCTCTCCGAATTCTCCACTGTCAAGGAGGGAATGTGCAGATTCTAGGGTGAATTGATGGTGATTTGGCAAAAATAACCTTTTTTAAGGGGGAGATGAGGAATAAGTTAGGGTAATTTGGTCTTTGTCAAATTACTTAATTTTTTTGATTTAATCTTTTTTATTTCTTTGAATCAAAGAATCTTCCTAATTCACTCGTCCAAACGGTCTATTTTCGAAATAGACAAGAATTCCCAATTCTCTAGCTATTCTAATTCTCTAGCTATTTCAATTCTCTCCGATTCAATTCTTGGCAACAAACGAACCTAAGTTCTGATGCTTGAAAACAGACACAAAGAATATGACGTGGAACGTGGAAGTGGATGGAACCCCCTAAAGGCTAAACCCTTCCTAAAGAAAGCAAGAAGAAACTGAAAGTCTGAAACATACATTTCTTGCTTCTTCTTTTTCCTTCTCTGTCATTTCAGTTCCTCTTCTTTCCGTTTCTCCCTGACACTGTAATCAACTGGAACATTCCTAACACACGCATAACGCACTCCGCATCCTCTCATTTCGATTCTTCTTTCCGCGATGCAATTCCCCGCCGCGCCGCACGGGATCATCAACGCCGCCGACAAGTCCCCCTAGTATTCTTCTTCTTCTTCCAGCTCTTCCCCAACCGGTGAGAAAAGAAATGGGGTTCTTCAGTACGATTTTCGGCTTCGTCGGATTCGGAGTCGGGATTTCCACTGGACTCCTGATCGGATACTTCCTCTTCATCTACTTCGCTTCCACGGTTGTCCAGGTCTGCTTCCTCTCTCCTTTCTGGTTTCCGATTGTCGGTGAATTGCGCTTTCGGTACTGATTTTCGCGCGTTTTTCTTCTTTGCTTGCGAGTGTATCAGGATCCTGAGGTTCGTCCATTAGTTGAGCTAGATGAAGCGACTCTTCAGCGGATGTTTCCTGAGATTCCTCCCTGGGTGAAAAATCCCGACCACGAACGTGTAAGTCAGAATTCTGATTCGTAGCTGTTACGAAATGTTATCAAATCAATTGTTCAAATGCTTCTTCTTATGGTACTATTAGAGCAGCTTGCTGAAGGCATTAAACCCTAGCCGTCAGGCCGTCATGAAACTTTTAAAAGGTTTAGATGTGAGATTTTAAACTGTTTGATAACGACATACATTAAATTAGAGGAGCGGGCTGACGACATTAAACCGTGGGAATCAATTGCTGCCGTGATGTTTGGAAATCACAAGTTTAGTGGTGTTAAATTATTGGCTTGGTCTTGTCTAATCTGCAGATTGATTGGCTGAACAAGTTAATTGAGTGCATGTGGCCCTGCCTGGATAAGGCAATTTGCAAGACGGCATTGGAGATTGCAAAGCCGATAATTGCTGAACAGATACCAAAGTTCAAGATTGACTCTGTGGAATTCGGAAAGCTAACGCTTGGATCACTCCCACCAACTTTTCAAGGTAAGCTGGCTGATAATGTTGGAGAATTGGATGGTTTGAAATTGACATGAGGACTTGTGTAATCCCCTTGAAACGTCGTGTTTTGTCAGGGATGAAAGTTTATGTGACTGATGAGAAGGAGTTGATAATGGAACCTTGCATCAAATGGGCAGGGAACCCGGATGTCACTGTTGCTGTTAAAGCATTCGGATTGAAAGCAATTGCTCAGGTCTGTTGGGTTGTGTTCTCTTCTGGTCTTGAACTAAGGGAAGTTTTGCTATTTAGCTTACATCTTATGTTCTGATTATTTGTTGGTTCATGGTTGGATGATTGTTCTGAAGGTTTTGGATCTGCAAGTTTTTGCTTCTCCTCGGATAACTCTGAAACCCTTGGTTCCTAGTTTCCCCTGCTTTGCCAAAATTTTGGTGTCACTAATGGAGAAGGTTGGTAACTAAAAGTCTATACGTTACACAGTTCTGATGAGTTCTTGATCACATGTGACCAGATATTACTTTCGGTTTCCTGACTAAATCTTACGGGTGAAAATGCAGCCTCATGTTGACTTTGGACTCAAGCTTCTGGGAGTAGATCTTATGGCAATTCCAGGAATATACACGCTAGTTCAGGTACTTCATAAAGTTTGACGTGGTTGGCAGTCTGCAGACAGCTTTTTCTTGATGAACTCACTCGTTGGATATCAGAAACCATTATGGTTTAAACGTTTGTTTACAAGTACCATTGTGCAATATTAAGCTTTCCGGATATTCATTACTGTCTGCAGGAGACAATTAAAGATCAGGTTGCAAACATGTACCTGTGGCCTAAAACTCTCGAAGTTCAAGTTTTGGATCCTGCAAAGTAAGTCCACGATATCCATTTGTACTTTTTTCTACCATATTCAACAGCTGAAACTTATCTCTTTCATGTAACTCATACTGTTAGAGCAATGAAGCGGCCTGTTGGAATACTGCATGTGAAAGTTCTGAGGGCAATGCAGCTGAAGAAGAAGGATCTGCTTGGTGCATCAGACCCATATGTGAAACTCAAGCTGACTGAGGATAAAGTCCCATCCAAGAAGACTACCGTAAGGCACAATAACTTGAACCCGGAATGGAATGAGGAGTTTAGTATGACGGTTAGAGATCCCGAGACACAGGCTTTAGAGCTGAATGTATACGACTGGGAGCAGGTGTGTTTACCTTTTCTGCTCGAATAGCTGCATTTGATTATTCCCTGTTACTTTATTCACATATAGTACCATTTTACTTCTCTTCTCAGGTAGGCAAACATGACAAGATGGGCATGAATGTAGTTCCTTTGAAAGATATTCCCCCCGAGGAAGCAAAAGTGATGACTCTCGACCTACTTAAAACAATGGATCTAGATGACCCTCAAAATGAAAAATCAAGAGGGCAGGTTGTAGTTGAACTGACTTATAAGCCATTCAAAGAAGAGGACATGCCAAGTAGTTTCGAGGAGACGCAAGGCTTGGAGAAGCCACCCGAGGGAACCCCTACTGGAGGAGGTTTGCTTGTAGTCATTGTGCATGAAGCTCAAGATGTTGAAGGAAAGCATCATACAAATCCATATGTCCGGATTAATTTCAAGGGGGAGAAGAAAAAAACAAAGGTATTACGTTTCACAGAACAAACGTTCCCCGTCTACTCTCACATCACAACTATGTAATGTTTGTTCTGACAGTTTCCTTCTCAACTGTATAGAAAATTAAAAAGAACAGAGATCCAAGGTGGGAAGAGGAGTTTCAGTTCATGCTGGACGAACCTCCAACGAACGAGAAGCTACACGTCGAAGTCTTGAGCAGCTCTAAACGGATGAGCATGCTTCATCCAAAGGTATAGATTCTTCTCTTGCTTTGGTCCCAACAATATTGGGGACTGGTATCATACATTTCAAATATCCTATTTCCCATTAAGAAGCAATACGATTTTTCGTAACGTGTTTGTGATTTAAATCAGGAACCTCTGGGTTATGTGGTCATCAATCTTGGAGATGTAGTGAACAACAAAAGAATCAACGAGAAGTACCATCTCATTGACTCGAAGCACGGCAAGATTCAACTCGAGTTGCAGTGGAGAGCAGCTTCGTAAATTCTCAGTAACGTGACATTTCTTTGTTGGATTCGGTTATTGATCATAGGATAGCATCTGCAAATGAGCCAAAGGTTTACATGTATGTTTTTGTTTCTGATTCGAGGCCAGTGTTTATCTGTAAAATGTATACAACAATAAGAAGTGGAAGATTTCTAATGCAGTGCAGGTCTATAATGTAACTCAATCGTGTTTGTTATCCAAAAGTAATGCAGATTCGAGACATCGACTTGAATTACGACTCGAAGCATGAACTTGTCGCATAAATCTTTGACAATGGTCTTGGATTTACTTATTGTATCTCGATATCCTAATTCCATCTGTTGTCACTTCTTATCAAATTAATCTAACCTACTTGTCCCCTGATTCAGATCAAAACTGACACCAACAACTAACCTACTCTAGTCTAATGAAAAATGGTGTCTTCATTATCCTCCTATTTTCCACATTTCACCTGGACTGCCAATCTCTTCTGCATCTGCGCGCATTGATCTTGAAACCCGTCGAAGAGCTTCCTCTCCGCTGGGATATCACATCCATTCTTCCCAATGCAGAGCTGCAAACACCAATGTACCAGAAAAGATCGTCAAATAAGGTACGTTTTCTGTTATCTAGTGAGAAAGTAACCTTCTCATATCCATACCTTTTCAACAACTGACTTCGAAAGTGGCGAGCTGCAATTTCGTTCAGCGTAACTTCCGCAGGTCCCAGATGGATCTCCAAAGCTGGCGAAATCGATGGAAACGATCTTCTTGTGGAATGGACACCTCAGTTGAGCAGCAGGATGAACCATATCCACTATTTTCAAGATCTTGCCCCGCTGCCTTGCCCATGACTTCACCGTGGGAATGTGGTCCTCTGCTATGTCGCTACATATGGTGTCTCGGTTCACTGTCAGGATCTCAATCTTCTCCGGGTTTGCTTCTTCCTCTTCCTCCAATATAACCATCAGGTTCAATCTCCGTTTCATGAATGATCGAGGGATGTGGTACCTATACATTTAATAGTTCATTGTTTTGAAATTGTGTAATTACTTGCGAGTTAAGTTACCATTGAGTGTACTGCACTGTTGTTGTTTTCACTTACTCAGATTGAGTAGGTTGTCCAAGGGGAGAAAGGTAAGACATCCAGTATCTCCCTATGCTGTTTCCATTGATCCAAACCATTCCCTTCCCCATTCCTGTCATTCGGACAACGACAGGATTTCTTCCCTCGGGAGCATAGAAGGAAGTCTGCAATTCGAACACATCTCAAATTCTTTATGCATTACAGTTTCGCTTTCTTGTTGACCACATGAATTACATTTACCTTGTACCATGTAACAGCTCTGCCTTTCTTCTGAATCTGTGTCCATTTAACCCTACGCGAACCGGCCTCAGTGTACAGTTCAGCCTTCTCTCCATCCAATCCAACCTTGTCTCGCAAGTAATTTTTCTCAGTGCTGTCAGAATCCTAAAACTGAAATTTGACTTCTTAACTTCATCATGAGATTTTGAACTGTACCTGGTGTCCCCAACCATTGTACGTTAAATCAAGCCGACCAGATTTCATCCCTAGGATTGAAACTCCTCGAGGCCCTGCAAATCTTCTCTCCATATACGCCCCACTGTCCTTCATTAAGCACAAAACAGAAACTCATTCCAGAGATCACTCTTGCTTGTAAGTGAAGTTTCATAAGAACTTAGGATATGGTTTCTTACCGGGAGTCCCATGACGCTCCCCAACAATGTGATGCTATTGGCCTCAGGTTTCAGACTGATTGGTGCTTTTAGCACAAAACTATTATCGTCATGGTTTCCATGAGCAGCTCCTGCAAAATCACAGCAACACAGAACATTTACTAATGAAGGTTGGTTGTTCTGTGAAGTAGTAAAGCTTGTGGCTTTTGGACCATACCAACAATTTCACCATTAACAAAAGCAACCATTGCATGCCCTAGATTAGCCACTTGTAGCTCAAGTGAGCTCCTTCCCACAGCCAAATCTTCCCCTTTGACCTGTATTCTGCAGTTAGAACTCTCCTAATTAGGATTTTCTCAGGCAAAAACACACGTATCCAAGATCGAAAAATAGACTTACTCGGTGGTGTACCAAGCATAGTCAGTTGTATCCTTAGTCAAGTTGTAAAGCTCCTGTGGCTGCAAGGAAGTGTGACCAAGCTGAGTTGGAATCACTTCTCTGTACATCTCCCATTTCAGTCTCAAATTAGCAAGTCTTGATTTCACAAAGCTCCTTGAATTATTCTGTGACACAACCTGTTTTCACAACCCACATCAGAGAAAAGAAACAACTTGAAACCAAAGACGAGGAATTCTAACCGTGTTGGTGTTATAAACAACAGTCTTGCAATCTGGCAGGATGCTGACGGAGAATGGTGGCAGGTAGTGTTCTTTCCCTCTGAACTGAACAGTTGCTGCAACTTTAGTGTTGTTGTTGGTCAAGAAAGCAGCACATACATTGTTCCGCGGCTGATTGTAGACGCATGCCTACAAGATAATGGGAATAGTTCTGCACTTTCAGCCATGTTTACATAAGCTCTTAAACAACTCTTTTGTTAATGTATGATATGCTTTTGCCTCGTACCTCGACATCCTCACTCAGCATCCAAACAGAAGGGTTCCCCCAAAGTAGCGCCTTTTGGCTTAGTTTCAGCGCCCAGTGCAGGTCTTTCAAGTGCCCCCATTTAGGCTCCCTCTCCAATCCTGTCAACAGAAAGCACATGACTTTAACTTCCAATAAGTTGTAAAAAGAGGGTTTGTTTAGTTAGTTAAGTTTACCATATTCGTCTAGAGGGGCATCGTCATAATACTGAGTTGTCGAGAAAGGAGAAGTTGTTCTTCCGAAGTTTGTCCCTCCATAGTACTATTAACAGATGGAGAAACTTCTCTGCAGTTAGATTCATTTGTGTTTTTACCTTCCTTTCAATGGTCTGATTGACAATGTTTGTTTCTCCTTACCATATAATAGTTGACATGAGTCCCGTTCCTCGCGAACCAACGAGCTACCGAGAATGCTAGCTCTTCCGATCTTCTGTAATGTTGAGGCTCTCCAAACACTGTATAACTTCAAGACAGCAAGAACAAACACAGATATTTAGGAATTTAGATTCAGAATTACCACTCCATAAAAGTTGAAAAAAGGGGAAAAGGATTGTTGTTTTACTGAGAAGTCCAATTCTCTGTCCACAGAGAAGGCTTGTTTGGCCTATTGGGTCCTGAAAACGTATTCGCACAGTGCCTTCCATTGCAAGTATTAATCTGCAAACCGAAATCATTATTAAAAATGATGCCTTCCATAGCAAGTAACTTTTCAGAACACAAAGGGGAAGTACTCATAATACCAATGGATCAGGAGCATCAATCTGCTTGCACATAGTCCACGGGACTCCTGTCTCGAGCCTATCGACCATCGTCCCTGCCCACTGAATATACCGTGATCCTGAATCTCGGAACACTCGCTCGACATTTCCGTATTCGTTCTCAACCTTAAACAACAGAAAGAACCCCGTCAACAGCTCAATTTCGATTAACAGAATGCCAGAAGGTATGACTTATGAGATGAACAAAAACCTGTGACATGATTATAGGACCTCCTTGTGATGCAAACAACTTCTCCCCCTTGAGCTTATCCACGATCATCTTCACGAATCTCCCCATATGATACTGCATTTTTACTTGGTTTCAGTTTTCGGTAATCTCGAGATTGTACTATTTCTACAGAATCTAGTGCTGTTCATCATGAACACTGCAGTATTACTGGTTTACCTTGAAAGGAGGATTGTCTGTACGGAAAGTAATGTTCTTGACCTCTCTCAACCAGAAGGGAAACCCGCTAGTAAAAATGAAATTACAGAGTGATTAAAATTGGTAGTGACACTAAGAGGATAAACAAAACCATTAGTGAAAATAACTGAGAAATCTGTTGACTAACTAACTAACCCATGATTCCATTCTGCTTCTATGAACGGTCCGACTCGAATTGTAACGTACATTCCCATCTCCCCAATCGTCCTTATGAACTTCACTATGTCATTTCTCCCTTCGAAATTATACTGCAAACCATACACATTAGCAGCCATGATTAAAGGAGTTGATAGAAGGTGTTGGATTCGAATAAGCGTTAGATTAGATTACCTGGCCTTGAACAGGCTCGTGGACATTCCAAAACACGTAAGTCTGAATCACATTCAGCCCACCACGCTTCGCCTTCCCCAGCAAATCCGGCCACATCTGAAACCCAGAACAATCAGTTCATCAAACAACCGAAAAAACAAACAAACAGAGTAACATTGAATACCGATTGATCAAAAAAACCTTACATCAGGGGTACTGCGAGGATAATGAATCGACCCGGAGAACAGAAGCTGCCTCTTCCCATTAATGATCAACGACCTTCCGTCGTATCGAACGCCCTTCTCCTGCTCTGCCGCCGCAACCGGAGATGAAAAGGCCACCAGTAGCAGAGTGGTGAAAATGGCTCCGGCGATGCTCGACATTGTTTGTTTACGTGAGTGTAGAGATAGTGACACTGTTTTTTTTTTGTAACACTCTGTTTTTTTGGGTGCGGAGTTCAGAGTGGAAGCGAATGATTCGGTGTTCTGTTCTGATTTGTGATGATCTGAAGGAGTAGTTAGTTTCAGTTTTAAACCGCGATTCGGAATTGCCGCAGTTTGTTTTGTTATGATTGTTCTCTATTTTATCGTGTTGTTGCTAAAGGATAGTTCTTCTTTGCTCTTTCTTATATTCCGCCATTTCTTCGGTCTTTTTTACCTACTGGACTTGTGTTTTTTTGACATGTCATCATTTTTTTGCTTGCAAAAATGTAGAATACAGAAACGGAAGAAAATCTGAAAATGAGATACCCATAATATTTTATTTTTTGTGGTAGAGATACCCTAAATATAAAATAACCGTCGTAAAATTTAATTCAAATATTTTTCCCAAGTAAAAGTTAAAAATAATTGAAAATATTTTTAAAAAAGTAAATTACTTAAAAGTCCATTAAATCCAGACCATAATACATTAATTAGATAAATCAATGGCTAGGAAGAAATTTTTACGCAATAATTTTTTTTTTTAAATAGCACTTTGTCCCCCTATACTATAAATCGCTCATTTTACCCCCTCCTACTTTGGCCACTTTGCATTTTGGGTCCTTCCTTTTCAACTATAATCTTCATGACGTTAATTGGTGCGTATTCAATACACTATGTTAGCTCCAATAGCCATGCATTAGCTTACTAAGCATTTTTTAATTGAGAATACAAGTATATATATATATAATATGATGAAAACGATGAATAAAACTTGTGATTTTAAAACCCTTCGTATTTCACCATACTCTTCGTGATACCTACCCAATTTACCTCCCTGACCAACTCTTACTCTCCTACCTCATATATATCTCTTCGTCGATGTGCGGACATGTCCAAATTTAATGTTAAGGAGATGATATATAGTTGAAAAGGAAGGACCCAAAATGCAAAGTGGTCGAAGTAAGAGGGGGTAAAATGAGCGATTTATAGTACATGGGGCTATTTGTTAAGTTGACAAAGTAGAGGGGTGCAAAGTCTATTTTCCCTTTTTTTAACTCGCGAGGAAGAACAAAAAGAGGAATATGTTTGTAGAACAAAAATAAGAATATTAATTCATCTGTAGTTGCTAGCTAGCATGAAGCTTCCGAATTGGTTGATTTCAGATTTTTATTTCTAGTTTTATATTGTGGTTTAAAGTTTATTATTATTGTTCGTTTCCAATCATCAATTTTCATTATAGTTATTTGAAAATCGAGGATAATGATTAGCGATATAGATTCACATGATAGTTGACTAGCGATATAGATTCACATGATCTTATTCTCGATTTAACCGTTAATCAACGTTTTGCTTCAATCCCAATGAGTTATGAGTTATGACTATACAAGAACAAGTTGCAGCATGTTTGAATATTCAGAATTAAACCTAATTGACCATTATGTTATCTTTTTTTTTAGGGACTACGGTTCTGAAGACAGCAATTCAATTGTTGTCTTCAAACAAGCAACAATCTCAGCCATCCATCTCATGATCTATTTTCCTTATCTCTTTTTTGTTCCTTCCTACTCGTATGAATAGGATTTTTCTCCGGCTAATTATTTTTTCGATTGAAGGAAAAATTGGTCGGAGAAAAATTTTAATTTGTGTGACGTCGTTTCTACATAGAGACTCCATCGATGATGACACGCTTTAATTATTTCATCAATGCAGTTTGTACTGAAAGGAGGGAAATCTCACTTGCCTATCTTGGCTTAGTAGATGTCTATTTATATAAGAGTTTGTTACAAGTTGTTGAACAAAAGAAGGAAAGTAAATCAGGAATAATATCTTGTGGAGATTATCCGAATATACATGTTGAATATCACATATTATTAAATATTCTCATTATGTACGAACTCCATATATAGTGTACGTAATATACAGGTTGTATTATTCATACACATAGTGTACATATTTCATATAGAGTATATGCAATTTGTATAAATTGTTTACGACACTACCATACGAAAAAAAACTGTACAAAAATAAATACAAAGTGTATACAATTCTCATACAGATTGTAGCAAAAATAAATACAAAGCGTACAAATTCCGTACAAAGTGTATACAATTTGTATACAACTCCACTACATATTGTACAAAAAAATATAGAGTGTAGAACTCATACAAAGTGTATACAGTTTGTATACAACCCGTACAATTACAAACATCAATACGAATTGTATACAGTTTGTACAAGCCGCATACAAACTGTACGACTAGCCATCGTAAAAATTGTGAGAGAAAATATTTTTTTCAAAAACATAGATCTAAAAAATTTCGTCAACAGAGGCTCGTGTTATTGAGAAATTCATCGGGAAAATTTTCGGTGATAGAAAATGAGAGGAAACTTCAATAAACTAAAATAACTTGAAATTATAAACAAAGAATTGAGACCTCACAAGATAAAACAACTAAGATCTAAATGAGGAGGTGAATTATTGCATTAGATGCAACAAAATAGGAGCATTGTCACAGGAACTCTGGGGAAATTTTAACACAATAATTATGTTTTTATACTTGTTATTCTTTTGGCCAAAACACCTTCCAAAGTTCAAACATTGAACAAAATTCACAAATAAAATTTCATTTCCAATTTCTTCTCCTAAACATCTCCTTTTTCACATTTAAATTCCTCAATAAATAATGAAAACTCTTCCAATTTTCAATATATATATATTTTTCCTTTTGAACAATGCTTTTTTCTCTACTTGCAAGTCACTTGAATCGACAAACTCTTCTTCACTTCTGGGCAAAGGTCACCATTCTTGTTGAACAGCCCCTTATCCAATGGCACATCGCATCCTGCCTTCCCCAAGCATTGCTGAATAATAAACAAACAACCATATGAACATTACCTAATTAGAACAGAGTCCTCCTTTGTGATGAAAACTGTAACAAAGAAATGATTTTGAAACTCTTACCTGCTCAACGACTTGCTTTGAGACAGGGAATGGCATGCCCCTGGATAAATCCACCACAAGCGCCGTAAGGATCACCGTAGCTAGCGAAATCAACGACGGCGATCTTCTTGTGGGGAGGGCATTTCAGGTGAGCTGCTAGCTTTGCCTCTGCTCCAACTGGCCTGAACTTATCTTCTTTCCTCTCCCATTGTCTCACGCTTGGCGGGCTTAGCTCCGAGACGTCGCTGCAGATTGTGTCCCTGTTCACTGTCAGGATCGTGATGTTCCTCGGGTGCGCAGGTTCTTCTTCCAACACTACGATCAAGTTGTCCTTTGGCTTCAAGTACGATCTTGGGATGTGGTACCTGCATCCCGAATATTGAAATATGAGAAACTGACATTGCCAATGAGGAGATCCTTGGGGATGAAGTTTATAATTGAATTAGCTTACTCGTTTTGAGTAGATTCTCCAAGAGGGGACAAATAAGACATCCAGTAACGCCCGATCGACTCTCCATTGATCCAAATCATACCCTTTTTCATCCCATACATGCTCACTGCAACTGGGTCTTTTCCGTCTGGAGCATCGAAGTTTGCCTGAACACATAACATATTAATCAAAGATGGATTGGTATACTTTGTTATGTTTGCGTCGTAGTTGTCGATCGATAATGTACGTACCTTGTACCAAGTGAGGGGATGTCCTTTGCCACCTTTGGGAATATTAGTCCATTTGGCCTTCTTTGAACCTTCCTCTGTGAACAGTTGATCATGCTCACCATTCAATCCAGCCTGATGCCCCCAACCATTTTGTGACAAATCGAGTGTTCCAGTGTTCATCCCTAGGATCGATATACCACGTGGTCCCGCAAACCTGTGCTCCATGTATGCTCCACTATCCTGTTTTCATGGACGAGTACAAGGCTGTCAAACTATAGGGTTCTATGTCGATAGTATTCGAGAATGTACACCGGCATTGTACTTACAGGAAGTCCAACCAAGGTTCCCAATAGGGAGATCTTGTTGATACCAGGCTTCAACGCAACGGATTTTTGGAGAACAAAGCTCTTATCTATTTGGCTTCCATGCGCGGACCCTAATACCATTAAATATCGTATCAAAGATCGATTTCACACATTTTACTAGTGTACTGTTAGTCTCATCGAGATTTTGTTTTACCTATGAACTGGCCATTGACGAAGGCAAGCATGGCATGACCAAGACTTGCAACCCTTAGAACAGGGAGAATGTCTTTTCTGTTTGACAAGTCTCTTGGATCCAAGGTTATGCTGAGATTGAGTCGCAAGGAAGGGTTTAATAGATCCAATTCGATAAACTTCCATTTGTGAAGAAATCGTAACAATATTGTTCAAGAATTTTAATTATGAAGAGAGTTATCGTGATGCAATAGTTCTCATAGAGTATTAAAAATGCTGACAAAAAAGTCTTGACATGAAATCATGTTAAACTCCAATGTAAATAGTTCACTTACGTTGTAGTGTACCAACCGTAGTCAGTCTTGTCCTTAGTCAAGTAATAGAGCTCCATTGGAGTTGCGGCTGTCTCTTTGAGATCAGTTGCAATAGTCTCCGTGATCATCTTCCAGTCAAGCTTGTTCGTCACTTGTGATCTCACAAAGTTCCTTGAATTGTGTTGCGCCACGATCTGATTCAGTTGAAAGAATATTAGTCGGTTGCAAGGTATTGTAGTCTACTACTGATGTAATGTAAGTTGTTGTGTGTCATTTCTTACTGTTGCGGTGTTCAAGACCAGTGTTTTGCAATCAGGAAGGATGCTGATGGAGCGTGGAGGAAGGTAGTAATTTTTGCCCTTGAAGTTGGCTGTATGACCGAGCCTAGTGTGATTGTTGGTCAAGAATGCTGCACATGCGTCCGTTCCGGGTTGCTCGTATATTCGAACCTGTGTCAGTGTGTAGTATGTGAGTATCCATTTCATTAGGATGTCAAGACATCAAAATTTCTTTCATTGGGGCATTCAAAATGTTATCAAGATGTAGGAGTTAAATCCAGTATAAGAATCAAATCGAGACAAAATAAACATAAACTCACTCTTCAATGGATCATCAATGTAAAAAAAAATCAACTAAAATGTACACAAGATACAAGAGATATTCAAAATTTATATCGAATTCGATCACCTCAACATCCGGATTCAATCGTTGAGCGCTCGGATTTCCCCAAAGCAAAGCCCTCTTGCATAGATTAATAGCCTTGTGCACATCCTTAAGGTGCCCGTATTTTGGTCCTCTCTCAAGACCTACAATGTAAATAAATACCTAAGCTAAATAAATTATGAAACATATATTTTTTTAGGGATGAAAATATACCCTAATCCGGTCCTTGGATATCTAGGGATGAAAACATAGATCTGTAACTTGGATATCTAAACTCAACCCTAATCCAGTCCGAGTTACGGTACCCGATCCCTACTTGGGTAAGGGTTATAGACCATTTTTTGTTGATTTTCAATACCTATCACCCCGAAGTACATGTCCTTACCTGAATGAGAAAACATGTTTGGGTAATAGGGGTAACCGACCTCATACCTACCCTCTCCATCCCCACACGAGTAAGGATAACATAAAGCTATTATAATCTTCAACAGGTACAAGTATCCGTCCAATCCGGTTAACGGTACTTGTACCTATCCATTACTCCAGCTCTAACTTTTTCTTGTAACACAAGAATTACATGGTAGTGTCAAAAAAACTTTTGAGAAATCTCACCAAATTCGTCAATGGGAGCCTCATCATAGTATCGAGTCGTTACGAAAGATGCAGCGGTCCTAGCAAGATTAGTTCCACCATGATACTGCAACACAAGATGCAAAATCACATCACGAATTTTTTAAAAAAAAATTGTCACACAATATCAAAAAAAGTATGGCTGTTTTCGTACCATGTAGTAATTGACTAGACTGCCATTCTTTGAGAACCAACGAGCCACAGAGAATGCAATGTCTTCTGCTGATCTTTGGGATGGTGGATCACCAAACACTCTAAACCTACAAATCAACATATAATTGTACAATTCAGTCATCAATAAAACCAAACTAAAATGTCAAACCTCTAAAGTATAGTGATGAAATCGCAAATTATCATCTACTTACTGAGCAGTCCAATTTTCTGTCCACAATGCAGGCTTGTTGGGCATGTTAGGCCCACCAAATGTGTCTCCACATTGTCTTCCATTACAAGCATTTATCTAAAGGGAAAAAATAGTCAACCATTGGGGAATAGTTAGAATTAAAACTTGATAATATAATTTAAATAAGTGACTATAATGTTAGAATTGAAAACTCGTACTACATACCACTGGACCAGGAGCATCACGTTGCTTGCACATGACCCATGGGACACCAACGTTGAGTCCTATTGCAAAATTTCCAGCCCATTGAACGTACTTGTTTCCCAATTCTCGATAAGCTAGTTGGACCGTGTTGTACTCGTTCTCAATCTGCGGTGTAACAACATCGTGATGTTAATAACAATAACTGACTAAGTGTTTATACCAAGTGATAATGTAAGTAGAATATGAGATATGAGAGAACCTGCGCCAAAATGATTGGACCGCCTTGGTCCGCAAAAAATTTGCTTCCCTTAGCTTCTCAACCATCATTCTCACAAATCTCTCCATGTGTTGCTGTGAAAATAATTTCAATGTTTTTTTCATTTTGTTAGTATCGTTTTAGTGAAAATTTAAAAATAAAAAAATTATTCAGATTGTTATACGGGTATTACTCTATATGGGTCATTGTAGGAGCGAAATATGATATTTGGGACCTCTCTTAGCCAATACGGAAGTGCTCTGACAATCATTGTTGAATATGAAAATAAAAAATATGAACTTGTTAGAAAATACAAAAACAAAAACAAAAGACTACAAAAATAATGGAATTGAATTATACCCATGATTCCATTCGCCTTGGACGAATGGCCCAAACCTAATGGTAGCATATAGACCATGTTCTCGATCAACTTGACGAATTTGATCACATCAAATCTTCCTTCAAAATTGAACTGAAAAAAAATTTGGTTAGACAATGAGAAATTCAAAAACAATGATTGATCCAAATTTCAAAATTTAATTACCTTGCCCTCCTCTGGTTCGTGAATGTTCCAAAATGTGTAAGTTTGGATTACATTGAGGCCTCCCCTTTTAGCATCTTCAAGTAGCTTTGGCCACATCTGTGTAAACATAGAACATGAAATTTTGAGATCAACATCACATATTTCGTAAAGTCTAGTAATGTAGAGACAATGTATTACATCAGGGGTGCTTCGAGGGTAATGAATAGATCCAGAGAAAAGAAGTTCTCTTTTTCCATTGATGATGAGGGATTTAGCATCATACGTCACGGGTTGTCCCTTATGAAGCTTCTCCTGGTGGGCTATGGTTGGCGGAGCTACAAAGACACTAATGAAGAGGAGGAGGAGGAGAATGGTGGATGTATCCACCGCCATCTTTTGATCGATTATGAGAAACTCGTAATAATTTTTCAATTAGAAGATTTTCAAAATAAAACAATATTAGAAGAATAATATTTCAAAAAAAATGTTATGAATGAAAAAGAAAACAAAGAAAAATAATAGTAAATTTTAGAGGGGATGATGAATTGTTGAGCCGAAGATCAGGGGCACGACTCCTCTTCGAAAGGGAAGGAGGAGTAGGCACGAGACCAACGGCTGAAGGATAAATGGGAAGATGAAGAGACTCACATATAGGAGCTTTATCTGATTAATCATTGTTATCACCGCAAAAATCGATATTGTTCATGACTTCCATTTGTTTGGTTGAGAATTCTTCTATTTTTCTATTTTTGGATAAAAATAAACGGTAGATTACAACAATTTATGTTTGGTTTTCCTTGTGGTTAGGAAGATATTGTTCCTTTATTCCTTAGCTAATTATTTGTTCAAAAATTATAGGTGCGTAATCCATTAATTTCATGTAAATTCAGTTAAGAGTAAAATAATGCGTATATTTGATTTTTTTAATAATAATGCGTATTTAAATAGATATTAATTTTTGTTGCTTTTTTTTTGAACAAGGATTCCTGATATTATTATAACAACACCAACTCCTTTACTGCTACTGAAGATAGTAACAGTAAGAGTACAAAAGAAGAAAGGCTAAACAAAAGAGACCTGCCTTAGTACTATACAGAAAGAACAACTTGACAGTCTGACTATAATAACAAAGAAAGCCAATCTGGAGATAAAGAGTCATCTCGTGCCTGAACTGCTATGCTATGAGCCAACTGAATTGTAGACCTTGATGCTTTACTCACATGTATGTTTTGATTCTAGTATAGCATTCTTGTAATTGAAGCCAAAATACTAGAGATAGACCATGGCCAATTGAGATGATGACCTGCAATAGAATCAACAAACACTGAGCAGTCTGAGTAGATAATTATTGGAGTATCAATAGTCTTGAATAACTCAATAGCTCTGAGAACAACATAGGCTTCAGCACATACTGGTGTTGCACACTTCACTGAACCTACCCTACCATTAACCACATTTCCCTCGGCATTATAAACTATAACACCATAGGCTCCTTTCTAGATGGATGTTTCGAAAGCACCATCACACACAACCCCGAAAGAATAGGCTGTTGGAGCTAGTGAATTGGTTAACTGGACTGAAGAACCACTGTTTGTTGCTAAACTTGAAACTGTATTTCTGACAGCAGCATTTGAATTCCATTGTTGTAGCTCATACAAACGTCTGGAAGATAAATCTGATAGAGAAGGAGAGATGCTTTGAAAGACCAATTCATTTCGCATCTTCCAAATATACCAGATGGTGAATCCAATCTGAGTTGCTGTAGAATCTGAGGCTGAAGAAGCAATGCTACTGAACCAAGATTTTGTCAATTGATCTGGAGCAGGATAATGTAACTGAGGCAATACCTGCTGCCAAAAAGATATGCTTACAGGGCAATGGAACAGCAGATGCTCCAATGTTTCCTCATTAGCATTACAAGTTAAGCAGATTGATGAGTTGCCACACCTTCTTCTGAGTAAACCTGATTTAGTTGGAACTGCATTTCTGCAAACACGCCAAAGAAAGAACTTAATCTTTGGTGGCAAGTCAAGTTGCCAGAGCCATTTCCATAGTTTTTTTGTGCTTTCATCAGCAGGCTGATTATGTGGAACAGTCATAGCACGAAGATGCCTGTAACAAGATCTTACAGAGAAATTTCCTGAAGATTCAAAATGCCAAACAAGCTGATCTGAATATCCTTCAGGTCCTAGAGGAATTAACATGATTTGTTTGACTACTTCCTCTGGGAATACTGACCTTAGCTTTTCAATGTTCCAAGTTCTTTGAGAATGATTGATATAATCAGATACCTTTGTATTTGAATAAGAACTTGAGCATGATGCTTTAAAGCCATGTGCCTCAGGAATCCATGCCTCAATAATACTTGTTCCATAACCATCACCAATGTTCTTCCTCAGACCTTGCAAAAGTGCCTTCCTTCCTTCCATGACTCCAGACCATAACCAAGATGATTTATGATGTCTGCTTACTTGTAAGAAATCTGAGTTTGGAAAGTAAAGGCCTTTTAACAATTGAACCCATAAACTGGCTGGATTTGTTAGAATTCTCCATGCCAACTTAGCAACAAATGCCAAATTGAAATCATATAAACACTTAAACCCTAAACCACCTTCTACTTTGGATTTACGAAGCTCAGAAGCTGCTAGCCAATGTAATTTTTTAGTAGATATATCACCTGACCACCAGAAGTCAACTAGAACTTGATCCATTTTCTTCAGCAAGTTATTTGGTAGAAGAAAGCAGGAGAACAGATATGATGGCAGAGCTTGGAGAATAGATTTAATCATTATTGACCTTCCAGCATGAGATAATAAGCTTGACTACCAAGATTGTGCTCTTGAAGTGAGCCTTTCCAGCATATATCTAAATGTTTGTCTCTTTGTTGCTCCCCATTCAGCTGGAATACCTAAGTATGTGCTAATAGAGACTGAAGCATCAACACCAAATTCAGAAGCAATGCAAGTCTTGACAGCATCTGGTGTATTTGATGAGAAGAGAATGGAGGATTTTGAAGCATTAATAGCCTGTCCAGAGACTTGACAGTATCTAGTAAGAACCAGATAAATGTTCTTAGCTTCAGAAGAGGTTGCAGAACCCAAGATGACAGTGTCATCTGCAAACAAGATGTGATGAAGAGTTGGACAGAACCTGTTAAGTTTAATTCCTTTAACTCTGCCTTGTGACACAGATTCCTGAATCATGAATGATAGCACATTGGAGACCAGAATAAAAAGATAAGGTGAGAGGGGATCTCCTTGTCTTAAACCTCTTGAAGGGTTGATCCATTGAGTTGGAGAACCATTAAGTAAGACATTGAACTTGACAGAGGTGATTAAGACCCTTATCCAATTAATCCAAACTGCATGGAACCCAAGAGCATAAAGAGTTGCAAAAAGGAAATCCCAAGAAACTCTATCAAATGCTTTCAACATATCAACCTTGAAGAGGAAGTCATACTTGTGACCTTTCTTTCTTGTGCGAAGCTTATGAACAACCTCATGAACTACAACAACATTATCCTGAATGCTTCTGTTTCCAGTGAAAGCAGATTGCAATTCTGAGATGATACTGGAAATATAAGGCTGGAGGCGTGCAGTGCAGTCAAAATCTTTGAGATAACTTTCATTCTGAAATTAGCCAAGCCTATAGGTCTGAATTGTGTAATTAATTCTGGATGTTTGACCTTAGGTATAAGAACTATGAAAGTATCATTCCAAGATTCCTGAACAGAAGCATTGGTGAAGAATGATTGTACCTCAGAGCAGAAAGATGCAGAAATCATATTCCAATGAATTTGAAAGAAGCGTCCTGGAAAACCATCAGGTCCAGGAGCTTTAGTTGGCCCCATTTGAAAAACTGCACTCTTAATTTCTGCTACTGAAACTGGTCTAATTAGTTGATCATTCATAAAATGACCAACTTTCCTTGGCAAATTCTGCAAGAAAGAGTAATCAACAGCATCCAAAGACTGTGAGAAAAGATCAGAATAGAAGTTGACAATATGAGTTGTGAGATCAGATCTGCCCGAAATCCAAGAGTCATTGTCCAGTTTAAGAGTCCCAATTGTATTAAGACTTCTTCTTTGCAAAGTTGAACGATGGAAGAAGCGTGTGTTGTGATCACCAAGAGTAAGCCACTTATTTCTGAATCTTTGGGACCAATAACATTCTTCAATGGACCATCTTCTAGCTAAATCTTCATTGATGCAAGAAATTTTGTGAAGGATTAAAGGAGTAGAGCTGAGTGCATAAAGAACTTGCAGTTCATGAAGAAGTTGAGTTATGTGTGATGTATTGTTCCCAATAACATCTTTTTTCCAAGAAGATAAGATTGCAGCACACTGCTTTAAGTTTGCAGTAGAGGTGAGATCATTCTTCCAATTCATTTCCACTTGATGTTTATAGCTTGGCTCTAACAGCCAACTTTCTTCAAATCTGAAGATTCTTCTGCTCCTACTTAAAATAGGCTCGAAATGAAGCATCAGAGGAGCATGATCAGATTGAGTAATAGGAAGAACTTCAAATTCAGCATTAGGGAAGATATCAAGCCAGGCTATATTACAAAGTGCACGATCAAGCCTTTGACGAACAAGACCACCAATACTGTTATTATTAGTCCAAGTAAAACATGGACCAATAGACTTTACTTCCAGTAATCTCATATCCTGAATAAAAGCATTGAAATCTCTCATTGTAGCTGAATCAGGGGGATTATTACCTTCTTTTTCCTCAATACAGCGAATAGCATTAACGGGTCGTTTGGTATAGGGGATTGAGAATTAGGGGAAATATGAAAATAGGAGAATGGTGGAAAAGTGTTTGTTAAAAGTTGGAGGATGTTAAACTACTTTGTTTGGTATGTATATTTGGTAAAGAAAATAGGAGGGGAAGATAGTGGGTCCCATTATTCTATTTGGGGGAAGTCAGAATTTCTGATAAAAGTAGAAATTGTCAGAATACACATTCTGGAGACAATAAGAAACTCTGAGTATCTGAAATACAAAATCCCAGCTCCATTCACTACAAAAAAAACGCTATTTGGCGTCGGTCATACACGCGTTTTAGCGTCGGTCATGACCGACGCCAAAATAAATAGCGTCGGTCAGCAGGACCGACGCCAGATCCGGTGACGCTATAATTTAGCGTCGGTCGTTTGGTCAACCGACGCTAAAATATGGTTTGACCGAGTGGGCGGCTGACCAACCCAATTTTTTCGTTTTTTGTTTTCATTTTAATTTTTCATTTATTATTTTTGTTTTTATTTTTATTTGTTTTCTAATCTGGGTTTTTCCCAGATCTGGGTTTTTTCCCAGATCTCGTTTCATGGCTGCGTCGTCTGGTGCATGGCGGATGTGGCCGGTCGACGGCGGACGGCGGATGTGAGAGGCGGACGGCGGCTGGGATGTGGCCGGTGGTCGGCGGAGGAGGAGGAGGAGGCTGGTGGGTTTGGAGGAGGAGGAGGAGGCTGGTGGCTGGAGGAGGAGGAGGAGAGTTTGGAGGAGGAAGAGGAGGAGGAGGCTGGTGGGTTGGAGGAGGAGGAGGAGGAGGCTGGTGGCTGGAGGAGGAGGAGGAGGAGGAGGAGGAGGCTGGTGGCTGGAGGAGGAGGATGAGGTTGGTGGCTGGAGGAGGAGGAGGAGTTTTAGGAGAGAGAGGAGAGGATTGAGAGAGGAGAGGATTGAGAGATTTGAGATTAGGGTTAGGATGAGGGTTTAAATACTTACGCGTTTTAGCGTCGGTCGATGACCGACGCTAAAACGCGTGTCAACCGACGCTAAATACACGCGTTTTAGCGTCGGTCAGTGACCGACGCTATTCTCTTTCTGCTGACCGACGCTATTCTCTTTCTGCTGACCGACGCCAATTTACCAATCCGGTCAACCAAAAAATCGAACCAAAACCTGATAATAGCGTCAGCTCTTAGGCCATTTTAGCGTCGGTCGACAATCAACCGACACTAAAACGCGTGGTCAGCTGTTTAGCGTCGGTCAGTGACCGACCGACGCTAAAACGCGACGTTTCAACCGACGCTAAAAGGAGTTTTTTTTGTAGTGATTAGACAGTAAACAAACAAGGATATTTCAGAATACAGAGTTTCCAAGAAACACAGCTGGATTTCCCCTATACCAAACGACCCCTAAGATCACCAATTATACACCAAGGAGAGTCAATTGAGTCAACATGATTCTGCATTATATTTGTCCAAACAGCCTGTCTGTTTTCTCTTCTTGGTGCTCCATACACAAAACTAATATTGATGTTAGAATTACTAGACCAGCAGACATCAATGTAATTCTTTGTGCCTCGTTGGATTGTGATGTCAGTATCATGAGTCCACCACAGAGCTAAACCACCAGATAAACCTTGAGGATCAATATAGAAGTAATTAGGAAACCTGAACCTTCTTCTTATTCTTTCCATAGCATTTCTATCTTGTTTTGTTTCCATTAGAAATACTACAGAGGGACAAGACTTACAGATCAAATTCTGTAAATATTGAATTGTAGAGGCTTGTCCCATACCTCTACAATTCCAGCTGAGAATCATTTGGAGTTTGGTGGCTTTGAGACTGCCACCGATGCCTGAGGAGAGTGAACTGAAGTGCTGCTATCACTACAGAAAAAAGGTCATATAGTCGCAGGCTTACTCGGAGCCTGCGACTAAGCTTGTCGCAGGCCACAAGCTTAGTCGCAGGCGCCTGTGACTAATTATGAGCTTAGTCGCAGGCGCCTGCGACTAAGCCCAGGCCCGCGACTAGCTAGTCGCAGGCGGCCCGCGACAAAGCTTGGGCCTGCGACTATATTTTATACATAGTCGCAGGCCGCCTGCGACTAAGCCCAGGCCCGCGACTAGCTTAGTCGCAGGCGCCTGCGACTAAGCATAGGCCGGTGACTAGTTAGTCGCAGGCGGCCCGCGACAAAACTAGTGTCTGCGACTAAACCCTAACACTCCCCCTTCTGAACGTGAACCTCATTCCAGCAATCTCTCCCCACCGATTTTCTCTCTATCTCCGCCTAAAAATTAAGCTCCGCCGACTGCCGCCGACCGTTTCTGACCGCCGCCGACCGTTTCTGACCGCCGCCGAACGTTTCTGACAGCCGCCGACCGTGTTGACGACCTTTTCTCTTGTTTTCGGTAAGTAATACATCCCTAAACTCGATTTCGAATGTGTTTGTGTTCTTGTAGTTAATTTCGTTAAATTTTCGTTCGATTTACAGGGATTGGTGACGTTTTTCCTTTCGATTTTGTTCAATTTGTGCAATTTGGCCTGATTTTGTTCAATTTTGTTCAATTTGTACGATTTGGTTAGGGGCAGCATTGTTAGTTCAATTATTCCGAGCTATATCGTCATTTTTTGACGTCCTGAATCTGAAATATTTGCTGTCATTGATGTTGTGCAGACTTAAAAATCACGTTTTGGTGCTTTGTTTCGTTTCACAGTACTGAATCACTGATTTCTGCTTGGTAAGGGTTAATAATGTGAAATTATAGTGTTAATGACGTTGTGTAGACTTAATCATTATTTGCTCATATGAATTCTAATACTTGATTTGATGTTTGATTTTGAAATCAGATTCGAACTTGGTGACCCGTTGTTATTGGAGGGGAAATACCATAGCAACGATGTAGTAGCGGTCATCTATAACGGTGATCAGGTGAGAACACTGCGATCAAACGCTTTATTTCTTTTGTAGTCAATTTGTTAAATATTTGTTGTTTAAGATCAAGTATCTGTTATTTACAGATATTCGGTTACACACTGCTATTTCATTGTCAGACATCCGTTCTCTACTATTCAGGTTGGTATAACTCCATTACATTATTTACTTGTTTAATTAATGATTAAAACATGTTTTATCAACTTAAAAATGAATAAATTCATTTATGTTATATTGTCACAAATTATAAATATGAGTAAAGCATGATAATATTTTTTATCATTGTGAAATTCGAAAATGACATATTATGCTCTGGAGTAGTTAAATCTTTATGAACTTAACGTTACATGTGATATTTAGAATAAAATTGGTTGTAAAATTATAATTTATATAAAGTTGTGAAAATTTAAAATATATATATGCATGTAATAATCATTTTAGTTACAATTTAAAATATATATATGTGCATGTATATCAATTATTAGAAGAATTAATTAGTTGCTAATACTAAGTAATAAATTATTTATACCAATTTGGTATAACTAACCTTTTTAAGATATGTAATTAACTTATACCTACTTAGACACTAAGTTACTTAGATACCTACTTAACTAATATTCTCTACTCATCAACTGTTACTAATAAACAACCCTCTAGCTAGATGGACAAATCTTGGATACGAAAGGCTCGTCATACTCCCGAATATTATGTCGGCCTTCAAAAATTCCTAGACTTTGCTGTCTCTAATGCACCCGATGGAGTGAATATCCTCTGTCCATGTCCCAAGTGCAAGTTCAAGAAGTGGAGGCCAAGGCAGGAAGTTAATGACCATTTGCTCCATTCAGCTTTTCCCTCTTCTTACGGTGTGTGGAATTTGCATGGGGAGTTAGCTACTGAATTTCTGTCCCCGGTTGCTGAGAATATTCCAGCTGCAATGGTCACTGAAGAAGTTAGTCCGCCAACATTGGTTGAGGAAACACCGATAATAATTGAGCCAACCTTGTTCCAGAACATGGTGAATGACGCATTTGGAGTACAATTTCAAGAAGATCCACTTCCTACTGGATCAAACGTGGCTATTGAAACTGAAACTCCACAACCACATCCTATAGACATACCAATGCCGGATGTCCGGAGTCAGCTCCCAGATGATGAATGTCTTTCGAATTTTACAGGATGGTGAAGTGCCCTTACATGATGGACGCACTAAGTTCACAAAATTGTCCTTCATGATGCGTTTATACCACATCAAGTACTTACACAAGATCAGTGACAAAGCTATGACTATGCTTATGGACTTGCTTAATCAGGCTTTTGTTGGTGCCAAAATTCCTCAAACCAACTATGAAGCAAAGAAGACGATCAGAAAACTTGGGTTAACTTACCAAAAAATTGATGCATGCAAGAATGATTGTCTACTATACATCGGAGAAGATAGTGCAGCGATGCAATGCCGAGTTTGTGGAGTTGCTCGATTCAAGGATGTAGGAAACAGGACTGCATCTGGAAAGAAATCAAAGCCTCGACCCGAGAAGATATTTCGGTATTTTCCCTTAATACCTCGGTTGAAGAGGTTATATATGTGTCCTTACACAACAGAGGATATGACTTGGCATGCAACCGAGATGAGTAATGATGGTATGGGCAGACATCCTTGAGATGCAGAAGCGTGGAAAAGTTTCAACACGAGGTTCCCAAATTTTGCTTCCGATCCACGAAATGTGAGACTTGGATTAGCTACTGATGGCTTCAATCCATTTGGTACTATGAGTATAAGTCATAGTACATGGCCGTTCGTGCTAATCCCGTACAACACCTCACCATGGTTGTGTATGAAGCAAACGGGACTCATTCTATCTGGCATAGTTCCTGGACCGAAGATGCCGGGTAATGATTTAGATGTGTTTCTTCAGCCTTTGATTGAGGAACTGAAGTCCTTGTGGGTTGGTGTGCAAGCTTATGATGCAGTGAAGAAGGAAAACTTCACTCTTCGGGCTGCATTATTATGGACGATCAGTGATTATCCAGGACTCTGCAACTTGTCAGGATGGAATACACACACTGCGCTCTCATGTCCGACATGTATGTTTGACGCAGACGTTGTTAGGTTAAAAGCTTCTGGTAACAAACCTTGTTTTATGAGCAGCAGAAGGTTTCTACCACATGATCATAGGTTCAGATCTCAGAAAAGTAAATTTAATGGGAAAGTAGAGAAACGACCTGCTCCGATGATGCTTACTGGCTCTGAGATACTGGGACAGGTGCGGAACATTGATGTAATATTTGGGAAGACGCAACCTAAAGAATCAGGTCATGCACCACAATGGAGAAAGAAGAGCATATTCTTCAATCTGTCGTACTGGGAGTTCAATCTATTGCGTCACAATTTGGATGTTATGCATATAAAAAAAAATGTGTGCGACAACATTTTGTACACATTACTCAATGACAAGAACAAGAGGAAAGATAACCTAGCGGCAAGGGAAGATTTGAAATCAATGAAGATTAGAAGTCAGCTTTGGCCCCTAGCAGATGGAAAAACTTGTCCAGCCGCTTCATTCACTCTCGACAAGAAGAAAATAGAAGTTGTGCTGAAGTCACTGAAGGGAATGCAATTCCCAGATGGTTATGCAAGTAATATCGCAAGATGTGTTGACTTACCCAACCGTAAGATGTTTGGTTTAAAAAGTCATGACTCTCACATGTTGCTGCATGACTTGTTGCCACTTGCTATACGAAATGTGTTACCGGTCTCAGTGGCAAGAGTGTTGGTAGAGCTGGGAGCGTGCTTCAAGGAACTGTGTTCACCGGTGGTCAATATTGTTGAGCTCGATAAACTCCAAGGGAGGTTTGTGATAGCACTATGTCATTTGGAGATGATTTTTCATCCTGCATTCTTCACTGTTATGGTGCATTTAATTCTGCATTTGGTTGAGGAAGTCAAACGTGGTGGACCAGTTCAGTATCGTTGGATGTACCCCATCGAAAGGTATGTTCTGTAAAACGTCTATTATCTTAGAAAATCAGTGTTCTAATACCAACTCTGACCTCAAATGTCTTTTTTAGGTATTTGGGCAAACTAAAAACCTTTGTCGGCAATAGAGCACACCCTGAAGGGTCTATTGCTGAAGGTTGGCTATCAGAGGAGTTATTTAATTTCTCATCTGTAAACTTCGATGATGATGTAGAGACACGTTACAATAGAACAAAACGGGTTGCAACCGAGCCTGAAGTGTCCAGCGATGACAATTTGGGAATACTCATTTCACACGGGGTTCCAACCAGTATAGGTGTACCTTTCAAGTTGTCACAGCTGGAGTGGGCTCAAGCGTATCGTTATGTTCTGGTGAATAGTCCATTAGCTCAGCCTCTTTTGAGGTAAAACTACTCCCATATAATTTTCATTAGAAGTACAAAAAGTCACAAGTATAATTAATAGTTCAAATTTATCATTCAGGGAATGCGAAGCGGAAACTAGAAGGGATTTGGGTAGACGTGCCAGTGAGACTGCGGTTAACAAAGCAGTTCACAAGAAGATTGTTGGTTGGGTTCAAAACAAGGTAATATACCAGCCTAGCTTGTTCCCTTCAATACGTGTTAGTGGTTGATACAGACGAATAATGATGTTTAATTACTCCAATTCACAGATATTAGATCAGTCAGCAACGTACAGTGCTGATCTAATGACGTTGGCTAGGGGACCGAATGTGTCTGCAACTCGATTTACTGCGTATGACATCAATGGATATCGCTTTAGAACAGTTGATCGGGATCAACCACTGAAGACACAAAATAGTGGTGTAGCTGCTAAATTTGGCACAGACAGCGTTTCAGGCTCTTCAGACAACAATCCAATTCGTACCGATCTCTGGTTTTACGGGAAACTTACTGAGATCATCGAGCTGGATTATTATACTCGAACAATCACGTTGTTCAAGTGTCAGTGGGCTGATACGGTGAACCCGACATGGAAGAGAACAGATGCTCTCGGTATAACAATGATCAACTTCAACCATTTGAGAGATGTTGGTGACAAAGCTGAAGATGAGCCATATATTAGTGCTAGTGATGCACATATGGTTTTCTATGTTGACGATACAAGTGATCCAAATTGGTGCATACCAATACATTGCAAGCCACGAGATGCATATGACACAAGAGAGGAAGGCGCTATATCCCATGAGTATTGTTTAGCATTAGCTCAACAACAATTACCTGTAACAGACAACATTCCTGATTTGCAAATCGTAGGGAGTGGTGTAATTGACTTCGATAAGGAATGACATTGTTTAGTTTATCAAAATATTTTAGCACGAATATGTATTCTTTATGTCACGAATTATGAGTTTATATATATATATATATATATATAAAATTTATAATCTCATTTTTTATGGATAAAGATGGCATCCAGTTCTAGTTCTGGTAGTGAAGAGCGTCCGGTAACTCCTACTCCCGGATCTCCTATTGGAGAGACTTCTGGAGGGAATTCTTCCGCTGCCTCGACCACCGTGAAGAAAACATATACATATGAGCTGGACTTTATTGGTTAGTTCGTTCTCTCTATGAACTTCATTCTTGAACGAAATGAAGAAATTATTTGAGTATATATTAATTAAGAATGGTAAATTTCTATTTCTACAGACCGTTCTGGGTTCACGAAGACTGTTGAGATTAAGTACGCGGACTTCCGTAGGGTAGCATCTGGTGGCACCCGTTATGTGTTCAACCTGGACACCCTTGGAGTCAAGCCCGGTGGACCCCTCTTGTCTTTTATAGGACACTACGCCGGTGAGTGCTCCAGGAACTACCAGTACTATCCTATCTATCCCAAGGATTGGAAGTTAGTGCCACAACGTGCTAAGGATGTTGCGTTCGAGCAGTTCTTCATGGTAAGTTTGAAATTTGAATTTCATTCTATTTGCTTAAGTATAAAGACATTATATTATAGTTAGTGTGATTCTTAATTACGATTTCTATGTCAAATTAGGATAAGTTCTATTGCGCTCCAGAGATCTTACCAGGTGCTCGCAAGTATTTCGACAAGAAGGTTGGCCGAGCTTGGGGCAAGTCTAGGCTTCAAATATGGAAGGCGAGGATGAAGCATGCGGAGAAGAACAATCTCCCTGAGGAGTGGATTCTTCAAAATCCTCCACCAGGATGCCCTCCCAATGATTGGTATCAATACATTGAGTACACGAAGACTCAAGTATTTAAGGTACGGTTTAGATTATCTAATTTTTAATCATTATATAAATTGAGTATAATAATTTGTTTTCCTGGATTAGGATGTCGTGCAAAGGAACAAGGCAAATCGGGCACTGCAAGAGGAGAACCATCATGGTGGCTCTAGACCGTGGCCGAGGTACATTGAGGAGACGGTGCAGAAAACAGGACGTCGACCGTCGAGGGGCCAAATCTTCATTAAATTCTACACCGGCCCTGATGGAAAGTTCAAGGATGCGCATGCGAAGGCAGTGGCGGTAAGTTAATAAATTTTAACAGTATTTTTGTTCCCGAATATATGTAGTCCTAATTATTTGATCAATGAATTCATACTGTAGGAGAAAATTCAAAGAATAGAGGATGAAGGTTGTAGTCCGGAGTGGAGCCCACACGACTCTCTGGCACAAGCAATGAACAAACCAGAGCATCGTGGCCACATCCGCATGCTCGGTGAAGGGTTTACTAAGAGTCAGGTGAGAGAATTAAATTTTAATTCAATGGTTGAATACAGTTCGTTAGTAATTTTATTGTAATTTACACATTTGCAACATCTTCTTTGTTTAGGTCTTTGGTACTCATGCTGGTCAGGGGATGTCTACATAAGAGAGTGTTTCTTCTATGCCAAAACACAAGCCTGAGTATGTTCAGCAGTTGGAGAGCAGAGTTAGTCAGCTGGAGACCATACTAAGGTCTATTGCACCCACACAGTTTGCCGGGGCATCCAGTTCATTTGCGGTACCTCCTACTCAGACACAGGCCACTCACCAGCAACCCTATGTGCCATAGCCAGTTCAGCAACCCTACGTGCGAACTTCGACTTTGATACCATACCGGCTCATCTTGCCGAGTGGATGAACTCTGTGAGTTATTTATGCTTTCAATTAATTTATAATTACACTATTTAATTAACTCTACTTACTTTCATTGTTGATAATTGCAGCAGCCTTGGAATGAAGGCATCTACCAGAACCAGAACCAGGATCAGTAGGATGTTTCATCTTTGTTTGTTGTATGTTAGGATGTTTCATTGTTGTGTTATATTTTCAGACAAGTGTGATAAATATTTGGATGTGTAGTTAGATGAATAGTTTAACATTTCCATGTGTTGTTGATTATGAATTAATATGTGTTGTAACATATGATTAAGTTTATGAATTAATGATTGTTGTTCCAAGATTATAATATGTTAATAATCATTAATTATAAAATTCAACATCATATAAAAATTGTGAAATCTGACCAAAATCGTGGAATCTGACCAAAATCGTGGAATCTGCCCAAAATCGTATAGAATCTGACCGAAATCGTGGAATCTGGCCAAAATGATCCGGACAGTTTAATAGTCGCAGGCCAGCCTGCGACTAACTTAGTCACGGGCCTGGGCTTAGTCGCGAGCCTGGGCTTAGTCGCAGGCGCCTGCGACAAAACTTAGTCGCAGGCGCCTGCGACTAAGCCAGGCCCGCGACTAAGTTAGTCGCAGGCTGGCCTGCGACTAAGCCTGGGCTTTGTCGCAACTATTTTTGTCGCAGGCGGCCCAGATGCCTGCGACTAAATTAACACTTAGTCGCAGGCCAGCCTGCGACTATATCCATTCGGGCCTGCGACTATGTTCTCTCTTCTTTGTAGTGTATCTTCTGAATCAAAATCCATATTACCACAAGCAATAAAATTAAGCCTTGGATACTGAAAGATTCTCAAAGGGCGAGGACCAGGTACCATATCCAAATTAAAAGTTCTTGACTGAGTTTGCCAATCAGCTAGACCTGAAGAAGTAACCAAAACTTCTGTTATTCTTCTCTTTTTTACTGATAGGATCAGATCAGGATCAGCTTCAAAACCACAGAGATTCTCCCAGCAACTTCTGTTTGGTTTCATATAAGGAAGGGCTGAATCAAGAGAATCCATAGTAGCAGGAATAAAGTTTGGATGACCAGGATGAAGTGAGTTAATGATATTTGAGATCAGCTCACTATTAAGATTGAGAAGTGAATAAACCAGAACTAGAATAGGTATTGTTTCAATTTCTTCAGAGGATATGCCACAATAATACTGAGCTAAGGAACGAAGAATTGAAGTATTATTTGGCATACAGAAATGTGAGAATCCCAAGTCATGCATGAATTCTGGATGTTGATAGCCAATCCAAAAGGGTGCAAACAGCTCAGCAGTTGCTTGCCTGAAAGGTAAACGAGATGAAGAAATACCCGTCGTATAAGACAAAATATTTTGAGCTGTAAAGTTCCTTGAAATTGAGGTAGCTGGTGTTGCTAAATCAGTAGACATCTGCTAGCAGAAGGATTTCCCAGTGGAGAAGGAAAAACTGATGACTCATGCCTCACCGCCTGATTTACCTCTGCAGAAGTGTTTACTGAATGATGACCTGAAGTTGAAGAAGAACCAGCTGTATGAGATTTACCCTTATCAGAAGCTGCTGAAGAACCCTTCCCAAATTGCCGGTTGCTTTCAGATTTCTTTGGAACTTCAACTCTCATGTGACTACCATAACGAGTTGGATGTGTAATGAAAAAATCTGAATTAGCAGACCTTAACTCACAGTAGGAGATTGTATGACCCATAACACCACAACAGTAACAAAAGTCTGGAATATTTTGATATACAAATTCAATTTTGTTGAACTGCTGCTGATCACCTGGATACTGAAAGCTGTAGGCAAAGGTTTATCAATGAACAACTCGAGATATAACCTTAGATAACTGCTCCATTCATTTATTTGACGGCCATCTTCATCAACTGCAATCAAACTTTTAAAGAGACCTGCAATAAGAGCTATATTGTCATCACCTCTGAGATCAGGTGTTAAGCCTAGTACCCGAACCCAAGCAGAAGTGGAATCAATATGCACTTCTTGTGGAGAATTATAGCCTTCCCAGCTCTGAAGAACCAAGTGAGATTGAAGAATTGACCAGGGACTTCCTGACTGAATTCTAACCTTATCTTCTTCCTCAAAAAAGTTGAAAAGAAACATGTTCTGTCCAGGCAAAGATTGAACTCTTAAATCACCTTTCAGATGCCATAACCGTAAAGAGTTGTTCTTGATAGCAGAAATGGAACATGATCTTTGACTGATGAAACGTCCAACCAATGATTTACTTGAAAATGATCCACTTAGTCCCTGCTCTCTATGCAGCAGAAGTAAGGGCTCATCACAGCCAATGGCGTAACCAGGATTGGTATACGGGGGGAGCCGAATTGTACATAAAAAAATTGGTGCCACCGGTAAAAAAATTTCTTCAAATTTGAATAATAGTATAAATTTTTCATTCATCTAATACTAAGTAAAAATACACAATAAATGTTTTGGTTATAAGTTGCTTAATTAGTAAAAAATAATTATATGTGCCACCGACAATTTTTTTTTCAAATTTGGATAATTTATGATCAAATATTTAATTATTACACACTATAAGTGAATTATGAGTAACTATTACGTAAAATTTAAGACAACATTTCACCGAAACAACGTAGTGGGGGAGCCGAACTTCAAATACCCCGGCGCCAAATTCCGTAAATACAAAAAAAAAACATGTAATATTAGACTCGATACCGGGGGAGGGGGGCGCCGTGGCTCCCCCAGCTCCCCCTGGTACCGCCAGCTCATAAGTGCAGTATTCTTGATAAGATCACTCATTTGATGATGTTCAACCATGAAGAACAGAAGTGGAAGAAAGAAAGTAGAAGAGAAGAAGAACAGGGGAGAGCTCCACAAAGGAGAATTATGCTCAAAACAAAGAAGAAGTGCTCAAAAGTTGAGAGGAAACTATAGCGCGCGCAGATTTTTATTAATTTTTGTTGCTTCCACCAAGATAATGACCTGTTGAATTTATATAAGAATTACAAAATTTGGACTAAAACGTAAAATAAAGGATAAAACAGAGATAGATGTTAAAATAAGGTACTGATTTGTTACTTTTTTCGAAATCTATTTCTTTGAACTTTTTTGGTTTCTGTCCGCCAAACAAACGCAAAGCACCGAGCTTTCCCCGCCAAACAATTCACACAGAGCAAAATTCATTCAACAAATCTCTCTATTTCGCCGCCATTTCTGCAACTCCAGTCAAGCTCTTAGAGACCTAACAATGTCGACGCACGAAGAGGAGCTCGACCTGCTTCTGTCTCTCCAGGACCCAGATAACGAAACCCCTCCAGGTTCCCCGTCAAATCCCACTTTTGACTCCCCAGGTAAAACCATTTTTCAATTCGGTCCAAAACCTCACTTGGGTATCACTTTATTCTGTTGAATTCGAGCTGTATCGATGATTTGATTGTTTTGGTTTCTTTTTTATACTTGCTTGGGTAATGAAGGGTTTTTATCGGATGATGATGGGTCACCCAGACGAAGGGGAAAGACTGCTGATTTGTCAGTGTTTAAGGACGCCGTTCGAGATTGCCTCGATTACGACGTAAACAAGATAGTTGAAAAGTCCAGGAACTCGAACCAGCTGTCCAAGAAATCGAGTGAAGTGATTGTGGAGAAGTACTCAGGTTTAAGAATCAGGTATGGCTTAATTTAGGTTAGCAGCTAATGCACTGAAATGGTAGTTATGAAGTTTTGTTGATTATGTTGAATTTTGGGTTCAGTAATCAACAATGCACACCAGCAGAGCTCGCTGAACGATTCTCAGACATTCGTTTCATTCGATTACCAACTATCAAGTAACCTCCTTGTGCTGGTTGAGAAATGAGAATTATTTGTTTCATGGTTGGATGAAAAAGATTGAATCTTAATGTTTATAATTCCTGCATTGTCTGTGTGTGTGTTCTTTGAAGGAAATCAATGGTGGACGGCAGTATTTCTGGATCTTGGGCAACTGTAGGAGTATTGACTGAGAAGGGGAATCCAAGGACAAGCTCTGTTGGTAAAAGCTATTCCATATGGAAATTGAGCTGTTTAGATGAAAACACTGTTTCCGTGTTCTTGTTTGGTGACGCTTACAAGCTGAACAGTGGAGAGAAAGCTGGAACTGTGTTCGGGTTGTTTAATTGTGCTATACGGAAAGACAATATGGTAGGGTTCGTTGTAATCATTGATGGCTAATTGGGTTGTCATGTTACACTGTTGTGGCTCAATGCATTATGGAAACTTTGTTTTGGTGATTCTATTTTGGCAGGGATCAGGTATTTCCTTGAGTGTTTTCTCTCCGAATCAGATACTAAAGATGGGCACATCGGCTGACTATGGAGTTTGCAAGGGGAAAAGGAAGGATGGAATTGCTTGTAGCCTAATCGTTAACAAGTATGCTTCCACTACAACTTAACTCATCTCGCTGAACTTTGTTGGTATATTGAATGAAATAATGAGCCGAAAAGGGGATTTCATGACATCTAAGATCAAGTAACTGTGCTTTTTCAGGCGTAAAGGGATCTACTGCAAATTCCATAACGTGGTAAGTACTAAGTATGCATTTCAGAACCATCATTCATATAATAACCATCTTGATCTTATTGTGCCTTTTACATTTTGCCTTAGAAATCGGCTGAGAGATTCTCCACATCACGCTCCGAGCTGAAGGGAGGGTGGGTTATTGATGTCTTGTCAGCTGTTTAAATCATATTCGTGAATCCAAAACATGGCGGTTATTTGGCTTAGCCTTTTCCCCAGATTTGAGTTCACAACATGTTATGTTGCTTTTTCTGCAGAAACTTGAACACGGCCTTTAGGACTCCTATAAACTCGCGAGGTATTTACGTAGTTGATCCTCTAGCTGACAAGAGCAATTCAAAAAAGCCCACACAGCCAATGAAGTTGCTGTCTGTAGAAGGGCTCAGAAAGGCATTGAGGTCTGTAACAACTAACAACATTGTTTCTGGAGACAAAATACTGCTTGTTCTTCAACTGCTCTGACCTTCATTAGTCTTCTTCTTGACAACAGTAATGGAGAAAAAGTGACTACTAATACACACTCTCAGGGAATGAGATTTCTGAATGAGGTTGCAGGTCTGATATTGTTTTCATTACGGATGCCAAATGTGCTTCTACGCACCATGTCTCAAGTAACTGATTCTTTTCCATGTGCAGGAAAGTTGAACCCTAGGAATTGGAGTAAAGCATCTGGTACAGCAAGCCAACACATGACTAGCTGCGACAAAAGGTTAAATCATCGGTTAAAATTCCCCCCTGACCACCGTTACTCTCCTGGCTGACCCCTGAACAATCATTTGTTATTTCCTACTTCAGGAAACTACAAAGCATGAAAGTGAATCCACCTGGAGGCCAGACAACAGCCGTGCAGGATGATTCGAAACGGAGGAAAACTACTCCAGGAGCCGAGAAGATGATTGAGTTGGATCTCATTGACTCGGATGAAGAATTGTGACACGGTACCATCATTCTTCACCTTGTGCATTCTTCAAGCAGATCTGGAATGTCCTTTCCCCTGCTCCTTCCTCAATCATCATTCATCAGCTCGTTCTGTTGAATCTGAAGAGAATACGCAGAAGAAGAGCAGCCCTACATTACTCGAATGCCAATCCGCCATCAGGACCACCATCAGAGAGTTGGTTGAGAAGACTTCAATGTAGGTTAGTGGTCCTAGGAACCATAGCCATTTTCTCTTGATGTCAACATGAAAACAAAGTGACAAAAGGCCATCCCTTTCCCTGCAATATCACCCCATTGGGGCATGTGCCCAAATTACCTAATCCATGTACAGCTCATCTGGTTTTTCCAAAAGGATCAATGGATGGTTGCTGCTGGTCCAAAATCCTGAGTTACATTCACAATTTAGATCCACCAATTGCATGTGTTGGAATATAAACATTGATTAGTTTCATCAGAGACAAAATTGGCAGGTGAGGCTGATTATTCAAATCTCGAGCAGTAATGGAAACAACCAACCAACCAATTGCATCTCATCAGGCGTTGTTATGAGTTTGTTATCTTTCCCTTTCTTGGATTCTAATAATATTTAAGCAGTTGAATGATGTGTATTTAGAAACTGATTGCTGATCTTACAACTTAAAAAAGAATCAGATTTGATTATCTGGTGGGTGGACGGTTACAACTTAGAAGGGACCTCTGTAACCAAACTGAAAGTTGACACTTTGATCACCAATGTTAGCGTGACTTAGAAGGTATTACTACATGGGTTAGTTAACAATCTTTTCACCAATGCGGTTACGACATTCGAGAATACGTTAATTCTAACGATATTGTCGTGAATCGAATCGTTAGAAGGTATGTAAGGTAGTAGTTAGGGCTTGATGATTATGATGTTTTACTTTTGGTTTATTGCTGTTTGGGGACCCTTTCACTATCCACCAAAGACTTTGCTTCGTGGAGAAGGACTGTGACTTGGCTTAAACCATTAAAAGAGTATGATTAACATCAATCATGGCCAGCCAGCTTCCTAAAGCACTTGAGCTGTAATTGATGGCCTGCACTGCACTGCACATATAGTTCCAAGGAATTGACTATGACTTAAAGATATTCATCAACTTGTTTAGATTCTTAATCTCGTTTTCTCGATCTCAACTATCTTGAACAGTTGGTACGATTTCACAAACACGAGATTGATCCCACGGACGAAAAGTTGACATCTTTGTTCATTCCCATTCATATGTTACAATCAGAAGCAACTTTTGTGATTCACATGCAAGAATTGGACAACAATAGCAGCCTCATCTAACATTCCTTAATTTTGCAAAATTGTCACTTGTCATTCAGCACTCTCCAACTCCCTCTTAACACTTTGATGAATCTCATCCAACAAGTTCAACTTCTCTTTGCATCTTTTGTTTGTTCAGTCTCATCAATTTGTTGCTCTCAAGAACAGAAAAAAAGTGTATTACTATTTTAGTCCCTGCACTTTCCAAAATTTCAAATTATCACCCTTATAATCTCAATACTGTAATTTTTAACCCGTCCAAGTTGGCATCCACCCAAGTCGTATACGATATACGTGAATGGTCAATTCTTGTGCGTATGTATACGATATACGGATGTGAAACTAAGTATTCTGACCAGTAAAGTTACAAGTATATAAGGACGAAATTGTGTATTTTGAGAAGTTTAGGGATGAGATGATAAGGTGGAAAGTAGAAAGTGATGTTTTGGGGAGGGGTGTACTGTTTGTCTTCTTGTTACCCTTTTTAATGCAAAAATGAAAAACGGTTTACTGTTGAATTTTTTTTTTTTTGTCGTGGCAACTTCAGTTACGGAGTACATAAATTGTGCACCATCCTAACTAAAAAGAGAAAAAAAAAAGTAAAAAAAAAAAAAAGGAGGGGAGGGTGGGGGGTTGATTTAAACGGTGTTACTGTTGAGTTGGTGGGCACAGAAAGGGGTGAAGACCTGAAATATAGGTAAGCCATTTATAGCTGGAAAGGAGCTGTCTTTTATTTCTTCCTTCTTCTTCTTCTTCTTCAACTTCATTTCTTAAGCCTCTCTTGTTCTCCAATTCATTCTCTTAGTCTGCTTGGTTTCTTTCTTCCCTCTCTTGTTCAACCTGACTTCCCTTTCTCTTGCTTGAGGAAACGAAGAACTCACATTTCCCTTGTGGTGACTGTATGCATCTCCAGAATTGAGAATTAGGGTTTCCTTTTAGAAACATGAGTGCTTCGAGGTTCATCAAATGTGTGACTGTTGGTGATGGAGCTGTGGGGAAAACTTGTATGCTCATCTCCTATACCAGCAACACTTTCCCTACTGTAAGTTTAATTCTTTCTTTCTGACCCCTAATCCATTGGAGCTTCTTTGGAGCTCTTAATTTGTTGGTATGTTGCTTTTTTAGGATTCTGGGCTGTTAATTCAAGTGAAAAAGTTTTGATCTTTTCAGTTTTGGCCTGTTAGTTCAAGCGAAAAAAGAAAAGCTTTGATCTATACAAGTTTGGATTGTGTTACCGTCTTTCTGATCCATTTGTTTCCCGAGAAGTGAGGGGGAAAACATGATGAGAAAATTCAATTTGCAGTCCATCTGCTTTCGAAAGTTAGTGGCTTGTTTGGTCAACTAAGATAAGAGATTCCCTGCGGTTATGGGTTCCACTAAATGTGTGCTCTTGTTCCTCCTTGTCATTTAGGAAAAGTCAATGGTAGGGTTGATAAACCATTTTATCAAATTGATTAAGCCGCCAGCTTCGAAAGGTTTGTCTTTTTTTTTCTTTGTTTCTGGTGTGCTTAAGTTTGTGGGATCTAATTAGAAGACTTGCTGAAACTTGGAAATTTGTCATTCTTGGCAAGTGAGATTGCTGTCCTAGAATTAGTTTGCAGTGAGTCCTTTACCATTCGTGGAACAGACTACGAAAATTCGAAAAGTTTGGGTCCGTTTTTAGATTGGTCTGTGTGAAGAATACTCATTTCCGAGCTAATCCAGAATGGAATAGGGGGTTAGTTGTAATCACTTTGGATTTAATGGATATGGAGTATAAGTAGGATGGATACGTGTGCATTTTACAGTTTTTACGTGTGTTCGTGCACTGCTCCAGTTCCAGGAATCTGGTTTGTGATATCTCTCCCCCTAACAATATGATCATGGTGCGATTTTCTGTAATTTCCAACACCTAACGTAGCAACTGGAGCTGTCAATAGGTTGAGCTTCTCTGCTTCAGATATGTATAGCTGCTGGAGAAGTAGTGATTGCTTTAATAACTGATGACTGTAGCTTCAGTAATCTCAGTTACTTGAAGAATAGAAAATCTTGCTTTAAATATAATAGTTCAGTACTTGAAGGATACGTTATGAATGTTGTTTAGCAGTTAGCATGCTCTCCTGCTATCAGTAGCTCGTGATGATGCCTCATATATTTTAATGACAATTCTCCCTAATATAAGATGTTCCTTTTCCGTTCTGTGATCATCTGGGAACAGGATTACGTGCCAACGGTGTTTGACAACTTCAGTGCAAATGTGGTTGTAGATGGGAATACTGTCAATCTGGGATTGTGGGACACTGCTGGTAAGTTGATGGTTAAAAGACTGGTTCTTTCTTTCTTTACTAGCTTTATTACGACATGACGTGGCATAAAAGGTTAAGCTCACTTGATTTGACAGGCCAAGAAGATTACAATAGATTAAGGCCTTTGAGTTACCGAGGGGCAGATGTGTTCCTTCTCGCCTTCTCCCTCATCAGCAAGGCGAGCTATGAAAATGTAGCGAAGAAAGTAAGTCCCCAGGACGATCTTTTTCCTTCTTTTCCTTGGAGCTTTCCGGTATATTTATTAATTGTACTAATGAGAACTTCTGTATAATTTTTCATTATTCTTTAGTGGATTCCTGAGTTGAGGCATTATGCACCTGGTGTTCCTATCATCCTTGTTGGGACAAAGCTTGGTTTGATTCTCATCCTTACTTAACTGACTCTTTTGAGGTTTATCAATTAGGATCCTGCAGACATTTCTACTTCCCCTCCCATTCCTTTCTCGACCTAGTTCAACGCTTGAATCAGATGGGCATCATCCTTCATCATGATCCATCCTCTAAAAATAACATGTGCTTGTTAAGTTCCCAACTCTAGATTGTCTTTTCGAAAGCTGCATCAGTTGTTTATGTTACCTTTTCAAGAGTATGGATGTGGGGTCATCTTGCTTGTCGAATGAACATTCTGGCATATCCACATCAGTAAACCAAACATGTTAGAAACACTGATTTGAAACAACAATCTCTTGCGACGCCTTTCGTATACCTTATTCTTGTTTTAAGTTTCCAGCATCCTTTCATTTCAACATTTATGGCCCAATCTTATCGACATCTCTGTGCGTTGCAGATCTACGAGAGGACAAGCAATTCCTTATGGATCACCCTGGTGCAGTCCCTATTACCACAGCTCAGGTATAAGCCTCTACTTTCCATATTTTATTTTACCATGCGAGTAATTAATGCTGACCCTCATACACGAGATTTTAAGCTTACTATGTACTTCTCAATAGGGAGAGGAACTAAGGAAGCTAATCGGAGCTCCCATGTACATAGAATGCAGTTCGAAGACACAGCAGGTAGGTGAAATTGACAAATCGTACCCATCCTAGAACCCTAGACAAAAACTTTTGACATGTTGGACTTGATTTGTTTTAATTTTCGACTGTGAACAGAATGTGAAGGCTGTGTTTGATGCTGCCATTAAGGTGGTTCTCCAGCCACCAAAGCAGAAGAAGAGGAAGAAGAGAAAGTCACAAAAGGGTTGCTCCATATTGTGAATCTGTTTCTAGCCATTGATTCAAAAGTTCAAGTCTCTTTCCACATCTGGAAAAAGCAAACTAAAGCTGACTACTACTGAACCACCTTTGGCATTTCGGTGTTTCGTGATATGATACTGAACCGAGTTCCAGACCTACTAGAGTGTAATCGATATTTGACTCATCGAGTTTGTAATGTGTGTGTCTGTGTTGCATTTCGCTTGGGTTGTGTATTCTGATTGTATATGATATTAATAGTGAATGATTCACAATCTGTATTTCTTGTTTAACACGGCACACCACCTTCTTCATGGTTTCGTCCCTCGGGTAATATAATAGCTAGACAATACGAATTTATTATGACATCATTTAAAATATTACAATCATATTACTTCGACATCAAAAAATTAATTATGATTGTAATATTTGAAATCCCCCTGGAGAAATCAAATCGAGTTTCAAAATATTAGGGCTCATATTGTTTGGTTATCTGGCGGAGAACGTAGCCACCACTAGCGCCAGCTTGATTCCGGTCTCTCGAAAATTCAGTGTTGTTGTCGAATAGGAGTCGAGGAGACATACTTCTACTGTAACTTAATGTGGCTAATTAGGGGTGGGAATAGTGGGTACCGCATACCCAACCCGAAATTTTGTGGGTAATGGGTACCCATAACCCGCTACGGGTTGGGGTTTGGGATTGATTTTACTCATTTTTTGGGTAGTGGGTACCCACTACCCATATGGGTTTACCCATGGGTACCCATAATACCCACAATAATTTAGTTTTCATTAGTCATTACCCATTAGCATTTAGGCAGCAACATCCAACATTCCCTCCCAAACCAATCTCCTAACCGAAGTCCTAACTAATTCTTAATTCATCCAGTCGTGAGTTACGTAGTCATAAGTCGTGAGTTACTTAGTCATGACTCCTCCTCACTCCTCACTCCTAAGCAGTACAGCCACATCCACTCTCTCTAGTGTCCTCTCCCAACTCCCTCTCTCCCGTTTCGGCATTTCTATTTTTTCCTTCTCGATTTCCTTTGCTTATTGGTTAATATACCACCCAAATCATCAACATGGAACGGAAGGAAGTCGGAAGAGCACGTCACCTTTCTTTTCTTTTTTGAAATTGATATTTGACAGTGGAATTGTCGGTTCATGTAATGGTTTAATGGACGTGGTTATGTGATGAAACTTGTACGGGATTATCAGCTACGAAGATTAGTCAGGTTTGAAGTTGATTGAAATTTTAGTTTTCGTCGTATGTTTTATATTATGGGTAGTGTGGGTTACCCACTAGCCACTTCATATGGGTATGGGGTTTGGGATGAATTTTTTGGAATTATGGGTATGGGTACCCATACGCAACCCATTTCCCACCCCTATGGCTAATGGTGTAACTTTCCCCATCGCTGTTGGCATTGTTTCTTTTAGGCAGCCCGAAACAGTATATTACATATGTGTTCATGCTCCAAACTTGAATTCTAATAAACCAAGCAGTAATTAAGTTTAAATGTGGCTCCATGTTGCTGCTTAATACATTACTTGCTCCTTTGTTATATTTACATTCCAGAAAACTCAAAGAAAGCAAACAAAAAGGCTGAAATATTGAAGTTAACAAGAAGTAAATTTCATGTACATGTGAAAAGAAAACTTGATCTTAAACAGCAGTGCAAAGTGTATAATTTCAAATATTCAATGGTAAGATCATGTTGCGGATGAAATAAATCGACATTCCATGGCTTACCATTTGAAAACATACAGAAAAATTAAGATCGAATTCGCAAACAAATACATTAGCTGAAATAGCTGTGAAAAATATAACAATGAACTAATATAATTTCATGTTAATATAACAACAAGCATGTCACTATTTCTACTATTGACTTGGAATTTTTCTTCACCTTATTTCAAAATGTAGCAATAGAAAGAACAATGGAAGAGATAAATAGGAAAAGAGAAGGGAGAAATCATGCCTTTAATATCATCAAATTCATCCGAATCCACAAGACGCCAATGGACTTCAAATCCCCCAATATGCATTCTAGATAAATCAGCTTCACTTGGACGATTTTCCACTTAATGGCTCTGCAATTAAAGGCAAAGATAGATTAATAGATAAAAGAAATCTCTATAGTATTCATGCATCATGGCCAATGGACTTTATCAAATCCCACCAGTGATAATGACATCTAGAAATCGCACTTGAGCAATTGTTCACTTAACTCCTGCAATGGAAGCAACAATAGATTTTCCAGAAAAGAGTTCTTGATACACAGCTTCAACTAAGGCTTTATCAACACTCCCACACTGATAGCAGACTCGAAGTGATTCTCTCCTGGCATAAGATTTCTATGGACACTCAGGCAATTGCGCTGGCCACCACCCACAGATAAAATTGCAAAATCAGTAATATCAACAGCACAAGAACGCTATCATCATCATCAGTAAACAGAAACTGTATGAAAATAGCTTCAGCAGCAGCAAATACAGTCAATAATGCTCAAGAAGTCGGGAGTATGTGATGTTCAGCTAGTTCATGAACAGTTTTTCAATTGGTGAAATTGATCATCACCACAAGACCAACCTCATTATCATCAGTAGCAGCAGTATGACAGGAAGCAATTACAGAAATAAAATTTCTTATAAGTGAATAAAATTTTGTTCAAGAAATTAGAAGCTATTGATGTTCATCTAGTTCTTCAACAGAAACTGAATTGTAAAAAACTGATCATCAATATTACTGAAAGCAATTGCAATACAAAAATGTCTTAAACAGTGAATAAATCATTTATGATGTCTTAAGCAATGGTGTGGTGCAAGATGAAGTGGGAGACCATTCTCATCCTGTTTGCCAACCTGATCTCAGTGGAGGTCATTGGGTCTGAAGAGTCTATGTTCAGATTGGTGGACAATTGAGGAGCAGTGATCGGGGTCCAGTCACGTAGAATCTTAGGTACGACTGCTAGGGATATCTTCTTCCCTGGCTGTGAGAAGATACAGAGGAAATGAGGAATGGGGAGGAAGAGATGAAATGGGGGTAGAAAGAGAGAGTAAGTAGAAGGAAAACTCACAGAGTAGTCTTCGTTCTTGCATTTCACGACATCGACATAGAGAGCAGCTCTAGAGTCTTCTGGCCACAGCTCCTCTGGACACTCTTTGTAGTACTCAATGCTCTGCAATGATTGCATACGAACATATTAAGCACCATAATCTTTTGTCAAGAGATTGAAAGTACACAAGCATGGCTAGACAATGATCACAAAAGCTCTATGGCATATACACAACTCGATGCTTCATAAATTAACACTGCTAGACAATCAAATATACAGCTAATTACTTCAAGATGATCGAAACGTATCTGGCACATAGGCAGAGCATGTAAGATAAATCAACACTCAGATCTCAACTACAAGCATGGCTAGGCAGTTCAAGCACAGGTAAAAACGAAACATGGCATGAACAAAATGCCAAATCGGGAGGCAGCCTATAAAAACACAAAAAAACCCCATCGAGCTACAATTTTAACGATCTCAAAATAAGACATAGAAATTACTTAAGAAACGTTATTTCAGTATGAATTCAATAAAAAAGTGTCCGAACGCATGCTTAAGAGCAAATCAACACTCAGACACTCTGCAACTTACAAGCATGCCTACCACAAGATAAATTCACACACAGTGAATATCAACAGAAAAGACTATGTGATAAACATCCATCAGGGTACATCAGCGAGATTATCGAAAATAGTGCAAGAGAACTCCAGTCAATTAATGACCATCAATGTCAGTCGGGAGTAGCGATGTTCCAGTTCAACACAGGTTATTTCATGGTAAATTGATATGCAGTCCTGAACCGTGAACTATTACTCATCAGCTTAGCAGATTCATGACGACAATCTGACAGAAAAATTTTTGATATGTGAATAGAATTCTTGTCAGAGATTAGAAGCTAGATTATCGTGTATAGTGTTCGAACGAGAAATGAATTGTAAAAATGATCATCATACTTACTGAAAGCATTCCAATACCACTAATTGTTTTTGAAACTGGAATAAATCCATTTATGCCAGCATAACCTAGGGCATGTGTTGTGGTGTCGAAGTCAAAGTGGAAACAAATAGTTATCTGTGTGTGAAAAGAGAGATATTGGTCCTGAGGTTATGTTATTTCGGACAATATGAAAGCATACTCTAGTCCACGTAGAATTAGTACACGCTAGGTATCTGTGACTTGTGGTGGTCGAAGTCGAGATGATAAGAAAATGATGGTGGTGTGAAAAAGAGAATGGGCTGATAATTATACTAATGTAAGAAAATCCCGATTGTAATCTTATCTTCGCATTTAACATCGATAACAGCTCAAGTCTCCTAGTCTGGACTCTTTGTGTCACCAATCTTGCAAATCTAGAAATTTACAAAATCTTTAAGAATTGAAATCACGATATCTGAAGATCTTAATATATGACAATACAATAGTTAGACAGATAAATTAAAATGTGCAAGATGAAATGAATATACAACAAATCCAATTTTACTTCTAGAAGAACTAAGAAACGTTTATCATTTATCAATATAAAGTTGAGCTTATCCTCACATTCAAATAACATGTAGCAAGAATAGTTAATTAAATATAAAATGTGTTACTAAATGCATGGCATAAACTAATAGAAAACTACATTAGATCAATCAAGCTCAACCACTTGAATCCAATACTACATAGCAATTCACACTAAAGTGTAATACTCAGCAGAATCATGGTAGTATTTTCAAGACAATTAAAATACCCTAAATCCACGTCCGTGACATTTTTCGAAGTCGGATAAACTAATAATCTGTGTGATAGTGAAGAAAGACGCAATGAGCATGAACATTTCTGTAATCCATTTGTTGGCACCGTATTTATTTCAATCATTCAATCCAAAAACCCTAGTGGTTGTGACTGGTGTCGAGTCGTGATAAACAAATAGAATATTCTGTGTGTGAAAAAGAGAATGGCCTGATTAATTATCACACTGTAAACCCATTAATAGCCTATTTTCGAATATTACATCACACCTAGGTCTGGATTTGTGTGTGATGATCAAATTAGGAAGGTGCTAATACGAACATGCCTATTTTTCCAATAACACAAAACCGGTGGTACTTGGGCGAGTGATAAATAATTTGTGTGAAAAAGATCTATATCATGATAACCATTTAACTAATTCGTTATTAATCGTCTTTCAGTCGAGATGTACAAATAGTAAGGGTTGTAAAAAAAGAATGGGCTGATTAATAATGCCTGTATAAAATGTTTAAAATCCATTTTATTATTACGTTTTACTATTTCCTATTGGATTTGATTTCACGCAAAATCTATGGGTCGTAAAATCTAGTAAAATTTCGATCAAAATCTTAGAATCTTGTAAAATCAACGATTTTTCTTGTATTTTACGATTTCGCTTTCTAGGGAAAATTAGTAGTATGTACAACTACATATAAGTTAGAACAAAGATAATTAAATTAAATTGGTTTTGTTTTGAGATTTTGATTAATTAAGTTAGAAATAATTACTAAAAATTTCTAAAATCCAATTATTACTTTCTCGAATGACTACTTAAGAGCCGACATTATCTCTTTTTTCTTATCTAGACTTTTCAAAGTTGGGTAATGGTCTTCTTTTTCGTCTCACCAATTCAAATAACATAGATATGCAACATGAGAATGTTTTAATTACATATTTATTATTAATATGTTGCTTACTTAAATGTTTCGATAGTAGTTCATAAAATCTTAAACGATTTTACGATTTAAAACTTACGATTTTCGATTTCACCCATGTTTTCGATTTCACGTGGAATCCCGATTTTGACTACATTGATTATCACTGCTGATAAAGCCCATTACTCAGATGAGCCGTTATTTTTTTCGGACAATATAAATAGTAACCCTATCCCACAAAAACCTAGGTGGCTGTGACTTGTGGTGGTCGAAGTCGAGATGTATAAACAAATAGATATATTGGGTGTGTGTGAAAAAGAGAATGGGCATGATTAATTATCACTACTGATAAAGCCCATTACTCAGATGAGCCCGTTATTGTTTTTCGGACAATATAAATATAACCCTATCCCACAAACCCTAGGTGGCTGTGACTTGTGGTGGTCGAAGTCGAGATGATAAACAAATAGATATATTGGGTGTGTGTGAAAAAGAGAATGGGCCTGATTAATTATCACCAATGTAGTCAAAATCCCGATTTTAATCTTAAAATCTTACGTTATTACGATTTCACTAGTCTCTAGCGATCTTGATTTCACGCAAAATCTATGGGTCGTAAAATCTAGTAAAATTTCGATCAAAATCTTAGAATCTTGTAAAATCAACGATTTTTCTTGTATTTTACGATTTCGCTTTCTAGGGAAAATTAGTAGTATGTACAACTACATATAAGTTTAGAACAAAGATAATTAAATTAAATTGGTTTTGTTTTGAGATTTTGATTAATTAAGTTAGAAATAATTACTAAAATTTCTAAAATCCAATTATTACTTTCTCGAATGACTACTTAAGAGCCGACATTATCTCTTTTTTCTTATCTAGACTTTTCAAAGTTGGGTAATGGTCTTCTTTTTCGTCTCACCAATTCAAATAACATAGATATGCAACATGAGAATGTTTTAATTACATATTTATTATTAATATGTTGCTTACTTAAATGTTTCGATAGTAGTTCATAAAATCTTACGATTTTACGATTAAAACTACGATTTCGATTTCACCCATGTTTTCGATTTCACGTGGAATCCCGATTTTGACTACATTGATTATCACTACTGATAAAGCCCATTACTCAGATGAGCCCGTTATTGTTTTTCGGACAATATAAATATAACCCTATCCCACAAACCCTAGGTGGCTGTGACTTGTGGTGGTCGAAGTCGAGATGATAAACAAATAGATATATTGGGTGTGTGTGAAAAAGAGAATGGACCTGATTAATTATCACTACTGATAAAGCCCATTACTCAGATGAGCCCGTTATTGTTTTTCGGACAATATAAATATAACCCTATCCCACAAACCCTAGGTGGCTGTGACTTGTGGTGGTCGAAGTCGAGATGATAAACAAATAGATATATTGGGTGTGGTGTGAAAAAGAGAATGGGCCTGATTAATTATCACCAATGTAGTCAAAATCCCGATTTTAATCTTAAAATCTTACGGTTTTACGATTTCACTAGTCTCTAGCGATCTTGATTTCACGCAAAATCTATGGGTCGTAAAATCTAGTAAAATTTCGATCAAAATCTTAGAATCTTGTAAAATCAACGATTTTTCTTGTATTTTACGATTTCGCTTTCTAGGGAAAATTAGTAGTATGTACAACTACATATAAGTTAGAACAAAGATAATTAAATTAAATTGGTTTTGTTTTGAGATTTTGATTAATTAAGTTAGAAATAATTACTAAAAATTTCTAAAATCCAATTATTACTTTCTCGAATGACTACTTAAGAGCCGACATTATCTCTTTTTTCTTATCTAGACTTTTCAAAGTTGGGTAATGATCTTCTTTTTCGTCTCACCAATTCAAATAACATAGATATGCGACATGAGAATGTTTTAATTACATATTTATTATTAATATGTTGCTTACTTAAATGTTTCGATAGTAGTTCATAAAATCTTACGATTTTACGATTAAAACTACGATTTCGATTTCACCCATGTTTTCGATTTCACGTGGAATCCCGATTTTGACTACATTGATTATCACTACTGATAAAGCCCATTACTCAGATGAGCCCATTATTGTTTTTCGGACAATATAAATATAACCCTATCCCACAAACCCTAGGTGGCTGTGACTTGTGGTGGTCGAAGTCGAGATGATAAACAAATAGATATATTGGGTGTGTGTGAAAAAGAGAATGGGCCTGATTAATTATCACTACTGATAAAGCCCATTACTCAGATGAGCCCGTTATTGTTTTTCGGACAATATAAATATAACCCTATCCCACAAACCCTAGGTGGCTGTGACTTGTGGTGGTCGAAGTCGAGATGATAAACAAATAGATATATTGGGTGTGTGTGAAAAAGAGAATGGGTCTGATTAATTATCACTACTGATAAAGCCCATTACTCAGATGAGCCCGTTATTGTTTTCGGACAATATAAATATAACCCTATCCAACAAGTCACTGTCACCTCTTTGTCTGCTTTGTTTTCATTACGAGAAATTTAATGGATAACATCAACATTCCCCGCAGACGCAGGTCGGGTCGATTGGGTCCTCAAGTGCTGAGGATGGTTGATCCTCCTCAACAGTTGGAATATCAAGTGGCTGGGAGAGGGTGGGCCATGGTCGGTAGGAGAATGGCATTTGCACATCCAGGATCACCTCCACTGTCGCCGGAATCTCCACCTCCGCCGCCGGAATCTCCACCTCCGCTGCCGGAATTCTTACCTCCGCCGCCGGAATCTCCACCTCCTCCGCCGCCGGAATCTCCACCTCCTCCGCCGCCGGAATCTCCGCGGCATGGCAATAATGGAGCGATGCACGGACAGCAGGCTGCTGCTGGAGCGATGCACGGACAGCAGGCTGCTGCTGGAGCGATGCACGCAGCTCTGGACGATGCACGGAGCAGTGCTGCTGGAGGAGAGGGAGCAGCTGATGGTCAGAATGGAGCCACTGGTGGGATGAATGGTCAGAATGGAGCCGCTGGTGGGATGAATGGTCTGAATGGAGCGCAGGGTTAACTGTTAAGGCCGGGCAGCGGGATGGAGCTTGGGATTTTAGGGAAAGAGACTATGAGGGAGGGTTTATCATTTTAGGGTTTTTCTACCTAAGAATTAATAAATTGCACGTTTATTCTGTTTTTTGTCTTTTATGTCTTTTTTGTCTTTATGTGGAATCAGATCAGTCCAAATCCAAAACCCCAGGGGTAAAATCAGAAATTAAAATTAACTATTTTCACTATAGTTAACTATTTATCTAATAATGTTAATTAATTAGTTAATAATAAAATAACTAGTTAATCAATTCTGAAAATTAGTTAATTATTTTTGAAAACTAGTTATTCCTTAAATACATTCGTTAATTATTATTTGATCATGATGTTAACTAGTTAACTAATTTTGAAAACTAGTTATCTAAATCATGATATTAACTAGTTATATGATCATGATGTTATCTAGTTAATCATCATATTTATATAGTATTAATTATAAAAATAATTAGTTGTCTAATTAATTCTAGCTCCACAAAATTATTGAATGTATCTTCTTAAGGAACAATATACATGAAGGACTTTCTCATTTTTTAGGTAAAAAAAAAAAACCTAAATCAACTATTCCGTATCCTCCTGGGGCAGTAACCGTATCCTCCTCCTCCTGCAGTAACGTACTCAGACGGACCGGCGAGATCCACGACTGAAATTGTCTGCTCCTCCTCTGGCAGTAACTTACTCAGGAGATGAGTTCGATCGGAGATGGGGAGGACAATTTGGTCGGAGATGAGTTGAATCGGTGGAGTTGAGAGGAGAAGATGGAAATTTGGGTTAGTGGATTTTGGATTGGTTGAGTTAGATTGGTTGGTTGGGTTAATTTTTGGGTGAATCAAGTGACATGGCAAGGGGTGAGGTGGAAAAAAAGGCTGCGTTGGCAATGTTGATATCATCACTTAACAGAAAAATTTGGATGGAGAGTTGGAGGAATGACCAAAATGTACAAAACTATAAGTTAATGACAAGTAGGTTACAAATTAAAGGTTAATGACTAATCTGTTACAAACCCTATACATTAATGACCAAAATGGATAATACCCATGCCAGTGCCCAATAATAGTTTGTTCCCCTTTCCCCATCCGTACATCCGTACATGCTCTGATGGCCTTTATTTATTGTATTCAACATTCTTTTATTCAGGTGTTGAATTGCTTAGTTATTTTATTAGACATATTTACATTCTATTTTCTTTTTTTTTTTATTTTCAAATTATTTTTCCCCGGTATCACCGCCGCATGGCATTAATGGTGTGATGCAGCAAGCACAGCAAGGTGTTGCAGAAGGTGCTATTGGGAATAATGGTGTGTTCAGCAAGCAGAGGGAGCAGCTGGTAATGGTATGAATGGTCAGAATTGAGCTGATATGCATGGTTAGGGCAGCGCGATAGAGGTTGGGATTTTAGCGACAGAGACTATGAGGGTTTATCTTTTTAGGGTTTTTTCAAGTTATGAATAAATAAAATTTCCAGGTATTATTCTGATTTTTTTTTGGTCGAGCACTCCCACGGAAGAGAGTATCAAGATCACCTAAACTAAAGGAGAAAGGGGGAGGCAGATGAAGAGAGAGCACTACAACAAAATAGGTGTTTACTCGCAGGCGACCGGGCTGTCTGCCACTAAGCTAGTGGCAGGCGGCTGGGCTTAGTGGCAGGCGGGCTCATAGCCTGCGAGTAAGGTTGGGCCCGCAAGAAGTTACTCGCAGGCCGCCTGCTAGTAACAGCTGCCCGCCAGCTGTTACTCGCAGGCGCGCCTGCGAGTAGCCACAGCCTGCCAGCTGTTACTCGCAGGCGCGCCTGCGAGTAGCCACAGCTTGCCAGCTGTTACTCGCAGGCGCGCCTGCGAGTAGCCACTGACTGCCAGCCTGTACTCGCAGGCCCGCCTGCGAGAAACTCTTCTTCGCCTGCGACTAGCCTTTCAGATGACTACCCCAAAGTCAGTTCCGCCATTCATTTTTGCTCTGATTTTCCCCTTCTCTCCTCTCTTCCCTTCTCCAATTTCTTGTCCGAGTTTCTCCTGTTTGATTTGGTTAGGAACTGATTCCTTATTATCTCTTCTCCGAGTTTCGCCTCTTCTCTATTAATCGTTTGCTTGTTTGATATTAGGGTTACAGATTTCAACCCAACAGGCTCGTGGTTCATGGTTGCTCGTCCGGACTGATTCGAATCAGTAACTAGGTATTGCCTTCTGATTTCATATTATCAGTTCTAGTCATATCAAATACTTGAAACGACCGAGTTCATCCACGCCAATTTGTTTAAAAACACCTTATTTTTGTTTCAGAACACAGTGTTCATCCAGATCGTTGTTTAGCTCTCCGTTCCCATAATCGTTGTTGAGCTCTCTGTTCCCGGAATCAATAAATTTAGCAAAGACAGGTTTTGTTCATGTAACCAGCACTTTACGGTCTATGATTTTGCATGAACGAGATGAATTATATTCATTGTTCTAACTCTTTTTGTTCTCAATCTGTTTGTACTTAATTTGTTGTTTATTATAAATATATGCATGTAATTGACTATGCTTTAAGGAGTTTGACTTATTATAAATATTGCATGTAAATTTGTTTAAAAGAATATGCATGTGCCTACTAAGTAGTTATGCAAATTTAACAAAATATTCAATCATTAAACAAAATTGAATAAAAACATTAATGAATAAATGATAAATGAATAAATGATATTAATTAATACGAAATATATTTAGCAACTTATGTCAAATTAAGTTGGTAAATATAATATTTTAGTATTTAATATAATTAGGAAAACTTAGCTTAAAGCTAAGTTATATAGACTATTATTATTTTGTACATTTTAATCATGACTAGTAAACAAATCGATACTAATTAACACTTAATATATAGATGGACAAGTCTTGGATTCGAAAGCCGCGACATACTCATGAGTATTACGCTGGCGTTCAACAATTCCTCGACTTTGCAATCTCCAATGCAGTAGATGGAGTGAATATACTCTGTCCTTGTCCGAAATGCAACTTCAAGAAGTTGATGCCACGGAACGAAGTTAATCAGCATTTGCTAGCAAAGGCGTTTCCCTCGTCATACGATGTATGGAATTTACATGGAGAGTTAATCACAGATTTTGGTGCCTTCACTGCCATGGTTGAACCTGAACCAGTCGCTCATGAAGAACCAATTCCTCCATTACTGGTTGAGGATATACCAATATCTGAGTCAGACTTGTTTCAGAACATGGTGAATGATGCATTTGAACAACGTCCATCGGATGATCAAGTGCCTCAAACGGGTGATGAACCAATGCCAGATATACCCAACATGCAACCAGATGATGAGTTTTTCCGAGCTTTGCGGGATGGTGAAATACCATTGTATGATGGTTGTACCAGTTTCACAAAGTTGTCGTTCATGATCAACTTATACCACATTAAGTCTTTAACAAGATCAGTGATAAAGCAATGTCAAAGATACTGGAGTTGCTTCGCAAGGCTTTTCCTAGGGCCAAAATCCCTTCATCCAATTATGAAGCGAAGAAGACAATTAAGAGTCTTGGGTTGTCCTATAACAAGATTGATGCATGTAAGAATGATTGCATATTGTACACTGGAGAAGATAGTGAAGCGAAGGAATGTCGAGTGTGTGGGGTTGCTCGATTCAAGGATGAAGGAAACAGTGCGGGTGAGAAAAAATCAAAGCCTCTACCTGAAAAAATATTTCGGTATTTTCCCTTAATACCTCGGTTGAAGAGGTTGTACATGTGTCCTTACACTGCAGAAGATATGACCTGGCATGCGACAGAAACTAGAACTGATGATGGTATGGGTAGACATCCTAGAGACGCAGATGCATGGAAAAGTTTTAGCGCCAAGTACCCTGATTTTGCGGCTGATCCCCGAAATGTGAGACTTGGGCTTGCAACTGACGGTTTCAATCCATTTGGAACCATGAGCATAAGTCATAGCACTTGGCCGTTTGTGCTAATACCATATAACACTCCACCTTGGTTGTGTATGAAGCAGACAGGCCTTATGTTATCTGGCATTGTTCCTGGTCCTAAGATCCCTGGAAATGACCTAGATGTCTTTTTGCAACCACTAATTGAAGAGTTGCAAACATTGTGGATTGGAGTTGAAGCTTATGATTCGGTGAAGAAAGAAACTTTCACATTGAGAGCAGCATTGATCTGGACCATTAGTGATTATCCTGGTTTGTGTAACTTATCAGGATGGAATACACACACTGCACTATCGTGTCCGACATGTATGTATGATGCAGAACCACTTCGACTCAAAGCTTCGGGTAATAAACCATGTTTCATGAGTAGTCGGAGGTTTTTGCCAATGAATCATCGGTTTCGATCACAAAAGTCGAAATTCAATGGAAAGTCGACAAAAGGAATCCACCGAGGGTGTTGACTGGGACTGATATTCTGGGACAAGTGGCAAATATTGATATTACATTCGGGAAGACACAACCAAAAGAATCAGGACCAGCACCGCAGTGGAGGAAAAAAAGTATCTTCTTCAACCTTCCTTACTGGGAATTCAATTTGTTGCGTCACAATCTCGATGTGATGCACATCGAGAAAAATGTATGCGACAATATTTTGTTCACATTGATCAATGACAAGAACAAAAGAAAAGACCACTTAGCTGCTCGACTGGACATGAAAGAAATGAAGATTAGAAGTCAATTGTGGCCTTTGGAGGATGGTAAAACCTGTCCTGCTGCCTCATTCACTTTGGATAAGAGGAAAATTGAAGTTGTCCTAAAGTCTCTTAAAGAAATGTCATTTCCAGATGGATATGCTAGCAATATCGCAAGATGTGTGGACCTGAAGAATCGTAAGATGCTAGGGTTGAAGAGTCATGATTCGCATATGCTATTACATGATTTGTTTACCTCTTGCGATACGCAATGTCTTACCCGTCTCAGTAGCAAGGGTTCTAGTCGAAGTCGGCTCTTGTTTTAAGGAACTGTGCTCTCCCGTGGTCAATATAATAGAGCTTGACAAGCTCCAAGATAGGTTTGTCATAGCTTTATGCCATATGGAGATGATTTTTCCACCGGCCTTTTTCACGGTCATGGTGCATCTAGTTTTGCACCTAGTTGATGAAGTTCGACGTGGAGGACCAGTTCAATATCGCTGGATGTACCCAATTGAAAGGTAATTTATTGTTGGTCTACACTCTTTGTCATTGTTGCTAATTAAGAGTGTGCTTGACAAGATTTTCTCTATTTAGGTACTTGGGTAAATTGAAAACTTTTGTTGGCAATAGAGCACATCCTGAAGGTTCAATTGCTGAAGGTTGGCTGACCGAAGAGTTATTCAACTTTTCATCATTGTATTTTAATGATGATGTTGAGACCAGATACAATCGACCAAAGCGAGTCGCGGTTGAGCCAGAAAGTTCAGTCGATGAAAATGCATCAATCCTTGTTTCGAGAGGGGTTCCTAATGGAAACGGAGAATCATTCAAACTCTCACAATTGGAGTGGACTCAAGCGTTTCATTATGTGTTAGTGAATAGTCCAGCAGCACAACCATTGTTGAGGTATGAATTATTATCATATTCATCCTTTTTACAATGTCGCTGATATTAATTTGAAGCGAAATTCAATGGTTGTTTAGAGAATGTGAAGCAGAAACTAGAAGAGAAAATGGGTGGAAGGCGTGCAAATGAAACTGCAATAAATAAAGCTGGTGCACAAAAGAATTGTAGGATGGGTCCAAAAAAAGGTATTCATTTATGATTCCAAATACTTTCCTTATGCTATTAACAAAATCAGATTCTTAATATAGCATATCATAAACAGATTTTGGACCAATCAGCAAGTCACAGTGATGATTTGATGACACTAGCTAGGGGACAAACGTGCATGCAAGACGTTTCACTGCTTATGACATCAACGGCTTTCGCTTTCGAACGGTTGATCGGGAGCACGGCAAAAAAACTCAAAACAGTGGTGTTGCGGCAAAATTTGGCACTGACAGCGTCTCCAGCTCATGCTGATAACAATCAAATACGCAGTGACATCTGGTTCTATGGGAAACTTGTTGATATTGTGGAATTGGATTATTATTCACGAACGATCACATTATTCAAGTGCAAGTGGGCTGATACTGTTACTCCAACATGGGTGAGGAGAGATGCACTCGGAATAACGATGGTCAACTTCAGTCACTTGCGAGATGTCGGTGACAGAGTTGAAGATGAGCCGTACGTAAGCGCAAGTGATGCACGTATGGTCTTCTACGTGAATGACACACTTGAGCCTGAATGGTGTTATACCGGTTCACTGCAAGCCAAGAGATACATACGAGATGGGAGAAGAGGGAGCTATTTCGCACGAGTGTTGCTTATCGTTAGCTCAACAACAGTTACCTGTAACTGACACCATCCCCGATATGCAAATTGTGGGAAGTGGTGTAATTAATTTTGAGATTGAATAGAATTGTGTGATGTTTGTGTGGTAATGGATTGATTTTGAGATTTTGAGATTGCAAATTATATGAATTATGCAGACATTGAATATAAAGAATTTGTCATTTGGTAATAACAACTTGTCCTATTTCATCTCTTAGTGATGGCTTCTGGTAGTGATGATGGCATGCCTCATTCTCCTACCCGGTCTATCCCTACCCCGACTCCCCTTGGTACCGACTCTTCTTCCTCTTCTTCTAGGGAGCGATACACTCATGAGCTTTACTATCATCGGTTAGTATTAACAGTTCATAACAATACATCTAATAGTTAGTTGGTTTAAAATGTCTTTATCCATACTTAGCTTTTGGATTAAAATTGTGCAGATCGAGGCGGTCTAACGAAGGTCCTGAAATTCAAGTTCAAAGCACACCGTCGTATCACGAGCGACGGAAACAAGATCGTGTTCAACCTGAGCAACATGGGAGCTAAGCCAAGTGGACGATTGTTTATCATTCATGGGAATGTACGTTGGAGAGTGTTCAAGGATTTGGTCTTACTATCCCATTTATCCAGCCACTTGGAAGCATGTGTCAGAGTCGGTGAAGACTCGTGCCTTCGAGCAGTTCTTTTTGGTAAGATATGAAAAAACTAGCCAATTAATTACTGGCTAATTTTGTAATTCAAAATTTAAGTACAAGTTCTTGATTTTTGTTTCAGGGGAAGTTCCACTGCGATGCAACCCTCATACCAGCTGCTCGAGCATACTGGGATCACAAAGTCTCATTAGCTTGGGCTAGATCGAGGCTTGACGCGTGGAAGGCGAAGAAGAAGTATGCTGCCGAAAACAACCTTCGTACGAGTGGGTTAAGCAAAACCCCCCTGCAGGCTGTCCAGAAACTGATTGGTTGGCATACATGAGACACGTGGATAGTAAGGAGTTCAAGGTAATACATGCATATTTAACCAAGTTAATGTGAATCACGTATTTGTTAAATATTGAATCGTTCACATTGTTTTGGTTTAGGATGCGGTTGCAAGAAACAAGGCTAATCGAGCATGCCAAGAAGAAAATCACACTGGAGGGTCCAGACCGTGGGGTCTCTACATAGAGGAGGAGGCGGAGAAGACTGGTCAGCGACCTTCAAGGGGGCAGATCTTTATCAAGTACTATAGTTGGCCGAATGGAGAACCAAAGAGTGCTCATGCTGGCGCAATAATGGTAAAGAAAATTGAATAACCACTATTCTAATAAGTGGAACTTTTAGAGTGTTCACTAATGTTGGTTGGTTTGATTTGAAATTATAGGAGACTATCCGCCAATTGGAGGCGACCGGTGTCTCGACGGGGTGGGGGGGGGGTGGGGGAAGGAGTCGTGACTATCATTCCTACGTGTGATCTTTTACTCATAAGTACATCAATCCAGATTTGAGCATGCAAAATGGGTAAGGTTTAACAAACCTGTCTTGAGTGGGAGCATAGTGAGAGAGTGCCTGGCCAGATTGTGAGCCGCTGTGTTAGCTTCCCTTTTAACAGTGAAACATCGGATTGAGGGTTGACAGGATAACAACATTTTGCATTCTTGAATTATGGCTCCTGCCCGTGGGTGGAGGCGTTGTTTATCCAAAACATGCGAATATACCATCGCTGCATCTCCTTCAATATCCACAAAAGCCAAGGATCGAGATGAACACCAATGCAGAGCTTCACGAAGGGCCAGCGCCTCAATAGTAAAAGGATCAGTGAAGTGTGGGAGGGAACGCCCCCCAGCAAAGAGAACAGCTCCTGATGAGTCCCGTAGTATTAACCCAATTCTCCACCCTGCGCTCAACGCACGGCCCCATCAACGTTAATTTTGACTCGTCCTGTAGGAGGAGGTCGCCATCCAGAACGGGGAGTGCCCACTAGTCGTCGGAGGGGAGGACGTTAGAACATCCTCCTGATCCAGTTCCAGGTTAAATTTCTCAATGTGTTTATCTATCTGAGCCTTAAGTGCTGGGAGAAGAAATTGTTTATTAAGGAAAACCACCGTGTTGCGAGATTTCCACAGTCTCCACCAGAAGAAGATAAACTTCCTCCCAAGAGTGGGCGAAAGTCTGAGGATATTCCGCCAGACAATGCAGAAGTTAGAGCTTGGAGACAAGATGAAGAGGTAGACCCAAGAAAACCCCGAACTGGGCAGCCAGCGGACAAAAGAGAAGGAGATGGGAAATGTTTCTTCTGAGATCTCGCATACACGGCACATTCTTGGGAAGTTCGGGATTCGAGCGTTCAATGCGACCCTCGTGGGTAGGACCCCTAGTATGCATTTCCAGACAAAGAAATGCAGCTTGGGAGGGATCGGAAAAGACCATAATTTATTCCAGGCGTCTGCGTCCATTGGTGAGGATTGGACCAACTTCGGGGGTCTCCACTAGACCATGATGGATAATGTTGTATCCAGAATGTACTGTATGGCTCCTGTGTCAGAGAACTGCCAATGAATTGGTCTGGGATATTTTCAATGGGAAGGGGGATACTAGAGATGAGGTCCACATCCACTGCTGAGAAAACTCGTGTAAGTAATTGGATACCCCAATAACCATGATTGATAAACAGAGCAACAGAGGTGGATGGACTCCATGGGAAGTCCGAAAGGATGCGCTCTGGGGGACGTGGTGGGAGTGGTAGGTATCAGTTATCTTGGAAAGCCAAAATTTGGAGCCCAGTGCCCACCTGACAACGGAGACCTTGTACCAAAAGCTCTCTACTTGCAATGATGCTACTCCAACCCCAAGAGGGGTGGGGAGCTAGCATTTGCAAGTAAAAAAGTGGTGTCGTGAAAATATTTTCCTTTATAAAATTGGGCCAACAATGAGTCTGGTTTCTGAAATGATACGCCACCCTTGTCGAGCTAGGAGGGCCAAGTTAAAGTGGTTGTAATTCTCGAAAGCCCAACCTGCCCATCAACTTTGGAGTACAGAGCCTTGACCACGATACCCATTTGAGTCTCTTGCGCCATCATGTTGTCCCCACCAGAAATCCCGAATTAATGATGTAAGTCTTTTGATGTTCTTCTTATGAAGTAAAAAAATGTCATAGTGTACACCGGTAGAGCCGAGAGAACTGACTTGACGAGGACTTTCATCACAACCGTCACATGGGCTTTTTTTCTCAACCATACCCTCTTACATTGTTCCTTAAGGATTTTTCCTCGTCCGATGATAAGTGTAACCCCCTTCCATTACTTTTAGTTGACATTATTTTACCTACTTCTATGTGTCTTTTCTCCCCTGATATTAATTAGGGGCTTTTCCCGTCTGATTCTCATTGTAATTCCCAAATCACTCCTCAATCCAAATTTATGACAGCCCCGTTGGACTGGTTGTTTAGCCCGCTCCCACTTCGTCCTCAGATTCGGTCAAGAGGAAACCCCTATCTGCTTTTGACACAGCTGATGGGCCCGTAGATCCTAAGTCAAATGGGCCGAAATCCAATAAAGAACTCCCCAATTTCCTTGAAAATTAATCATACAGGACATACAGTTTCCTTCCTTCTCTTCGTTGCATTCTTGGGGCTTTTGAGCCCATTATTATTTTTGGGACCTTATAAAATCACCGTACCTCCTGATTTCTTTCTTGCGCCTCCTGATTTCCTGTTTGTTTTCATTTTCATTCAGACAAAAAGCTAATGGATAACGTTCCTGTCCCCAGAAGACCTAGGTCTGGAAAGAAATGGTCCTCAGGTACTGAGGCATGTCAATGAGGATCAAGACTTGCCGTTTCTGTTGGTTGGGTCACGCTGGGGTATGGTTGGAAGGCGTATGGCCCATGGGCGGATCTAGGGGGTGCCCGGGTGAGCCCCGACTCACCCCTTTTCGGTCCCGTCCTTGAAAATCGAGTATAATATTTAGGGACGAAGATATGTTGTAATGGTTTAGACTGTTAGAGTAATTCCAAGAATTGGCATATGGTGTAATAGTTGACTGTTAGATTAATTCCAAGAGGTTTCAGGTTTTGAAACTTGCCATTGCAATATCTTTTTATTTTATTTATTTTTCCTCTAACTTAAAAGCTAAAAGTCTAAAACCTAAAATATAATTTGTTAAATTTAATCATAAACAAAACGTAATTAACTCAATTTATCTTGTGGATCGACTTATTTGTCTTTGTTTTGATTGTTCCGATCTCTACTGCTAGGTGAACGCCGATTTCGGCGATGAAGATAGTAGTGACTAGGCCCACGCAATAGTTGATAGTTTAATCATATATGTTAAGGTTGATTATACTAGAAATTATAGTTTAGATGCGATTTTGAGTGTTCAATTATATATTAAAAAATTTTTCCTTCAATTTCGGCTCAGTGCATGATTCAATCCTGGATCCCCCCTGGTATGGCCTTTCTGCCTCCACCTCCAGTTCCAGGATCTCCCCACTCCCGCCGGGATCGCCGTCTCAACCTCCAGTTCCAGGATGTCCTCCGATCCCGCCGGAATCGCCGCCTCCGCCGCCGCCGGTATAACCGCCGCATGGCATTAATGGTGGGATGCAGCAAGCACAGCAAGGTGTTGCAGAAGGTGCTATTGGGAAATAATGGTGTGTTCAGCAAGAAGGGAGCAGCTGGTAATGGTATGAAATGGTCAGAATTGAGCTGGTATGCATGGTTTATGGCAGCGCGATAGAGGTTGGGATTTTAGCGACAGAGACTATGAGGGTTTATCTTTTTAGGGTTTTTCAAGTTATGAATAAATAAAATTTCCAGGTATTATTCGATTTTTTTTGGTCGAGCACTCCCACGGAAGAGATATCAAGATCACCTAAACTAAAGGAGAAAGGGGGGGGCAGATGAAAGAGAGTCAGGGGTGGGGGGGGGGGGAAGGAGTCGTGACTATCATTCCTACGTGTGATCTTTTACTCATAAGTACATCAAATCCAGATTTGAGCATGCAAATGGGTAAGGTTTAACAAACCTGTCTTGAGTGGGAGCATAGTGAGAGAGTGTCTGGCCAGATTGTGAGCCGCTGTGTTAGCTTCCCTTTTAACAGTGAAACATCGGATTGAGGGTTGACAGGATAACAACATTTTGCATTCTTGAATTATGGCTCTTGCCCGTGGGTGGAGGCGTTGTTTATCCAAAACATGCGAATATACCATCGCTGCATCTCCTTCAATATCCACAAAAGCCAAGTATCGAGATGAACACCAATGCAGAGCTTCACGAAGGGCCAGCGCCTCAATAGTAAAAGGATCAGTGAAGTGTGGGAGGGAACGCCCCCCAGCAAAGAGAACAGCTCCTGATGAGTCCCGTAGTATTAACCCTATTCCTCCACCCTGCGCTCAACGCACGGCCCCATCAACGTTAATTTTGACTCGTCCTGTAGGAGGAGGTCGCCATCCAGAATGGGGAGTGCCCACTAGTCGTCGGAGGGGAGGACGTAGAACATCCTCCTGATCCAGTTCCAGGTTAAATTTCTCAATGTGTTTATCTATCTGAGCCTTAAGTGCTGGGAGAAGAAATTGTTTATTAAGGAAAACCACCGTGTTGCGAGATTTCCACAGTCTCCACCAGAAGAAGATAAACTTCCTCCCAAGAGTGGGCGAAAGTCTGAGGATATTCCGCCAGACAATGCAGAAGTTAGAGCTGGAGACAAGATGAAAAGGTAGACCCAAGAAAACCCCGAACTAGGCAGCCAGCGGACAAAAGAGAAGGAGATGGGAAACTGTTTCTTCTGAGATCTCGCATACACGGCACATTCTTGGGAAGTTCAGGATTCGAGCGTTCAATGCGACCCTCGTGGGTAGGACCCCTAGAATGCATTTCCAGACAAAGAAATGCAGCTTGGGAGGGATCGGAAAAGACCATAATTTATTCCAGGCGTCTGCGTCCATTGGTGAGGATGGACCAACTTCGGGGGTCTCCACTAGACCATGATGGATAATGTTGTATCCAGAATGTACTGTATAGGCTCCTGTGCCAGAGAACTGCCAAATGAATTGGTCTGGGATATTTTCAATGGGAAGGGGATACTAGAGATGAGGTCCACATCCACTGCTGAGAAAACTCGTGTAAGTAATTGGATATCCCAATAACCATGATTGATAAACAGAGCAACAGAGGTGGATGGACTCCATGGGAAGTCCGAAAGGATGCGCTCTGGGGGACGTGGTGGAGTGGTAGGTATCAGTTATCTTGGAAAGCCAAAATTTGGAGCCCAGTGCCCACCTGACAACGGAGACCTTGTACCAAAAGCTCTCTACTTGCAATGATGCTACTCCAACCCCAAGAGGGGTGGGAGCTAGCATTTGCAAGTAAAAAAGTGGTGTCGTGAAAATATTTTCCTTTATAAAATTGGGCCAACAATGAGTCTGGTTCTGAATGATACGCCACCCTTGTCGAGCTAGGAGGGCCAAGTTAAAGTGGTGTAATTCTCGAAAGCCCAACCTGCCCATCAACTTTGGAGTACAGAGCCTTGACCACGATACCCATTTGAGTCTCTTGCGCCCATCATGTTGTCCCCACCAGAAATCCCGAATTAATGATGTAAGTCTTTTGATGTTCTTCTTATGAAGTAAAAAACATGTCATAGTGTACACCGGTAGAGCCGAGAGAACTGACTTGACGAGGACTTTCATCACAACCGTCACATGGGCTTTTTTTCTCAACCATACCCTCTTACATTGTTCCTTAAGGATTTTTCCTCGTCCGATGATAAGTGTAACCCCCTTCCACTTACTTTTAGTTGACATTATTTTACCTACTTCTATGTGTCTTTCTCTCCCCTGATATTAATTAGGGGCTTTTCCCGTCTGATTCTCATTGTAATTCCCAAATCACTCCTCAATCCAAATTTATGACAGCCCCGTTGACTGGTTGTTTAGCCCGCTCCACTTCGTCCTCAGATTCGGTCAAGAGGAAACCCCTATCTGCTTTTGACACAGCTGATGGGCCCGTAGATCCTAAGTCAAATGGGCCGAAATCCAATAAAGAACTCCCCAATTTCCTTGAAAATTAATCATACAGGACATACAGTTTCCTTCCTTCTCTTCGTTGCATTCTTGTGGGCTTTTGAGCCCATTATTATTTTTGGGACCTTATAAAATCAACCGTACCTCCTGATTTTCTTTCTTGCGCCTCCTGATTTCCTGTTTGTTTTCATTTTCATTCAGACAAAAAGCTAATGGATAACGTTCCTGTCCCCAGAAGACGTAGGTCTGGAAGAAATGGTCCTCAGGTACTGAGGCATGTCAATGAGGATCAAGACTTGCCGTTTCTGTTGGTTGGGTCACGCTGGGGTATGGTTGGAAGGCGTATGGCCCATGGGCGGATCTAGGGGGTGCCCGGGTGAGCCTCGACTCACCCCTTTTCGGTCCCGTCCTTGAAAATCGAGTATATATTTAGGGACGAAGATATGTTGTAATGGTTAGACTGTTAGAGTAATTCCAAGAATTGGCATATGGTGTAATAGTTAGACTGTTAGATTAATTCCAAGAGGTTTCAGGTTTGAAACTTGCCATTGCAATATCTTTTTATTTTATTTATTTTTCCTCTAACTTAAAAGCTAAAAGTCTAAAACCTAAAATATATATTGTTTAATTTAATCATAAACAAAACGTAATTAACTCAATTTATCTTGTGGATCGACTTATTTGTCTCGTTTTGATTGTTCCGATCTCTACTGCTAGGTGAACGCCTATTTTCGGCGATGAAGATAGTAGTGACTAGGCTACGCAATAGTTGATAGTTTAATCATATATGTTAAGTGTGATATACTAGAAAATTATAGTTTAGATGCGATTTTGAGTGATTTCAATTATATATTAGAAAATTTTTCCTTCAATTTCGGCTCAGTGCATGATTCAATCCTGGATCCCCCCCTGGTATGGCCTTTCTGCCTCCACCTCCAGTTCCAGGATCTCCTCCACTCCCGCCGGGATCGCCGTCTCAACCTCCAGTTCCAGGATGTCCTCCGATCCCGCCGGAATCGCCGCCTCCGCCGCCGCCGGTATCACCGCCGCATGGCATTAATGGTGTGATGCAGCAAGCACAGCAAGGTGTTGCAGAAGGTGCTATTGGGAATAATGGTGTGTTCAGCAAGCAGAGGGAGCAGCTGGTAATGGTATGAATGGTCAGAATTGAGCTGGTATGCATGGTTAGGGCAGCGCGATAGAGGTTGGGATTTTAGCGACAGAGACTATGAGGGTTTATCTTTTTAGGGTTTTTCAAGTTATGAATAAATAAAATTTCCAGGTATTATTCTGATTTTTTTGGTCGAGCACTCCCACGGAAGAGAGTATCAAGATCACCTAAACTAAAGGAGAAAGGGGGAGGCAGATGAGAGAGAGTCAGGGGTGGGGGGGTGGGGAAGGAGTCGTGACTATCATTCCTACGTGTGATCTTTTACTCATAAGTACATCAATCCAGATTTGAGCATGCAAAATGGGTAAGGTTTAACAAACCTGTCTTGAGTGGGAGCATAGTGAGAGAGTGTCTGGCCAGATTGTGAGCCGCTGTGTTAGCTTCCCTTTTAACAGTGAAACATCGGATTGAGGGTTGACAGGATAACAACATTTTGCATTCTTGAATTATGGCTCTTGCCCGTGGGTGGAGGCGTTGTTTATCCAAAACATGCGAATATACCATCGCTGCATCTCCTTCAATATCCACAAAAGCCAAGTATCGAGATGAACACCAATGCAGAGCTTCACGAAGGGCCAGCGCCTCAATAGTAAAAGGATCAGTGAAGTGTGGGAGGGAACGCCCCCCAGCAAAGAGAACAGCTCCTGATGAGTCCCGTAGTATTAACCCTATTCCTCCACCCTGCGCTCAACGCACGGCCCCATCAACGTTAATTTTGACTCGTCCTGTAGGAGGAGGTCGCCATCCAGAATGGGGAGTGCCCACTAGTCGTCGGAGGGGAGGACGTAGAACATCCTCCTGATCCAGTTCCAGGTTAAATTTCTCAATGTGTTTATCTATCTGAGCCTTAAGTGCTGGGAGAAGAAATTGTTTATTAAGGAAAACCACCGTGTTGCGAGATTTCCACAGTCTCCACCAGAAGAAGATAAACTTCCTCCCAAGAGTGGGCGAAAGTCTGAGGATATTCCGCCAGACAATGCAGAAGTTAGAGCTGGAGACAAGATGAAGAGGTAGACCCAAGAAAACCCCGAACTAGGCAGCCAGCGGACAAAAGAGAAGGAGATGGGAAACTGTTTCTTCTGAGATCTCGCATACACGGCACATTCTTGGGAAGTTCAGGATTCGAGCGTTCAATGCGACCCTCGTGGGTAGGACCCCTAGTATGCATTTCCAGACAAAGAAATGCAGCTTGGGAGGGATCGGAAAAGACCATAATTTATTCCAGGCGTCTGCGTCCATTGGTGAGGATGGACCAACTTCGGGGTCTCCACTAGACCATGATGGATAATGTTGTATCCAGAATGTACTGTATAGGCTCCTGTGCCAGAGAACTGCCAAATGAATTGGTCTGGGATATTTTCAATGGGAAGGGGGATACTAGAGATGAGGTCCACATCCACTGCTGAGAAAACTCGTGTAAGTAATTGGATATCCCAATAACCATGATTGATAAACAGAGCAACAGAGGTGGATGGACTCCATGGGAAGTCCGAAAGGATGCGCTCTGGGGACGTGGTGGAGTGGTAGGTATCAGTTATCTTGGAAAGCCAAAAATTTGGAGCCCAGTGCCCACCTGACAACGGAGACCTTGTACCAAAAGCTCTCTACTTGCAATGATGCTACTCCAACCCCAAGAGGGGTGGGAGCTAGCATTTGCAAGTAAAAAAGTGGTGTCGTGAAAATATTTTCCTTTATAAAATTGGGCCAACAATGAGTCTGGTTCTGAAATGATACGCCACCCTTGTCGAGCTAGGAGGGCCAAGTTAAAGTGGTGTAATTCTCGAAAGCCCAACCTGCCCATCAACTTTGGAGTACAGAGCCTTGACCACGATACCCATTTGAGTCTCTTGCGCCCATCATGTTGTCCCCACCAGAAATCCCGAATTAATGATGTAAGTCTTTTGATGTTCTTCTTATGAAGTAAAAAACATGTCATAGTGTACACCGGTAGAGCCGAGAGAACTGACTTGACGAGGACTTTCATCACAACCGTCACATGGGCTTTTTTTCTCAACCATACCCTCTTACATTGTTCCTTAAGGGTTTTTCCTCGTCCGATGATAAGTGTAACCCCCTTCCACTTACTTTTAGTTGACATTATTTTACCTACTTCTATGTGTCTTTCTCTCCCCTGATATTAATTAGGGGCTTTTCCCGTCTGATTCTCATTGTAATTCCCAAATCACTCCTCAATCCAAATTTATGACAGCCCCGTTGACTGGTTGTTTAGCCCGCTCCACTTCGTCCTCAGATTCGGTCAAGAGGAAACTCCTATCTGCTTTTGACACAACTGATGGGCCCGTAGATCCTAAGTCAAATGGGCCGAAATCCAATAAAGAACTCCCCAATTTCCTTGAAAATTAATCATACAGGACATACAGTTTCCTTCCTTCTCTTCGTTGCATTCTTGTGGGCTTTTGAGCCCATTATTATTTTTGGGACCTTATAAAATCAACCGTACCTCCTGATTTTCTTTCTTGCGCCTCCTGATTTCCTGTTTGTTTCCATTTTCATTCAGACAAAAAGCTAATGGATAACGTTCCTGTCCCCAGAAGACGTAGGTCTGGAAGAAATGGTCCTCAGGTACTGAGGCATGTCAATGAGGATCAAGACTTGCCGTTTCTGTTGGTTGGGTCACGCTGGGGTATGGTTGGAAGGCGTATGGCCCATGGGCGGATCTAGGGGGTGCCCGGGTTAGCCTCGGCTCACCCTCTTTTGGTCCCGTCCTTGAAAATCGAGTATATATTTAGGGACGAAGATATGTTGTAATGGTTAGACTGTTAGAGTAATTCCAAGAATTGGCATATGGTGTAATAGTTAGACTGTTAGATTAATTCCAAGAGGTTTCAGGTTTGAAACTTGCCATTGCAATATCTTTTTATTTTATTTATTTTTCCTCTAACTTTAAAGCTAAAAGTCTAAAACCTAAAATATATATTGTTTAATTTAATCATAAACAAAACGTAATTAACTCAATTTATCTTGTGGATCGACTTATTTGTCTCGTTTTGATTGTTCTGATCTCTACTGCTAGGTGAACGCCTATTTTCGGCGATGAAGATAGTAGTGACTAGGCTATGCAATAGTTGATAGTTTAATCATATATGTTAAGTGTGATATACTAGAAAATTATAGTTTAGAAGCGATTTTGAGTGATTTCAATTATATATTAGAAAATTTTTCCTTCAATTTCGGCTCAGTGCATGATTCAATCTTGGATCCCCCCTGGTATGGCCTTTCTGCCTCCACCTCCAGTTCCAGGATCTCCTCCACTCCCGCCGGGATCGCCGTCTCAACCTCCAGTTCCAGGATGTCCTCCGATCCCGCCGGAATCACCGTCGCCGGTATCACCGCCGCATGGCATTAATGGTGTGATGCAGCAAGCACAGCAAGGTGTTGCAGAAGGTGCTATTGGGAATAATGGTGTGTACAACAAGCAGAGGGGGCAACTGGTAATGGTATGAATGGTCAGAATTGAGCTGGTATGCATGGTTAGGGCAGCGCGATAGAGGTTGGGATTTTAGCGACAGAGACTATGAGGGTTTATCTTTTTAGGGTTTTTCAAGTTATGAATAAATAAAATTTCCAGGTATTATTCTGTTTTTTTTTGGTCGAGCACTCCCACGGAAGAGAGTATCAAGATCACCTAAACTAAAGGAGAAAGGGGGAGGCAGATGAGAGAGAGTCAGTGGTGGGGGTGGGGGAAGGAGTCGTGACTATCATTCCTACGTGTGATCTTTTACTCATAAGTACATTAATCCAGATTTGAGCATGCAAAATGGGTAAGGTTTAACAAACCTGTCTTGAGTGGGAGCATAGTGAGAGAGTGCCTGGCCAGATTGTGAGCCGCTGTGTTAGCTTCCCTTTTAACAGTGAAACATCGGATTGAGGGTTGACAGGATAACAACATTTTGCATTCTTGAATTATGGCTCCTGCCCGTGGGTGGAGGCGTTGTTTATCCAAAACATGCGAATATACCATCGCTGCATCTCCTTCAATATCCACAAAAGCCAATGATCGAGATGAACACCAATGCAGAGCTTCACGAAGGGCCAGCGCCTCAATAGTAAAAGGATCAGTGAAGTGTGGGAGGGAACGCCCCCCAGCAAAGAGAACAGCTCCTGATGAGTCTTGTAGTATTAACCCAATTCCTCCACCCTGCGCTCAACTCACGGCCCCATCAACGTTAATTTTGACTCGTCCTGTAGAAGGAGGTCGCCATCCAGAACGGGGAGTGCCCACTAGTCGTCGGAGGGGAGGACGTAGAACATCCTCCTGATCCAGTTCCAGGTTAAATTTCTCAATGTGTTTATCTATCTGAGCCTTAAGTGCTGGGAGAAGAAATTGTTTATTAAGGAAAACCACCGTGTTGCGAGATTTCCACAGTCTCCACCAGAAGAAGATAAACTTCCTCCCAAGAGTGGGCGAAAGTCTGAGGATCTTCCGCCAGACAATGCAGAAGTTAGAGTTGGAGACAAGATGAAGAGGTAGACCCAAGAAAACCCCGAACTGGGCAGCCAGCGGACAAAAGAGAAGGAGATGGGAAACTGTTTCTTCTGAGATCTCGCATACACGGCAAATTCTTGGGAAGTTCGGGATTCGAGCGTTCAATGCGACCCTCGTGGGTAGGACCCCTAGTATGCATTTCCAGACAAAGAAATGCAGCTTGGGAGGGATCGGAAAAGGCCATAATTTATTCCAGGCTTCTGCGTCCATTGGTGAGGACGAACCAACTTCGGGGGTCTCCACTAGACCATGATGGATAATGTTGTATCCAGAATGTACTGTATAGGCTCCTGTGTCAGAGAACTGCCAAATGAATTGGTCTGGGATATTTTCAATGGGAAGGGGGATACTAGAGATGAGGTCCACATCCACTGCTGAGAAAACTCGTGTAAGTAATTGGATATCCCAATAACCATGATTGATAAACAGAGCAACAGAGGTGGATGGACTCCATGGGAAGTCCGAAAGGATGCGCTCTGGGGGACGTGGTGGAGTGGTAGGTATCAGTTATCTTGGAAAGCCAAAATTTGGAGCCCAGTGCCCACCTCACAACGGAGACCTTGTACCAAAAGCTCTCTACTTGCAATGATGCTACTCCAACCCCAAGAGGGGTGGGAGCTAGCATTTGCAAGTAAAAAAGTGGTGTCGTGAAAATATTTTCCTTTATAAAATTGGGCCAACAATGAGTCTGGTTCTGAAATGATACGCCACCCTTGTCGAGCTAGGAGGGCCAAGTTAAAGTGGTGTAATTCTCGAAAGCCCAACCTGCCCATCAACTTTGGAGTACAGAGCCTTGACCACGATACCCATTTGAGTCTCTTGCGCCCATCATGTTGTCCCCACCAGAAATCCCGAATTAATGATGTAAGTCTTTTGATGATCTTCTTATGAAGTAAAAAACATGTCATAGTGTACACCGGTAGAGCCGAGAGAACTGACTTGATGAGGACTTTCATCACAACCGTCACATGGGCTTTTTTTCTCAACCATACCCTCTTACATTGTTCCTTAAGGGTTTTTCCTCGTCCGATGATAAGTGTAACCCCCTTCCACTTACTTTTAGTTGACATTATTTTACCTACTTCTATGTGTCTTTCTCTCCCCTGATATTAATTAGGGGCTTTTCCCGTCTGATTCTCATTGTAATTCCCATTCCCTCTCACATTTAGTTGTCTTTTCCCCATTACTTTCTATTTAATTAGTTTGTCTGGTCATTTTCCCTGTCCCCACATGTCTTTGTCTCCCCTGGTTTCAGTTAAAACTCACCATTTGAGTTGTTGTGTCTATCGGACTACCCCAATTGTTAAATAGGGATGTTAAGTGATTTAATTCAATTGTAGATAAATATTGTTACATGTTAATTAGGTATTGGGTATGATATATATAACACGCCACTTGGTTAATTTTGATAAGGTTGTCAGTTTGGGTTGAACACACATGCCAAGTAAAAAATGAAACCTTCACCTACACTACTCTAGAAATATTTAAGACACTCTAGCATTCAGACCAATTGAATGTTGAATATAGTGATCATTTGAAAAACACCATCACGTGCTATATTTAAGACACTGCATTTTGTTTTTTTGGGGTTAATTCAAGCGTGCTTATTAGACTTTTGAAACTAAACATGGGTCGAACGTAGACATTCATGCCTAGCGGCAACCAAATAATTATGATGCTATAATTTCAGCATGTATGTTTAAGACAATTCTGTTCACTACTAGGTTTCAATCATATGCATGAGATTGATTAAATGTCATTGCTAACAGCCCTTCATCTCCTAAGATTTTCTATCACTATATTCTTCCTATTCTCATTCACCCTTACTTTCCCGACGGTTGGCAAACGCCCACCACACCTTACATATACCCGAAGCGGCAACGCGCGCTAAAAAATCTAGTCATGTATGATGTCTTAAACCGGCCCAAATCACTCTTCAATCCAAAGTTATGACATCCCCGTTGACTGGTCGTTTAGCCCGCTCCACTTCGTCCTCAGATTCGGTCAAGAGGAAGCTCGTATCTGCTTTTGACACAGCTGATGGCCCACTAGATCCTAAGTCAAATAGGCCGAAATCCAATAAAGAACTCTCCAATTTCCTTGAAAATTGATCATACAGGACAGACAGTTTCCTTCCTTCTCTTCGTTGCATTCTTGTGGGCTTTTGAGCCCATTATTATTTTTGGGACCTTATAAAATCAACAATACCTCCTGATTTTCTTTCTTGCGCCTCCTGATTTCCTGTTTGTTTCCATTTTCATTCAAACAAAAAGCTAATGGATAACATCCCTGTCCCCAGAAGACGTAGGTCTGGAAGAAATGGTCCTCAGGTACTAAGGCATGTCAATGAGGATCAAGACTTGCCGTTTCTGTTGGTTGGGTCACGCTGGGGTATGGTTGGAAGGCGTATGGCCCAGGGGCGGATCTAGGGTGTGCCCGGGTGAGCCCCGGCTCACTCCCTTTCGGTCTCGTCCTTGAAAATCGAGTATATATTTAGGGACAAAGGTATGTTGTAATGGTTAGACTGTTAGAGTAATTCCAAGAATTGGCATATGGTGTAATGTTTAGATTGTTAGATTAATTCCAAGAGGTTCCAGGTTCGAAACTTGCCATTGTAGTATCTTTTTATTTTATTTATTTTTCCTCTAACTTTAAAGCTAAAAGTCTAAAACCTAAAATATATATTGTTTAATTTAATCAAAAACAAAACGTAATTAAGTCAATTTATCTTGTGGATCGACTTATTTGTCTCGTTTTGATTGTTCCGATCTCTACTGCTACATGTGAACGCCTATTTTCGGCGACGAAGATAGTAGTGACTAGGCTATGCAATAGTTGATAGTTTAATCATATATGTTAAGTGTGATATACTAGAAAATTATAGTTTAGATGCGATTTTGAGTGATTTCAAAGCTATATTAGAAAAATTTTCCTTCCATTTCGGCTCAGTGCATGATTCAATCCTGGATCCGCCCCTGGTATGGCCTTTCTGCCTCCACCTCCAGTTCCAGTATCTCCTCCACTCCCGCCGGGATCGCCGCCTCAACCTCCAGTTCCAGGATCTCCTCCGATCCCGCCGAAATCGCCGCCTCCGTCGCCGCATGGCAATAATGGTGTGATGCAGCAAACACAGCAAGGTGTTTGATGTGTGAAATTAAACTCACAACAATCAATGTCGTATTCCACGAGGGCTCTGTCAAAAGCTACTACTCACACGGTGCATGGACGGTCTATTCATTTAAAAGGAGTTTTAGTTTGAAAAGGAAATCAAAAACATAAAGGAAACTAAACAAGAAAGCAAAACAAAATGGTGCAAATCAAAGGTAAAGGAGGTTCACTTGGAAAGATAGCTTCATCATGCTCAAGAGGACTAATTGAACAAACAAGCCAATCAAGATCGAGTTTGCATTCGGATGACCATGCATTTCACTTCTATAGACTCAATGCACTCTCGTAGCACCAAATCCCTATCCTAATACCACTCAACTTAGGCTCTCGCTCTCAAGCTAAGTGAAAAAGGATGCATTCTAAGTGTTTGATGAAATGCCAAGACACAAGACCCTCTCTTAAGACTCTATGACCACAAGGCTAGGCACAACACTCTCATATCAATGCCCTAACACTAAGAGATTCACCAAAAAGCCTTTTCAAACACATTGAATGAAAATCCACATGCACACCAAGTGTTCGATAAAATGCCCAAGAGAGAAATCAAGTGAAAATGGTTGAAACAAGATGATCTAATCTCTTAGAACACACTCACTTCAATCCCTAGACCTACAATCTATGCAATCCAAGCACTCTCATGCATCAAATCACATTGAATGGACCAAATCAAGCAAACATGGCATAAAATGGCATTAAGAACAAGTCTAAGAATCATCCTCATACAACCAAGATCAATCATGGGAAGTTCTATACAATCATCCCTCTATCTTAGCACAACTAATCTACCCATCCAAGATGAACCCTAGAAACTCAGCCACATATGGCCAAGGGAGTAAAGAGAAAAGAAGGAAGAATGGTCACCAAGAACACCATGGATGAATCCTTGAGATGATCTTCACTTCTCCACTTGTAAGCACTTCTCCCAAGGTTTGTTAGCTTCAATCCTAGCTCCAATGGCTTCAAATTGCTCCCAAAATGTGTTCTAAGGGTTGAGGGTTCGTGGGTATGTGTTTGGGGTTCAAGAGAGATGAAAGAATGCCCCAAAATGGCAAAAAACGAGAGTATTTATAGTGCAGGGGGCAGTGCACGGCGTGCACCCCTGCACTCTGCAGAAAACTCGATCTTGTAATGCTCATATCTCCCTCGCCCGGACTCCAAATGACCTCCCGTTTGCTCCTATGTGCTCCTTGTCATCCGTACTTCGATGCCATAACCTGAAAATGCATAGAGGAAACTCCAATAGACCACGAATTTGGCTCCAAAGTGGCAACCGGACAACAAATGGACACTTTGCACAAAACTTCAATAAAAGCATATAAGTCATGTCATTTCACGAATAAACACGGGCATTTCATAGGTCAATCATAAGCTCAAATTGCACTAAATAAAGTCACATCAAATTCCCCTACGACTAAGCTTTGCTTGTCCTCAAGCAAAAGAATCAGAAAACATCAAAGTTCACAAATGACAAGATCGGTCCCATTGAGATTCAAACGATAACAATTTGGCTTAAACTGTTCCACGAACAAACTTAACCTACACATGCAAGAACGTTAACCAAACAAGTCTGGACCTCACTATTTTCTGCACACTTCAAGTAGTAGCTAACTAGGACACAGTTCTTACCGACCACAACAACACCAACTCTAATCCAAAGGACTTGAATTCGGGAAATGAAACGGATTAGGTGGGGGTAGGAAATATTTGGGAAATGGTGAGTGATCGTGATGTGGCTATCGACTCGACTTCATCCGCCTCTAGATCTGCACTTTTCACGCTCAAGCTAGGATCACTACAACAAGGGCCAGTTTTGAGAACTCTTTTTTTTTCTTTTTTTTCTCTTTTTCTTCCCACTGCATACTAGTGCTCGATCCAACACTTCACTTAGGTGTTGAACCTGCCTAGCTCACAGCCTTTGCCTTTGCTAGTGCTCAACCCGACACTTCACTTAGGTGCCGAGCTTGCCTAGCTTTTCTTTTCTTTTCTTTTGAGCATTTTCTTTTGAACATTTTCTTCACAAATTAGCCACATGATCCTTAGCCCCTTCTTTCTACACAAGATTTCGAATTGGATTTCCGTCTAATCTCAAGCCACAATCACGAGGGATCAAAAAGGGTAATGAAAAACATGGAATAGGGTGAAAATGTGTATGACCCAACAAACAGGCCAAGGCTCAACGGGTTATCCTATAGGAAACTGATTCGGGTAGGCTTTTTGGCTGAATGTGGTGAAATTTTAATTGCCTTTATCATCTTAGAACGGTGTTATCGAGCGGTACAAAAACACGTATCAAACCAATCAACCAACATACAAGAGTGATAAAATCTCTGTTCTGGCCTAGACTCATTTGATATTAGTGCCAACATGCTGGTTATAGGTTCTAAGTGGAACAGTCTAAACGTCATTGTGAAAGATTGAAGTCAATTAAACACCAAAAGTCAAGAACCGAACGATTCTACAATAAAGGAATTTGACATTCAATCAAGATCATGCAAATCATCAAAGCATAGCATTGCATCTCTACCACAAATAATCACACCAAACCTAAAACTCCCCTACGACTAACATGAGCATTGTCCTCAATGATCAAGAGAGAGGGTAAGGTGGAACGAAATTACCGTGTTGGTAGAGAGGAGCATAGGACGTGATAGTGGTGAAAGAGTTACATGATGATCCTTGGTGAAGAGTGATCCCAATTGTTTGCCAAACCTTATTCAAAAAGCTAAAACAACACAAAAACCTCGAACAACAATTAAAAGAGAAAAATTAAAGATAACATGGGGTGCCTCCCAAGAAGCGCTTGGTTACCGTCTTAAGCTCGACGATACCTGCGTTATGGTGTCCAACTTAGTACCACTTTGATGTCAAGTAGCATCTTCCATGATGAAGATTGAGCTCCAAGTAGCGATAGAAGCAAAGGGTAGACTAGCCAATGAACAATGATGCTTGTATAGCACTTGATACCTTGGAGTGGCTTGGTACCTTTTAAATTTGGAACTTGAGGAAGATAGTAAGGTGGGGGGCCACCCTTGAGCTCCATCGTCTCCAAGTTGGTGATGCCACTCGAAGAGTCTTCCGGTTCAATGAGAGGTGGTTCCACTTCCATTACCACCGTATGAGGAGTAGAGATGCATGCGTCCTTGGACTCTTGGCACAAATACTTCATGACCAAGCAAGAAAATTGAAGAGTACTCACAATCTTTGGTGGCACCACAATAGGGTGGTGTTGTTCACTTTCGTGCTCCACTCTCGATACCACCTCTTCTTGAAGAGTCTTCACAACATGTCTCACCTCCTCTAAAGTGTCATCATCCTCAAGTTTCCTTGGTTCTTCTATCCTCACATCATCGTCACATGGCGTTTCCATGGGAAAAACATGCTCTTCAATCTCCTCCACTACCAAATCTTCTTCCGTGTCAAGCTCTTCCGGTTCACAAGTGTCATTTTCATCATCATAAACATGCTCCAAATGATTGGGATGTCGTTCATTCTCAAGAATCTTCATGATGAGCTCTATGCTTTGGGATAAGCAGTTAACTCGGTTTGCATTATCCTCCGCAATTCGCAAGATTTCTAGCATGAAAGGAGGTGGAAGAGGTTTCTCATGGCTCATGAACTCCTCTTGGGGAAACTCACTTTCTTCTTCTTCCATGACAAGCACTTCCGGTTCAAAGGTGTCGATGTGTGAAATTAAACTCACAACAATCAATGTCGTATTCCACGAGGGCTCTCTCAAAAGCTACTACTCACACGGTTCATGGACGGTCTATTCATTTAAAAGGAGTTTTAGTTTGAAGGAAATCAAAAACATAAAGGAAACTAAACAAGAAAACAAAACAAAACGGTGCAAATCAAAGGTAAATGAGGTTCACTTGGAAAGATAGTTTCATCATGCTCAAGAGGACTAATTGAACAAACAAGCCAATCAAGATCGAGTTTGCATTCGGATGACCATGCATTTCACTTCTATAGACTCAATGCACTCTCGTAGCACCAAATCCCTATCCTAATACCACTCAACTTAGGCTCTCGCTTTCAAGCTAAGTGAAAAAGGATGCATTCTAAGTGTTTGATGAAATGCCAAGACACAAGACCCTCTCTTAAGACTCTATGACCACAAGGCTAGGCACAACACTCTCATATCAATGCCCTAACACTAAGAGATTCACCAAAAAGCCTTTTCAAACACAATTGAATGAAAATCCACATGCACACCAAGTGTTCGATAAAATGCCCAAGAGAGAAATCAAGTGAAAATGGTTGAAACAAGATGATCTAATCTCTTAGAACACACTCACTTCAATCCCTAGACCTACAATCTATGCAATCCAAGCACTCTCATGCATCAAATCACATTGAATGGACCAAATCAAGCAAACAAGGCATAAAATGGCATTAAGAACAAGTCTAGGAATCATCCTCATACAACCAAGATCAATCATGGCAAGTTCTATACAATCATCTCTCTATCTTAGCACAACTAATCTACCCATCCAAGATGAACCCTAGAAACTCAGCCACACATGGCCAAGGGAGTAAAGAGAAAAGAAGGAAGAATGGTCACCAAGAACACCATGGATGAATCCTTGAGATGATCTTCACTTTTCCACTTGTAAGCACTTCTCCCAAGGTTTGTTGGCTTCAATCCTAGCTTCAATGGCTTCAAATTGCTCCCAAAATGTGTTCTAAGGGTTGAGGGTTCGTGGGTATGTGTTTGGGGTTCAAGAGAGATGAAAGAATGCCCCAAAATGGCCAAAAACGAGAGTATTTATAGTGCAGGGGGCAGTGCACGGCGTGCACCCCTGCACTCTGCAGAAAACTCGATCTTGTAATGCTCATATCTCCCTCGTCCGGACTCCAAATGACCTCCCGTTTGCTCCTATGTGCTCCTTGTCATCCGTACTTCGATACCATAACCTGAAAATGCATAGAGGAAACTCCAATAGACTACGAATTTGGCTCCAAAGTGGCAACCGGACAACAAATGGACACTTTGCACAAAACTTCAATAAAATCATATAAGTCATGTCATTTCACGAATAAACACGGGCATTTCATAGGTCAATCATAAGCTCAAAATGCACTAAATAAAGTCACATCAGTGTTGCAGAAGGTGCTATTGGGAATAATGGTGTGATACATCAAGCAGAGGGAGCAGCTAATAATGGTATGAATGGTCAGAATTGAGCTGGTATGCATGGTTAGGGCAGCGCGATAGAGCTTGGGATTTTAGCGACAGAGAATATGAGGGTTTATCTTTTTAGGATTTTTCAAGTTATGAATAAATAAAATTTTCACGTATTATTCTGTTTGTTTGTCTTTTTTGTCTTTATATACTGCCTAAATAAACTGTGCCAGTGCCCAATATCCTACATAACTTTTGTTTTTAGTGGATGAAATTTGGGCTTATTATCCATTTTGGTCACTAATGTATATGGGTTGTAACAGATTAGTCATTAACATTTAATTTGTAACCTACTTGTCATTAACCTATAACATTTGTATGTTCTGGCCATTTTGTCAACTTTCCATCCAAATTTTCCGTTATGTGCTGATTTCAGCATGCTAATTCAATCTTTTTTCCACCTCACCCTATGCCACATCACCTAATTAAACCTAAAACTCGACCCAACTAACCAATTCAACTCAACCTAAACCAACCATCTGCAAGCCCTAGGAGATAATCTAAGCCTAATACTATAAATACCATACTTAAGGTTCATTATCGGGTCATTATCTAAGCCTAATACTATAAATACCATACTTAAGGTTCACTTCTAGAGATAATCTTTTTCTCTCCTCTTCTCCGAACTCTCCTAATAATATTAGTCCGGCCGTTGTTCTCCCGAGGATTAGCCGATATACTATTGGTGAACCTCGTTATCTCTCGTGTTCGTGTTTCTCTATTTACGTATAAAGTGGTTTGGGATTATAGGTGGCGGTGGGTGAAGAATGGCGCCACCACCGCCGCCTCCGCCCATAAGAGAAGGCATTGGCAGAGCACACTAACGGAAACCACCGACCCACCTGTGAAACTACCAAATCATCAGAACCAAAAGGACAGGAAGAAGAAAAGCTTCAATCTTTATCGAGCTACTACTACTGGTTTAGTCTAGTGAATAGTGAGAATAGTGAGTGTTCTATCTTCCTTCTTTATCTTTGTTTTCTCCTTCAACCGAATCTTGGGGTTATCAAAAGCTCAGATTTGTATCAACTTCATTCACTGAGAGACAGAGCACAAACAGATCACTATCACATCCGCCGCCCGCACTGACTTCTCCACCCTCTCTTATACCCTTCATTCTTCCACCTATAAATATCGAAACCACTTTAATCCATAGCTTCTTTCTCTGATTTTCCCAACTTGGGTTTTCTTTCGTTTCCATTTTTAGGATGATTTGATCCACTTCCCTAATCTTCATGAATGGTCATTTGGGCATTTGCTGATTAGTTGTTCAACGGGGATTGTACTACTCTGTTTCTTCAGCGGAGAGAGGTTGGCAGAGGAGATGAAAGTGTTAGGTAATTTTTGTGTTGGTTGGTTTTATTGGGTTGAGTCTAGGTTCAATTAGGTGACTTGGCAAGGGATGAGGTAAAAAAAGGGCTGAGTTGGTATGATGATATCAGCACTTAACAAAAAATTTTGATAGAGAGTTGACGGAATATGACCAAAACGTACGGACGCTATAAGTTAATGACAAGTAAGTTACAAATTAAACGTTAATGACCAATCTTTTACAACCCTATACATTAATGACCAAAATGGATAATAAGCCATGAAATTTGTTAGTTTGTTCCCCTTTCCCCACCCGTACATCCGTACATGCTCTGATGCTTTTTATTTATTGTATTCAAAAGGCCTAATACCCTCACATGTCACGAACTATTGGCCATTGTTTGACGTATACACAGCCTACGACCTATGTTTCAGGCGTCACGAACTATTGAATTTATAGCCCCGCGTAACACGCCTCTATTTTTTGGGTTTTCCGTCGCCACGCATGCAAACGGAGTTTGGTGACTCAGCAATAGGGATTCGTTGACGCTGACATGGATAATGACTGTATTTCCACTACAAATGTCTTTTGGTTTTAAAAAAAATCTGGTCCCCTGGGTTTAAATATGAAAGTCAAATTCCAAAATTAATATTATCCTCACACAATTTCTCTCTCTTCATCTCTCTGCCTTTCATCTCTTCGTCCCCTGGGTCATAGAAACCCTAACATCGCCGCCGTTCTTACTTTCTTCGCCGGCATAGGATTCTTCCTTTCTTCGCCCCATTTATCGCCCATATTTCTTACTTCCGCCGTTGTTATCACCATGGCCTCATTACAATCCCGTTCTAGCTCTGGATCTATGGGGGTTTCACTGAAGGGAGTATCGGCAAGGTCTTCTTCCCGACTGGACAAATGAAGAATGATAAAGAAACATAAAGGCATCGAACCCCACATATTCCAACTTCAAAGCCATAAAGACGAAAACGACAAAGAACACGGTGAAAGAGAAAGGTCATTACCTTTCACTGTCGTCGTTCTCGAACCCCACTTGTTTCGTGTTTCCAACTTCGAACTTGAACAGATAGAGACAGAGAAAGATGAAGAGATAGATCGTGGAAAGGGATTATGGTGCTCAAGAAGGATGACTGGAGTGTTGACGGGTTCGCTTCATTGTTTGAAAAAAGAAAATGTGTTATGAGCTACAGATCGTCAATGGCTGCCGGCGAACAGAGAAAGGGTTTGGGGAATAGGAAAAGACAGAGGGAATCGGAAAAGGTGTGGGGATATTTGAGGAGATAAGGTTTGACATATCCTTTAATATTTGCAAAACAAAATAATTAAAAAATTAAACCGGTCAACCATAAAACGAAGTTGATTATGTGGCTGAAAAACTTAAGCCACGTCTACACAAATGGGTCCACATCAGCAATTTCGGACAGGTCACCAAACGTCCTTCGACGGAAAACCCAAAAAATAGACGGCGTGTTACGCGGGGCTATAAATTCAATAGTTCGTGACGCCTGAAACATAGGTCGTAGGCTGTGTATACGTCAAACAATGGCCAATAGTTCGTGACATGTGAGTGTATTAGGCTATTCAAAATTCTTTTATTCAGGTGTTGAATTACTTAGTTTTAGGCATATTAAATTCTTTTTTTTTTCAAATTACTTTTCCTAGTCATATCCCTTCTTTCCTTCCTTTCTCTACACGCCCCTCTCTTTTCCAATCCACCATGGGCTAAGCCCAATTAATATCTTGGTCAAATTAATAAAGACTTTTAATGAGCAATCCCCTCCTCAATTCTTGCTTTATAATTCCCATATCATGTCCATTTAACAGTAGCTATGACGCCAATATTTTCCCCCTTGTGTTTTAAATGTGACTTCAATTGTCTTGTATTGTTTTCGGTTCGATCTCCAAAGTCGTATATATCCTGAAATGAATCAAAATATACAAAACAACGTAAAATGGTCCAGAAGAGACAAAAGAGAAAAATGATAAAATAATCATCAATATCTCATCCTATCGCAACTAAAGCATAGTGAATATGTCGTCTAATGCGGGATTGAATACACCAATATTTGGGTGCATCAATGATCATCTCTTAGATAATTTTGGTTAATGATAATTATAGGGTTGGTTTTTTTTTTGGATTGGTTAGCCTTATTTTTAAGGGTAGTTTGGACAAATGTATGAGGTGTATAATTTCAATTCCATATTGGCAATTAGATGAGGAAACAAGGAATTTAATTCTAGTGGAATCCTTGATCCCTCCAGCAATCTAATTCCATTGAAATTGTCAATTCCCACAACAATTAAATTCCTTGCGGGAAACGACCCCTCAGGTACCTTACTATAATCATCGTCGAATTTATATAATCATCGTCGGTGGTTATTAAATCGTCCCGCTTCAGGTTTTTCAGGTACCTTATTTTTAATTGTAGGTACATTTGGTTCTTGTTTTTCTATTTTGATACTGACTTCCAGTATATGTGTCCCATTTTTTCGTGTTCGGTACCTAACGCATTGATAAGTTCGGTCCCTAACATCATAAATGCCCAGTTTCCTACCGGTGATTATGACTCGGGTTTGGAAGTTTATTTTCCAAAGTACACAAGGAAGGCAAGCAAACTATAATCATCAAGGAAGGCAAGTTTCGATTTAGAACAACTAGGAACAAACAAAATTAAGATGCAATCCCGTAACAAAACAATCATTAACTCAATCACAACAAAGATGTGTTCTTGCGTGTGACAACCAATTGGATGTTGCCGAAAATCAGAACTGATTCGCAACTTGGGTACACTGATACGTGGTACCAATATATGGGATATGGGACAAGATGTGTGTCCAAAATCACAAAGAATTGTGGGAATAGCTTTATAAGTTAGGGTGTTTTAAAAAAGTGACGTAGCATATTTTTTAAAACTTTAAATTACATGACCATTGGAGATGCTCTAAGTTTATGACTTAGAGTTGGACAAATAATAGAGGTACTAAAATGTTAAAAAAGGTCAACCTTAAACTGAAACGCTAATTTCATCCGTAAGAAAAGCGATCTAAACTGAAATAGCCAGTAAAAATAACTACCATTGATCTCCATCAACGCCTTTTCCATAGTTTCCCGCGAGAATAGTGACTGGATATCATGAGTTCATCTCTCTTTAACCACCTCAGATTATCCAACAGTAAATCGAGAAATTACCCCAAAAAACAAAAAATCAAAAATCTGAAAAATACTTTTGATCGGAGGCGTTTGCTTTCCTTTTGACCATTTTTTTACAGGTTCTGTCAAATTGCTTTGTTGGCCACTTCTTCTGACAGAATTTCCACTTTGTTGCCGACACTTTCTTCTCCACACATGAATTATTATTCGGTTCCCCTCTCCCTTTCCTTCAAATTTTGTTAGCTTCTTCTTGATCTCTTCCCATTAATCAAAAACCCCATTTGCTTCTGAATCGAATAATCATTTATTATTAAACAATTCGATTAGGTGGAAGCTGAGGGAAGAAGAGGGTGACGTTTTACTTGGCGGCATTTCTATTTTAAATCCCTTATAGCTTCATTCTTCTTCTTCTTCTTCCTCCTGCAACTTTCCTTGAGACAGAATCTCTTCTTTCTTCTTTGGATGTTAAACGTTCTAACGAATCTGATTCTGGGTATTTCTAGGGCGGCAGAAATTTTGCAACTTTTTTGCTTTGTAAATTCTGTACGGATTGAAAAAATTCAAATGGGCCGATTCTGTTCAAGTTTCTGCACCTTCTGCAAATTGGTGTAACAGAAGAACTTTTGGTCCTCTGTTAATGATTTGCCTAATTAGAAGGAAGTAGATAGTCATTACAAAGGGTGAAAATGACGATTGAGGAGGTAACCCAGAAGAGAAATGTATTGGTTGGGATGAAATTTGACAGTTGCAGCAGAGAGCTCCTGGGTTGGGCTGTGTTCAAGGTCGCTGAGCCTGGAGATTCCGTTGTTGCTGTTCATGTTCGTCGAAATTCTGGTAATGTCGACTCCGAAGTTCGAAACTTGTTTGCAAATTGTTAATTTCCCACTGTGTATTGAAATTTTGTTGGTTTATGGGGGTGTGTAGGAAATGCTCCAAGAGGGAAGCTATTGTTGGATAGTCATATACAAACTTATGAGAGTATATGTTCAATGAAGAAGGTAATAATTATGCATATGCATTATTAATCTATCTAAAGGGGGAAAAGAAACAAGGAAATATGATAGATTCTGGGTTTCAGGTGGATCTCACAGGCCAAATCTGTACAGGGAATTCCGTTCGGAGAAGTTTGGCAAGAGAAGCTAAGAACCGTTCTTCTGCAGTTCTAATTCTGGGGATCAGCAATCTGAATGTTCTCTGGTAAGAGGGAATAAAAAAAACAAAGACCTAATTATTATCATGTGCCAATGACCGTTTGCTTTCTCATTACTCTAACATGTCTGCAAGAAGTCACTTTCAGGGGTTGGAATTCCATGGCTAGATATTGCAGCAAGCGGCTCCCACCAACTACTGATGTTTTGGCCATCCATAATGGCAGAATAGTCTTCAGAAGGTTCAACAGTTCTCAGCTACCTTCAGGTTTGTTATTAACTGATAAAAGGAGGAGTCACGAAGACCTGAAACCGAGTTTAAGCTTGACTTCGAGCCCTATAGCCCCGTCCGAATTTGGTGATTCTGAGCTCAGCAGCAGCGTGAGATCAAGTTTTGAAGTGCTGACAGAGAGTGGAAGTGGAGACTCCAAGGATGAGATAAGGAAGGGAAGGAGATCCGATTCGTGTTTATCTCGAGATCAGAAGCCTGGTTGGCCTCTTCTCAGGAGAGCAACTTCAGCTGATGCTGATACAAGGGAACTGTCTGTAGTACAGTGGGCACTCAGCTTACCAAATCGTAGAGATTCGGGACTTGAGAGTTTGTCTGAAGAATCCATGGAGGGAAGAATCATTGAGAAGAGTTTTCCTCAGCTGGGGGAAATAGGAAAACGGTTGGAGATTTTGCTGCAGGAGAAGAAGTCTTCTAGCTGCTGCAAATGGTTGAGCTACGAGCTTCTGGAGGCTGCAACTTGCAAGTTTCATTCAGGTTATTTGCCTAAACTGTCCGATTTGTTGAAGTTCAGAATATGAATATCATTAGTTTGTTATCATATAAGCTCAACTGTTATGTAAGTACTTGCTTTGTAGCAAATTTGATTGGGAAAGGAGGATGGAATCAGGTGTACAAGGGGACTCTCCATGATGGCAAGCTGGTAGCAGTGAAGATTCGGAAATCGTCTTTGCCAGAAGCAAGAGAGGATTTTGTTCAGGAACTTGAGATAGTCTCCTCACTGAATCACAACAGCATTACACCTCTTGTGGGGATATGCATCAAAGACTCTGATCTCATTTCTGTTTATCACTTCTTACCAAAGGGAAGCCTAGAGGAAAACCTGCACGGTAAAGATCATGAAGAAAATTCACTCGCATGAAGCGAAAGAAAGTTTCTGGCATGTAAAAACTCATATATCATTATTTGCAGGAAAGAACAAGGCGAAAGCACCATTGTCATGGGACTCCAGATTCGGAATAGCTGTTAAAATTGCAGAATCACTGAATTACCTACACAATAAAGCTTCTAGGCCTGTAATCCACAGGGATGTCAAGTCTGGAAACATTCTCCTTACAGATGGATTGGAGCCACAGGTAAACTGAAAAGGAGAAGTTCCAAGATGCAACCTTTTTTACTTTGTTCTTCTTCTTACCTGACTTGGAACTGCTGTTAATTTTCTGGGCAGCTGTCTGATTTTGGGCTGGCAATTTGGGGACCTACAGCTTCATCTTTCGTGACTCAACCAGATGTTGTGGGAACCTTCGGATATCTCGCGCCAGAATACTTCATGTACGGGAAAGTTAGTGACAAGATTGACGTGTATTCTTTCGGTGTAGTTCTGTTTGAATTGATAACAGGCAGAGAAGCAATCATCAGTTCAGAGAATTCCAAGGCTCAGCTGAGCTTAATCGTGTGGGTAAGTAAAAATCCAATGATAAGAAAGAGTTTCAGAATGCTCTACTTTTTGTTTCACAGCAGTAACAAAATTTGAATCTTTTTTTATTGAGCTCAGGCAAAGCAGATACTAGAATGCGGGAATTCGAAAGACCTGCTGGATCCAAGCTTGAATGAGGAGTTCGACGAGCTTCAGTTTCGGAGGATGGTTGTCGCTGCGAAGCTCTGTACAACACGAGCAGCCAGGCTACGTCCTAAGATGAGCGAGGTACTTAATTCATCATCAGGTACTGCAATCTAAAATGACAATTCAAGTAAAACATGTTTAAGAAACCAAATTGTTTCTTCAGGTACTAAAGCTACTCAGAGAGGAAACCGACCTCGCTACATGTTTGATTCCACAACACAAAGCTCAAGCAGATGCTGATGCTGATGCAGAGAATGAGGAAGATAGTTATGATGATGATGAAGTGTACCCAGAATCAAGCCCACAGATTCATCTCAATCTGGCATTCCTCGATTTAGACACAGACTCAACCTCCCACAGTAGCTCTTCAGACCAAGGAAGCTGTCTCTCTTGGGAAGATTACTTAAAGGGCAGGTGGAGCAGGTCATCAAGCTTCAATCACTAGTCCTTAATCCTTTTTCTGAGTTCTTTCAATATATGCTTTTACGCAGATGAATTTTGCCACGAATAGGCCTCTGCTTCTTTCCCTGTACAGGTGAGGAAGAATGCACTGTGCCTATTGCAGATTGTAGAATATGTAGAGTGTCCTGTTTACTATGATACTGAATAAGGACATACAATTTTGTATCTCTAAGTTAGAATATATATATTGGCAACGCATATAGAATGCCAAGCCTGAGTCAATTAGCTACTGCTACTACTACTACTAGTGTAGTAGATAACCAACAAGAGGAAAAATTCCTCAGCTTTTTTGTAATACATGTAATAAGAATCTAAGAATCTATTATCATACATTTGAATCATAGCCTTTGGGGGCAATCAATAAGCATATAAAAGCTAGCAAGGAAATCAAGAACAGCCAAGAACTTTGCTTTATTAATCTTCCCAATGAAACAAATCTGAACCAAGTTCATAACATACATTCAGGAAATCACTGTTGACTGTTTCCTGATACTGAGAGGGTATCAAACCGCCAAACAGGAAGAAGAAAAAAGAAACCTCGCAAAAACTAAACTATCCCAACGACATTAATTCGATAAGCGCAATCACACCTTCATCGGAAGACTTCTTCTCTATTTTCCTCAGGCGGCAAATCACATACTCATACTCCGACGCCTGGGGATTCACTCTGTCAAGGCGATACTCGGTCATCACAAACCCTAATCCTTCCTTGGCCGATTTCTCCTTCTCGCGGTAAGCAAACGTCCTCTTCGACCCCTGCACACCATTACTAAGAACAATCGGATCGTCCACCTTGCTAGAAGCTCTCCACGTTCCCTTCGTCCCAACCGTCCGATCAACCCTTTTCCCGATTCCCACTCCTTTCTTCTTCGACTTCCGCAATCTGGTGAAGAAGTAAAGCTCCGATTCCCATGTCTCAGAGAAGAGACTCTTCCAGGCCTCGTCGTCGCTGTAGAGGTCGCGCTCCAAGATCATGTTGCAGGGCAAAGCGTTGCCCGTGACCTTCTCGAGGAGGTATGTGACAATTTGTTCGTCCGAGGGACGAAATCGGTACCCCGCCAGAGCTCCGGGAATCTTCATGATGTGATCGACGCTACTAGCCAGGAGAATATAGAGTCGGAGAAAACCTAGAATGGATGGAGGATGGCGGTGGATTAGTGCCATTGATGGATTGCCGTGGGGAAAGAGGCGGGAGTAGGAGCAAGGAAACTCTTGCTCTTTATTGGTGTTTTGATATGTGATTTGGGGGTTTGGGAATGTCGCTTTGAGGAGGTATTTATAGGAATTCTGATTGCCGATGGGGGGTGTTGGTGGGTCCTAATTGGGCCTTTGGTTGAGCCAATTTTAATTTAAAATCTTGTAGCCCAAATTGAGCACGCATGACCCAAGTTGTTACATGCTGGCATTCTGGTTATGCGTAGTAGATAAAAAAATTTAAGGAACTCTTTTGTCAACAAGGGAAATATTTTACTGAGCATGTGGGTGAAATAAAATTAATGGGTACGGGTTGTAGATGGGTATAACTAGTGGCGGAGTTAGGGGAGGTTATCCTAGGCCTGAGCACAGGGTCCTTTGGACTCAAATAGTTTAAATGTATGTATTTTTCATATAAAAATATTTTTGGCTCATTGTATTTTACGAATCGGGCCCATGGTTTATTTACGTCCTGGCTCCGCTACTGGATATAGCTATATCTGCCTGTAAAAAGTACTTTTTTTTACAAGTATATGAAATACCTGTAAAAAAATACGTGTATGAAAAATATATTGCGAATAAAGTGCTTTACGAATAATCAGTTGAAATTTGAAAATTAGTTAAAATATCATATATTGACTAATTTTTCAAATAAAAAATATATTTACATTTTTTTAAATGTAAAATTTCAAGAACATGGAAATAATATAAACCTGTATTCAGTAGATGTGTTTTATTTTCTAAAATCCTCAACCAATACATTTTCAACCACTTATTAACGTTGAATATTTGAAGAAAATCATAATAAAATGTGTCAAAATATTACACAATGACAGAAGTCAAACTTTAGTCACAAATAAATCTGAATTTTACAGAAATAAATCGTTGATGAATTTTGTTCGACGATAAAATGGTGGTCCCACAGAAGTCATATAAACCAGTAGATATTCAGTGGACCCAAATAGTACTATGTCGCCATTTTCAGAAAAGTCCAGACTTTTATAATAATTGACAATCAGTACCTTCATTACCTATAAATTAAGAAGCCAAGTACATCTTCCCTTTCCACATCACTCTGTCACCACCAGTGGCTGGCTCGTCCAACCCTCAAAGAGTTCGTTCCATTGGGGCACCGAATCACTCGTCTCCATCTCATCTTCGAATCTCTAGGGTTTCAATTCCCTTTCTGAAATCGCCCTTCGTTATCTTTTCATCTCCGCTTGCTACTCTGTCGACCCTCGAGTTTGCAGAAATAATCGTCGTGATCGGAGCTTCTGAGGTAATATTCAAATTTGTTTCCTCGTGCAATTGATTCCTTCCTTTACAGTTTCGCCCCAGAATTCGGCTCTATGATTTTCAATTTTTCATAGGTTTGTGTTCTTATTGATTTTTACAATCCGGGTTCAGGAATAGAAGAATCTTTCCTCAATGGACGACGGGGAGGTTGATTTCTTAAACCAAGAAGTGTTCCCTGAGATTCCGAGCAGCGGATCAATGGACACATTCTTCGACGAGTTGCTGAGAGACACTCACGCTTGTACACACACGCACACCTGCAATCCGCCGGGTCCGGACTACTCCCACACCCACAGTTGCTTCCACGTGCATACGAAGATCGTATCCGCACCTTCCGATGACAAGCTTTGCAGCGACGATACTGCGGAATCAGTGGACAAGAATTCGAAGAAGAAGCGGCCAGTAGGGAATAGGGAGGCGGTGAGGAAGTATAGGGAGAAGAAGAAGGCGAGGACTGCTTCTTTGGAGGATGAAGTTGTGAGGTTGAGGACATTGAACCAACAGTTGATGAAGAGGATTCAAGGACAGGCTGCGTTGGAGGCCGAGATTGCCAGGCTCAAGTGTTTGCTTGTCGATATTCGAGGGAGGATTGAAGGGGAGATTGGATCTTTTCCGTATCAGAAACCTGCTGTTGCTGCTAATGTGAATTGGGGTAGTTCTGGTGGGCTTGGTGCTTATGTGGTGAACCCGTGTGATATGCAGAGTAATGATCAGGTGTATTGCTTGCATCGTGGGATGGATGGAAGAAGTGATATGGGAACTAGTGCGGGGTTGAATGGACAGGTTTATACCAGTTGTGACTTTGAGAATCTTCAGTGTATGATGAATCAGAATTCGGCAACTAATGATTTGCCTATCTGTGAAATTGGGAATTCCGTCTCGACTGGAGTTTCCCGTGGCTCAAGCAAGAGCAAAGGTGATAGTGATGGCTAGTCTTTATTTTTTCCATTGCTTGGAATTCAGTTTATGCAGTCTCATGTGCCTTGTGTTAGGGGTGGTTTACCAGTGCTGAGCATCACGAATTCTGTTGAAAACATGATTGCGGCCACCATACTATTTGCCTGCACTCTTTCAAGATGTCTGAGCTTTTCGTTTGCTGATTACTTAGTCCTATCTAAGTCTATAAATATTATTTAAACATTGGCAAAGCCAATAGTTGTTTCTAGGTTGTAGTTCCTGGCAATATCTAAACTCCTGTGTTTAGGTGACAATGAATGTTTAACTTTAAGCCAGCAAATGAGTCTTTGAGCCATCGTAGGTTTTATTGTGTATTATGCTTGTGTGTCGTGATTGTGCATAAAACTAGTCATAGGATAGGAGTACCTTATGCGATATAATTTCAAAAGAATGACAAAATATTGAGGTTGTTTCTCTTGTTAATTGAGTTAGTCATAAAATGTCTCGTTGTGGTTCTGGAAGTGCTATAACAATAGTATCTTTGTTGTTTAATAGGAGCATCTGCTATATGTATAAGCTTTGTATCTTTTACTGTTCTTTGAATCTAATAGATGATTATGACGGGAATATAGAGTTCCGAAACTACTTGGTTTGTAGTTGACTGTTGGCTTTTATTATAGGTGGACTTCTTTCTTATTAAATTGACGAGGTTATGCTATTTGAAAATTTCTATACAGTAAGTAAATTAGTCTTTATACAATGATTTCTAGTGCTATACAATACATTCATAGCTTTTAATGTTTTTCCCTTTCATTTGGATTAAGTATATGCTTTGAGCTTGTGGTGCTTATATGTATCTTGGATATGACTGGCTGATTCTGGTGTTTTTCATATCTTAGTTGCACATGCAGCGGCAGTTGTTTGAAGATATATCTCAAAGGGTCTAGTCTCATAAATGGTGACATCTCAGTTGTTTAGCGGCAGGCATCTGTGACATCAGCTTTCACAGGTTGCATAATCTGGGTTTCTTTTAATGTATTCTAGTCTGCTATTCTTTTTTCTTCACTCTTGTCCCTGACTGTTGGGCACTAATCTTCCTTCTCAATCACTCCTGTTGAGCACAGCTGTAGTAGGATAATGGTCTGTTTTTGGTCTTGGGTATGATGATGCTTGGTAAGCTAGTTATTTGATTGGTGCGTCTGTTGGTGGGACTGAAGTAGGAATTAACTCCGTTTTGTGAAGAACAAACTTCTTACAGTGAAAAAAACCCTTTTCATCTCTGCTGGCACCAACGATATTATAATGATTGATGACCTGTAGTTTTATTTTGCTGTCCTGATAGGTTTGGAGCTTCCTTTTCCGTTTTAGTTAATTCTGTTTGTTTCCACTGAGCAGTGTGGAATTTGTTCATTGCTGAATTACAGAGCATAGGTCATGGGGGTGGTGTTGTTAGCAAACCGGTGGCCAGTATGTTGCTTGTAAATGAAGCAACTGTCCGTGCCTTGTCTTTGCCAACCCAGGCACTGTTTGAAGCATAAGCAAAGCCAGGATCAAAGGATTTTGACCATTCCCATGGTTTCAGGGACCTGTGTGTTTTGCTTGTTCACAGTACTGGTGCTGTGTATTTCTTCCTGGGATGGTCAATGAATGACAGTAGCACATTCCTCAAGAGAAACAGCTGTTTGAGTTGAGTTTCATCCTTTTCCGGGTCAAGGGGGGTTCAGTTTTGAGACTCATTACATGTGTGCTACACATCATGGAAGCAGTTTACGAGCTCCATTTCTTGCACAATTTGATTTGGAGATGGAAACTTGTTGAATTGAGGTTGTTACTTAAGATGAGGCTTTTTATATTAGGGACTAAGGTCCTTGGATCTTGTTTCAGAGGGTGCGGATAGCCTAATCTCACGGCCAGTTTTTTTTCCCCAGAGATCAATGGTGGAAATGGTTTAAAGGCCCTCCACCTTAGTTGCACTTTGATTCCTTTCTTCCTCCAAACCTTATCTTCTCTTACAGCTTTGTTTTCTCCTTCCATTTTTATTACCAAACCAATGCATTTGTTTTCCCCTCCTCTCTGATTCTTCATATATTAGTCTCTCTTTTCCACCTTTCCCGCAAATCTCTGATCTAGGTTTAATTCATACATGATTATAAAAGTTTTGATTTTGGTTCATCATCAGCCACTGAAGCTCTCTACCCTAATTTCTACCCGCAAAAAATGAATGTTTCAGTAGCTAGAGCTTGCAACTTTTTTCCGGGGTAGACACCCTTTTACTGGAGTTTATTAGAGTTTACTGGAGTGTTAATTAAGGTAAAACTTGACACGCGGAGGAGTGCACTTCAGGTGTCTTCTCGGGTTCTTTGTAGCATAGAGAGATGGTTAGGTGCAGCTTGGATATTCTCCCCTGCGAAAACACCACTCTGAAACGCATTTATTTTTGATCCAGGTTGAAGTCTCCCAAATATCATAATACATTATACAAATAATCATAATGAAAAAAAACCAAGTGAATTGACAATTACAACAACCAACCCTTAATAATCCTATATATCAAATCAAATCACTCCAACCTTAAAAAAGAACAAAACAGATACATATAGTTGGTCAAACTATATTAGCCATCCCACTACTAATAATTTATTGCATTAAAAATCACATGATGGAACAAGCAGCCGGATTATCGTCACTAAATGCGGTGGTGTACCTCACCTCCGTCGAGCTAGCACGTGCGAGCTGCGAAACACCCGGGTCATCCGCCCTCCGCACGTAACCCGACGGAGCCTTCTTGTCGTAAACCCCTACCGCATAAGGATGGGCCACGACGTCGTATGGCACGTACGGCCACGGCTCAGCCCTCTTCCCCGTCCGGTGAGCCAAGCGAGATATCACCTTCGAGGAGTCAACGTAGCCAGTGACGGTGACCTTGTTGGCCTTCCGCTCAACCTCGACTTTAGTGACGCCTTTCATTCCTTCAACGGCTCTCTTCACCTTCCGCTCGCAGCCGTCGCAGTCAATCCTCATCTTGATCTCCACCGTCTGGAGCTGCTTCCGTCTTTTGTGAGAGCTTCGGCTTGAGCAGTCGAAGATGTGGGAGAAGTGATCCAGTGCGCCCATTTCTATCTAGAGAATATGTAAGTTTGGTTATTTTGTGTTAGTGTATGCCGTATGGTATTCTTAATTAACGGCTTTGTATTTATAGAGGGTTTGTACGGTGGGATTTGGTTTCCGTTCAAGGATGACAGGTGTAGGGCGTGGATTGGTGGTTCATGGGTTTGGGGAAGATTCAGTTGAGAGGTGGGACCGACGAGGTTATCCATGCACCGACCCAGCCTGCTGACCCGGGAAATGGAGGAAAGCAGTTAATGAGGTTATGGGTGAATAGATCTGGGACGGTGGAAGTTGGTTCCTTCCTTCCAACATTTTGTACCGTTGTACATAAATATTGTTCGAGCATGGACTGGATCCAAGCCTTTTTATCTGATTATACTATGTAATTAATTGTAGTGCTTTGTTGTTTCATTTAGGTAAGGTTCAGATCCACCTGTGATGGATCTATGCATTTTAGCTTCCAAATGCATTATATACGTGGTAGTTCTAGAAATGCATACAAAATGAAGCTTCCTAGATCCTAGTTATCATTCAGTTGAATTATTACTGCTTAATTAGTTAATGTTGCTTTCTATAAAGCTTATAATATAATAATTATTTAATCACTCTAGGTTGTGACCAGAGCTAGATTCCCGCGTTATTTGGATATAGTCTTAGGCCTTAAGTATGCCAATAAAATATCAATCACAATTAAAAAATAAAATACAGGACCATGCTTTATTTACGTTAGATGCCTATCCAGGTAGGCTTCGAATGGTTTATATTGGGCCTCATTTCTCTAAATGGCAGCACTAGGCCCTATGCAAATTTGATTTGAATTCCATTTATCTGGGGCCGTAGAAGCTGTGGCTTTGCTAACCACATAGAGCCCATGTATAAGCCCAACAAACCTTTTTTAAGTACATAAGCCCAACAAACTCATTGACGAGTGTGAGAGTGTCTTAGGTTTACTTTTATTTATTTATCAACTAACAACATGTATGATTTGATTCATCGTACATAAATAAATATAGTCTCGCTGATTTAAATTAGATAATATTTTACTTGTCATGAAGTTGAAGTAAATATCAATTTTGAGACGGTAGTTTATCTTGACTGGAATAGTCTTGTTTCAAACTAATCGCCTGACCCAATAAATATCAGAGGTATAGTCGCTTAGTCCTCAGTTGTGTGGGTACTTCGTAAGCAAAAGGGAAAGTATTGTAAGAATATTAGATAGGTGAACGGAATAACGTACCGCAGAGTTCGGTCCGCTGGGTAAAAGAGTGTCCTCCTTCTTCAGAGGGTGTCAGAGCTGTATTTATAGCCCCAACATCCTTTCTTGGTCGCCAAGGATCAATCCCAACCGTCCATTCCGGCCTCTGGGATGATGCCACGTGACCTTGTTTCGCCCGAACCCTAAGACTGCTAGGCCACCGAAAGTGGGTTTTATCGCTTCCTATTGGGCCGCTGCCAACGATCGCCTATGGGCCAAGTCAACGATCGCCTAAATCGTTGACTGTCTTCTTGCGGGCCTTTCTGTGGGCTACTCCAAAGCCTAGAATCACAGGGGTCTAGGGCATATAAATCACTACAAAAAAATTATCTTTAGCTACTACAAAATTACAACGGCATGAAAATGCAGTAGCAAATAGTTGATATTTGCTACGGCAATCACTAATTCATGTAGTAATTTGCAGTAGCAAATACTATTTGCCACACCACTATTTGCTACACTCAGCATCCTGTAGCAAATAGTGGTGTGGCAAATAGTATTTGCTACTGCAAATTACTACATGAATTAGTGATTGTCGTAGCAAATATCAACTATTTGCTACTGCAAATTACTACATGAATTAGTGATTGCCGTAGCAAATATCAACTATTTGCTACTGCATTTTTCATGCCGTTGTAATTTTGTAGTAGCTTGCAGTAGCTAAAGGTAAACTTTTTTGTAGTGAATTGCCCCCAAACCCTTAGCTAAGCTCTTGCTTAGGAAAGGGCTGATAATCACCTAAGCCTGGCTCCATCAAGTCTTATTTTTATCCACGATGTTTCACTGTAACTTGAAAGATAATCGAGTTAGAGTGATCATATGTGATTTTAAAGACGCAAAAATTTGTATTCAATGATTAGTTAGTAGTTCAAAGTTTAAAAATTTTACATAAATTTTAATTGTTTCAAAACGTAAAAACTCTGAAGATGGTCCGAGACGGCCTATCTCAATTCTGCCATGAAGTGGTTATTTGAATGTAGAAAAAGATAATGATAAGGCACACAACTCAAACACGTATGGGAAACGTAGTCAACTCGTGGAGCCAATAGTTGATGCATACAAAGAAGGAGAAGCTTTCTATCGCATAAAGAGCAACGAAAAATAACATAGAAAGAAGAAGCAAACTGGATTCTTCCTAATAGTAGTAATTAATTAAAGCAGAGCAGCTATAGTAACACCAAAAATATTTAGTCAAAACGCAGGAAGCGCGGTTGAATGTCTCTTACGAGTCATACACGTTCTGATCCAAAAAGTCATTTTGTTATTTTTATTTATCATCATTATTGTTACTGTTATTTTTGTGGGTCAATTTAGGGTTAAAGTGGGCACGAGAAACAGCGACGGTCCTTATCGGAGAAGGTAAAAGGGAAAATGCAATACTTAACACTAAAGCCAAAGCGTAAGTTAGTGTATAGTAAAGTTAAGTTTGGGGCGTGTAGGTCGGGAACAATTTTTTTCGGTGCTGGCCCTCTATTTCGACCGCCGCGGCGGGCGCCCCTTCAGAGCCGTCGGATGCCATCAACGGCTGGGAGGAGAGAAGATTCGAGCGGGCCCGGTGTCAGTGCATGTCAGCAATGGGCCCCGCGCTGTCAGCTGCAATGAGAAGCAATAAAGGCATTAAAAAATTGATAGGATTAATAAAATTAAAAGAAAATCGGCGTATACGGTTTCGTATACGTTTGGCCCGTATACGCCGAGAGGGCAATTGGTGGGAATATCTCGGCTCGGTGGGCGGGATATTTTCGGTGAAATGTTTAGGCGGGAAAGTTTGTGAGTGTTGGACAGCTGGAAAGACTTTTAGGTTTATGGTTTTACCTTAGCTTAGCTTAGGTATTGGTTGGGTTTAGGGAAGATATATTGAAAAGTTAATTTATGTTTCATTACCAAGGACTATCCTTTGTTCTTGAACCCGCCGTCGTATTCACCATGGAATCGAACAAGGTAGACGACATCACCGATTTCACCACGTCAAGGGTGGAGGACTTGAGCTTCCACGATCTTTTATCGGTACAAGGATTAGGGTTCCTTAGTAGTTACGTCGAAGACGATGGAGATGAGCTACAAGGACTATCTCCTCAACAACCTATAAGAATCGAGGAGGATGAACCCATTCCAGAGGATGATCCCATTCAAATCGACGCGGATGATCCCATTCAAATCGACGCGGATGATCCCATTCAAATCGACGAGGAAGAAGCAATGGGTGGGTTTGACTTGAACGAGGAGCCTGCAGATGATGGAAATAACAATGACGAAGTGGAGGGAAAAGGTGAAAACATACATATATTCTCTTCCTTTTCAGTTCCTCATCCATCTGTTCCTCGTCCATCTATCTGACTTTGTCCTTAGACTTTTAGGGTTTGGGGTGGCCCCCAAAAAGATTATACTCCTCAACTTTATGTGAAAGAATGTGCAGAGGTGACCTGGGATCTTGCACAATTTCAGACACCCGTTTAGTAAAGGCCAAATTAATACTTAGTAAACGTCCGGTGTATGTTGAGTACATATCTAGTAAGGCATGAGTCATGTGTTTGGACGGGTGGGTCCGCCATGGCGAGATTATGTTGGCCAATCGCAGACGTGTGTTCGGTTCCTCATTTAGGGTTTATGGGGGGAAACAATAAAATCCATTACATGCATGGGGCAACATATTTATTGAATCTAAGTGTTTTAGGAATTAGGGTTCATTTATTGTGTAATTTATTGCTCCATTTAAGACTTCCCACCAGCTTGGCAATTAGGGTTCACAATCTGAGGAAGTCCTGGTATATGTGCAGTAAAGTTGGAGTAATTGTCGGATCTAACAGACATCCTATGATTATGTAATGTTTAGTGTTTACGGATTGCCTATTATTTGTTGCCCTGTTATTGATCACTGTTAATGGTTGCCCTGTTTTGATTTTCTTGCCCATGTTATGGTGGGTGGCTGATACTTTGTGTTTCCCTTTTGCAGGCAAAGAGATAGGTCCGAATGATGTGGAGGAGTGGACGCAACTGGAGTTCCCAACCGACGAGGATGCCGAACAGTTCTACAAAAACTACGCAATTTCCCACGGCTTCAGTTATAGGATTGATAGTCGGAAAAAATCTCGTAGGAAGACGAACAATCATGGAAGACTGAAGCACGTCCAGTATGTGTGCACTAGGCACGGGTATCGGTCGAAGGGGAATCAGAAGCCCAAGGTCGTCGTTGGGAAAACAGTGAAGGACCCAGTGGCGAGGACACAGCCAACTGTGAAAAAGCCAGAGACGAGGATTGGATGCTCGGCGATTATAGTGTTCCACCTCGATGAGATCAGAGGAGTGTACCGCATCTTCCGCTGGGTCGACGATCACAACCATCAACTGAACCCTAAGGAGGACAGCCACTACCTGAAGTCCAACAGGGAAGTAACCGAGGTCGCTGCAATGATCATGGAGCTCAACGCCGATGCCGGCATAAGCCTGAAGTCTTCGTTTGAGGTACTTTGTGGCGTGATGGGTGGGCCGGAGAACGTGGGCTGCACCAAGGTTGATCATAGGAACCACCTGTCCAGGCGCCGGCAAAAGCACATGTTGCATGGTGAGGCAACCGCCATCGCCGAGTATCTGCGCGAGAAGTCGAAGACAGAGCCTGGATTTTGGCACGAGATTGAGGTTGACCAGGCAGAGAACTCGGCCAACATTTTTTGGGCGGACCAGCGCATGAGGGACGATTATGCGTGCTTCGGAGATGCCATCACGTTCGATACCACGTACCGGACGAACAAGCACTATCGACCCCTGGGTTAGTTCTTACATTAACAAGCATTAGTTTTTGTGACCTTATGTTAAGCTTATTTGAAGCCAACATGCTAAGCTAGTTGCAATATTTGTTGTGCCACAGCCCTTTTCGTGGGATTCAACCACCACCATCAAGGAGTGATATTCAATGCTGCCCTCCTCTACGATGAAACAATACCATCGTTTGTGTGGCTGTTCAAGGAGTTTCTCCGATGCATGGGGGGGTCGCTCCGGAGACCATATTTACTGACCAGGACAGTGCCATGGCAGCAGCTGTGAAGGAAGTCCTCCCCAAGACGTTTCATGGTCTATGCACCTTCCACGTTCTTCAAAACGCGAGGAGGAACCTGAGCACCTTGTTCACGCAAGATTTTGTGAGGAAGTTCCTTGTGTTCTGTTATGACGTGGACAACGAACAAGAGTTCGATGACGTATGGGATGTCATGATTCGTGAATGCTTCCCGTCATATGGGCCGACAGGCCACCAATGGTGCAAGTACATCCTACGATTCCGGGAGCAGTGGTCCTCTGCATGGGTTAGGAACCATTACACCGCTGGTATGGTGTCAACACAACTTGTTGAGTCAACCAATTCAGTGCTTCGGGGTTTCCTGCAGCCGAACCACAGCCTAGTGGAGTTTTTTCCCCATTTCGACCGGTACGATACTAAACCTTTACTTATAACGAACCCGGTATGTATCTATAGTATACTGTACACGAACTAGCTTTTGGATAACTTACTTGTAATTCTTCCGCAGCATGTTGCGTAGTAGAAGAGAGGCAGAGCAGAATGAAGAATTTAAGTCCAGAAACTCAAAGCCATGGGTCGCGTTTGAATACAGCGACATCGTGCAGAGGGCCGCTGTAGTCTATACTCCAAAGATATTTGCCATGTTCCAAGAACAATACGGACGAATACAAGAGTACAATATGGACACTGCCGGCCAGACCACGGTAGGAACTGTCATCACAATCACCGTGTACAAACCCGATGGAAATGAGAGACTGGACGGTAGGGTTGTGACGACAAACATAAACACCGGGGAGGTATCGTGCAATGTAAGTACTGGGATACAATGGGGTTGCTATGCCGTCACTGTTTGCTAGTGATGTTCGTGCAGGGCTGTAATGGACACATGGCCTTCTGTGGCCTACAAGAGAGGTACATAAAGAAGCGGTGGACTCGGCTTGCAAGATCCGGTTTCTTCAGAGTACTGGCCGGCATTTCACGCAGTATTTCTCAGGTGGAGTCTGAGCGATATATCACCCTGCATGCTCTGTTCAGTGCAGTGGTTAGGATTTCTTACAGGGAGGAGATAATATGCCGTTTATTGAGCAAGCACGCAGAGATGCTGTTATCGTACGCCAACAAAGGCGTGGAGGATTTAACAAACCTCCTCCAAAATGGTTTCAGTATACAAATCCAGCCGCTTGACCAGCCATCTGGTCACACGAATCCTTCATCGTCTACTCCAGTCACCGGAGAGCAACCAAGGAGGTCGGAGATTGCTGTTAAGTTTCCGCGGATGCCAAAGCCGAGTAAGAACACACAGAGATACAAGGTGAACACAGAAATCCGACGGAGCAAAGAGAAGAACAAGTGCAAAAAGCTGGCAGCAAAGGAGAATGTGTTACGTGAGCTAGTAGCAGAGAGGGTGGCCTATGAGTCGATATCGTCTTTCCCGGGGAGCACATCAAACCCGCTGGACCTGACCCCGTTCATGTGCTCCCAACAGAGTGCGGTTATTGATGATTGAAGAAGATTAAGGTTCTGCTATTTTGTTAGAGGCTGATGCCTATTCTTTTGGGTATAACCAATGCGGTGCCCATTGGTACTACTGCGAGTACCGCATTGGTTATTTCTAATATGATGTATACTATCAGTAACAGACAGGTTAATCCCAGGTTCCTAGTAGGTAATATATTAGTTAAGTTCAAATACAGACTATTTAATATCACTAATTCAAATACAGACTGAGGAAGTCCTAATCGTTGTAGTATGCCATTAACTTGGCTACCTCAACCTTCAGACGAACGATTTCCTCCTTCAGTTCTTCAATGCGTTCCTCTTGTTGTTGGTGTACCATGACCATTTCATCGAACACTACGATGCCGCTAGGCTCCATTGCACCTCGTTCCTGCATTTTGCACCACATGGACACCCGACACCTCCCGACTTTCTTGGGGCACCCCATGTAGTACTTGAAAGGGGTGTACTCACCGGCTGCTTTCGGTTCCACATGTAGCAGCTTAGAGGGTAGGCCACAATCGCACATCGGGGTTACAATGCAGTCTTCTAACCATGAATAGCTGATGACGTTAGATTTACCGCGTTTATCTCGCCACATTTGAACGACATTCCCCTTATTTGACTTCGAATTGTGATGAACTTGAATGACTTTTATGAAAAATATGTTTTATCTCCCGTTGGCCCTCTTTTGGGCAATTTGATGTTGTTTCGAGTTGTTTTTGTTGAGATTTCAGGTTACCACGTTGTGGATAACTTTTCTACGAGCTCGGCACTTCAAACGGGGATCAATTTGGAGTTCAAACGGAGCGGGAATCATCAAAAGAGCTGAAGGTCATTTCCAGGGGCAAAAGTGCGCCGGCGCACTTTTCTGGTGCTGCCAGGCGCACTTTATTTTTGGCGTCCTGTAAATTTTTCATCGGCCACAAAAAGTGCGCCATTTTCATGGAAAAGTGCGCCGGCGCACTTTTTAAGTGCCGTCGGGCGCACTTTTTCCCAGGACGGATTTCGGAGAGTAAAACAGGGTTTTCAAGGGAGAGACAGACAGACTTGATTCTTCATTCTAATTTCGACGAACCAGACACTCTGGGAGGAGGATATTGAAGCTTTGAAGTGACGATTAAGCGAGGAGAAGCGAGGATTAGCTCAGGAGTTTCTAGGATTCGACAGGATTAGGTTTACTCGGAGTAAGATGTCTTCTTCTCCAGTTTTCTTCTTCTTTGTTTCTGTGATTGCTTCTGCGATGATGTCGAGCTAAACTCTTAGTTTGTTCAGATTAGATGAAGTTCTAGCAAAGCTTTGTATGGATGATGTCGGGTTTCTAACCCGTTTATGTTAATTGAGGTTTATTCAGACTTAATTTAGATTTTTCTAAAACCCTAATTTGAAGCTCTTGAATTCGCAGATTGACCATATCGTAGAATTTGCTTCATCTTTGTCTTGCGGTTCTGACCATGGACGTGAGTCATTCTAGGGTTTAGAAGGTCATTAAGATTACCCGGTGTCTTGACCATAGGGCCGGTGAAATTAATCTATTTGCATTTCTGTGCGGCGTTTCATTGTTCTTCGTGCATTCTTGGAGATTTATGAGTTATCTTGACCATAGGAACTCATAGGTTTGCTAGGATAGTTTCTCTGCGTCCTGACCATGGAGTAGAGATTTCCAAAGGAAGCGTCGAGGAATTGAGTCTGTTAAAACCTTAGTTGCATTGCATCATCCGTCTTAGTCGAGCTAGAGCGGATTCGAGTCTGGACAAGCGCCTTAGTCAATTCTTGAAGCTCCATCTTGTTTGCCTGCTTGATTGGTTTAATTTGCATTTCTAGATTCTTAGTTCATTCACCACCATTTCCAAACCAAACGTTTAAACCCGAATAGCTTATTCCACATTAGTTGAGTAATAGAAACAGAAAGACCTTTGGGAAGTAACGATCTCGCTAGAGCGATCTAGTGAGTAAAACTAGTGTGCATTAATTTGCGCATCAATAGCACAAGACATAGAGTCAGATGATGGCATGGAAAAAAAAACAATACATGTCCACATGCTTTGCCCATGTACCATACCTCGAAGTGGTAGCCATATGAATGGAGTCGTGCGGGAGGTTTGGGAGGAAGTCGCCTCGTCCATTACGGTTTGAAAAAGTATTGTGTAAATGTTCAGTGGGTGGATGAAAATACATCTAACCGAACAGGGTTTTTAAGTACGCTTCATTGACTGAGAGTTAATGAACTGTTTGCAAAGTTGGTTGAACCACCACCTAAACTCATTCATTGCGCCAATGGGTGACGTAAGAAGGTGGTTCGTCAGAAGTACACCTATGGTTCAGTATAGGTATGCTCGAGGGACGTAATGAATTTAATGCACATATGTGTGGTGAAGGCTGACTCAGTCAACGAAACTTGAACTTCAATACTTTCACTTATACTAATAAAGTACAATTACATATGCGTTACGGTACAATTAATATCAAGATGAAACTATTTATGGATTTCGTTGGATGAAACCCTCTAAATCCTGAATCTTGTACTTGAGACGGTCAATCTCTTCAATTAGATCATCCATTCTCGCATTGTTATCGTTCTCGTGAGCGACCATTTCGTCATACGCAGTTGGATTCTCATTCTCTACTAGAGCTCTCTCTTGGACCTTGCACCACGTTCTCATCTGGCATTTACCCTCTATCTGAGGACATCCCAGGTAGTGCCTGTGTGGGGCTGAACAAGCAAGCAAACTTGGTTCCACGGGGTAGACCTTCGCCGGCAGGCCGCAATCGCACATGGCGATTACACCCCATGCTTCTACAAAATTAGTCAGAGATGGGAGGGGGGTAAATGTATAGCAATAGACGATACAAATTATTAATTATGACGGGGAGTTACGGTAGGGCATACCTCGCGATGAGTTACTTGTTGGCTGGTGTATGTTCGTTGCAACGGATGAGTTCGACATTGGCGTCTACTGTGGTTACAGGATTCCTTGTGGATGTTTTTTGGGCTGACGATCAGCAACGACAAACTATGGTTTGCAATAAAGGGAGGACGTTCTTTGGTCTGTTCTCTTCAACGTCTCAATAAAGGGCATAGATGATGTGGTGGTTGGAAACTCATTGAAGTAAACAGTTGACTGCGTTAAGTAGTTAGGTGTACCAACAAGGATTAGATGTGACAATGGTATTAATGCGTTAGGTTTACCCACTTGGGGTAATAATATTCATAAAGCGAAAGTCGTAAAAAAAAAAGTTGATGCAACAATAGTCATCGGGAACAGAAAAAGTAGACGTACGACTAGAATGGAAAACAGGTTACAGCTGGATACAGTAACAGTTAACATGAAATATGATACTAGTAAACGTTACGATGTAGATCCATTACTTCAGACTGTCTATGAATTTCTCAACCCTCGTCACCCTTTCAGACAGAGCCGTCACCTGATCTTCGTAAACGCAATCAGACTTATTTGAGCTGCTACCTTCGTCATGCACTTGGCCATCCGTCCTAACCTGTGAAAGCGTGGACTGTAAATCTCGATTTTTGTCGGACAGACCTCGGTTTTGAGACTCTAACTGGTCAACCACGGACATGAGTGCGATTTTATCATTCAATGCTCTGACTAGGGCAACCTTGTCGTCCATAGTTGCTACCTTGTCTTCGAACCAGATGAAATATCCACACCCTTTGTGATCATTCCCGCAACCGAAATATTTCCTTCCCGTGGTTGGAGGGTCACGAGAAAGTCTACGAGAAGATCGTACACCACAGTAGCAATTGATTTCATGGAAGTCGTACTCGAACTCGTCCACTGGCTTGGTGTTACGAACCAATCGTGCCAATATTGAATCGACCACTGCATCCGAGTAGAAAGAATGGTGTTAAACCTAGCAGGAACGTTGCAGTGATATAGAAGTAGTATAACTTACCAGCGCGGTTGATTTTCGGATCGCCCAACGTCATGTTGAGGGAAGAGAGAGATAGGTTGGAAGTGGATGGGGATGTGTTGCAGCAGTTATGGTGTTCCGGGGTTGCCTTTGTTGACGCCAGTTTGTATTTGACGACGTTAACTAACGATTGGCGACAGTTTGTATTTCACGTCGTTAACTAATTTTTTTTTATCAATAACAGAAACCGTTTCCCAAGGCGGTTGACATGCACCCACCGGAAAAGGCAATACAATAAATACTATGCGGCTTGACATTGGGTTGCTTAACCGATACACTCTCTCGTTTTCGTTCTCATCTTGCAAATCCATCGTTGTTAGCAAACTCTCCATGGCTCACTCGCACCAAAACCCTGTTCCTTTCCCACTAGACTACGACCGCGGGTTTGCCAACGCTCGACACCGACGGTATATGTTCCCGGTCGAAGACCTCGGTGTTGGTCTGCGTCATCCGGGTATTCTGCTCCGCCTGTTGAGACTGTGGGAAGAGGAACAGGAAGAGTTCGACGAGAGAGACTTCACGCACAGCCTTTGGTTGGATGCCTACGTAAGTGAAGTACTTCTTCACCTTAACTGGTTTTCCATATATGCATTAATCGTTGGTATGTTCATGCAGGGAAACCGGATCGAAGGGTTCTTCATCCCCAAATATCCGGACGACGGTACACTAGTGCAAGGAAATCTGTACCTGATCCGAAATGTAACGGTCATCAACGCAAGACCATTACACCGCACGTGCTCTTCTCGGACGGCCCTCGTACTGAAGAGTGGAGAGCTGCGGCATCATGTTCGAGAAGGTTTTGGTACCAAGTGGTTCCCGAGGACCGGGTTCGAGGCTGTCCATATCGGGTCCCTCCCAGACCACGAGGGCAACGACATCCAGTACGTGGGTAAGTCAGTACAAGAAATGTATTCGTCTTAGTGTTTCAAATAACGTACACCTATAGTTTGACGATTGTGGTATACGTATGGTCAACACAGACGTGGCTGGACGAGTCAAGGCTATCATAGAGGGGACAAACGAGTATGTGGTGACGGCGGCTGAATGGTTACTCATCGAGCGGACTCGTACCACACGAGAACCCCCCATATGGGTTAAGGCGCCAGAGTATGACCTGACAGATCCTGGGGCCGTTACACTTACTAGGCTAAGGGATTTGGAGGCGGAGGGTCCAGTCATTCTTGCGTTTACGGCCATGAAGGTCACGAAGGATACAGGTATAGCTTCACTTACGTGCAAATGCAGTCTTCAAATAACATGCAATGTGTTGACATATACATTATGTAAATAGACTTGTCGGTGGGGTATGGGGTCGTGGCTGCATCCGATATTGTGCTCGACCCAACGGATTCATCGGACATAATAGTAGGGGAGTACAATTACCTGTTTGTTGAATACTACCACCAGTAAGTCACTAGTACACTTCTTATATACGTTAGGTTAAAATGAAGTTAGAGTCGAGTAACTATTAAGTATACATTTTGTAGATTCGCGGCCACTAACATGTCGATCGGGTTAACGGAGAATCGAACAAGATGGCCTGAAACCACACTGACACACCCTCCCCCAACACCGGTTCGACTCTCTCAGCTCCCACAAGAAGGAGAAATCTATCGCTCCCGACACCGAATGGTACGTCACACGATTGTAATTGACATATGTTTTTTTTATAACAAAGTAGTAATCAAGATATACGAACTTATATGCCGTTTATGGTCATCAACCTTCGCGTGCAGTTCCCTGCCCGATTGGCGGTGACCATCCTTTCTCTCACAGGAAGAGCTGATGGGGCACCATCGTGGGTGAGCCCTGGCATCAACTGCAGAGACGAGTCAGGCGAAAGGCACCTCCGGTGCACCTCGCTAGTCCTATCTCTGATCCTGGAGTGCTGCCCTGAGCAGTTCAATGCAATGGACGGGCCCACTAGGCAGGTGATGTGTGAATTTCAACTCACAACATTCAAGGTCGTATTCCACGGGGTTCTCTCAATGGCCACTACTCACATTCCTCGTAGACGGTCTATTCATTTGAAAGGAGTTTTGGTTTGAAATAGAAATTAAAAACTTAAAGGAAACTAAAAAAAGAAAGAAAAATAAAGTGGTGCAAATCAAAGACAAAGGGGGTTCTCTTGGTGGGTAGTTTCATCATGCTCAAGAGGACTAATTGAACAAACAAGTCAATCAAGATCGAGTTTGCATTTGGATGACCATGCATTTCACTTCTATAGACTCAATGCACTCTCGTAGCACCAAATTCCTATCCTAATACCACTCAACTTAGGCTCTCGCTCTCAAGCTAAGTGAAAAAGGATGCATTCTAAGTGTTTGATGAAATGCCAAGACACAAGACCCTCTCTTAAGACTCTATGACCACAAGGCTAGGCACAACACTCTCATATCAATGCCCTAACACTAAGAGATTCACCAAAAAGCATTTTCAAACTCAATTGAATGAAAATCCACATGCACACCAAGTGTTCGATAAAATGCCCAAGAGAGAAATCAAGTGAAAATGGTTGAAACAAGATGATCTAATCTCTTAGAACACACTCACTTCAATCCCTAGACCTACAATCTATGCAATCCAAGCAGTCTCATGCATCAAATCACATTGAATGGACCAAATCAAGCAAACATGGCATAAAATGGCATTAAGAACAAGTCTAGGAATCATCCTCATACAACCAAGATCAATCATGGCAAGTTCTATACGATCATCCCTCTATCATAGCACAACTAATCTACCCATCCAAGATGAACCCTAGAAACTCAGCCACACATGGCCAAGGGAGTAAAGAGAAAAGAAGGAAGAATGGTCACCAAGAACACCATGGATGAATCCTTGAGATGATCTTCACTTCTCCACTTGTAAGCACTTCTCCCAAGGTTTGTTGGCTTCAATCCTAGCTCCAATGGCTTCAAATTGCTCCAAAAATGTGTTCTAGGGTTTGAGGGTTCGTGGGTATGTGTTTGGGGTTCAAGAGAGATCCAAGAATTGCCCAAAATGGCCAAAAACAAGAGTATTTATAGTGCAGGGGGCAGTGCACGGCGTGCACACCTGCACGGCGTGCACCCATGCACGGCGTGCACCCCTGCACTCTGCAGAAAACTCGATCTTGTAATGCTCATATCTCCCTCGTCCGGACTCCAAATGACCTCCCGTTTGCTCTTATGCGCTCCTTGTCATCCGTACTTTGATGCCATAACCTGAAAATGCACAGAGGCAACTCCAATAGACCACGAATTTGGCTCCAAAGTGGCAACCGGACAACAAAATGACACTTTGCACAAAACTTCAATAAAAGCATATAAGTCATGTCATTTCACGAATAAACACGGGCATTTCAAAGGTCATTCATAAGCTTAAAATGCACTAATTAAAGTCACATCAGCAGGCATGGTGGTCGAGGGCAACTGGTTGGGATGTTACTCTTGTGGTGGACCAAGACTTCGATGGCCTCACCGTGAAGGCTGTTTACCATCTGGACTACTTCACATGGTGGTAAGGCTCCGTGTAACATTGGAAGACAGGGGCTGACGGAGGGGTTACTTAACCTATGTAGTTGTTGGGCAAGGACTTGAGGGTTTCATTACCAGACATTCTCTGTAGTTTTGTTTAAGTACGGTTGTAGTATCGTATTAGTTTGTGTGTAGTCTTGTCTAAGTACGGTTGTAGTCTCGTATGAGTTTGCACTAAATATATTAAGTTCGGAGTTAGTTTAACCATGTTGAGTTCACAAACTTTTTGTTCACAACATAATGTCTAAGGACGAAACAAAAGGTAATGCAAGAAAGTATCCAAGTATTACACAACAACATCTACTACCAACAAACAACCCGAAAAAAAGATCCTTCAACTACCTGCAGTCTTCGATTCACCAGATTATTTACTCGGGGGCTTCAATAACTGCTCAATATACTTTTCGTGACGGTTTATGCCCTCAATACCGCTGAACAAGCTGTTGTCGTTGTTGGCAACCAGTCGGTAGGCGTACATCCTCCTTATCAGCTTCATCTCCGCTGCGTCAGACCAATCTGAGAGTTGTTCGGCTGTAAACCCTCTGTCATAGTGCTCCATGAACAACATTGTGAAGATGCCGCAGCTGAGAGTGTCGGATTGTACAGGACACTCCTCGACGCGGAATACCCATTCTTTCATCGACTCTATACCACACCACTTAGACACGAAATCACCCATATAATGGAGCTGCCGTCTAAACGATTCCTTGTACTCGGGCCACTTGGAGAAGTTTTTCAGACATTCCATGCTGTTTAAGATCACCTTCTCCCGCCTCTGCAAGTCGATGACGAACACGTAGTAGTGCTCAAACTTCGCGCCCCCGTAGACAGGGAACAGGAACTGTGGATGGCAATTTCCGTCACTTACAGGACACGCGAATTACCAACACATTAAATAGATTAAAAAAAACCTACCGTGTTACACTTGCTGAGGTCCTGGCCCTGCAAGTAGGGAATTCTACTTGGATCGGTTGCATCACGGACTTGTTCGGCAAACTGTTGTGTCGTAGCGGAGGATATTTTTTCTTTATTAACGACTTGCTTGACAACAGACTCCTAGGAACGTTTTCAATTGAATAAGTTCTACGAAATGGAACAATCACTTCCGGTAATGCACAAATATAGGAAAGCTTACAGCGATCAATGTAGGGAAGATAAACCGTGTGAGATGACCGCGTGCAGCAATGTGCTCCCGATTAAACATGTGTCCACACGAGCTCAGCAACGCCAGGTTTATTCGGGATCGTGGATCAAACGAATGCATTTGGAAGCCAGCCACCGTGTTTCCCCTTTCAGGGAATACACACACTTTAATATCTCTGAACAGGACAACATAACATTGCAGACATATCAGTTAATAGTGATTTAAACCGGTAAATGGCACGAATGAAACTGTGATACATACCCTGGCAATCTCCTTTTGCTGGTCATGAAGTCCACAAAATGGTCCAATTCAGTGGTGAGAATATTTTGTCCGCTCCTTCTGGCTACATCACCCTTGTCAGTCTTCACTGCCCGTTTCCATGGACTACCTTGCAAAATCGGTGTCGTAGCAAACTGTGACTCACTAGCCTCCAGAACACCCTCCTCTCCCTTGTTCTCACCCTCTTCAGCCATGGGTTGTTTACTATCCCCTTCTCTTTCCTCTTCTTCAGCTCCTTTCTCTGCCTTCCTCTTCTTCTTCTTCCCTTTTCTTCTTTTTCGCTTCTTCTGCCTTCTCTTCTTTTTCTCTCTTTTCTTCTCTTCCTCCTCCTCTCATCTTCATTCTCTTCTCCCTCCTCTTCATCTACATTCTCGTCCTCCTCCTCGTCAGCTTGATTCTCCGCCTCCTCATCTTCATCTTGTACCACAACCTTCACGTTCACGCCACTGGATTGGCCCCTCTTAACGGGTTCGACAACTGCGGAAGACCTTTGTAACATGACGGCGTCCAGGTATCTCAGTCGTGCGGACCACTTCTCACACCTAGCCTCCTGACTGGCCACAGACGCCTTCAGTGAAGAGAGAAGAGCACGATCTTCCACCAGTTGTTGAAAACCCATATCCCTTATACACTCGAGCTGATATGATTCATACACTAACAGTTAACAACAAGTATAACTTATATACTGTCTAAGTATGAAGAAAGTATGTCTCACCTGTCCGCGGTTTGTAGCAACATCAGCAAGGATGACATACTCATCTTTGGGGTCAAACGGAACACCCGAGCCTCTTCCCAAGTCGAGTCCGTCGTGGTCTCTACCGAATTCGGTTGATTCAGGGTCGGGGACTAGTGGGAACTCCTTCTTCTTCATCGGCTTCCTCACATTCGACTCTGTCCGCAGTTGGATGGACCATGAGCCGTCAGCGGTTCGCATCTGTTTCTTGGCCGCCTCTATGTTGGCTTCTAACCAGAATGAACATGTAGGCTGCTCCTCTGCCCTTAGATTCGCCAATACAGTCATGTCCAGCAGGTGGATCTGCATTTGCAAAGCAATTATGCAGTGTAGGTGCTCAGTCGCCTAAATAAACACAAGATAGGTAATGGAGTGAACTTACCACAGCGAAATTGTAATCGCCGGCAGGATAAGTGGCCCGCTGCCCACTCTTCAGCTCTACCATTGCATCTACGATAGTATCAACGACATGCTGGCCCCAGTTGAATTGGCTGATGTCCTTGGCAGTACCGGTCAAGGCACTGGCGTACCCCAGGTTCACTGAGAAATTGCTGCGCACCGCCAACAGGTCACCCAACACAATCAGTATGTACAGCTTCGCGTATGCATTGGGATCTAATGTATCGTCAAGTAGTGCGTACAAGTCCTTCGTGTCGATGCCCGTAGCTTTCGATTCAGTGTGACGGAGTCCAAGCTGACGCCTCAGCGTACTCATTGCCTTTGGTCCGCAGATCTTGGGGTTGACGGTCTTCCCCTGGGTCGGTAGACAATAAACACGACCGACGTCGGAGGCCTCCAGACTTAACAAGCGGCCCCCCCAACCTAAATTTCTTTTCCGCCATGTCAAACGAATCAATAAGCATGGCCAGTAGTTCCTTGTCCACCACCGAGACCTGGACCTCCATCAGTCCGTGAAACTGAGAATCGTACAGAAACTGCTTCACGGCTTGTCCCATTCTCGAAGCCTCGATTTTGCTGTTCATGGACAGCAAGTGATTCGTTTTGCAACGAATAGGCACTGTTTTCAGGGATTCTGGATTCCTTGCTGGCTCGTCGTCCCGGCGAGGCCTCTTGCTCTGTACCACAAATGAAGCATTCATTCGAATTCGAAATTATTAAAATGAAAGTTAGCTTAGGGTAAGGTCCAAGTTTAGTATAAGTTTGCCAAAAGGCATCGACTTACCTTATTCTCTATTTGCTGCGGTTTGGGTCGGACCATTTCTTTTGACTGCTTTGTCTTCGCCATTGGAGAGAACAAAACTAAGGCTGACCGCCGGGGAACTGAGGCAAAGATGTGTGACGACAACACAAGCTCGACGACGAAAGGCACCGGCGGGGAATTGGAACGGAGCTAACGGAAGACAGTAGAGTTGGGGATTGGGGATCGAAGATTGCAACTGAAATGTGTTTTGGCTGGTTAATCGGTTCTGGTTAATTGGAGGGAAGAAACCGTCCATTCAGTTTCTTTGAATTCGAAAAATTCAAAATTTCGAAAATTTGAATTTCAAATAACTCGGCCTATACGGGCCAAACCGTATACGAAACCGTATACGCCGATTTTCTTTTAAGTTTATTAATCCTATCAATTTTTTAATGCCTTTATTGCTTTTCATTGCAGCTGACAGCGCGGGGCCCATTGCTGACATGTACTGACACCGGGCCCGCTCGAATCTTCTCTCCTCCCAGCCGTTGATGGCATCCGACGGCTCTGAAGGGGCGCCCGCCGCGGCGGCCGAAATAGAGGGCCAGCACCGAAAAAAATTGGGTCGGGAAGTGGTCTCCCATCAATGCAATCTCACTTTTCTAATTCTTTCTCCGACAAAACTAACCGAGATATATGGTATACGTGGCATGAATTCTTTCCTAGTTATACATGGATAAGAAGAACATCGATATTGTCAATATGGCATAACAACTACTTAGAAATGTATAATTCAAGAGGAAACTGTGTGGCTACGTTTAAATGAGTGATGAGTTGTTGGTGACGGTGCAATCCAAGTTGCTAGCGAAAGATTTCTATGGTGGTTTCTTGTGCTGATGTCTTCCTGGTGTTAACAGCACAAATGTCTTTTGCATGAGCAGAAGGACACTGGATTAGGTGGTCATTGGTATAAGAGAGTGATTGTTGGGGTAACATCCCAAGTACTACATTGGAAAACTGGGACATGTTTGCCCAATTTAAATGAGTCCATTAACTACACTAGTAATGGATCTTTTGGGAAGAAACCCAAAAATAAATCTATATGGGCTTGCCCCAAAATAGACAATATCATAATAGTGTTGGGGTGTTGGTGGCTGTTCGATTCCACAGAATCAAGTCTTGTTCATATTGTCGTAATGGAAGAAAAAAATTTGTGTATTGCAGTATTAGTAAGTCCAGATGACTTGAACACTCAAACAAATACTTTAAATATTTTTTATATTATGAGAACGTACAACACGATCAATATAAACCTATAAAATTATTATAATGTAAGGGTAAATTTCCTAGGAAGGTACAAGTATTAAAAGAAAAAAATGAGAATGCTCCCAAAAGAGCACTCATTCACATGACTTTCGTGGTAAGCAGTCCTTATAATGTACATATGACCACCAATAACGTCGCCATGTCTTATCATCTGACATATCTTATTTTATAAACGTCTCTACTTTGGTGTGTAATTAAATATTAATCACACCATGATCGAAGTCTGATTCCCTCCAAACTGATTTAATAATTAGTTAAGAGATATCCAAATGGCATGCAGCATGCCACCCTTGGAGCAAATGAAACATCGTATACACACATGAAATGAAATAATATTATAACATATACTTCTTTGGAATTTTATTGTTTCGAGACACACATAGTGAAGAGTGTGGGATGCCAAATCCAACAACTACGTGCAACCAAAGATTATGTACCTCGACTCTATTGTTTATTGGAGTTCCTCCTCCTGCTGCACTGCATATGCATCGTAACTAGTATTACAACTTAACAATAAATGCATAGCTAGGCTTCTTTTTTAATTACTATTGACGATGATGCATGAGAGAGATTTTGGGATGTTGATTAGGGCCATAGGTGTAGGCCTATCATGGATGCAAAACAAAACCCTGCCTAGCTACCATTCATTATGAAAGCATATACCGTGAACACACAAAATCTTAATTATTTTATTGGGTTAATACACCTTTTTGCCCATCTACTACGCAAAGTTAACAAAATACTCTTTTACTATTCCTAACCGATTTAACACCCTCTACTTTGAAAAGTTTAACAAATATGCCCATACATTTTTCTTTTCATATATTTTTCGTCTAATAAGTTGATTATACGTGCTATGTCATATTTTTTGTCCATAACATCACTGATTGGGATGTCCATAAGGTGAAAATATTTAAATTAAAAAGAAAATAAAAAGAAAAAACATTATAATCACCATTACGTACAGATGTGTTTTCGTGGTATTCCTTTTTTCTTTTTCTTTCTAATTTAAATAATTTTGGTTTGTGAACATTCCAATCAACGATAAGGTGTACAAATAATATGAAGTAGCACGTATAATCAACTCATTAGACGAAAAATAGATGAAAAGATAAATGGAGGGGCATATTTGTTAAAATTTTCAAAGTAGAGGGTGTTAAATCGGTTAGAAAATAGTAAAGAGGTATATTTGTTAACTTTGCATAGTAGAGGGGCAAAAAAGTGTATTAACCCTATTTTATTTTATGTTTCCCTGTATTATGCATTTAATATGTAGGGAAGATCGGAGGAGGGTTTTGGTTGATTGGTTGGTTAAGGTTAGGTTAGGTTGAGTTGATAGTGGATAGGGTGATGGGACAATATGTGACAGTGAAAAAATTTTAGTTAGCTTGTTGATATCAACAAGATTGTTGCGGAGGAGGCTTCTGTGTGATGGCTCCTTTAAAAAGGAGGTCCAGAAGGCAGGTATTGGAATCATTATGTTGAATTCTGAAGGTCTCGTGGTTGACGGAGCGGCATGTCGTATTTTGTGTAGAGAATTGCGCAGGCCTATGCTATTCTTGAAGCATGTAGGATGGCAGCAAGGGAAGGAATTTTTTCGGAGGTGTGGTCGGACTGTCAGCAAGTGGTGGAGGCATGTGAAAAAGGGATCGACGACTATCCGTGGGAGTGCAGAGCGGTGGTCGCGTCGATAAGAAACGTGCTAAACCTTCACCCTTTTGTTGCAGTGAAGCATCACCGAAGAACATACATAATTGTTGTTGATCATATTGCGAAGCAAAGTAGAGATGGATGTTTGAATCCGTTGTGGTTACAATCCTATCTGGGAACTACTGTGTTGTAATTGTTGAATGTTTGATTCCGTTTGTGGTTACAAACCTATCTGGGTACCACTGTGTTGTGTTTTGAATTTTTGTTGGAACTATCTTTTGTGGCCCTGCTCCTCTTTGATGATAATTAATATCAGTCTTTTTATCGACAAAAAAAAAAGGATGAAGACTTGACAGAATGATTATCTTGTTACAAATATAATAGCTTATCACACCGAAACAACTACTATATACGTTATAAATCTAGTAACCAAAATAGATATTAAGCCTGATAGTTGGTTACAATATATGACTTGGTGGATGATGCTAAGCTAGGGCAGCACTAAGCCTATCAGCTACAGCAGCCCCTTTAGCCTAGCCGGATGGAACATTGGGTTAGGGAAACGGAATCCGATCGAGCAATGGATTCATAGTTATAATTGTCTTCATCTGACTATAATATTCAATGCATCATCAATTATTGCATCTGCAAAGCATATTATTATTATTATTAGACACCTAGCTATAATAATACCAGGAAAAAGGAAAGATGTTCACATAGACTAAAACTTTGGGCTCTCGATTTGATGTCGTGGGTCGACATAGTTGTCCATGACCCGGGCAGAGTAAACGTTCAAAAGTCTTAAATTGGGGCCAGAAAAGGGGTAAAAGTAAATAGTAATAATGTTCTGACCAATCTATATGGTTCGGTTTTCGAACTGGGTAAGTGGGTAGACGAAATTATTTTGGGTTGGCAGGTTTTGAGGCAGCTGCACATCTAGGCCCTGCATGCTCTCGTACGTATTGTCCTTTTCTTCTCTACCCATTTTGCATGATGTCTAAATGGGCAAACTAGAACCACCAACTGCTTAATTGGAAGCATCGTTTGTGTGTAAATTAAATTGAAGAGCTGTTCAGCAGTCGAGCCAGCTGAATTTTACCAACTTCAAGTTTGGCTTTGTTAATGTTTGGGTCAAATATTTAAAATGATTTGAAACTATAGGTCAGTTTATAAACTTGTCCTAAACCTTTAATCCGTTACAGAGTTGTTTTATTACTATAAAACATGTTACAAATTCATTTCACCACGTCACTATTGACATGTCATCAAAAGGTTAATTTAAAAATTCATCTTAAACTGATTCAAATCTAAAATTAAATCAATCTAACTCACTAGATTTAATTTTAAACCAAAATTTATAAGTTAGATGGTTTTAGATTTATATTTGAATTAGATTGTTGAATTTTGAATTAAGTTTTTATTAAGAAAAACATAATTACGTCAATCTGCAAGAACTATTATACAGGAAATCAGACAACTGAACCTAGAATCCAAAATTCAAGAGCACACCATATTTTCCGGTTCGCACTCTCAGCTCCTTGCTACCTGCTTCCTCTGGTATAGCTAATTCTATTTGGTCTTATTTGAACCTTATGGTATTTGGTTAGATATGGCTAAATCTCCCATCATGGTTGTGAAATTCAAATTATGTCGATGATGTACGATAGGAAGATCTAGAGGACACTTACCATGTTCGTTATTATTCAATCCTATCGAGGAGTAGAACTTTTATGAAGATATATGTACATTCTATGATATTATATAATTCATTTGGTACAAGAGAATAAGAATTAGGGGAATATTGGAATAGGGGACAAGTGATAAAGTATTTGTTCAATGTTTCAAGACGTCGGATTATATTATTTGGTATGTATATTTGATAGAAAAAATAATAGGAAAAGACAATGAAACTCATCATTATGTTTGAGAAAAATCAGAATTTCTAAATAACTAAAATACAAAAACTCAATTTCATTATACCACACATATACAAATAACGATATTTTGAGATACAAAATTTTGAACAAACTCTACGAAGTTTCCCGCATCAAACAGCCTCGGTGCATTCTAAAAATACGTGAATCTTTCTCAACGCATCAAATTAGCATCTGAAATTTACTAGTGATTAGTATATGTGGAGTTGTTATATAAATCCTGAAATATTGGTGTGGTGTGGGTACAGTAGAGTATATAATATATATATAGTAATATATAGCATTCACATGGGGGTTGTACAGAAGAAGGCGCCACAAAAGCAATGATCAATGGACGGCCAGCATGTAGTTGATTCGGTCAGCCATGGATGGTGCTCTGCTCTCTGTCGATCTCACCTTTAGTAGTTTTGAAGGAAGCTGACATTCATGGTTTTTGATGGGCCCTCGTTATGGGTAGGTGATCCGCATGCACATGGCTCGACCACATATCATGAGTTTAGTACTAGTACTACTACTACTCATCTTTCACCCACTATTTTTTTTTTTTTTTTTGCATCTTGTGTATTCAATGTGTCATATTATTCTCACCATCATTTGGCTACAATGCTATCTTAGCTAACGTACATTTGTACCCATACTCAAATTGTCATGGCATCAGGGGCGGATCTGGGGGTGGGGTTCTCCGGGCCACGGGCCACCCCACTCTCGGGTCTAAAACTACAAAACTATGTATATTTTTGTATGTATAAGTAGACTGACCCAGTGATTTTTTAGATTGAGCCCAGTACATATGAAATGACCCAGTGTCTTGATCCATCCTGGATCCGCCCCTGCATGGCATAACATTACGACACAAAATTGTGGAACTAGCCACTGGGGCCAAACATGGATGACCGCTCAGGGACTTTAAAAACTGAAAAAAAATTATGTAAAGCTCTTCAAATTAAAAGCTTATATATGAAATTTTATGTAAGTTGATTTTAAATTTCTAATTTTACATAATTTGTGAAGAATCAATTAGTGTAGCGTTTAACTTTATAATCCTTTTGTTTTTCTATATCATAGTGAATTTAATGTGTTCGTGACTGAATAAACATGAATATGGTATTAATGAGAGATAACGTTTCCTCTGATGCTATAACTACGACACCTATTTCAGCGCACATATAAACGCCTGCAAAATATTATATCAATTTCACTAGAGGGTGACTTACATACGAACAATAGAGCAGATAATTTAATTCCATGCATGATCAAATAGAAATAAGAACAATGTATAGTATAGAAAAGCCGTCCTAAATTAAATTAGATAGTGCTAAGATAATGTTGGGATCACAAACTAATTAAGTACTACATTTGATAAATAAAAAAAATTGGCTACCTTACAAGAATCTTCCATTCAAATGAATAATAGCATGTCAATGTTCAATGATGCTATCAAATGAATAATAAAGAGATGAATCAAGGGGGGCGTGTAGACGTGTAGTTGTGTGATTTATTCATTTATTATATGCACAAGTAAATCCTAATTGATCAATATGGACACAAAAATAAGGGTTGCAAATTTCGATATTGCCTATCTCGACAAATCTAATTAATGACCCAATTCAATATTTTGATATACACATTAAAAAGTCGCATTCCCATGAACTATATTGTATGCTTACTAACTCGAGGCGTTTACTTATTAGTTGTTTTGTCCCAATAGATCATGTTGAACGATTCCTATGTAGCTCGGTCGGTCTAAACGGATATAAATAAATGTGTATTGACGTATACAAACCAATATATATGGACCATAGCCTATACCAATATATGTCCCTTATAAACACTATATGAATATGTAATTAAACTTTGGATTCTATAAAAGAAATATAGCTTTACCCTTAGCATTTTTGGGTGAAATCTCGATACAAGCCACACGGAGAAAGAATAATTTCATTGTGATACCGTAATAGAAAAAGAAGAGAGAAGTGTATTATATATACGATAATTAATCGAAAGTGGTAGTTGTCATTAACAGTAGCGGAGCCAGGACGCAGTTAGACTATGGGCCCAATACATAAAATTCAATGGATCAAAAATAATTATGTACGAAAATACACATATTTGAGCTATTTGAATCCAGGGGGCCCTGGGCCTAGACCCATAGTAGCCTCGCCTGGCTCCGCCATTGGTCATTAATGATTATTGACTAACAATGTGTTGTTGACTTTATTTATACAAATCAAAAATCACACATGATCATTAATATGTGTAATCGTTATAAAATGTGAGTCAAACTAATAGACCCTACTCGACATGCGGTTAGACGCATGGACACCTTCCGTTAAGCTTTTGCATGCATGTGTCAAGTGTCATTCTCTTCATTATTTCAAATGAATTTTGTGTTGCGATGGGCCTCGACAGTTGCCCCTCATTTCTTAAGTTGGCATCGGCTCTATACGTCCCCATAACTGAGCCCAAAACTACAAAACCCTAATTAATGTCCAACAAAATGATTTATTGCATCAAAGAGTTAGAAAAAAAAGTGCATCAACAAACACTAGGTAGGTTATTCTCCTAACCTTCGCCTAATTCCTTTCACCGATGTCCGGCGGCGCACCGGCTTCCTCCTCCCATCCACCGCCGCCTCCGCCTTCATCCGCGCCGTCATCGTCCGGGCCGATTCCACCTCCCGTGAGGCGCCTCCTCGCCTTCGTCTCGATGAAGCCGCCGTTTGTTGCTCCGGATGATTACCACCGCTTCTCCACTTCTCCTGCTGGCTCTAAGGCTGCCGATCGTGGTGCTGAGGCTATTGTTGTGAGATCTCCACCTGGATTTCACTTTGAGACCTGCCGTGTTGGGGAGAAATGGGATCAACTTAAGAGACTTGTGATGGGCCACCCTGGGTCGAGTCGGCCCGATAGGCGAAGCGATCCACCTAAAAAGTGGGTCAACGCCTCAGGCGAGGGTTGACCGTGTGGAAAGTCTCGAAAGGTGCTATGCAGAGTGGGCCAGACACGGCCCAAGGAGCAGTCAACGCCTCAGGCGAGGGTTGACTAGCTAGGTGATCTATGGATCGCTTGAGGGTGGGCCCAAGCGAGGCCCAGGAAAAGCCCTAAGGCGGTGTCACGCTTATCATCTGGAAAAACCCTAGAAGGACACGTGGAGCAATCCTGAGGATTTTGTCCTCACCAAGCGACGGTCTGGATTTGACGACACGTGGCGTGATTTGCTGGGCGCCGTACCATTGCCTAACGGCCTTGGCAGGCTTGCCAGGCTATAAATACGAGGAGAGGGTACAAACAGCAGGACATGACCAAATTCTGGGAGCAATCCCTAGGTACACTCTATTACATCATCGTCCATTTCATACCTCATCCTCTGTTCTGATTATTACCCCCACTCTCTTATTGCGAGGCGATTCGGAGTCACTCAGGCGACCGGGTCGGCTCCCTCATTGTTCCAGGCGACAAGAGCGGAACAATTGGCGCGCCAGATAGGGGACTAATCAAGAACTGAAGAAACTGAGCAATGGAGCATGGGAATGTTGGAAGAATGATAAGAGGAGAAGCATCGAACGTAAGACCCGAAGGAGAGACGGAAGAAACACCATTGAAATACGTGAATCCTGGAGCCCAAAGCATACCACTCGAGGGAAGAAACTTGAGAAATGATTTGGAGGAAGAAGAGGTGCCTAGAGACACAGACACCGACTCCTCATGTATCCCCCGTGGCACCAGAGGAAAGGGTGTGGTACAGGAAGAAGCACCGAACTCAGAGGCATACAAAGTCCTCGAACAGCGTTTCCAGGTGCTGGAAAAGCAGAATTTGGAGCTCACTCAATTATTAAAAACGGTTATCGCTCAGCAGGCGCAGGCACCCAAAGCTCAACACGTCCAGGCCCCGGACAATGACACCCACGCGGAAATGCTACGGGCATTTCGACCGCTAGTCGAAACCGGAGCCGAACAAAGGGTCATTCGGCAACCTCTGGCAAGGGCCATCTTCGCCGAAACACTACCGGTTGGCTTGGTCTCACCAAACATGGAGAAATATTTGGGGTTGGGCGATCCTGAAGAGCATCTGCAAAATTTTCAAATCGCCATGCAAATGCAGGGCGCCAGCGATGCAGCGTTTTGCAGAGCATACCCAGCCACTTTAGGAGGGGCAGCAAGAGAATGGTACATGAGCTTGCCAGAAGGAATTATTCACACATGGGATGAGTTTGCCAGGGTTTTTTTGATGAAGTATGAGAGTAGGCGACACCGAAAGGTCCCAGTACAGGTCCTAGTTAACTTGCGACAGCGGCCGGAGGAGTCGCTAAAAGATTTCTTTGAGAGATGGCTCAGCACGGTACAGTCCGTTAGAGACGTGACTTTAGACATTGCTACTGCAAGTATGATCCAAGCGACGCACAATAGGCGACTGAAGGAGGCGTTAGTAAAGAAAAAGCCTACTACTCTGTCCAACTTGGAAACCAGAATAAATAGTATCATTCTCATTGAGGAGCAGTTAGCGGAGATTGGAGTGGACGACACCCGAAAAGGACGAAAGGACGGACAGGCGGATGCGTCGCGTGACGGCACTGATAGGCGAGGACGGTGGCAGAGAACGAAGCGATCTACTGAAAGAAGGGAATATCGGGACGACAGGAAAAACAATGATAGACGCACGTATCAGGAAGACAGAAGAGAATACACTCCGCTCAACCGATCCCGGAAAGAGGTATTCCTGTACATGCAACACAAGGATCATCACATTCAGTGGCCCGAGCCACTGCGAGGCGACCCTGAGCAGCGTAACCCCCGGAAGTTTTGCAACTTTCATGATTGGCACGGTCACACCACAGAAGAGTGTCGGCAGCTCAAAAATGAAATTGAGCGATGGATTAAGGAGGGTCGCCTAAAAGACTTTATTCTCCAGACCAAGCGAAAAGAAAGGAGTTCAAATGATAAAGAAGATAGCCCAGTCCCAGGCGACCAACCTAGAAAAATAGTTTTCGCCCGATTGCAAGAGCCGCAGGGCGATGCGACCAAAAAGGCAAATGATACGGAAGAAGTCACGAAAGTCTATCAAACTATTTTCGGAGGAGAAAGTTGTCCGACAAAAAGGCAGTCAAGCGATTGTAAAGAGGTGTTGATCATAAACAATGAGGCGCGACGGTCTCCCATCATGTTTACGGAGGATGACATAATTAAAAGTGGAGGGCCTAGCCTGGAGGCAATGGTGATTCAGATTGTAACGCTCCGGAGTAGAGTGGAGCGGGTAATGGTAGATGAAGGAAGCTCAGCTGATATCTTGTTCTGGGAACTTTTCCAGCAGATGAAACTCCCCATTTCAAGCCTGAGACCGACAAAGACAACTATTACAGGTTTTTCTGGCCACCAGGTGCCCATTAAAGGAATCGTTACCTTACAGGTCATGATAGGCGATGAGCAGATTAAGGCGGTGCAATCCATAGATTTCCATGTGCTGGATTGTCGATCCTCGTACAATATAATTTTGGGGCGACCGGCGCTTGCTGCTTTCCGGGCTATCTCTTCACCAGTATATCAAGTGCTGAAGTTCGTCACCAAAGACGGCGTCGGAGTCGCTTGGGGACACCCGGAGGTGGCTAGGCGATGCTATCGGGCAGCGACGAAAGGAGCATGTTACAAAATCGACCTGGCAGAGGGAACGGAGAATAGAGAAAGAATACAGTCAGCAGAATCTGACGTTCCTGTAGCTTTGTGGGAAGGCGATGAAGAGAAAACAGTGAGGCTGTCGACTTACCTAAGCCAAGAGGCCAAGCAGGCGATGATGACACTAATCAGGCAATATTCGCATCTATTTGCATGGCATCCCAGTGACATGCCTGGGATAGACCCAGCGATTGTGAAGCATTGCCTATCCATCGACAAAAGCTGCCGCCCTGTGCAACAGAAGAGAAGAAATATCTGCCGAGAGCGACAGCTAGCCGTCACAAAAGAGATAGACAAATTACTGGAGGCAGGTTTTATCAAGGAGGTTCAATACCCAGAATGGCTGTCAAATGTGGTTTTGGTTAAAAAATCATCGGGGGCATGGAGGATGTGTGTCGACTTCACAAATCTAAACGATGCCTGTCCAAAAGACGCTTATCCACTCCCGAACATTGAGCAGTTGGTCGACGCCACAGCAAATAACAAAGTATTGTCTTTTCTCGACATGTTCTCTGGGTATCACCAGATACCACTCAATGAAGAGGATCAGGAGAAAACGGCGTTCATGACTCCTATGGCGAACTATTGCTATAAGGTTATGCCTTTCGGCCTTAAAAATGCAGGAGCAACTTACCAAAGAATGATAGACATGGTCTTCACTAAGCAACGAGGACGTAACCTGGAAGCATATGTGGACGATCTTCTGGTAAAGAGTAAGAAGAGCGACGATCATCTAGGCGACTTAAAAGAAACGTTTGAAACGTTACAACGCTTCGCGTTGCGATTAAACCCACAGAAGTGTGTTTTTGGAGCTACATCAGGCAAATTCCTAGGGTACTTGGTCACTCGACGGGGAATAGAGGCAAACCCAGCACAATTGGAGGCCATCTCCGCCATGGCACCACCCAAAACGGTTAAAGAAGTACAAGTTCTAGCCGGAAGAATAACGGCTATCAATCGGTTCATTCCAAAGGCGGCAGAGCGATGCGCTCCGTTTTTCTCTATTTTGAAAAACGCGTCAAAATTCGCCTGGAGTGACAGGTGTGATAAGGCATTTGAAGAACTCAAGCAATTCTTAGTCACTCCTCCGGTGCTGGCCTCACCCAATGAGGGCGACGAGTTATTCATGTACATTGCGATATCACCAACAACGGTAAGTGCAGTGTTAGTGCGACGGGAGGAACGAAGCGACCAGCCCATTTTTTACACAAGTAAAACGTTGGTCGACGCTGAAACTCGTACCCTGCCATCGAGAAGATGGCCTATGCTGTGGTATGCGCGGCAAGAAAGCTCCGACCATACTTTCAGGCTCATACCATAACAGTATTAACCAACCTACCAATACAAAATGCTTTGGGGCAATGAGCGTGGCGGGGCGACTTGCAAAGTGGGCCATTGAGCTCAGCGAATATGACATCCGGTACAAACCAAGAACAGCAATCAAAGCCCAGGTTCTCGCTGATTTTATAGTAGAAGGAGCAGTGCAGGAAGAAAAAGGAGAGAGCCAAACTTGGACACTCTTCACGGATGGTGCCTCCAGTAAAAATGGTTCGGGAGCCGGCATAGTACTAAAAAGTCCAGAAGGAGCTATCCATGAGGTCGCCCTGCGCTTCGCGTCGCCTAGAACCAACAACGCTGCCGAATATGGGGCGATGGAGGCAGGACTCAGGATTGCAAGAAGTATGGGGGTCAAATATGTGAAATTTTTTTCCGATTCAGCAGTGGTGGTCAACCAGTTAAATGGGGAGTTCGAAATTAAAGAGGAGTCATTAATGCCATACTTCGATGAGATAAAGCTAGCCCTGGCAGATTTTACTAGAGTAGACATCTTGCAAATCGCCCGAGAAGAGAATTGCCACGCTGACGCGCTATCAAAGCTAGCAACGGCGGTTGATTTTGAAGAAACAAGAATGGTGACGGTGGAGAAAGAGGTAAAGCTAAACACATGCTTCCAGATTGACGGGTCTCAGGAGGATGAAGGCACACAAGACGAATTGGCGCACTCCCATTATTAGGTTCCTAAAAGATGGAACAGTCCCGGAGGATCAGGCGATGGCTACAAAAACAAGGAGGCGAGCCAGCAGATGCACCTTAATAGGCGACGATCTGTACAGAAAGTCCGCCGCAGGTCCTTATTTAAGGTGCCTCGGACCAGTGGACGCTGATTATAGCCTCCGGGAAGTACACTTAGGAGTATGTGGGACACACTTAGGCTCTAAAAGTCTGGAGAAGAATCTATTATACCAAGGTTATTACTGGCCGACGATGCGACGAGAGGCGACGGAGTTGGTTAAAAAATGTCACAAGTGTCAAGAATATGCCGATTATCATAAATTGCCTTCCACAGCTTTGTAGGCGATTGTTAGCCCGTGGCCCTTCGCTCAGTGGGAATGGATATTTTGGGACCTTTTCCTGAAGCTCCTGGGAAGCGGAAGTACTTGATTGTAGCCATAGACTACTTTACAAAATGGATTGAGGCTGAGGCGACGGCCAGCATCACCGCCAAGCAGATTGAGAAATTCACATTCAAACATATCATCTCACGATTCAGCATTCCTCACAGCATTATATGTGACCATGGCACCCAATTTGATTGTCAGAGCTTTCAAGCGTACTGCCAAGAATACAAAATCCTCCTACAATTCGCCTCGGTCGCTTACCCACAAGCCAACGGGCAAGCTGAAGCAGCAAACAAGCTTATATTGCGGGTTTAAAGCGACGGATCGAAGGCAAAAAAGGCACGTGGGTTGAGGAGCTCGATCATGTACTGTGGGCACATAGAACGATCTACAAGACGTCAACAGGCGAGTCGCCTTCCACATTGACCTATGGATCAGAGGCGGTCCTTCCGGTGGAAATAACAATACCTTCCGTCCGTTTGGATAGCTACAACCCAGAGGAAAATGAGCAAAACCTTGTCCATAGTCTCGATATGGTTGAAGAGAAGCGCGAGGTCGCCCAGATGAGGTTAATAGCGGAAAAGGAGATGCTAGCCAGGCGATACAACAAAAAGTTAAGGCCACATCACATCAAATTGGGTGATCTAGTACTACGAAAGATCTTCAGGCCATCAGAGGGAGCTGCGAAGCTTGATCCTGGATGGGAAGGGCCATTTCAAATCAGGAAGGTCATAGGAGCAAACACTTTCAAGTTAGCCAGACTGGATGGAACAAAGATTCCCCGGACCTGGAATGCGATGCACCTCCGCAAGTACCATGAGTAGTCGCCTAGGAGCATGTATGGTTTTTCACTTCCCTAATTAATGAAAGAAAAGCGTCCGATAGCTATATCGCTGGATGACTTATTTTTATCATTTATATCTCACCATCGCCATCGATATTACCTAAAACTTACGAGTTAAGAAGTCGCTTAATCGCCACAAAAATTCCCGTACGACATGGATTCATCTCGCCTACGAGGCCTACTTTTCAAACTTAGCTAAGGCCTAAAGGTAACGACATCGCCTGAATGGCATCATAAGAAGGCAAAACGTCGCTCATTAGCAAATCACCAATCGCTAAGGCAAAAACTAAGGTGCCGCCTATGACGGCTGCAAGCAATCGCGCTAAGGCTTTCAAAACAATCGCTTACGAGCCTACCATTAAGATAAGGACGAAATAAAGGGCGTTTACCCAGATCACGGGCAGCTTGTCTTACAAGTACGGAAAAAAAAAAGAGAAAAGGAGTATCAAAAAACAAAAAAAAAGAGAGAAAAGTCATCATTTATTTTTTCCTTGCCCCGAGCTTTGCCCACGATCGCCTTGGGAGGATGACAGCTCTTTTCAAACACCTTTTCCCCTCTGCCACCATCTGCCTTCGCCTTCGCGGCTGCCTCAGCTTTGGCCCGGGCCCTTCTGGCCTTCTCAGTCGCTATGTACTCCTGATCCGCCGCCTGAACTTCCTTCATCACGTTGATGTACTCAGGGTCGACGTCAGTATTGGGATCGGGCACACCATTCAGCAAACGATTCACAGCCCTGAAGGACGCCGTGAGAAATTCGCGTCGAACGAAAGGAGGGGAAGGCCCAACAACGGCGACGAATTTCTGGCGAACGGCGGTCATGATCACAGGGATGGACCTTCGGATCAGCGATACAGCAGTCATATACTGCCGAGAGATGAGTGCCTCGGTCTCCTCCTTGATTTTCAAAGAGCGATCCCTCTCCGCTGTCATTGTTTCAGCTAGCTTCTTTGCCTTATCCCTCTCCTCAGTCGCTTGGTTCCGCGCAGCAAGGGCAGCGTCTCTCTCCTTTGTCAGAGTTCGAATCTGCTTCTGAAGGACATCTTGATCCTGGAGCTTCTTGGCGGACGAGGAGGCAACTTCTTTTGCCTCAGACAGGCTCTTCTCCAAGCTAGTAATAGAGGCCCGGCTGGTCGACAAGTCTTGAGTCAGCGCTCCACGGAAGAGGAGGCCTCGCTTAGTTTCTGCTCAAGCTGAGAGTGAGCCTCAGTCAGGCGACTAAGCTCGTTCCTGGTAGCTTGATGATCAGACTGAAAGAAATAAAACAAAAAAGGGTTAAAAAAAACACAACAAAGACAGAGAAAAACGAAGCGTCATCATCATCACTAGTGAAGTGTTTTGCTTACTTCTTCGTTGTCCAGGCGGCGCTGAAGAGCTGCGTGATCGTCGCGAAGCTTACGAGCCTTGCGCATCAACAAGTCACGTGACTTGTCAGCAATGCTTAGGGCCAGCAACATCTGGATAAATGGTAGAGCCATACATGTTGGAAGGCGACGATTGGTTGAATCTTCAACAATTAAAGATAAGACATGAAAGAAAGAGGAGAGTCGATTAAGGTAAATACCTCGTGATGCTTCACATACACGTTCCCCATCGCGGGATGAAAGTCGCCAACCTTCACATCATCCAGACCCTTGAGAACTCCAGAAGTCAGCTCCTCTGCGATATCCCGGGCCACGTCAGCTGAAAGCTGTGATCGCTGGGGGTAGACAACCGGAAAGTAGCCTTCTGGTTTCTCGTAATTGGGCGCCAGGAAGTCTGTCAGGACGCGATGGGATAACGCGCGGCGAGCCTCCTCGTCGTTGTGAGGCGACAGGGGTGAGTCATCCTAATAAAAGTTATGGACTCCCGCTCCGCAGTCTCTTTTCCGGGGCGTCGAGGGGGAGACTCAGGAGTAGCATCTTGGTGCTCCGCGGTAATAGGCTCAGCGGTAGAAGGCTCCGGGGGCTCGTTAAGGATAGTCATCGGTGGCGGCACTATTGGCTCAACAAGGACGTCCTCCTCAGTGACGTTTGGGTCTGACGTTCCGGCGGAGGAAGGTTTGCGTCGCTTGGAGGTTTTCGGCACAGGCGACGATTTTTTTTTCGCGAGAGCGGCGGGCTCCTCGCTTTTTTCCTTTCCCAGGAGAGGGTGGGGGAAGCTCAACTACGGGAGGAGGCTCACGCTGTGGTTGAGTTGTGGATATAGATCCACGAGCTGACGTACTGATTAGCACGTTGGAAATGTCCGTCATTCCTGCAAAAGGGAAGAAGCCAAGGTCAGAATAAACAAAAATGGTGACACAGTGCAAGACTAGCAAAAAGCGAGGGAGAATAACCCCATCTACCTCCGGGCAGCGTCGCCAGGACTTGTTTTAGGACGAGAGGGTCATTCAAGTTGAAGTTTTCCCTGTTGATAAGCGACAAGAGCTGTCGCTCGAGCGCAGTGATTGAGCGACCACTCGGGAAATTATTTGCGTCGCCTTGTGACCAGTAAGGCGGAAGGGCCGTCGCCCAGGTATCTTCAGGCGAGGGTTTGAAATAAAAAAAAGGCGTGGTACCATGTGGGGTGCGGCTTCACTGTTCTCCGCATTCCCACATCTCTATACGCACCTCGCTTTACAAAACTGAGGCCGTTGGTGTTATGTTTAGCACTATACAAAAGGGAAAAAAGGCGAAGGGTAGGAGTAATCTTCTCACGTTGGCAAGAAATCTCGAAGCTGGCTATGACAGACCACGAGGTTGCGGTATAGGCGCCAAGAGAGGCTTTTAGGTTTTGAAGCAATGATACAACAAAAGGAGAGGGGGGAAGGCGCAGGCCATTGGTAAAACTTTCTGACCACACTCCGTGCCAGCCTTCAGGGCAATTCCCAATGGTCGATAAATAGGAAGGAGCAGCAAAGTCCCAGTGAGTTGGAAGAGAAAGCTTAGGAAGGAAAGAGCAGATGGTAGTGGCAGAAAGGTAAGGAAAGTAGCCTGACCCAATAACGTAACGGTCTCGTCCGATGCCGTCATACCACATATCTTTCCAAGCTAGAACGGTATAGCCTTGGTTGGAAATAGGGGCTGACATGTCTACAGACCAAGAACGAAAGCCAGGGATAAAGCCAAATTGATGCATGCCCCATTCTCGGGGCTCTGAAGGATTTGGGGAATTCTGGGAGTCGTCAAGTGACGAATTGGAGGCAGTTTTTTCTGAATCAGTAGAGGAAGCCATGGAGACCCTAATATACAGAGGACTCTACTAGAGGAAGAAAGCTAGAAAGGCGTAAGGAAGAAAAGGAGGTGAGAGGAGAAAGATTCAAGCAAAGAGTGGAGACTTACCGGGGCAACTGAGGAGATACTCAAGATCGTCGGACATCTGGAGGGAAGAGAAAGGCTGAAGGAGGTAAAGAAAAAGCAGGGGAAGCGTGGATTATCAAAAAGGGAGGCAGGAAGCAAGGAAGGGAGTTGGATGATAGAAAGGAGAGGAGAGATCGGAAGTAGGAGCGGGGTGTCTTATAAAGGAATAGCGGAGGCGTTTGAGTGACTTACATTGGAAAGAGAAACGTCGCGGTAGTTGAAAAGACGAGGAGAGTTGCTGGCATTGGGAAAAGGGAAAGCGTCTGAGAGACGCAAGACAGGAAGGAAGACGATTGGGCAGACGGGACGTGGCAAAGAATATAAAAAGGGGCTACCTCGTAGGCAATGATGGAGTTAGGGGGCTAGTACGAAGGGAAAAGACCGGAAAGCCCATCGGCAACGGCGAAAGTAGGGTTCCTCAGGAACGCGGTAGGCGACGGAATAAGAATAGTCCGCCTGTGTGCTTGGCGATAAGACACACAGGCGGACTAGGGGGCTTATGATGGGCCACCCTGGGTCGAGTCGGCCCGATAGGCGAAGCGATCCACCTAAAAAGTGGGTCAACGCCTCAGGCGAGGGTTGACCGTGTGGAAAGTCTCGAAAGGTGCTATGCAGAGTGGGCCAGACACGGCCCAAGGAGCAGTCAACACCTCAGGCGAGGGTTGACTAGCTAGGTGATCTATGGATCGCTTGAGGGTGGGCCCAAGCGAGGCCCAGGAAAAGCCCTAAGGCGGTGTCACGCTTATCATCTGGAAAAACCCTAGAAGGACACGTGGAGCAATCCTGAGGATTTCGTCCTCACCAAGCGACGGTCTGGATTTGACGACACGTGGCGTGATTTGCTGGGCGCCGTACCATTGCCTAACGGCCTTGGCAGGCTTGCCAGGCTATAAATACGAGGAGAGGGTACAAACAGCAGGACATGACCAAATTCTGGGAGCAATTCCTAGGTACACTCTATTACATCATCATCCATTTCATACCTCATCCTCTGTTCTGATTATTACCCCCACTCTCTTATTGCGAGGCGATTCGGAGTCACTCAGGCGACCGGGTCGGCTCCCTCATTGTTCCAGGCGACAAGAGCGGAACAACTTGAATGTAAATTGACTTTCCTTGCCGATGTCCTCACTGACGAATTCAAGGTGGCTGGTTGTGGTCGTCAATGACATTTCGCCCCAAGGTTTGTTTCCTATTCCTTTTTCTTGAAAAGCAATCCATGGTGAGATTCGTTCTCACTACATGGTTTTGAATGCGGATGGATTGAAATCTATGCCGGAATCGAGACTTGGTCCGAAATTTTCCTTTGTGGAAAATTGATTTTTTGTTAAACTGTTGTTTGGTTTTCATTGAATGTTTGGTTTAATTCTTCCAAAAGCTGAAGAATCAAAATGGGTTTGAATGTTTTTTTAATCCATAAGGTACTTGGAGTCTGCTGATAAGTACAAGCTCCGAAGGGTTTGGTTGTGCTTTCTGTTTGTCCTCTACTTTTTCTTGGTACCTCATATTAGCAGACCTGGAGAAGATGGAATTTTGGTTGGGATTGTGATTGTGGTATCATGTGGCCGACTCGGAAAAGAAGGCTTGGAGGGCTGGCCTTTAACTTTCTCTCAAAGTTGTACTGGTTCCGTCTGTCTGATCGACTCAAGGTCGATTATTGAAAATTTTTTCATTGCCGAATGGTTTAGTGTGTGGCCTTTTTCTTAATAAATCACATTGTCGTCCTCTTTTTTCAATTTTTACCTGGGTCTTCTTTGTTGACGATGAAGATGTTCAAGTCGTCTCCAACCCAGCTTCCTTTCTTGGAAAAAGCTTACTTTGGAATATTTTATGACTTTCCGTTTGTGATATCGCTGTTTTAGGAAACTGCCTCTGTTTAAGGAAGTTTCCAGCATTCGGTCTTAACTAAATGCTTTCTTTCGCTTGAATGATGCAGAGAAGGGTGATTGATTTCCCTTCCACTACAAAAAAGAGCGTTTTGGCGTCGGTTGAAACGAAAGAGGATAGCGTCGGTCGACCGGTCGACCGACGCTAAATAGAATCTCGCATTTTAGCGTCGGTCGTTTGGTCGACCGACGCTGGTCGACCGACGCTAATTACTAACCCTAATGAGCCGCCTCCTCTCTTCCCTCTTCTCTTTCTCTTTTCCCTTCTCTTCTCTATCTGCTCCATTCCAGCCGCCTCCCTTCTCTTCTCTTCTCCTCTCCTCTCCTCTCATTGTTTGCTATGCTCCTCTCCTCTCATTGTTTCCTCTCATTGTTTTCTTCTTCCAGATGAGGTCTCCAGCGGCGGCGGTTGGAGGAAGATGAGGTCTCCTGCGGCGGCGGTGGGAGGAAGTGGTGGTCCAGCGGCGGCGGTGGGAGGAAGTGGTGGTCCAGCGGCGGCGGTGGGAGGAAGTGGTGGTCCAGCGGCGGCGGTGGGAGGAAGTGGCGGATGAGAAGAAGAAGAAGAAGAAGAAGCGGCTGCAGATGCAGCTGCTTTTTTTTGTGATTTTCCGGTCGAGTTAGCGTCGGTCGGTATGTCAACTAGCGTCGGTCAACCAAAAACGACGCTAAAAACTAGCGTCACCACTTTCAGCGTCGGTTTTGTCGACCGACGCTATTAAAATTAGCGTCGGTCGGTGACCGACGCCATTACGCGAATACGACCGACGCTAAAACGCGTTTTTTTGTAGTGTTCTTTAATTGTTTTTGTCCCAGAATTAGTGCTCCTAAGAATTCTGATTTGAATTGGACGAAGATCTCGATTGATTTCCTTTTTGATACCGTTTTTTGTTTTAAGGAAAGCTTGATTGCCAAAATTCATTACTCACCTTTTTAAGGATTGGGTATTTGCCTTGTTTTTAATTCAGCTTGTTGTTCGCCAGGAAATCCTGTCACGTTTTTTTTTTCAGACAAGGAAAGTTCTGTTTCCTTTTGGAGCCTCGCAGCCTCGCATGCCAAAATTCTCGGAGCCTCGCAGTTCAAATTCAGAATTAAGGATTAGCCTTAGATTTAGGTTTGTCCTTTAAATCAAATCCCCCCCTCCCCCCTCCCCTTCCTTTTGTCCTCTTTTTTCTTTTCCTTTTTTAGTTAGGATGGTGCACGATCTATGGTCCTCCGTAACTGGAGTTGCCACGACAAAAAAAAAAATTTAAAAAAAAATAATAAAAAAATGATTTATTGCATCATCGAGGTGGATATGTTCGGTTGTCAAACCCCACTTCACAACTTTATCAAAAGGTCATTTTGGTTGATGAAATTGTGTCCCAATTCCTGGCCCACTAGGAATTAGCTCATATAATTACAATTTTTAGTGGACTGAAAATTAAAATTCAATTTTTTAAACTTAATTCTATCAACCAAAATTCACCCGATATTATGACTACACCTCTAAATACAAAGCACAACGAGGAATGAGGAAATAGTGCATCCCTAAAGAATGCTAAAAAAAATCAAAGCGGTCACTGGGAGTTTTAATCGGTATACAAAATTTTGATTGTTGAAAAAGTCGATCTGAAAATTGTAAAGCTAACCTGAGCTCTCCAGCTGGCTTCCAGAGTACTTTCAACCAACCTATCTGATAACAATTAACAAAATTAAGAACTGTATTAGAAAACAATAATTATGAAAAAAAATACTAAAACAAAGCAGATTTGGAATGCTTTTTCTAACTCTACCATGTTCTTTAGAGCGACTTCTAGACAACACTAAATGACTTCACTAACTACTTTGAATGATTGCAGGTGACTCATTCAAATCGAAATTCATATTTGCTTTGCTTTGGTGATGATTTTATTTTTATGAAAAATAAAACATGTTCAATATGATTAAATTTAAGGGATGCTAGAGTTATGGAAGACCTTGTAGTATACTAGTAAAGTAACTACACCTTAATTAATAAAGGAGGTCACATGTTCAAATTCACACCCAATCGCTTGTGATCTGTCCAGTTGGACAGGTGGAAAAATAATGGTTCAACTGGAGGTTGATTGAGGGAGAGGATCCTTGTGCGTTGTAGGCTCCATGTAGGTGACTCCTTGCAAGGTGGATAACAATGATATAGTTAGAACGTATGTATGGTATAAAATGGGGTATGAGCCGGTAACATAGGAGTATCGGGGGTGATCGATCTGGTGTGTGACCAAGGCCTTTAGCGTGCAGTATCAAGCATATTGTATATGTGCGTGTCGTGTCCTTTGTTGAATGGACGATTAAGTATTTATAGGGGCATTGTGGTGTGGGCTGGGTTCCACATGTCTTTACCTGTGTGGTGTCTTGGAGGTGGTACCATCTTGGTCGTCGGATGAGGACCTACTTATAGGGGGTGGTTGATGTCAGAGCAGGTTGATGGGTATGTCTCTCGCGCAAAATGACATATGACTAATTGACGGGCGGACGCCCTGCTGGCTACTTTGAAAGAGAAATATATGTGTAGCATGGAATCATAGACTATGGTGCCTTTAATGGCTACCATGGAAACCAATTACGATTTCCAATTTTTGTAATAAATGGAAGGAATAATATTTACTAAATCATCTTTATTAAAAAAACAAATCCATTATTTAAAATTGTAATATATCGAGAGCTGTTTAATTTTCCTTCCATACAAACAAATAAAAAGTCAATTTGAGTTACGCTTTTAGACCAAACTTAGAGGGATTATATGAGAAATAGGAATATCTACAAGACTACAACTGTAATTCTGATTTACTTCATTAGACCTTGCTGCTTAAGGAATTACAACGCGGCTAATTTGGTGGATATCCTGCATGCTACTTAAACGATAAGTATATAAAAAAAGGAAAACAATTACATTTTGGCTCCCTTTACTTTGCAAACATAACATATAGCTCCCTGTATTATAAATTGTTCTTTTTATCCCGTCTTACTTTGACTACTTTGCCGTTTGGGTCGTTTTGTTTTAACTTTCGTCTTCTTTACATTAAATCTTGACACATTCACACACCGATAGAGAGAAATATCGGAGGTAGGAGACAAAGAGTAAGCATGGGAGGTAAACTGGGAGGTATCACGAAGTGTATGGTGAAATACGAAGAATTTTAGAACCACACATTTTATTCGTCAATTTCATCATGACTGTTAAGCTAATAAATGCTTGTTGGAGCTAACGTGGTGTAGTGAATGTGCATCAATTAACGTTAAGTACGAAAACGAAAGTTGGAACGAAAGAACCCAAACGACAAAGTGGTCAAAGTAAGAGAGGGTAAAAATAGCGATTTATAGTGTCGGGGACTATCTGTTAACTTAGCAAAGTAGAGGGAGCAAAAGTGCTATTTTCCCAAAAAGAAATATAAATAAAAGAAAATTAATTTATTGCTATGCTTATTTTTGCCTAATATAAGCAAGCACTCGTGGAATTCTCCAAATCTACGTTAAAATTTCACTGATTATTAATTCTTTCATTAGGAATCAAATTATTAACGAAATACTTTGAATTTCTTATTTTGGTCTATATATCTATTCTCCTAACCCAAATCCAAATGATCATGAGATAAACAAGTAAAAAGAGATATGCTTGGGAAATGATTTTTTCCCCGTAATAGTTATTTGAGGGAACTTCTAGGGTGACATAAGGGATTCTTATGTCCCCTAGACATAACCAATGAGAATCCTCCACATAACCTATTTTGGTTATTATGAGATAGAGTAGTTATTAGATAGTTATTGATAATTAATAGGTATCTTTAATAATTATCTAAAATATTTTAATTACCTTATTTACATTCATTCAAATATTCTTCTATTATTTTGAGTGCAGATTTTCCCTTTTTATCGTGGGTTTCCTTAGTCTTGTACAAGTTTTAATAATCTTGTTCAAACTTCACAATTTTTTCTAGGTTTATCAGTTGCATAAACAACATCTAAAACTGATACTAGTATTTCATAACGTATACCATATTAACTTTTCAGCTCAAATAATTAAATTTTGATGTGGGTTGCAATCGTGCTCAGCGGATGGGTAGTTTTGTGGAGCTTCTTTCCAGGTTGTTTGTGCTGATGATGTCATGCTGAGTGGGTTTTGATTTTTTGGGCTAGAGGAGGGTTTGAGGCTGCTTGGTGGTTTGATAAATGGGGCGCATACCATCAGTAACAACGGTGGCAGTTTAGGGTTGATTTTATATGATTGTTCAGCTTGTTGCTTTATATGATTTTTATTAATATAAAAAAGTACTCATTCATCAAAAGAAAAAACAGTAACCAAAAACATCCACGATATCATATTGTGATATATATCCATAAAATACTAGTATAAACATCAATACTAGTATTCCCAATACTAGTATTACGTTTCCAAATTATCTAACCAAAAATATGCTAAGACTATTTCAAAACAAAAATAAGATCTAAACATCCATGATAACATCCGAAGAACCAGCAAAAGGAAAGTGTGCCCAAAACACATAAGTTACGAGAACATGAATTTTTGAATAGTTATATTGAAGGTTGATTTCTTGTGTTGAAGGTTGACTATCTTTTTGAGTTCGTTTAGTTTCCCCCTTCGAACTTGCTGTTTTAACTTGTCCCTTCTTGGTATTATTTTTGTCCAGCATTTGCTTTAGAAGTAGTCATCCTGCACAATCAATTTAAAACTAGTTATTGAACATAATTCGTGAACCATATAACAAGCATGACTAATACTAGTATTGTAGAAAACATAAATACTAGTACCACAAATATTAGTTTATGAACATAATTCCATAAACAATGAGATTACTATAACGAAAATAGTTGCAATTTCTATACATAGCTTCAGTAAACAAAAAAATCTAATTATGTTCGGTCGACGAGGAAGATTCACGAGACAAAACTACTGCCAAACGTAGGATTGAATGCATTGAACGTGACATTATACATTGTTGAATACTAGTATTAGAACTGTTCTGTAAAAATCAAACCAAAAAACAAACCCCTAATCCTAATACTAATCAAACTTATGAGATAATCTGCATTCGTAATCCAAAAGTCGTAATTGTAATACTAATCAAACTTATGATAATCTGCATTCGTTTAATACTAGTACTAGCTAAGGTACTATCTGATTCGACCACACAGTTCAGAAACAAAATCCCCAAAACTGAAACTTCTAATTTCATAAACCAAAAAATCAAAATCAACTCCTAAAACGAAGGGGTTTTCCACATGCAACACCAAAAAATGAAAGATCATATGAAGTTAGAAGGGGTTTACCTGACCGGAGCTCCGACGGGAAACGATTATCCTTCGAAGGCAGAAGATCGAACTTCCTTTTCTTTTTCCGTCGAGAAATGCTTGGATGGAACCGGCGGCCAAAGTAGGGGACTGAAACGACCGTCCGATGCCTTCTTCGCCGGCGATGAGCAGTGGGTTTGAGTTCACCAAAGTCGGCACCGGCACTGTGAGAGGGAGTTGTGGGAGAGAGCTTTTTGGGGAGAGTGTTTTGGGCGGCTGGATAAATTGAAAGAAGGTGGGGAAGGGGAGTGGTAAAAAAGTAGGGTTGTATTTATGGTAAATGTTCATTTAATTAGGGGTAGTAATTAGGAGTTTTTAATATTATTTTAATATTAAACTCCTATACCATTGGATCTGTTTGAAAGTGATCTAAGGGCTATAAGTGGTTATGTTATAGGGACATAATCTCCCCTTATGTTAGCCTATGCCCTCCCGTTATTTGAACTCTTATGCTATATGAATAAATAAAAAATATTATACCATATATATGTAACAAATATCACCTTAACGAAATAAAAAATTCAAGCCATGATAAATTAGTTAAATTACATTTTCAATTCATTTGATCATTTTTGTAAATAAAAACGGGCGACTCAACTAACTCAGTTTAACTAAAAACTTTGTGATCTCACATGCTTGAAGAGATGGAGTTTCGTAAGTGGATTCGTCGAGATTGGGAAGTAAAGATCTCTTTTTATTTGGCCAACTATGGTCATAAACTCCCTCATGGAACCCAAGCAGTTGAGATTTTCGATTGTAACCTGTTATATTTTATTCGCTATGACTGTATGGGGATTTCTGAACCAAGGTTGGTTAAGTAATTGCTTGACGCTAAGCGTCTTTCCACACAAAAAAAAATTGACAACTCAACTGTCTGAGACTCTCAACTCAATTAAAAATGTACTAATAACATAGTGACTAAATTTTTTCATGCCAACCCAATTGCATTCTTTGATAAATTCATAAGATAACTACAAACTAAATGTTCATTTTTATTTAAAATATTTTTCAATTAACAACATAACCGTTTATCAGTTATCACATATATTTGTGTTATCTATAAACGAAAAAATCACTAAATTTATCAAATGTGTCACATTTAATTCAAAAGTTTACCATAGTATAACAAATTATTAATAAATTAATAATAGAGAGGTTAAAAAAAACAACTATTTGGAAATTCATATTCCCAACAAACACAAAGGGGGAAATGAAATGACAGCATCCTCTAGAATAAAAAGACTTCTTTATAGCCATAGCCTATTCTTCAGGCTTCTCAAATCACCCAACTGACACAAATCTCTGCTCTATATTTTTACCCCCCTAATATCTAAAAAGGAGAAAATAAAATTAAAAAGAAAAAACTGACTATTTCAGACTTTTTCTCACACACTTTCAGAATCTGGCCAAACAAAACAAAAAAAAGGCAAAGCAATAAATATTTTGCCTGGGAAAACAAACAGCCTCCTCTGATATCTCTCGTCTGACCGAGATAGTTTAGTCACGAAAATCTACATGTGTACGTCCGTTTCTCTCTCTCTCTCTCTTTCCCCCTTTTTTTAATTTTTTTTCTTTTTCTGTTCATTCAATACAATCACTAAATCAGCATCCTATTTTTTTCTATTTATTTTTTTTCCTACTTTATTCAAATTAATTATCATCATCCCATAAATTGATTCATTTTTTCAATTTCTCATTAAATATATAAACCCCTCTCTTGACTCCTCCCCCATATAAATTTCTTCTTCTCCCCCCACACCTTCACTCTTAACATCCCTCCTCTCTCTCTCTTCCTCCTCTTTCTTCTTCAGCTTTTGCCGCTTCAAAGACTCAGATGAGATTTCCATCGGTTTTGTAGCTCTCAACAGCCGAAGCAGTTCAATCGAGAAGGCGCTCTGTTTTTTTTCTTCTTCATCTGAATCTCCGGCAATGGCGATACAAGCGCAGTTTCCTGCTTCGTTCGCTCCTCAGGATTTCGCGGCGGAGAATGGGTTCGTTAACAACGGCAATGGAGGAGGAGGAGGAGGAGGTGGTTTCAATTTCTTCAACACTCTTGAACAGCAACAGCAATTGTTCCAGAGTAATCTCCAACAGCAGTTGTTGTTGCAGCAACAGAGGAATAATAATCATAATAATAGCAGCAACAATAATATCGTGCTCGGGAACGGAAATTTCGGGTTTGAATCTCTCAACCGCAGCAATTTAAACGGCGTCGTCTCGAAACCTGCTCCGATTCAATCCAACATGGTGAATCCTTCTCTTCAAACCATGGCAGCTTTTGAGCAGAAACAGAGGCAAGAAATCGACGGCTACATCAGACTACAGGTGAATACAGTTTTTTTTTTCAATCAGATGCATTTCGAATTTTATTCTGCTGATTTCAATTTCTAAAATCTTCTGGGTTTTCTTTTTTCCAATTTGCAGAACGAGAAGCTAAGGCTGATGCTTCAAGAACAGAGGAAGCAACAACTCGCCCAGCTCGTAAAAGCAATCGAATCAAAGGCGACGGTCCTTCTACAGCAAAGGACGACGAAATATCGCGGGCGTCGAAGCGAGCGACGGAGATGGAACTCCTAATCAACCGTCTGGAAATGGAGAATCAAGCGTGGCAGAGGATCGCGAAGGAGAAGGAAGCGGCGGTGATCTCGCTCAACAACACTATTGAACAAGTCAGGGAAAGCTCGTCGCTAATGATGGCTGTTAACAACGGCGAAGGAGACGCGGAGTCGTGCTGTTCCGGTAACGAGGCTGAAAACGGCGACGGATTGGTGTGTAAAGGGTGCAATCGTAGGGGAGCGTGCGTATTGTTCTTACCGTGTAGGCATCTGTGTTCATGCAACGTCTGTGATGAGTTTCTTGACTGCTGCCCTGTCTGCCAAACGCCAAAGAAAGCTAGCATTGAGGCTTTAATGGCCTGAGATTTTTTTTTTACTTTTTTTTTTTGGGGAAGAGATTTGGGGCTTTGGGAAAAGGGTAAAAAAAAAAGTGACCGAATTCAATGTGATTCTTTTGTTTGGGGGGTTGGAGATCAATCGTAGGGGTAAATAGAAGGGTAACTTTTGATTTAGACTAGGATTTTGGTCTATTGTACAACTATGGGAGAAAAATATTGAATGCGAAACTATTTGGACAGCTAACTTTTTTTAATTTACAGGACATGGTCACATCAATTAGATCTTCTTTTCTAACCATCCTTGATCTGTAGTGGCTGGTTGAATCTGACCCATTCGATGGTGGTGTCATGCCGCGAATTGAGAAATCTTATTCATTAGTGCACAAGATTTGATACCGTAGTTCCACAAACCATTTTCTCAAGTACTATTTTTTTACCATGAATTGTGAAAGGCAAAATTAGGGGGGGAAATGGTAAAATTGGAAATAGAAGAAACCAAAAAAAGGGAGTGACAGGTGAGGGTTGAAAAAAGCAAATGTCAGATTGATTGATTCATTTTGATTGAATCAATCAGTAACTTGGCAATGTCCCCCACTTCTCTCCTTTCTTTTCGAACGAAAGAGAGTCATGAATGATGATGATGGCTTTGGTTTCTTTGAACGTTATAACTTATATGACATTTCTGAATCGGTTTTTTTTTTACCTTTTTTTAATAAATAAGTGTAGACATAGACATCAACTGCATGGGATTCTCTGTCTATTTCTTTACCATTTTCCTCATAATAATGATCAAGTTATATATATCGACACAACCCCATCTACCTCAGGTTAAAAATTATAGAGTAATTTGGATTAGAGAATTGAGTATAAGAATTCGGATTACAAAAATTCGACCACAATTCTCATGTCTAATTCTCCAATTTGAACTACCCCGATTTAATTGAAGCTTACTCTATAAGATAAAATAATGGTACGACTAATCAGTATGATAAGTGATAACCATTAGAATTATTAGGAATGATCAATCATGTCCGTTGACCCAAAAACAAGGTTCATTGAATAGACTATCGAGTTGGACTAAGATGGTCGAAGCGCAGTGAGCTTGAGTCTATAGTTAAATGAGTATAGTGGTTATATAGTTATACTCATATGATTGATAGTTATACACATGTTTTAAGTCATCCCACATCGGAAAGTGAAAGGGGCAGGATTTGCTATATGTGTGAGTGGAAAATCTCACTCATGAGCTAGCTTTTGGGGTGAGAACCCAACAATGGTACCAGAACCTGGTTGACAATAACCTACCATGTGATTCAGTCAAATCCAGTATATGAGTAATGCCTACTAAGAGACTAAGGGGTTTTCGGTCACAACCAGATGTGTGAAAGAGAGGTTGTTAAGTTATCCTAAGTTGAGAAGTGAAAGAGGGAAGATTCACTATATCACTAGGTTCATCTATGTGAATACATAATCCAAAAAACGGTGGCATCATTCAAATTGGTAGTTCCCTATTGAGGAGGAAACTGAAAGGAAGCTGCAAAGCTACAAAATGTTGAACAAAACTATGCATGCAAACAACCACAGTTAGGATTTAGGATGGAGACATCCCACCATACTCTACTCTACTACATTGATAAGTTCTTCCTCCCTCTAGAATTTCTCTGTTTAATTTTCACATTCACAAAAGAGCCATCACGGTTTGCCTTTTCTTCTGGCCTTTTTTCTGACTTTATTATCATGTGAATGGTAAGATAAGCATCAATCTAATTTTCAATTATTTTGAGTCAATTTTTTCTAGGGTTGGCTTCGGTCGACATATTGTGTTTTAATCAATGTTAACAAATCAAATTAGTTGGTTTCAACTTTCAAGTCCAAGTAGATGTCCCATGTTATGACAAAGGAAGAGGAGGGTTATCAATTTCAAAAGGAAAATAGCATTTTGGTCCCTCTACTTTACCAACTTAACATATACCTTCTATATCATAAATTAATCTTGTTTATCCCTGCTACTTTGACTATTTTGCCGTTTTGGTTCTTCAGTTTCAACTTTTGTCTTCTTAACATCAAATCTGGACACATCCACACACTGACAAAGAGAGATATTGGAGGTAGGAGATGAAATTAAAGTCGGTTAGGGATGTAAATTGGGGAGGTATCTCGAAGAGTATGGTAACACACGGAGGGTTTTAAGACCACACATTTTATTCGTGATTTCATCTTATCTAATTATATATATTTTTATTTTTCTATTAAAAATGCTTAGTAAGATAATCCATGACCATTAGAGCTAACATGGTGTACTGAATGTGCATCAATTAACATCACAAAGACGAAAGTTAAAACAGACGGATCCAAACGACAAAGTGGTCGAAGTAGGAGGGTAAAAAACAATTTATAGTGTAGGGAGGCTATTTGTTAAGTTGTCAAAGTAGGGGGACCAAAGTGCTATTTTCCAATTTGAAAACATTAAATTTGAGTCATGAAAGTTGAATGAATGAGTTCATGGTGGTTATAAAAGATTATCACAGTGGGCCCAGTTCATGGATATTACCCAAATATTTTGAGCCCATCACCATCGGTAATGTGACTTTGCCTATATAGCAGCATTGAAACAATGTCGTATCTATTTTAGTTAAAGAATCTGATGCTACATTTATGAATCAATGCATATGGTTGGTGGGACTGTAGATAACGTTGTTAAACAATTGTTGGACAAGTGTGACGATTTATACCAAAAAAAAAAAACAAGTTTTTTAAGTTGCTTATATTGAAGATCGAGCAAGAAAGGTAAGGTTAAAAACTGAAGCAATATTGCGATTTTGGGAAAGAGCAGTTTGTTGGGGTCATTGACCTCACATATTTCAATTCTACTGCCCATCCGATGGAAATTAACAAGTTGTTTGTTTGTAGAATTTAAGGGGTGATTTGCCTAGAATTGAGGTTCAAATCTAGGGAGTAGAGAATTCAATGAAATAGACTGTTTGTTTTGCAAAAAAAATAAGAGAGATTTGACTAGAATTAAATTCTAGGGTGGACTATCTATAGATTTCAGCCCTTTTGAAATCTCTACTTGATAGCAGTGATTTGGGACTTTTTCCAGTGATTTGAGTGTGTGTTTCCATAATTACCCTCGTTTATTATTTTTATTTACAAACAATCTGAGTATATAACCAACTCAAAGAAGGAGAAGAAAATGAGAAAATGTGAATAGAGGAGACATGGATAGTTTGGTCTTTTCCATGTTGGTTCATTTATTTTCATTTAAATGATTTTTATTTTTTAATTCAACATTCTCACAAAATCGCGCATCCAAACGGTCTATTCTGAAATAGACAAGAATTCAACAATCTCTAGCTATTTTAATTCCCTAGCTATTTCAATTCTCTCCGATCCAATTCTACAAAACAAACGACCTCTCATTCTCATTTTCTCAAAGTCCATCTCTCAAGAAGAAACGGGACATTTTTTACGTGTATGAATCTAATATATGTATATGTTGTTACATTATTCATGTTGAGTTAAGTGTTATGCATAAGCACTCTACATGATTTACTAGATGCGATTTCTAATTGATCGAGACATTGATGGTATTCCTATATAATGTGTAAATGACCTTTTGCTTGAAATATTTGGGCTTGAAAATGAAGGCGAATTGAATTAAAGCCTGCGACGTTATGGGCCTGAAAGGTCCAAGTATATACACTACTTTGGGCTTATCCAGATGTAGAAAACGACACCAAATACAAGATACTGGGATGGGCGATGGCCGATGAGGATGCCAGCGCAGCATCGACGGAGGCTGCCACGGCGATAATTCTTTCCTTCCACCCTCTGGTTGCATTGAAAAAAGATGAGTTTTTTCCCCATTTCGAGTCACTGACAGACAAAAGAAAATCAAACCCAAACTTTTCTCGTGGGTCGACGAAGCAAGGAATCAAATTCAAAGCCAGAGAAGAAGAAGAAAGGAACCAATTATTCGAAGGGTTTTTTTTTGGTTTAATTTCCCGCTTACTACTACATACACCCCCCCTTCGATCGCCGTTTGCTTATCCCTCGATTCCGAACCCAGCTCCTCTCCCGATCTTTGCCTTGGCTGGTCGAGATCTTTGTGGGTCGAGCTTAAACGGAAGTCTCGTTGAAGGGTCAAATCCCCGTTTCTTCCAATTGGTTGGCGACTGTGAAGCTTTCGGATCGCTTCGATGGCTGTTAACAACAAGTCTAGACCCAAGAAACCCTCCAAATTGTCCGTCTACCTTTACATCCCCAACATAATTGGTTCGTTCTTTTCTCTGTTTGCATTCTGTTTCCCCTTGATTTCGTTACTTTATGGGTTGATATTGATCTTTTGCTGCAAGCAGGTTATGTGCGGGTTCTTATGAACATTTATGCATTTGCTATTTGTTTCACCAATAAGCGGCTTTTCTGCCTCCTTTACTTCATCAGGTTAGAGGTTTTTACCCGTTGGATTTGCTTGCTTCAGTTTATTGGTCTTGTTGCTTAATGTGGTTTGCATGCTTAATATGGTTTCAGCTTCGTGTGTGATGGGATTGATGGTTGGGCTGCTCGGAAATTTAACCAAGGTAATCTCACTTCACTCACTTGTTTGGATTGCACTTGAGAACTTAAGATAAAGAAATCGCTGTTAAGGCCTATAGAATTTGTCTGGATGCCACTTCTATGCCTTGTTGGATGGATAAGTTAACATTTCACAACAAGAATGGAGTTTTCTGAAGAGTCATGCCTGACTTACTTTCTTCTTTCCAGTTTCAACTTTTGGAGCTGTTCTGGACATGATAACAGACAGGTAGATATTCCTGCTCATAGTTGATTAAGACATGGGATGGAGGAAGAAACTTTAGTATAGAATCTTGGAGGATCTTTTCTGTGGTATTTAATTGTGTTACCATACATCTATCGGATGACTAATTTGAGCTAACCTGTTTTTCTGTACAGGATTAGCACTGCCTGTCTACTTGTCATTCTTTCTCAAGTATACAGGCAAGTAACTTGCTCTGTCACGTCTTTCGCGGCCTTTTAGCACCTTGGATTAGTACTTGTTACATGACTACAGTTTTCGTAATTTTGGGTTTCATCATGCAGGCCTGGCTTGACTTTCGTGTCATTGCTTGCGCTGGATATAGGTAGCCACTGGCTACAGATGTACAGGTATTTTTTTGTGTAGTTTGATTAGTATTGTTCTTTTCCCGGGATTATGATGAACACGTTTATATTAACCGTTTTCTATTTGCTGGATCCAGTACTTTCTTGTTGGGTAAAGCTAGCCACAAAGATGTGAAAGACAGCACTAGTTGGCTTTTTAGAGCTTACTATGGAAACCGTATGTTTATGGCTTACTGCTGTGTGGCTTGTGAGGTACTGTTAAAAGCTATGGCCTTTTGGTTCTCTTCTAAATTTATTGACTTTTTTCCTTTATTCTGAATAGACAGATTTTTGTCCTGTAATTCTGTGGCAGGTTCTCTATATTTCCTTGTATCTTCTTGCAGGAAACCAAACCTCTCATTTGATGGACGTAAGTCCTCTTTCGTCATTGTTACTAGCATTAAAAAAGAATATCATCTTTGGATATTTCTGCTCCTGACATAGCATTTTACATTCAGGTTCTGATGTCCTTGACGAAAGAGATTACGCCACTCTCTGTCTTGGTGGGGTTGAGTTTGTTCGGATGGGCGATCAAACAAGTTGTAAATGTTATTCAGGTAACAGCTAAACTTTCAACGTTTGGTTTGTACAGTTTGGATTTTGTTCTGAGAGTTTTTTTACAATCATTTTTCAGATGAAGACAGCAGCAGATATCTGTGTGCTTCATGATAGCAACAAGAAAGAGAGGCCATGAAGTTGAATGAGGTTCCACGATGAGCCAATGTTTCTGCCTCTAATGTTAATGATGGTAAAACAGTGAAGGGGGAAATGATGATCGATTTAGTGTATGCAGCAGCAATGTTAAATACTGCAGATTGCAGGTTTCTCTAACCTCTTTATCTTTGACTTCTAATGTCTGTTTGTTGCAATGAGAAAGATGTGAAGCTTGGTCAAAGACGTTGTATTCGTATTGGGTTCTACCCCACTTTACAGTTTTGACATTATGGCAAGGTTTTGCCTTGTTTGGGTTTTTTCTTCCTTACAGAATAGTTGTGGTGTTTCAGTTAATTTCAGAATCTGAGAAGTCTATCTTGATTAGTTTCGTAATTGAACTTTATCCGAACTCTGAAAGGATGGGTTTCGATGCATGAGTGTGCTGTTTCGATGACACTGATGCTGCAAAACAAGGGTCTTTCTGATGTTCTTCGACATCAGAGCATATTTCAGGAACTGATTTCATCATCACACTCACATCATAACTTTGAAATTCATCCTGGGAAATTACAACGAAGAACATATATAGCAGCAAATGAACAATTCAAATCCTAAACTTGTAAAATAAATCTCAAAACTCTTCATGACTTTGGCAACACGATGAGCCTCTCTTTGCCATGTTTGTGCAATTCGTCTTGAGGCAAGCTCTGTGCTTTGAGTCACATTGTGAATACTCCATTCTAATAATCTCTTCTCCATCTAATACAAGCTGAATCCAAAGAACTGGCTGATGAGAATGGCAACCCCAAGCGTAATAGCTATAAGAGAAGATGCCCACGTGAGTTTCTCTGTTATTCTGGGCACTCGATCCTTTAATGCCTCGCTACAAGATCCTATGAACACTGTATAGCATCCCATTGCAATGACAGTCCCAACGAGGAACATGACCAGAAATGCAGCACCAGCTACACGTGAGGGCAAGGCGAGTGCAGGCAACACCATCATGAGTGCATCAGGTTGCAAACCATGGACGATCCCTGTAGCGAAAGTAGCGAATCCAATCTTCTTCTTCTTCCCTACTACAGCAGGGGAAGATGAATCCAGTGCAGCTGATTCATAAACACTGACATCACACTCCCCATTTTCTAATGCGACACAAGGTGTGGGACTTCCGAAGCTTCTTTAATCCCCATACCACCGATAACAAGTAGGGTGATACCTACAACTCGAGTGCCCCAAGTTCTGAGAATCTCTATATGGAGGCGGTCCTTGAGCAGGAGGAAGAGCAAACCAAAGATCACCTGACCAGCATCATGACCACATCCCCAAAGAGCTCCAACTGCAGCACTCTCGAGCCTGGACCGACCTATTGAAAGTGGAGCCAAAGCTGCAAGGTGATCAGGCCCTGAAAGCGTGTGTAGGCAACCGGCGAAGAAACCAGTCCAAGCACTGCTTAAAAGTTCAGTCCGGATCAGTTTAGTTCCTACACCAGCTCCTGGAGCACCAGTATTAGCAGCTGTCTGGAATGTTGCTAATGCCGGAGATGCGAAAATAGGATGCATTGTGAACATGAAGATAGCAGAGAGTAGTATACATGCCGCAACATTCACAACCTGCAAAGATAAATTAAAAAAATTAACAAAAATTACAGAACCCTAGTTACATTTCTAGAATCTAGCATCAACATCAAAATTTCAAAACCCCAATATCCTATTCTGCAAACCACACAATCAAACCCTCACAGTGGATATGAAGTATATCAACTTCAGCTTATCTCCTCTTCCAGTTTGTTCAAAATTCCAGTTCTTCAACTATCTAAAACTAGGTCTTTCAGTTAGAGGAAAAATAACATCCCGCGCATAATTCTAACGGCAACCCAATAGACCTAACCCTAGAACAATTAAACCCAATTGTAAACCACCTGCACTACCTTTCGTTGCAAACGAGACGCTTCAGCTGGGATCTGTTCGGCAAGATCAGAACTTTCCACCGACCCAGATGAGGAATCGACTTCCAGAGGCGGCAGAGACGGGAATTCACCACGAGAAACGGACGATTTCAGTGGTGGGTTTGACTCGTATTTGCAGGAGACGTAGCTGAATCGCCGGAGCTCCGGCTGCCGTGGAAGAAATGGGAAACCGCCGAGTTTTGCAGCTGTGATTCGAGGGAGACGAGGAAGAGTAGGTTTACAGTGGAGAGATGACGTGGGGGAAGAAGAGTAGAGTAATCTCTCCATCGTTAAGGGGACTTCTTCGCCGTGAAGCTCTCTCTGTTAGACTGAGGAAGGAATGGATAGACCGATAAAGTATTGAGTGACAAGACTGGTAAATGAAAATGATAACCCTCAACGCACTATGGTGCATCAATCATCTATGGTGAAGTTATTTTTCCAAAATTTTATGTATTATTGCAACAGTATCATTATTTGTATAGTACCCAAAAGGCAAAAAGATATGGTAAATTGATTCAATAAACAACTAGCAAATGATTGAATGAGTGACATTGCTGTGTTTTGGATGAAAGTGCAATCCTTTGAACAATAATTTTGATTTACATTGCAGGGTTTAGATAAGTTGATTGAATGTTGTTCCACTTGGTAATGAAATAGTCAGTTTTGTTTGGATGAGTGGACACATAGCAATGATTATTTTTCACGAGAGAAAACGAGGTTATTTCGAAATGGATACTCTAGTGCTTTCAATGCCGTATCATGTCCCTCGGTTGGACTGGTCTGACCGTGAACCAGTCAGTTCTCCGGCACCGATAAATTTTGGTTCAATCCCAGTTCAACCCTGATTTTCCCATTAAACCTTTGAACTCTTGATCTTGCCGGCTCGACCCCCGATCCGGTTCTGAAAACCTTGCTCAGAGATATGAGAAACAATATGGTTGATATGAGATATGGCTTATATGCATGGATTAGTTCCCCAACCTCAAAGAGCCACCACAAGAACAGCCTCATTCTTGCCACGGCCTCTCCTTCATCTTGCTTGTGCCGGCCACACGCCAATTGCCAATCCACCTACCGAAAGCCCAATAAATTCGGCCCATGAACAAAATCCCTAACAGACTTCATTTATCGAGCCTGTTTGACGAGCCCATGGGCCGAAAATTTTAATCGCTCAAATAAAAACCAAAACTATGTCCGCCATTCTACAAAAGCGATAAAGAAAGATGACGTGGCGCTCATTTGCGGTTGCGATGGTAAACGACAATCAATTCAGCTCCACACTCCATTTATCCACCTCTATCCAAACAAACTATAATCCACCACGATCATAATCACTTACTCATTTATGCACCCCCTTTGGTCGCCGTTGGATCACAACTGTAGACAACTAGTCAAGGGAAATCGAGTGGTTAAGCTCGGTCTTCTCATCCCCGCCAGATTATTTTCCAAGCATCCAACTGAACTGACAGACAGAAATTTAAAAAGGAGTTCTGAAGCGAACTTGGTTGAGTCACTCACAAGCTCTAATGGCGAAGCCGGTGTCGATAGAAGTTTGGAACCCAAGTGGGAAATACAGAGTGGTCAGCACCAAATCCATGCCCGGTACCCGCTGGATCAATCTCCTCATCGACCAAGACTGCCGTGTCGAGGTACCATATACAATTCTGCTGGTAGACCTGAAGAAGAGTGTGTTGTTCTCCAAACTGATCTTTTGTTGCTCTGTTTTCGTGTTTAGATATGTACCGAAAAGAAAACGATCTTATCAGTCGAAGACATCATCGCTTTAATCGGCGACAAGTGTGACGGAGTCATTGGCCAATTGACGGAAGACTGGGGAGAAACTCTGTTCTCCGCACTGAGCAAAGCTGGAGGTAAAGCCTTCAGCAACATGGCTGTAGGGTACAACAATGTTGATGTTAATGCTGCAAATAAGTACGGAGTTGCTGTTGGAAACACTCCTGTAAGTTTTCCTCTTTCAATTTTTTTCTGAGATGTTGTGAAGGAATTCTGATGGTTTGTGGGGTTTTGTTAGGGAGTGCTTACGGAGACAACAGCGGAGTTAGCTGCTTCTCTTTCGTTGGCAGCAGCTAGGAGAATTGTCGAGGCTGATGAGTTCATGAGAGCTGGATTATACGATGGATGGCTTCCTCACTTGTATGATTTGAGTTTTTGTGATGGATGGATACCTACCCACCAAGTGTTTGTTTAAATGTCTGAAAGAGATCAAGTTTGACATTTTCGTGGTTTGTTTGGTAGGTATGTTGGGAACTTGCTCAAGGGGCAGACTGTTGGTGTCATTGGAGCTGGAAGAATTGGATCCGCGTATGCTAGAATGATGGTAATCTATGTGATTCGAAATGCTTACTTCTGAAGGAAACGAGGTTCTAATTTTATTTGGATTGTTAATTATGCAGGTTGAAGGGTTCAAAATGAATCTGATATATTTCGATCTGTATCAATCGACGAGGCTGGAGAAGTTTGTTACCGCTTATGGGCAGTTCCTTAAAGCGAATGGTGAGCAACCGGTTACCTGGAAGAGGGCATCCTCCATGAGCGAGGTGCTCCAACAGGCTGATGTGGTGAGGCCTTTGAGTATCTTCGTTGCTTTTGTTAGGTTCTTCTCAGTTTGTTAGTGTTTTCTTGTAATGTAGAAGTAATATTAGGTGGTATATTATTGTTGTTTTGTAGGTTAGTCTTCACCCAGTTTTAGATAAGACCACTTATCATCTGATCAACAAAGAGAGTCTTGCTACTATGAAGAAGGTAAAAACATTCCGGCTTGACGCTTGAGTGCATAGTTAGTCTGTACATATATGGTAATGGTAAGATGTGAAGAACTCTTCTCATATGAATTTTTGCTACAGGAAGCCATCCTGATAAACTGCAGCAGGGGTCCTGTGGTTGATGAAGTAGCCCTTGTTGAACATTTGAAACAGAACCCAATGTTTCGCGTTGGTCTCGATGTCTTTGAGGTAAAACCCAACTCAAGCTTCGTATTCGTAAAGTTCAACGTGTGGCCAATTCTAAACTTGTTCTTGTATACTCTAGGATGAGCCTTACATGAAACCAGGACTTGCTGAGATGAAGAATGCTATTGTTGTACCACACATTGCCTCTGCTTCCAAGGTAAACTAATCAGTTCATGATTGACAATTCGATCAAGAACCCTTATATCTGATGTGTCTGCATTGCATCTAAACTAATTATGCTATGAATCAATCTCCGGTGACTTATCACAGTGGACTCGTGAAGGAATGGCAACTCTTGCAGCTCTAAATGTCCTGGTAATTTAAGCTTGAACTGAATGAACTCATCTACACTCATAGTAACTGGAGCTAAGTCATGGTTTTCAACTTTACTATTATGTTGCAGGGAAAGATTAAAGGGTACCCGGTATGGAGCGACCCGAACAAAGTAGAACCTTTCCTGAATGAGAATGCTCCTCCTCCAGCTGCAAGTCCAAGCATTGTGAATGCTAAAGCCATCGGTTTACCTGTCTCTAAGTTGTGAAATGAAGGCCTGTAGAGCTGCTTCACCGAGGTGCCTGCCTCATCTCTGGCTGTTGAGATGATTACTGTAATGTTTCTTATATACAATCAAGGTGTAGAGAGCTGTGATGTTACTTTCTCATCTGTAAAAGGCATTCTGCAACCATATGTACAAGTTACTCTACTGATATCATAATTGGACTGCTACAAAATTTTAGTAGCTCGAACCTCAAAATTATAGTTAAATTATGTCATAATTAAATTTTCACAAAACTGGTAAAATTAATATCTGAAATTGTTTGGAGGGCAATCTACGCCATCAACCGCACTTACCCACTTTATGTTGAGTCATTAGTTTGAGAAATTGAAAATCACATCCATTTTAACCACTCACGAATATTCAATGGGTCGAACCGTTGAATTAGGTTGAATCCTATGGTTGACCAAACCATGGATTTTTATATGGCTTAAAAGATGGGCCTTTTATGGGTTTTCGTTATGGGCCGATTGGGCCGCTAAAAATCACAAACTTCTCCGAATTCCAAACGGAAGTAGAAACGAAGACTTTTTCCAAGGCCCAAACGGAAACGGCCACTGAACGGTGGGCGCTATATAAACAACGTCCCTCCGTGTACCTTGTCTCATCGTTTTCAGTCCTCGCAAAGTAGATTCCACATATCTCTAGAGCCTTCGATTAGGGTTTTTGTTGCCGTCTCCCAGCCACAATGTCGAGCGGAAAGAAGATCGTCCTGAGGTCGTCTGAAGGCGAAACTTTTGAGGTGGAGGAAGTGGTTGCAACCGAATCGCAGACGATCAAGCACATGATCGAGGACGACTGCGCTGACAGCGAGATCCCCATCCCCAACGTCACCAGCCAGATCTTGGCCAAGGTGATCGAGTACTGCCGCAAGCACGTCGAGGCCGCTGCCAGCGCCGGCGACGAGAAGGAGAAGTCCACTGTCTCGTCCGGTAACGACGACATCAACAAGGATCTCAAGAACTGGGACGCTGATTTTGTCAGCGTCGACCAGAAGACCCTCTTCGACCTCATCTTGGTACGCACTCTAATAAAAAAAATTAGGGTTCTGTTTTTTTTTTTGTACTGTCTCGATTGAATCTGCTGAAATTTCCGAATTATTTATGATGCTCCTCTGGTTTTTTATTGTGTGCTCGATTTTTCGTTTTATGTATTGGCTATATGGGATCTTGATTAAAAGGGATGAACCCTAGGTTTCCTTTCAAATCGCCTTCGTATTACTTTGATACAAAAAAAAGAGTCTCGATTAGGTTTGAAATTCTATTTTATCTGAGATTATGTAGTCAGGATTGCTGCTTGTGATTCAATTGTTGGATGAGTTTGTGTTGCCTATGTATTTGCATGTACCTGCTAGGTTAAATGCTTTCGCATGCTCTGTTATCGTGGCTTCAATGTACAGATTCTGGTTTCATGATCTATGACTATAATTGATTGTAGTATACTCTTAGCTGTATTAGGGTGTTATCTATTGCTGACAAATCGTCATGTTGAACAGTCCCAATTGGATTTTCGGTGTTCTTCAATCCGATATTCTGAAGCTGCAACTGTTTCTTGTGATTCAACTATTACGTGAATTCAAACTCATTTGTTGTTGCGTTTCAATTTTTATAGCTTATATGTACTTGCATATGCCTGCATAGTCTATATGTTTGCACATTGATAATGCAGTCAATCCATGGTTGTTTTCAGTTTGAATTTTTAGGCTTCTATCTGTATTTGGTATTGGGTTTAATCTGTTGTTGATGAATCATCCCTGTTCATTATTAAAATTCGTAAAGAATAGTATGAATCATTTGTGCATGTTGCAACCTGCTTGCACATACCTGTTCCTTAGGAATCGATGCTTGAATGTAGTTTCAGTTTTATTAGAGGTCAATATTGGTTCTTAACCTTGAATCTTGCTGCAAAATGGTTTGTGGCAGCTTGAAGATATTTTGTTGCTGACAATTGAATGCTATTATGTTTCCAGGCTGCTAACTATTTGAACATCAAGGGATTGCTGGACTTGACCTGCCAAACTGTTGCTGACATGATCAAGGGCAAAACTCCGGAGGAGATCCGCAAGACGTTCAACATCAAGAACGATTTCACACCAGAGGAGGAAGAAGAGGTCAGGAGGGAGAACCAGTGGGCGTTTGAGTGATTTACTCTTGTTCTGTAGTGTTAATAATGTAAAAGCTAGGAGAATTCGATTGAGGGGTACTTTGAAAGTTTGTAATCCGACTTCATTTGGTAATATTATGCGACTCTTTATGTTATGTTACATTTTGATTAGTTTATGGAATACCCATTTTGGCAAATTCTATTGAATGTTCTGGTATTGAGTTGGTTTTGGAATAGTTAGATCTATGTTTTGAAGTGTTGCTCATTCTGTTGTTTTGAGGTCAAATGAAGAAGTCAGACTTCTTACACCAGAAGACTGTATCGAGATCAAAGATCAAGTGAATGCTCACTCGTTCCTTTTTCTTTTCGTTTATCAGTGCTTTGATTAGATCTCCAGTTTAATCAATAACTCATCTCCAGATCGATTGAGAAGTTACATTTCCTTAAGCAATGGGCCAAACCAGGATTCAAATTAATCTATACTTCTGCAATAGTACCCTAACAACACATTGGGTTAAGATGAACATTTGTATTCAAATGTTAAGATACTGATTCCTGAAATCACTGATCAGATCATGAAAGGAGCAAGCAAACAAACAATGTAGGAAGTTGTGTTGCAAATTAGACGGATCATGGATCACTTCTGGATTCATGAAACTCTTTCCTTAATGGCCATCTCTCCGAATGTAATTCTGTACTAGTTTGGTCTGGGGTGAATGAGATGGAAGTCTTTTCAATAAAAAAAAAACAGAGTATTGGTGGTCTTAACTATGGGTCATACATAAATGACTTGTAGGAGTATTATCATGTCTAATATCGCTCGACAAATTACAAACCGGAGAGCGGAGACTTTTTATTGTTCTTCTCCTATCGTCTCAGAAGCTAGAGTATCATATGAAGCTACAGGACTCGCTGCCAAGGTTCCTCTTTGCTAAACAAATCTCTTGGATTGCCAGGAGTTAGTTCTCGCCGTCATCAGTGGCCTTATCAATACTTTGGTTACCTAGGAGGCATCTCAGATTTCATGAGAGCCCCCACCCCTATGTGGAGATTGACTTCACCCCAGGATCCCGCATTTCAAAGGCCGATTGGGTGTCTCGGTCGGCTCAACGAAATTATCTCCCTAGAAACTGATGAATTCATTCTGTGTTCTGTGTTCTGTGTTCTGTGTTTCTGTCGCCTGTAATGAATAAGAAAAGCTATTTCATTGTCAAAATAAAATGGGAGTATCAACATATCTACAGCTCCTTGACAGCTGCTTTGCCGTGTGTAACAGTACATACTGCAATATGGCCCTGTTGTTGTTATGACTTGATTCAATGAGAGGTACAAGTTGTCAGTAGTACTGTACTAGTACACACTTGTTCTGTTTACAACCACAAAGGGGCAGAATGGCTTAGATTAGGTTACTTTGATTTTTCTCAGTTTCTTTCACAGTCCCTTTAGATTAATGAACAAAGTCTCTCTTTTCTTCATTATAGGTATGTATGCAGTATGCGTCTTTATGGCTCTGCCTTTCACATTTCCAACTCTCTCTTCATAATGCCAAATCACTGCTATCTGTCACAGAATTTGGTATACCCTTTGGTTTTAGTTGCTACAATTGCTACTGTGAGCATATTATATTTATTTTTATCATAAATATAGGTTTCAACTACTTCTCAACTATTTGCGAAAAAAAATTACTTATTTTTCAACCAATTATAATAGTTGTTCAACTAGTTAGTTTGAATATGTTTGACGTAGTTGGGACATATTTATATGATATGAACAAATAAATTCATCTAAGTTTCTAACCATAAGTTATAAGAAACTCCAAGAATGCAATTGTTTCCTGTGCTATATTAATAGCTACTAATGTTTGTAGGCTTATTTTCCATTTTGGTCATTAACGTATAGGGTTTGTAACCTATTGATCACTAATTTTTTATTTGTAACCTAGATGTCATTAACCTATAAAATTTTAATAACAGGGTCATTCTGACAACTCTTCGTTCAAAATCTCAGTTAAGTGTTGATATTATCGAGCCAACTCAACTTAACAATATGGTCATTCCACTATGTTACAAATTAAAGATTAAAGACCATTGTGTTAATAATTGTATACGTTAATGACCAAAATAGATAATAACTTGTTACCGGTGGTTTGTCTGTTTCTCCGAATCGACTCTAACGAGTAACGACTAACTGCAATCTTTCGTTGATTCAATTTTTAACATATTAAGGTCATCCGTTCTTATTCACATGCGATCAATTTTTTACCTTTGTAGTCACCGTTTCAAAATTGAACTTACCCATGTACTACTTGTAGTAATGAATTTTAGAGTTTCTTTTAGATTGATTTGATTTTTTTCAGTAGACAGCTCCGGGAGGAGAATTAAGGCAGTAAGCTGTAAATTTAACTATAATCTACCTAGGGAGTAAGAACTACCGACAACACCCCTAAGAAATATCTAAGAACCATACGAGCCACAAAATGAATAGCCCTGTTTGCTGAGTAGCGAACCGAGAACAGTTTGAAACTTGGACTGGAAGCCAATAACCGAGATTCATTTGAAATTAGTCATGACTTTTTCTTTTTTACGCTTTGTCCCACCACCCTGAACCTTTCCTTTTCTTTTGATTTCAATATATTAATGGTTAACAATTGTAATCTCGTATCGTAGAGTTTCCTAATTCGAAAAAATTAAGATACAATGTGGACAACTGTTAATATGAGGACTCCCTAAGTGTCCTTATATAAGAATATTAATTTACACCCTTAATTTATTTAATAGAGATCCAATGGTTAATATGAAATGGAGATTATGGTAAATTGTATCCCGCTTTTCTCTCCTGAGTTGAGGGTTCCATTTTTTATGAATTACCCCATTTTCCTATTTTGCCCATACCTGGTTTCCCATCGTTAGATTAGGATAATCATCCAACAGCGTAAGGAGTGTCCTCATATAAGAATTTTTGATAGGGTCTCATGTGATACAACATACATGCTAAATTCTGGTGGTTATGAACCAAACATCAGTTTCACTTAATCCAAAAGTTGTTTTAGAGTTTTAGTTATTTACAAGTTATGATTCTCGATATCTTATTTTCTCATAATTTGAAATTTAAAATATTGTGATTTTATATCATCTTAAAGTTGTAAATGTTAGGTTTGTTTTAGTAAAAATGCCATGCTCATATTTGATCAAACTTAAATATTAAGTCTAATATTCGAGATTGTATAATATGGCAACAAATAAAAAATTTATGATTTAGTTAAATTTTTTTTTTTAGAATTGCGATTTCTTCTTTTAAAATGTGCAAAAAAAAATAAATAAATTAGGATAGTTTTCACATCATTAATTTTGTTAAATGCATGAAAAACTAGTTGGTGTAACATGAAAGTCGTGATGCATGTCATATCACATACAGCCATACAGACTTATGGACGCCTAAAATTAAAGATGGTTGAACTACTTTTCTGTACAAAATTAAAGGAATATGATATATTTACCAAAAGAGAAGAGATTATATCTGAAAGCATCAAAATTAATTTACCTCATACAAGTGCAACGCAGCAGCACCGCTCCTTTATGAGATCATATCATACAACTTACTTACAAGTGGGTGTTTTCTCACTTTTCTGACAAATGTAATGAATTAGATTCTTCTCTTTTCTCTTTCACCGTTTTTCATATGCACGGCCTACAATCTGCTGCCGCTTTTGTCCTATGCCAATTTTAACCACACTCCACAAAGTTTTAACCGATGTGAAAAAATGTTTTACAGTGCCCAGAAAGTGCAGTTGATAATTGGGTGGTGTTTTAGATGGTCAGTCTACTCTGCTCTGTAGTGGAAGTCTAGCTCACAATGAGTTGACGTTGTTTTATTTGGCGTCTACATTCAATACAATCTTTGATTCTAATACTTCACAAATGTGGGGTTAAGGACATTTCATTTATAGTGTCTGACAAGGCGACAACCGCATGCTAGCTGCTGATCATGCTCTTCAGTCTTCAGCACAATTTTGGAGTTGAACGTGTTCCACATGGTTTAATGGGTTCATCAAATAGATAATTCGTTTGGGTAGAGATGTAAAAAGGTTTCGGTAGAGATAGGTAATAAGATTGCAATGTGAGACAAAGAAGTATTGAAGGTTGTCTGTGTGTGGATTATGTAAAGTCTTATGCATATTGCTTGTAAGTGAGCGTAGTGTATGTAGAAGTTGAGACTTAGGGCATGACTCATAGTTTGGACTGAATCGACAGGTGTGATCGACTAATTGGTAAACCGACTGTGATGAGATCCTAACTGTTGATGAAGAAGGCCAAGATCATCCTCGATATAACCCTAGGCATGTGGTTGTCGATCGAGCTATGGATTTTGTTTACCGAATGGGCTTTCTTCTAGTCCTGACTGAATGGCTATGGTTGAGTAGACCGTTGGTCTAGTCACCCTTGAGATATGATATGACCCATCAACACATATAAAAAAGTTAGGGGCGTTCAATCAATTTCGGAGGCCGGCCCTATATGACAAAACCAAGATGTGATGATTGTTATAAAATTTGACAATATTATTTAAAGAATATTAAAATAAAGTGGTCATTTTATATCTCAATCAATTTAATATTATATCTTTATTTAATTTTATATCATCCAAAATATAAAAGCATCCACATCAATGGTATTCATTTGCAATGGCAAATGTGGTCTCTATTGCCACCTATCAACTTTTGCAATTACCAAACTTTCAACTTTCATACAACTCTCATCTATGCAATTCAAAAGCAATTGCAAATGTGGGACCAACATCATTTTAGATTACAATACTCTTAACAAATAAGAGAAACAAAAAATAAAAATAAAAACATAGAAAGAAATAAAAAAGTAAAATAAGGGGCCCACTTTTATTTGCAAACGCAATACCATAATATGAAAATTTGCATAAAATCTTTTCTTCCACCATCAATGCAATTTGCACTTCACATGCCACCTCAACTTGCAAGTCCCCCATTACCATTGATGGGGATGCTCTAAATCATCATAACCAGTCTACTGTTCAATCTTTTTGTAAACAAATTTAAAAATGCAATAAAAAATCATATTTATTAAAAATAAATAAAGGCCTAAGCATTGGGTCAACTACGGACCGTATCAAGAAAAAGAGACTCCACTCTAAGGCTCCCCTCTTCCTACCTCTTTTTTTTTCTTGTATGTTTTATGATGATTCATGATCTATGACCTCTCCTCGCTAAGGAGTTGCCACAAAAAAAGAAGATTTTTTTTTTACAGTAGTCAATATGCTTACACACTTGACCAAGAGCAAGGTTTATAGCCTCGATCTTTCTATGGCTTCTTAGTGGACTTTTTGTTGCATTCCATCACAACAAAACGTTTACTATTTCATCAACAACTATATTAAATTCGAGTATATAGCACATAGCTCTTATCCATCATCATTTTTGACGAGTGTCCTTTGTAGGAAAAAAAATAAAGTAATAAAATGAGTGAGCTTGATTAATCTGATAAGCATATATTTAACAAGTAATTAATATATGAAAAAATGAGAATTTCATAATTATTGAGTAAAAAAGGAGGCTGAAAAAAGAGAGAGATGAAGAAGAATATAGAAGCAACAGAAATAATGTGGCGTGAAAAGCAATCTTTAGTGCGATGATCATGCCTCCCCATATCTATATACCCACCTTTTTTTTGGTTTTAAAGGTTTGGTCTCTTTCATATTCTCCCTAACTAAAGCTTCACGATATGTGTCAAAAGTTAACTTATTGTGAAATTTGTTTGATTTATAATTTTGATGAAATTACAATTCATTTATTTTTGATCTAATTTACTTGTTATTAATTCATATTTTTTTATGTACGTCTATTTAACTTGATTGATTCAAAATTTATAAATTTAAAAGTATAAGTATTTCAAAAACTTCATAAATTACTTTAGGCCTAATACCCTCAGTTGTCACGAACTATTGAGATATTACTCGCGTATATACCACGTATAGGCTATCTGGAGGGCGTCACCAACTATTGAATTCCGAGTTTCGGATAACACGCCGTTAATTTTCAATAATTATTTGACAGCTGGCTAGACGGAGTTAGCTGACTGTATAAACTAGTCTAGTTGGCATCCTATGTGGCAATATTTAATAATTTCTTAAAAATAAAAAACGAAATAACATTTAATTAAATAAGAAATCCTTCTTTTCCATTCTCTCTCTCTTTCTCCACTCTCTCCCTCCTTCACCTCCGTTCTTCAATCTTCACCATCACCGACGCCGCACCTTCCATCCGCCACCAGTCCAATCTTCAATCCTCACCATCACCGACGCCGCACCTTTCTCCCTCGGCTGAGCATTCTACCCTTCTCCAATCCCCACAACAACAATAACCAATTCTTCATCACTGCTTCGTCCTTTCCACACTTCATTCATCTTCTCCATCGTTCCTCCAACCAGACCGCTGCTCCCAGGCCATGGATTCGCCTTCCTCTTCTCCCCAGTCGCCGGAATTCGCGGCGCGACCTCGTCTCAGCATATGGGTCTCTTCAATTTGACCAACAACGGAAACCCTAGAAACAGGGTTTTCGCAGTCGAGTTCGATGTGCTCATGAATCAGGAGTTCAACGATTTGGATGATAACCATGTGGGGATCGACCCTCAACTTGTTCAACGAATTGACCCACAGACGAATCAGGGGTTGAAAGACGCACACAGATTTTAAGTACAGAGACAATTAGAAATTGGAAGAGCTCGCTCGTAGTACCTCTGGTGTTTCGGCCCCATCGATTTCGCCCTCCAGAAGCCTGATCAGATCCTCATCGGTGCTTGGTTCTTCCGCGACGGCGGTTGAGAGTTGCTGAATCCGAGGGAATCCGATAGCGCGACTAATGTCCGGTGTTAGCTTTCCGGGGCGGGGGATGGTGGTTGAGATGGCAGCAGTCTGAATGATTTTAGGAAACCTAGAAGTGCGGATCGCGAGAGGAATAGCCAGGGTCCTTGCGGCGACAACGTCCGGGAAGCTGCCGAGACTTGCACCCTGGTCCGGTGAGTCTCCTGCATTGGTCGGGCAAAGATTGGGAATCGAGATTGGTTTCGATACTCCCCGGGTTGCAGAGATCGGGGAAAAGGAAGAGGAAGATGAGTATCCAATTCCGGCGGCCAGAACGGTAGAGGAGGTGAACGGAGGAGGAGAAGTGAGAGAGGGGGCGGACGAGTTGCGGAAGTTGGAAGAGAAGTTGTGGAATTTGTTAATTTATTTCATTAAAGTGTATTTCTTTTTTTTATTTTTGCTGACATGGCGCTCGTCTTATTCCTTCTCGTGTGCTGGCCGTGCCACATAACATGGACTTGCCACGTCAGTTGACGGTCGTTGACGGAAATGACTAAAATCTAACGGCGTGTTATCCAAAACTCGGAATTCAATAGTTGGTGACGCCCTCCAGATAGCCTATACGTAGTATATACGCGAGTAATAACGCAATAGTTCGTGACAACTGAGGGTATTAGGCCATTACTTTATATCATATACAATCAAACTATCCACCCCCAACACTACCAAAACCGAATCATTATGTAACTTTAGAAAAAGAAAAAAAAACCACAATTCTATTGATTAATAAGTTAATGAAACCTCAATATTGACTAACCTACAACTTGATGAACTAAAAATTAGTGGACGTTTGGCTGATGGAATTGGATCTGAAAATTGACCCAAATAGTTTTACTAAAATTCTTAGTAGGCCGAGATTTAAAATCCAGTTCCAAAACCCAATTCCATAAACTAAACAACCACTTAATTAACCCAATATATATTAACTCATTATCCTCCTTTCCATATTCTCTGTTTGACATCTCTAGATGAAGACATGTTTTTTCATTATAATTAGTTTCCAACCAAATTGCCAATGTGAGAAGGTTTGAACTCAAAATCTCGTTCAAGTATAATCTGTGCTTTTATTTTAAGACCAGGAGCGGGCCGTCGAAATATAGGTAATATTTCTTTGGAATTTGATCATTTAATTTAATTTCATATCAAGTTAAACCTAATAATCATTCAGATGACAAAATAGCTTTCTCTTATTAGATCAGACGAACGGACTAAAACAAACACTAACACTAAGCCGGGGAGTGGAGACAAGGTAATGACATATTGGTTAAAGAGTAATATGCTTTAAATTTGGTCGAAATCACTGCTCTTTCGACGTGCAAACAACTTTCACCGAAAGTAAAAAAAAAAAAAAAAACATAGCTTACAATGGATATGCTTATTCTCTCTTGCTTTCATTGATTGATGAATGATGATGTCTATATTTAATTATTTTGGATCGCCGTTTTCCTCTTTTTATTCTATCATTGGATGCTTTGCCTTTCCTCCTTTCCCCCATTTTTTTTTTTGTTTGCATCTTCCCTATATAACTGCATGCATCTACATACATTATTACGTATACACTTTTAGGCTTTTTTAAGAGACACAAAGACATACGAAACTCCCTCTTTTTAAACAATCCCATGTTGATTAGGATTGGTAATCGTGCATGCATATGAGCTTATTCGATGGTTTGGTATTTCTGTTCCGAAAACACATATATATGACGTTTATTTGTAGCTAGCCTACAATTAATAAAGACACAACACTCCTACTTTCATTCGGTATGTCGTATAAATATTATAGGCATAGTCATGGCGCAATAACGCATGCGTTTACAGGATCTTACTGGCTATACGCCTATATCATATATTATTACTGGCTTTCATAAGTCTAATTAATATCTGTAATATTATAATACGTCGGCTATGTAATATTATAATACGTCGGCCAAATCTAAAATTTTAATTGTTTATTAGTTGTATGCTATTAATATACCTGGATTTTATTTTTTACTTAAATAAAAAATACTAGTGATATGATCAGGCGTCAAGTCTAAAACTAAGTTCTTCAGTAAAAGTGAAATGTATCACATAATAAAAGAGACTCGGTTAATTTAAAGAAATACAATATGAAAACAATGCAGAGGGTTTAACCTACATGCGCAAGATCCCACCAACAATAACACCCATGTAATAGAAGTGACATGTGTAGTCTGAAGGTGAGAAATCAACAACTACACATCTCCTTCAATGTCCACTTGAAAAAACTCAAATCTGAGGGACAAAACACACACATCTATAGTGAATAATTCAAGGACAGAAAATTGATTATACATATATGAAATATCAATCAGTCGTAATATTCACTATGATAGCGTTGCTTAAAACCAAACAAGTGACACTACCCACAACAAAGATTTATCTTGAATTGGGGGCTGCCAGGGGATGCTGAAGGGAAAGGATGAAGAAAAGAGGGAAATAGTTGAGGGTGAAAAATGAGGGATGAAAGAAAAATTTGTTTCATAATTGATGCTAGAACTAGTACAACATCATATAGCACTACAAGAAAATAGATTTTAACATCAGATTTTTTACAACGGACATAAATCCGTTGTTAGAAATACAGTCTAACAGCGGACAACAAACCAGTGTTATAGCAATTTCATTCAGGGGGGCACGAGAAAAAAAGAGTACAAACTTCTAGCTTATTGGCTTGAAGCCACAATGTGAAGGATTGATGCAAACTTTCTCAACACATCACAAAGCAAGTTCGTAGACTCTGAAACCCTATAATAGTACCAGACAAGAATAACGATCGTCTTGCTAGCACATGCACAACCGTATTCCCATATATATAAGCTAAAACGTTGATGGATATTGGATAGATGATAAATTTTAAATTCCTGAATTTTGAAAGCCACTTATGTTTTGCGTGGCTCTGATATGGGACTCTATATACACAATAAATTCATCTTCGTCCCTTCTCCATTAAATGTTTTGTTGCTATTATTTATTTCTCAATCAACACACACACATTTCACTTACTTCTGAGGATCATTTACCTATAAGACAAGTTTTCTTTTTCCCAAGCACTAATTGCGATTCTAACCTACTTTAGCTAGTTCCATATATGACACATAAAATATGATTCAATTAATAAATTGATAAGACGTGTTTTACGATTTAATGAATAATTCATGTTAAAAGAATTTAAAGTTAATCTTGTTAATACTCTAGTAATATTTTTATGTATTTTCTTGTTGAGATTTCATTATTCCCCCCCTCAATGCAAACCTCTCAAGGCCTAAACTCAAAAGATAAATTAGTTGAAATAGATGTTAGGATATTGGTGTTAAAACTAGTATCAAAGGATTTTTCACTTATTCTCTTCACCTTTGGGCGACAATTAGATGAATCTCACATTTACAAGGGACATGCGGAATATTAGGATTAAAGAACATCCAATCTGATTTGTAAAATATTTTTGTGACATAATGAACAACTCCAAAATTAAATACGTTTAAACTTAAATAAAGATATGATAAACGAATCTCCTAAAAAATCTTCATTTTTTACCCGAAATAAAATTCGCAAGACCTTAGACCCGAGCCGAAAAATATGTTATTGGAATGTTGTTAGAGTTTACACACTAAAACATGAAAAAAGTAGACACCAAAAGGATATTCGAAGAGGATATGGATTCTTGTGTTGAGCACTTGAGCCCATCCAATCCAAATGGCCACCGTTAGTCACCACCACCACCATTACAAATAAATAAAATGGAAAACAAAATGGAAAATAAATAAAATAAATAAAATAAAAAGTTATTCATAATAAAAAAAGCAGTGCCGCTTTAATAAAATAAAAGAGAACCCACCTCCAATTTGGTCCTGCCCTTTCGTTATATTCATTATTCCCACCCTCCAATTTCCCAAACTCATAACCTAGTTTTTTATAATTAATCTACAAAAAAAATTAAAAAAAAATAACTTATTGATTATTTATTGACACGTATAAATATCTGTTTTCCTTCCTAAATCCTAATCTCATTTCTTTTAGAACTCAATCTCCTCTCCTCTGTTTTATGTTTTTTGATTTCTCTCCCAATCTCAAACTCATCTATAAAGATCCAATCTCTGCAAACCCTTTTGATTTTTTCCAGATCAATATTCAATCCACCATTTCGATTGTTCCTTCTAATTATTCTTCCCCCGGTTATTCCTTCCTGGCCATGGCATTGTCCACCACAGGCTATGGCCAAATACCCTTCGACGAGGAGATGCAGAAGCCCAGCTACCGGCCGCCGTCGTCGTTCGACGACTGCATCGGCGACTCTGCTCAGCTTCCTCCGATCTTTCAAGAAAACCAAACGCCTCGCTTCCCTTGATGCCTTCCGTGGCCTCTGCGTCTTCGTAAGTTCTATTTCATCCCTTGCATTTCCCTTTTCCGTTACCTTTACCTTGCGTTTCTATTTCTGTTTGGCTGCTCAGAAAATTAATGGCGTCTCGTTCTTCCCCCTATTTTCCCGGGAAAAAACTGTTAATTTTGTTTCAAATTATTGTGTCCCAAATTCTTACTCATCGATTGCTAATAACTTATCACTAGTTAATCCAATTTCACCCAGAAAAGCAAATCTCCAGCTTATAATTATGTGAATCCAGGAGGATTCCAGATTCTCGCCGGCTCCGGTGCAGTTCTTCCTTTTCAGCTCCGACCTAATTTTTCGAATCGAATTCGATCGGTCGATCATTCCATGAAAAGAAGCATTTGCATTGCAATCTCGTAAAAAACAATTTACAGGCACAAAGCACGATGGCTCGAATCTTGATATGTTATGAATCCTCTTCGCTACGATGACGAGATCCTAACCTCAAGCTAGTCCGGTAGATGAAATCCAAGTTGTTACTATTTTTATCTTCTAATTGCGATTTTACCGTGCGATTAACGAGGGTAAAACAAGGTTAATAATATATTTTAACATTAAGTAAATCATTATATATAGTTGTTGGACGGCGTAATCCTAAGCAAACTCCAAATCCTAAAGTTAGCTGCCGGCAGTCCCGTTATGCGGCAAACGGAGGCAATCTCTGTTAGCTCTGGACCAATCGTCACGTGCCATGTCTGCACACTTAACAAACAGAAACATTCGGCGTTGGAAGAGACGTTTTCCGTCCACAGTTTAATTACCCCCTTCTCACCCAATCACCTCCCTCCACGTGTCAACCCGTTTTCCCGGGAATCTTTACTAAAAATCAAACAGATCCCTTTTCGCCAAGTAAAACGAAAGAGTAGAAAATGCCGAATTCGCGCCGTCGATTGTATCGATCTGTTGGGACGATTTCGAGCTCCGATCATGGCGGAGGAGATCGTTCCGTTGCTCGAGCAACAGCCGGAGACGTGCATGACAGTTCCGAGGATCCGTTCCCTGGACGTTTTCCGCGGCCTTTGCGTCTTTGTAATGTCCAATTTTGGCAGCTTTTTTACTCTTAGCTTTGCTTTACTCTTTAGGTCCATAGATCGATTGCTGATTTGGGATTCCGTTTTTTCTTTTTGCTTGCAGCTGATGATGGTGGTTGATTACGGGGGTTCATTATTCCCAATCATTGCTCATTCGCCGTGGAACGGGCTTCACCTGGCGGATTTCGTGATGCCCTTCTTCCTTTTCGTCGTTGGCGTGTCGATTGCGCTTGTCTACAAGGTAAAACTTCACTACTACTGCTTCTAGCACTACCGTTAAAGAAGGAAAGTTTCAATCTTCCTTTTTTGGGGTTTACAGAAAGCACCAAACAAAACTGAAGCCACATGGAAGGCTGCGGGTAGAGCGGTTAAGTTATTCTTGTTAGGCATTCTTCTACAAGGTAATTTGACGCATACCCATGTCACTGTTCTTGTGTAATTATCTAAAAATGGATAAACAATTGTAACTGTTGTGTGGTTGTTGAGTTCAGGTGGGTTTCTTCATGGGCTGAATTCACTAACCTATGGCGTCGACATGGAAAAGATACGTTTTCTGGGAATTTTGCAGGTAATACTTTAATCAATATGAATACAGCCTTCTGTATTTAGCTTATGCATGTGGATTCTTAAAGTTTTGTTGGTCATGATTCAAGCCAGAGAATATCAATTGGGTACTTTGTTGGGGCTGTTTGTGAAATCTGGCTTTCGCGTAGAACAAGAAGAGAGATTGGGGTTTTGAAGAGCTATTACTGGCACTGGTAAGGTTTAATGCTTTTTCAGTTCTCCTATAATTAGCAGTCTTCTATTTTTCGATTGATCGAAGGGCTTTCGATTATCCAGGGTTGCTGCATTTGCGCTTATTGCTGTGTATCTCGGTTTATTATATGGCGTCTATGTTCCAGACTGGCAGTTTGTAAATGATGCCAATATATATACGGTGAGAACATGCTCAAACTCCTTGCTGAAATAGCTTATGATTGGTGATCAACTGAACTTCGTCTTCTGATGCATTACTTGTTACCTTGAAACACAGGTGAATTGCTCTGTTAGAGGTGATGTTGGTCCTGCTTGTAATTCGGCTGGAATGATTGACCGTTATGTTCTTGGTATCAATCACCTGTATGCTAAGCCTGTTTACAAAAATCTCAAGGTATACCTAGTAGAGAAAACTTTTGGTTACGCTTTATTATGTCGTAGATAGATTGAATAACAATGATCTTGATGGTCAGGAATGTAAAATGTTGAGGGATAAATCCCTTCCAGACGATGCTCCTTCATGGTGCCATGCTCCCTTTGATCCGGAAGGCCTTATCAGGTATCCACTCTGGTTTCGTTCTTATTTTGCAGTTACTTGGTTCCTATAAAAATGCGGCATGAATTCTCTAACATTATGATCCATGTCATCAGCTCCATAACAGCTGCAGTAACTTGCTTAATCGGACTTCAGTTTGGCCATGTTCTTGCTCATTTGCAGGTTGCTTTATAACTTATTCTCCACCCTTGTACTTGCTCTGTCATTAAACTCTTGGTAGTCATCCAATGTTATCATTTCTGCACTAATTATCGTAATGGTGGTACTCAGGATCACAAGGGACGCCTGGAGAACTGGTGTGGTTTCTCGGTTTTTTTGCTTGTGCTCGGGCTGTTCCTCGCCCTTATAGGTATGTACAGTATCATGATCTGTTTATCGTGTTTAGCACGGGTAGCTTGTTTCTTAAGTTAATCACTTTTCCATCTCAGGTTTCCCCATCAACAAGCCTCTTTATTCAATCAGTTACATGTTGATCACTTCTGCCACAGCAGGCATCACGTTTTGCGCATTGTATCTGTTGGTAAAAAGATCACGACTTTATTACTTCTCTAATTCAACTCGAAATGCTGGTTCAATGATTGTGTTCTTATGACACGATGTATATCTATGAGCAGGTTGATATATACGGATACAGATGGGCGACCTTACCGTTGGAATGGATGGGGAAGCATGCCTTGAGCATCTTCATCATCGTATCTTCCAACTTAGCCGTCATAGCAATTCAAGGTTTCTACTGGAAATCGCCAGAAAACAACCTGGTAACTGTTCCTCCTAAGTTCATCAGTTCATCTGTCTACTTGTTCCAGCCATTAACATGAGCTCTGCTGTTACATTCGTTTTGAAGCAGATGAACTGCATTGTTTCACTCTTCGTGCATCGATGAGAACATCGGATTACACTCGGGTGCTTCTGTGATTCTCTGCCCGAAGAGTTTCTCTAACGTACGGCGATGAATGGTGGTGTGGTATTTGATCCAGCTACGCCTTTGTCATTAGGGAGAAAGACAGTTATGATGATATAAAGCCAGATAACCGAACTCTCTCTGATCCTTTTGAGGCCGGTTTTAGTAAAAGATGTTAGTATAAAGACTCTAGCTTTAAGCCACCACTTGGTCTAAAAAGTATTACTCGGACTGCAACAGAATGCTATAATTCTGTGGAGGAGGATTTGATCGGCAGTTTCCACCGATTCTTGTACAGAAACAGAGGGGAAAAAACACATTCATGAAACTTGAGAATCATTTCCTAGCCTAAGTTTTAAACAATCAAACAAAGCCTATTTAGGCTTTTTTGAACTAGTCTTATCAGTTCAATACTTCAATAGCACATTGAAATTATTATCTATATCTTTTACTGACACAGTCGGTGAGTTTTTGATCGAGTTGATACTAGAAAACTGTATGTCTGTCTTGGTTCAACTTTTTGACATAGATAGATAGCTCCGAGGGAGACGATAGATAACAAGCACAATTAGCAAGGAAAATCAGGTTCCAATGCAAGAGATCAAGTCTACTACCATAATCACTTTTCGGAGGTTATTCACGGTCATAACATGGACGACCTTTTTACCTAAATGTTGAACCCTTTTAACATGTCATATAAGTTCAATTGAAGTAAATCATAGCGCTTGGGATAGTAAAATTCAAAATGTAAGACGACTTGAAAGCATTGAGCAAACACAACAACAACAAAATTCAAAATCGTATCAATTCCCTCCATTCATCTCCTCAAACTTAACAGATCACGGATACCTAGCCTTATAATTCTTCCAAACTTGGTCAACACTCTTACCAAGCAACTCCTTGAAATAGTCATCCGAGTAACCATTCTTCATCTTCCTATTAAGCTCCCCAACAAACCCTTCCTTAAACCCCACGCAATACTCCAAAAACCTAGCTGTAACATCATCCCCTTGGTCCCACCTCTGACCGTCCCCCGGACGGGCCCACCCAATCACAGTCTCCAACCGAGCCTTCATCCTCACATAATCCGCAATCCCACTAACCAACCCAACCGGAGCCTGACCCATACCATTCCAAGCCCATACCTTCACCAACTCGTTATACAACATCCCAGTAAACTCCCTCTTCAGGTTTCCCGCAGAATAGTTCCCAATGTACTCCGCACTAATCGCGATCCTGTTGTCCACGTGGTAAACCATCTGCTTCATGTCCTGAATCAACAACTCGATTCTCCGATAATCCTTCCGGTCACCGTCAGAGTTGGTCTGGTGGAGGGTTTGCCATATGAAGTTGGTTGCCGACTCCATCTTGCGGCTGGCGTAGCTCTTCCCGATCCGACGGATGAAGCGTTGGACGCCTATGGAGGTGTTGGGGGATGTGATTGTGATTGGGAACTCTATACCGTGGGTTGATGGGATTGATGATAGTGAGATTAATGCTACACAATTGAGGATGGTTAGTAGCAAAATGGGACGAAATGTGACTGTTAACATTTTCTCTTTTCAGAAGACTCTGTTTTTGTGAGATTTAAGGATGTGGTTGAGTTGGTTTTATGTGTAGTGCTATTTATAGGACATAATTTGGCGAGATTTGTTTTAATCCGTTTGTTAAAATTATAAGCATATTAAGTACTGATACTAGTGATTAGCGTACGCACGAACACGACAGCATCCGTAATGTTGGATATCTGTGTTCCACAATGTAAACAAACATAGGAATAGTTTATTAGCCGTTTGATAAAAAATTGGGTATCTTTTTTGCTTTTGATTTTATTTAATTTATGTATTTTGTATTTGGTTTTGAAAGTGAATGACATATTTAGCAGTGCAGGTCAAAATGAGAATAAAGTGAACTAATTTTTCTTTACATTTTACAATGGTGGATTAGGGTACTAATAGATGTGACAAATAGGTTGATAGTGGGCATCTATTTTTATTACTTTTTAGCATATTCTAATTTGATAAACTTCACAATTAGGTGATAGTGGTTGTTTTGTATTTTTTCGGTGCGAATCTCTCGTGAAAATAAATTTAATTTTTTTGTTTGTCTGAGGTAGCTTCCGAGGGAGAACAAGATATAACTATACATTCAAGATTTGAGGGCCGTCAAGCCGTGAGGTTTAGCAATCTCCGGGTTTGGAGAAAGTTTAGAGTTTGTCGACTGTTGAGCCACATAATGGGTCACGCTATTTGCCTATCGGGGCACAAAAAGCGAAGATCATGACAGGTTGACAGGAACCAACAGATGTCGCAATGAGTGCGTCGCTGCCTTGATGAAGGAAAGACATATTGTGGACCATTAATTATTTATATAAATAATTTAATTCAAGACATAAAGCATTTTGGGTCGATGACTGTGAGATGGAAGGTAACAGTTGCATGGCAATGTACAATATCATTCTTGCCATTTATATTACATTATAGTTGGTATACAAATTTATGTGTCGACTGTGGATTGGTGACTTTTGATCATGAGCGAATCTCAATCGTTATTCACTACAACAGAACACCCTTTTTGCGACGAAGACATTGGTCGCAAAAAGCCTAAAAGTGCGTTGCAAAAGGTATTTGTGACGAAATTTTTTATCGCAAGGTTTCGTCGGCAAAACCCGGTCGCAAAAGCATCTTTGCGACGGAAGTTCAAAATTGGTCGCAAATAGCATACACTCCGCGACGGGTTAATTGGTCGCAGAAAAAGTGCATATCGCGACCAACACTCTGGTCGCGAAAAGCCATCTCTCTTTGGCGACCAATGTATGGTCGCAGATAGTCTAACTCATTTGCAACCAGTTTATTAGTCGCAATATATGAACCTCATTTGCGACCAATTTTTCGTCGCAATATATCTAACTTATGGGTCACCAAATGATATAGTTATTGTGACCAATTCACTGGTCACTGGCTCTCTAACCTTTTTGCAACCAATTCTCGGTTGTAGATTTGCTCACTCTTTTGTTTTCCAATTACAAACCCAATTCCAACAATAATAGATTCACAAAATAGATAAATAGCTCCAATGAGTCATTACATAACATCATATAATATATATTATATAATAACAATTCAGAAGAGAATTCGAACATATTCATTCGTTACATAATATCACATGGAACCCAATCCAAAAGAACTAACACATATTGAGTTACGATAAATTTACTTCAACCATCCAAGTAGTAAATGTGATCGTAAGTGTTCTTTAACAAAATAAATCTACTTCAGCCACCCAAGTAGGCCTCCTTCAATAGATGATCACGAACCTGAAAGTAAGAGTTCATATAAAAACATAAACAAAAAACGTATTAAAACTCAAGAATGCACAACACACCAATAATCAAAAGGAAAACTTAAATTTGATATATGGAAAGACTACATAGGAATTCTTTCTCAGAGTCAGAGATGCATATAGTCAGAAAGAGATGCTAACTGAACCAACAAGAAAGGAAGTTCAAGCTTCAATACTGCTGCTGCCAGCAAGTTGCATCATGAAAATCGAAGTAATGCAACTAGAATAAAAAGAAAGGTAGTAACTATGAGGCAAAATATGTTAAATGAGAGAAAGTTCATGGACAAGGGACATCTTTATTGGCACCAAGATTGTCCTCAACAAATTTCATAAAAGATTTAACTCCTTCAACATATCGAATGCTAAATCTCCTTTCTCTCATCCATGTTTTATCCATCCTAATTCAAGATGTATGACTTACTTAGCTGACTACTAATTTCGTAATGATAAGTTAATCAAAGCATGCAATTGGTTAAGTACATATAGTAATGACTAATGAAAGCAACATATATAGATCCCATGATGGTGGTGACGAAGATGGCTACTTGAAAGATCCATTAAATCATGCATTCAAAGATGGAAGAAGAAGAAGAGATGTCTAGGAAGGAGTGAGGGTCAAATTAATTAACACATATGCAATTAACACATCTTTTTAAAACATTGGAAGAAATGCCTATCTCTTACTAATTTGCAGATTAATTTTTTTATGAATGGTGAAATCTATACAAATATGAACATTCAAACCAATTACAAAAGGAAGAAACAAAAGCTTTCTTCCACCCACCATCTGTACCCAGCAGGAAAGCAAAAGAACTGCCCATAAAATCCAGCAACAGAACCCCCCCAAACAGGACAAAACGCCTATACCCCCAAAAGAACAAACCAAAACCTAAAGAGGCCAAACCAAAAACCAAGCCTCTGGATCAAAATTGGCGTAAAAAACTCCTACAGAAAGAAAACAAAACAAAAGCTCCAGTGAGCGATTCAAGATTAGCATTAAAGGATTAGTGTATATATGACTTTTAACCAGAAATGCCTCTCTATTAAAGGAGAACATGCTCCTTTAGCCAGAAAAGAGATTCACATCCTACTTGTTGCCCTAAGGTGTCATTAATTCATACCGTATAAACTGGCCTCAAATCCTTCTCATCACAAACAGCAAAACATTATCTCCCTTGAGTCAAAACAAGTCTTCTGGTTAGTCTAAAGTTAAGGGGGTAAAAGACATTGATGCCTCTAGAAGAAAGGTAAAAAGTAGAAGGGTTGGTGATGAGAGCAAAGATTGAAATTAGAGCTTTGATTTCAGCATTTTCTAAAGCTATAAGGGTTAGAATGCGAAGGAACAAAAATACTTACAGTTGAAGAAGGAGCGACGACTCCAATCGAAGCACCGTCAACGAAAGCTTAACCTCGATCGATGACCTAGAAATCTGTCAGTAGAAGAATAACATATCAGTGAACCCTAATCCAAACTAAGAACGTCAGGATGAAGGAGCAACGACACCTAAACTACTATTACCGCCAATGAAAGAGCAATGAAACCGACGACGCTAAGATGCGCCGCCGATGGTGGTTTCCGATAGAAAGGAACGGAGGTCTAGAGTGTTCTATTTTTCTGGATGAATGTTCTATTTTTTTGGATGAAAGGTCTGAAGTTCTTTTTACTTTTGGGTTAATTATTGTGGTGAGAGAGTGTTAATGCAATAAGGCGCGACAAACTACAAATATTTGGCGCTGAAAGGAAATCATCCATCCCGCCCGAGGAACACAGTCAGCAACGCTTGTCTGGTTGCAGAAATATAATATTGTTCTGCGACGAAAGGATTCGTAGCATAAAGTCGTAACATTCCGCAACTATACTTTGCGTCGCAAAACGTAAAAAATAGTCACAAAAAATGAATTTTTACGGAACCCGTTGATAATATCCTTCTTGCGACGGAGATATATTCTTGGTCGCAAAAGATAGACTATTTGCAACGGAACACTTAATTCCTGTTGCAGATTATCTTAATTTTTGTAGTGATTAAGGCTTTTTTTCCGCTATTCGCTCCGGTTTGCTTAATTTTACAATTTGCTTACTCGCTACACTACAAGAAAATGCCCTTTTAGTCACGGTTCTTTAGTCACGGTTTTATGAAACCGTGACTAATTAGTCACGGTTTCTAAAGAAACCGTGACCAAATTGTTGACCCAATCCAGGATTGCCACGCTGGCGATCCGCCACCACCAACCCTTCCTCCATCACCTCCGGACTCCACCGCTGCCGCCAACTCCACCGCCGTCCTACACATGACCACCGCCGAGAAGAATCCTCCAGAGGTCGAAGCCTAAGACGTCCAGGTCTCCACCTCCGTAGCTGAATCGTCCCGATCTGGTCTCCTCCGCCGCAGATCTAGTCTCCTCCGACTCTCCTCTTCTCCAAATCACATCTACGACATCGATTGGGACGTCAGCCTCGTTGGTGGTCCTCGTGGCTACTCCGGCGAGTCTCCTGGTCGGATGTCGTCGATCTTCAATCGGAGACAGCGACGATGATTTCAATCGGAGAAGACAAAGGGCGTCGATGCAATTTTTGGAAAGTTTGGGGGGTCTGTTTTATAAATGTAATTATTTTATTTTCAAATTAATTAAAATTGTAATTTGTATTATTTGAAACAAATTAATAAATTAATGACCTATTAGAAATCCTGTAAAATGGAGTGACTAGTTTGCATAACTGAAAGAGTTGAATTGGGACCTTTTGTTAACTGTCTAAGTTTTTGGATCACTTTGCATAACGGAAGGAATTGAGGGTTTGGTTCTACAATTCTAGAAAATTACAAATGTAGTCACTGAAATATTGCTATTTGGTCACTATAATTAGTCACGGTTTTTGTACAGAAACCGTGACTAATTTTATCACGGTTCCTTAAAGAACCGTGAGTAATATTAGTCACGGTTCTTAAAGAAACCGTGACAAAATTAGTCACTGTTTCTTTAAGAACCGTGACTAATATTACTCCCGGTTCTTTAAGGAACCGTGACAAAAAAATGTTAGTCACGGTTTACTTTGAAACCGTGACAAAAAATGCTCATTATAGTCATGGTTTCTGAAACTGTGACTAATTTTTTTAGTCACGGTTAAAACCGTGACTAAAAGGGTAAAAACCGTGACTAAAAGTGTATTTTGTTGTAGTGCTACATTAGTAACACCTTCTCACTCCAATTGGAGTTCTGTCAAAAGTTTGTTCACTCTATCGGTCTGTTTTCCAACGCCACCTCACTCTTCCTCCTCCTTTTTTTTTAGATTAGGTGATCTTGATTTTCCGTGAGAGAGCTCGACAAAAGAACGTTGTTAAGGCTTTATAAGATGTGAGAAACTTCATCGCACTGGGCTTGATGGTAAGCCATTTTTTACCCAAATGATTTCTTTTTGGATCTTTGTACTTTTGGGCCTGCTGATAGTTGGGCTACGATCTACGGCCTATCACGTGAATAGGAAAATACACAATAGGCCTCTTGCTAGTAAGCATATCAGCTAAATAAACAAATTGCCAAAACCAGATGGAAGAAATTCTAACAAATTTGTCTACAATGGCAAGGAAAAATCAAATTATGGAATTAGCTTTAATTTTTTTCAATGTAAAAAAAAATATTTAATGTGTTTACTTGAAATAAATTTTTGGGTCAACGTACTCATTATCACTAGTCATTATATTTCCTTATATTGGCCGATGCGGATTTCCTAACAAATGAAATGTATATACTCATCTCATCTCCCTATAAAAAATCAAATTTTCTTCTTAGGAAAAACTCAAACTTCACAATTTTATTAAAAAACCATGGCTAGTCAAGACAGACTTCTTGATTCTAAGATCTCAACAGTCCTTCTACTTTTGTCCCTATTGTCTGCTATTCTAAACACGACAGGTAATTTCAATATGTTCTCCTCTCGTCTTTTTAGTTTCTACAACATAAATCGAGCTAAATGATAAAATTCTATCTCCACACATCTTATTAATGTTTAAGTTTTTTATTTTGGTTGAAGTTATGGCTTGTTTCAAACTGATCACCTAGTCCAATAAAAGGAGGTGGTTTTGTTGTTGGAGTGTATTCCAAGACACCTCGTATGAAAGAGTGTTGGGGGTAGTAATTAGTTCTCAAGCGATTATCAAGGGATACTCCGGGTATTGTGAGTGTACGTATCGAGGAAAATTTTCCTGCCAAAAGTGTCTGTCCCTCTGTCGTGGAGTCAGTGCGGTATTTATAATCTTGCCATTTGTAGACGTGGTCTACTCTGATTAGCTTTGTGCCTTAGGCAATTTAGATAGTCCGCATAAGCTACTCAGATGGTGCTACGTTGCCATAGTATCATCGAGGAAATCCTAGACAGCTAGAATTTTTGTGTGTAACTCTTTCACTCCTTGTTGGGCTATTGCTGGGCGCTTAATGTGTAAGAAGACAATTCGTCCCTAAGCAGTTTGACAAAATCGCCTAACTTGTTGACCTTGAGACCTCACTTGTTGACTTGTTATGGTTGCTTTGGAAACCTCCATCCTAAACCCTAATGTTATTTTTTAATTTTATCATCGTTTATTAACGGTTGTATCTAATTGGTTCGATTTTTTGTACAATAAATCAGAGGGCAAAATCGGCATATCATATGGAATGCTTGGAGACAACCTACCACCGGCAACCGAAGTTGTATCCCTCTACAACCACTACAACATTCGCCGGATGCGGATCTACGACCCGAACCCGGACGCCCTCCGAGCCCTAAACGGATCCCGCATCGACCTCATCGTCGGCGTCCCCAACGACCAACTCCAAGCAATTGCAATCAACCAAGGCGCCGCCGATGCCTGGGTCCAAATCAACATCCTCAACCACCTCCCCGGCGTCCGATTCCGTTACATCGCCGTCGGCAACGAAATCACACCCACAAGCCCATTCGCCAAATTTCTCTATCCAGCAATGGTCAACATCCAGAACTCAATCAGCCGCCATCCGGCGGCCAAACATATCAAAGTCTCCTCCGCATTCATCTACGGCGTCATCGGAGTCTCCTACCCGCCGTCACAAGGCCAATTCAACAAAGATTACTGGCCAATCGTTGAACCAATTCTCAAATTCTTGATCAAGAACAGATCCCCTCTGCTCCTGAACGTGTACCCGTTTTTCGCCTACTTTTTCAATCCGGGTCAGGTTAGATTGGACTATGCCCTGTTTACTGCCCCGCCCGGTTTGGTACCTGACCCGCCGCTGAGCTACGGGAATCTGTTCGACGCGATGGTGGACGCGGCCTACTCTGCTTTGGAGAAGGCAGGGGCAGGGGATTTGACGATTGTGGTGGCGGAGACAGGGTGGACGACTGCCGGCGCCGGGAATGCGACGACGGTGGAGAATGCGAGGCTTTATAATAACAATTTGGTGAAACATGTGAAGCGAGGGACGCCGAAGAGGCCGGGGAAGGAGATTGAGACCTATTTATTTGGGTTGTTTGACGAAGATTTGAAGTCGCCGGAGACGGAGAAGCACTGGGGTTTGTTTACTCCGGACAAGAAGCAAAAGTATCCGATTAACTTCACAACATGAAAAATTGAAAATGGCAATTGTTTGCATAGTTTTTGTGCGGTAAAATACTTAAAAAGTCTCGAAATGATAGATCGAAACTTATAATAAAAATTTTAAATTTGTTACAATGTAGTTATATTATTATGAAACGTGTTACAGATTAGTCCTAATGACGCATTTGTGTATTTTTTTTAATCCATTTTACCACATCATCGTAAAAAAAAAAAATTCAACAATCTCAGTTTCATATATAAATCTCAACTCATCTAACTTACAAATTTTGGTTCAAAACTGAATCTAGTAAGTCAGATTGATTTAATTTTAGATATCAATGCACGGTGATGTGACCAAATAGCTGGAAAAGTACATCGATAACGTCACTTGGACTACTTCGTAACCCGTTTTTAGTAGTAGGACCACTTTGTAACAGATTAAAATTTTAAGATAAGTTTGTAACTCGGTTTATAATTTCGAAAAGTATTAAGTATTTTAATTATTTGGTGCCCACTTTATTCTGAGTGGCTTATACATAATTAGCTACCACTTATTATAATCTTTGTAGCCCTAATTACATAATCAGTTTAGATTAACCGGATACTTGAGTTGTTTATTAACTCCAAAAAGCCCAAAATGTTTCTCCAACTCGGGGTTCTTATTCTCCTCATCGAACATCGCGAAAATATATGTCTCAATTGGTCCATTAGGTCGCTTTGGTGTCCCTCTCTTGACATGTTGGATTAGATTATTGATATAAATCCTTGCATTGTCGGTTGACGTTGCAGGGCCACCTCCAGCCGTTGACCAGCCAGTCTCTGATACAACAATGTTTAGACTCCCCATCCCTGCTTTTTCCAAAGCGGAGTAAGTGGCATCCAACATCGCATCGAAAAGGCTATTATAGCTACGTGGGCCATCTTGTACTAGTCCCGATGGAGCAGTGAAGAGAGCGTAATCACGTCGGATCTGAGCCATGTTGTCGCGGTAGCTGAAGAATGGGTATAAGTTTAACAGTAACGGTGAGCGATTCGCTGCTAAATGGCGGAGGATTGGGTCCAGAAGGTTTCTGTATTCTCCCCTGAAAGTAAAGAAACGATGTTCCATAGTTAGACATTATGTTGAATTTTTTTAAAAAATAAACATAGAACTGAACTACTAAAAAAACTTAACAATTCCACCTACTTGAAAGACCCTTGGGAAGGCGGGGAAGACTGGCCCATGATCCCGTAATCAAAGGCCGTAGAGACTTTGATCCGCGACCCCAGGTTGGCCGAGTTAATAGCAGTTTGGATATTCTGGATGGCTCGGACTAAAAACGGGGCATACCGGTTGTCACCAGGCTGGACCTCGTTCCCAACCGCAATGTACCTGAATCGAACATTACCATAGTTCACAACATTGTTACGTACCCACGAGTTCGCATTCGCCTGACTAGCCGCAACAAACTGGAGTCGATCATTGGGGACACCAAGGATAAGCTCGATGTTGGTGCCACGGAGGGCCTGGAGGGCAGCAGGGTTAGGATCATAGAGCCGCATCCTTCGAATGTTGTTTTGGTTGTATAGGGCTATAACCTCCGGTGGTGGTGGGACTCTGCCTAGCATCCCGTAGCACACTCCGATTTGGGCAATTGTAGTGTCGAGGCTTGTAAGCAGAAGCAGAGCCATGAGCATCATAGCTGTTGAAAGCTTTGGAGAGGAATCCATGGTAGGTAGATAAGATGAATGTAGCTTAAGCTTGTGTGTTTTGTTGAGAGGGAAATGTGGGGGATTTATAGGATGGGAAAGGGATGATGCATGATGCTATAGGGTTGAATGGACAAGTAAGTGAGTACGTGGGAAGCGAAGACTCGTAAGCCGACCGTAGAGTTTGATTTATAAGGGAAAGAGATGTAACGGATGACTTGGAATTATGTGCATATATATATACTCTTCCACGCCATTGAGAGTGTGTTGTTGACGAAATTGCTATAGAACTAACGTAACTGCGGATTTCTAGTATTCGGTCGAGACTAATAAGAGTCATGTGAGTGATAAGATTGATCATGACTTTTGGAATTTGGCAGTACACTAACATAACGTTATCCTTCAAATTAATTACTAGATTGGCTGCCATGACTTTTCGTGGCGGCTTTCCACAAGTTTGAAACTTTCCAACATTCCTTATTTTTTCCAATACGTAGTAATCTATCCATAATATATTGGTTGCCTAAAGCCTATTGATACAACGACCTATCAATCTGTCGCAAATAGTATTTGCTACAACAAATTACTATGAAAAATAGTGATTATCGTTGCATAACATCAACTATTTGTTATTGTATTTTCATGCCGTTGTAATTTACAGTAGGTAAAAATAATTTTTTTTAAATGGATCAAATTTATCCGTCATTTATGAAATTTCATTATGTGACTATGAAATTGGTCACAAACCTGTATGTACGACAAGTCAATGGTGACAAATATATCTCAGGCAACAGTTAAAACAATCGTCAATGGTTATCATTTTGCGATGCTATATGCGTGTAGGGAACCAAAGTTTATTTCACCTCTTATTTAGCTGCCACTTATTGTTAGCTTGCAGCATAACTACTGCTACACATTGAGTTTAGCTTAATTGGATACTTGCGTTGTTTCTTAACGGTAAACAACCCAAAGTGTTTCTCCAACTCTGGGCTTTTATCTGCTTCATCGAACATTGCAAAAATATACGTCTCAATTGGCTTATTCGGTCGCTTCGGAGTCCCTTTCTTGACATGTTGGATCAAGTTGTTATTGTAAATTCTAGCATTCTCCACCGTTGTTGATGGACCACCTCCGGCTGTTGACCAACCTGTCTCTGACACCACGATATTCAGACTCCCCATTCGCGATTTTTCTAGAGCAGAGTAAGTTGCGTCCAACATTGCGTCAAACAAGTTACTGTATCTAAGTGGCGGATCAGGTACCAAACCCGGTGGAGCAGTAAAGAGTGCATAATCACGTCGAATCTGACCCATGTTGTCACGGTAGCTGAAAAATGGGTACATATTTAGCAGCATCGGTGACCTGTTTGCCGCTAAATGACGCAAGATTGGGTCCAAAAGATTCTTGTACTCGGCCCTAAAAGCAAATTACGGGTTAGAATCTAGAAGACACTAAGTCGATTTTAAAAAAAACGGGTCGATCTGCTGAAATACATAATATCAATTTGACCTACTTGAAAGACCCTTGGGAAGGTGGGGAAGACTTGCCCATGATCCCGTAATCAAACGCCGTGGAGACTTTGATACGTGATCCTAGCTTGGCAGAGTTGATAGCGGTTTGGATGTTCCGAATGGCTCGAACGAGGAATGGAGCATATCGGTTGTCACGGGGTTGGACCTCGTTCCCAACAGCAATGTATCGGAACTGAACATTATTGGCATAGTTGACTACATTGGTTCGGACCCATGAATTAGCGTTAGCCTGGCTGGTTGCAACGAATTGGAGTCGGTCATTGGGTACACCGAGGATGAGCTGGATATTGGTGCCTCGAAGGGCCTGAAGGGCGGCTTGGTTAGGGTCGTAGAGTCGCATTCTTCGGATGTTGTTTTGTTTGTATAGGGCTATGACTTCCCGTGGAGGTGGCACTCTGCCTAGCATCCCGTAGCACACTCCAATTTGTGCACCTGTTTGAGATGAGATCATAGGATAGTGAAACAATTTAGTATATGTTGCTTGCTTGATTTGGATTTTGACTTTGAATTTGTCAATTTTGATTGAAGTTGAGAGTTTGAATATGTCATTTTTTAAGGCCAAATATCCTATGATGGCACCACCTTTTAGCTTATTACAAGTATATACAAGAAAATAACATAACCTAAGATGTTATTGGACTTTTGAAAATTACAAGAATAACACGACCTTCGTGGTCTAATTTTGAAAATGTTATTCCGTTATTATTTTTCCAAAAATAGTCCGCCTTAGACTGACGAAGCTATCCGATTGTATAAAATATCCTGATTTGCAGCTTATGTGCCAATTAATTCTATAATTTTATCAAAATAAAAATCAATTATATAATTTTTGTAACGACTAAGGCCAAAGTTCCACAACAAAATCTTCGATATTAATATTGGTGTTATTAGAACTCAAACAAAGTAATTTTTCGTTCAAATTACTCAAATTGTTAAGAGAGAGTTGATAACCAATTTGACCTCATTTTCTTAATTAGTGATCACAAAAAGTGTAGAATCATAACCGTACAATATAATACGATCAATTTAACCAGAAATGATATAGAAAAGTAGCAAATCATGATAAGAGATTAAGGATGTAATAAAGATATCCACAAACCTGTAACATCAAGGTTGGCAAGTAGTAACAGAGCCATTAGCAGCACAGCTGTTGAAAGCTTGAAGTAATTAGGCGATTGTGAGGAACCCATCATGTTTGTTTTGCACCATAGAGATTCAGTCTTATAAGCTTTATATAGAGCTGAGCAACAGACGGCCGGTCTATCAATTTTGATATGTTCTTTCATGATAACGTGGGAAGTAATTAATTGATGGATGACTCGTAATTAATTAAGTGGTCCGACTAGTTTATTCTACAAGGACGTAACCTAACCGACGACTTGGAGTTATTTGCTACTCTTTCACGCTATAAAGAGTGTCTTGCAGCTTGCTGACGAAATTTATGAGCCTGCCCGGAGGAGACTTTCTCTGGCCGTCATCTAACGATAACGGCCCATTTTTTATGAACATGTAGATTTTAAAGTTTTTTTTTATAATAATATTTTTGCTCCTTGGAGAGACCATAATTTATCCGTTCATTAAAATAAAAATATTAAAATTTGGTGTTATCGGTAAGAAATAACATTATAGATTTAGAACAAATATATCTAACCAGCGTCATGTACTTTACTGGGAGCGACCTAGTCACTGTGACGATTATGGAGTGTAAATCAACATAATTAAGCTTTAACACTCCACTTAATTAAAATTTCATTCTTATTTAATTAAAGATGAAATTTACACCTACAAGAAAAATGAGAAAGTTTCCTCAAACACTTCACTTAAAACAAAACTTCTTTTTGTTGACTATATACAAAACTCAATTACAAGAAAAATTAGTCAAGACCATGACGAGATTCGAATTGAGGTATTGTTTAGATATTTAATGATAGGGTGATAATATCAGTTTTAAAGATAAGGTTGAATTACATAATAGAACAAATACCGTCTACTCAAATATCATAATTCATCGACATCAAAACATCCAACATTAATAACAACGAAACATGATTTCCTTATCGATTTTAGTACTTATAACGGTAAACAAGTGATCACAAGCTACACTCTCGATTCATGTAGCATCATTAGTTTACTCGGAGGGTGCCCTAAGATATTCGTCCATACTTAGCCTTATACTCACGCCATATCTGATCAACATCCTTCCCAAGCAAGCTCTTAAAAATCTCATCACTATACTCATCCTTCATCCTCTCATTCATCTCCCAAACAAACCCTTTCCTCAGCCCAACACAATAGCCCAAAAACCAGGCCGTCACCTGACCTCCTTCGGCCCAATGGGCCCCCACGTCTCTCTTCCCAGCCCAATATCTCCGCGGCCCAAACCCAGCCTTCACCATCACATACTCACCAATCCCTGACCGGAGTCCTACCGGCGCTTTCCCTCGTCCGTCCCATCCCCAAACGTACGCCATGTACCGGTAAACCAACCCGGCGAATCCGAACTTGACGTCTCCGCCGGTGACATTTGCCAAACACTTCGCTCCAATGTGGAATTCGTAGTCAGATTGATAGAACCCGACCTCGTTGGTGTCGCCGTCAATGACGGCGGTGACGTTCTGGACTGGTTTCCGGCGGATGGGATCGGGCTGGTTGAAGATCTTGAATATGAAATTTGAAGCGGCTTCCATTGTATCTTTGGTGTACTGTTCTCCGACTTGGGAGGAGAAGAGGGCGCCGCCTTGGGTGTTGCCGGCTTTGTTGATGACGGTGTACTCTGTCGCCGTCGGCGTTGCTTGTGTTGCAAATAACAATAACGGGAGGAAAACGAGAGGGGAGAAATGGGTAATTTCCATTGTTTATTTTGCGAGAGGCTCAAACTAAATGAAGCGTTAGGAGATTACTTATATAAGATCATTCTTTTTTACTTGTATGGTTGTATTACGTACATTATTACTCATGTGTACATGATAAACAATATTTAAAATTTTAATAGTAAGATAGTAAATTAATTTAGAAAATATGCATCTATCTAGCGTATATGTAAAGGCTGAATCAATGAGTATTACAAACGTACGCAAGTGAAATGGTGAAAGCGGATAAACTAATGGATTTTAATTTTTGCTCTTGGTTTTATGTTTGCGGACGACTTTACTCGCTTAGAGTTCATTTTTCTTATAATAAGTGAACTGTTCCTCATAGTAACTAACAGAAATATATTACGTGTAGTTTTCGAAAAAAAGAAATATATTACGTGTTTATAATTATAATTTTTTCCCTATTTTGCGCACTCAACATGTTCGTTGCAAATAGTATTTGTTATGATAAATCATTACAAAAAATAGTGATTGACGTTGCTAACATCAACTATTTGCTATTGTATTCTCATGCTGTTGTAATTTTGCAGTAGTTAACTAATTAACTAATCTACCATTTAAAAGATAATTAAACTACTAACCTCTATTGTGTTAAAAAGTGTCTTGGATTATAAATTCACAAGTTAATCTCATGGTATTAACGCAAATAATGAAAAATGTTATAAAAGGCCTTCTAATTTTTTTTTGTTATAATAGTACGTAGTGGCCTTACGTAGTAATGGATTCAATACAGTTTGGCAGGCTGGAGCTGGACGTACATTTGGGCCTAATGGACAAAATTTTAACTGCACTAAGGCTTTGACTAACGACTATAAAAAATAGGAAAAAGTGGGAGGCCCTTGTACTATGAAATTTAAATTTTCATTGAACTTCATTAGCGAACTAATGTGACATTGACAAAATCTCATGCTGGCACTAACTAAGCCCGGAATACTCTTTTTATAAAATGAAATTAAATAAATAAATAATAATTTAATTTAATAAAAACTTTCATTCCTATATTTTAAATCAGTAAATTTATGTTTCTTCCTGTTTTTTCATTTTTCAATAACATGATGACTCAATTCTTCATCAGTTAAAATATGGAGTTGTGTCAGCCCTTATTAAGATAACTAACAGATTTTGATAAAAAAATATAACGGAATGACCTATTTGTTAGAGGTCTATAAGTAGAGAGGATTCGTTTGATAACAACTTCAAAACTTAGCAAAATGACTTGTTTGCTATTTTGCAATAGTAGTGGGACCTCTCAATAATTTATATGTACAGTAAAACCAAAAGCTGATGAAACAAAAGAAAGAATAGATATGGTTGACCTTAAACAAGTCGGATGTAAAACGTCTTTATGTACTGCATTCAGCATGCGCATGGCTCATCTTATGCGGGAATTGGAATTTTGTAGGCTAATTTTAAATTTTATGTACCGTCAGTAGTCAATTGCGTAACTATGTCCAAAACTAGCACAATTTGACTGGCAGCCAGCGCGTAGCCAGCCAGCCAACGTGCATATCAACAGCAGTCAATTCATTTGTTATTTGAAATCAAATATGGTAACATTGCAATTTGGTCACTTATTTTTGTCTATTTTACAAATGGATTATTATTATTATTATTATTATTATTATTATTATTATTATTATTATTATTATTATTATTATATATTATTATTATTATTATTTATTATTATTATTAATTTGATAATATAAGCCGGTCTTGATAAAATAATAATATATAAGCTATAATTAATTAAAGAAAATTATATTAGTCGTCACAATCTCTTGAGTTACGGATCTCGATGTCACGTTTGTTGGAGGCACAACAATTCAAAGTTAAAACAACGACAAACGTGACATTGGGATTCGTAATTCAAAGTTAAAACAAACGTGACTCGAGGTCACGTCCCGCTGGTCTGGCTATGCGTTGCGCTGGTTATGCACTGATTGATTCAAAGTTAAAACTATTATTGGAAGTCGTTGTCTCCTTCATCGTTGTGCTTCCAACAAACATGACCTCGGGATCCGTAACTCAAGAGATTGTGACGGCTAATATAATTTTTTTAATTAATTATAGCTTATATATTATTATTTTATCAAGACCGGCTTATATTATCAAATTAATAATAATAATAATAATAATAATCCATTTGTAAAATAGACAAAAAATAAGTGACCAAATTGCAATGTTACCATATTTGATTTCAAATAACAAATGAATTGACTGTGTTGAATTGGTATGTACGCTGGCTGGCCAGCTATGCGCTGGCTGGCTGGCTACGCGCTGGCTGCCAGTCAGATTGTGCTAGTTTTGGACATAGTTACACAATTGGCTACTGACGGTACATAAAATTTTAAATTAGGCTACAAAATTCCAATTCCCCATCTTATGCTCCGACAAGTTGAGGAACCTTTCATCCATGCAATAACATAACACTACTGGATTACGCATATATGATTCAGTTCCACAAATCTCTATATAAAGTTATAAACCAACTCAGCTATATCTAATCCAATCCAATTACCAAATTAAACAAGGTAAAGCTATATTAATCCCCTAAATTAAATCATAATTCCTAACTCAGTCTCAAACCTTAGCGGCAGCTGATCGCCATCCGACCCTTTCCAAGGGTTGGATTTTGTTTCAACCCTTTCTTAATCATTGGATCATTCTTTGACCACCATTTTTACCTTTTGACCAATCCAATGGTCTATATTACTAGGGGTTATTTAAGATATTTCACAAATAATTTAAATTTTTATTTCATTTTAAACAAATTATTTTTTCTCCGGTGACCAGTACTAGTCTCCGGTGACCGGCCGCCTGTCTCCGGCGACTTTTTCGACGAAGTACATGTTAACTAGTTAACACTTTTTTTATTTTTTATTTTTAATATTTAACACCTGTTCCGACGACTTTTCCAGCGAACGGCCGCCTGTCTCCGACGACCGACCATCTCCGGCGAAATACATGTTAACTAGTTAACACTTTTTTTTAGTTTTTTTTTTTAATTTTTAACACCTGTTCCGACGACTTTTTGCGACGACCGACCGCCGGTCTCCAACGACTTTTCCAGCAACGTACATGTTAACTAGTCAACACTTTTTTTTAACATTTAACACTTGTTTTTGTTGTTAACTAGTTATCTAAACTAGTTCACAAGTTATTCTCTTATAACTAGTTAACGAATTTTCATGATCAATTTTTTAACAAGATTTTTGTTGATAGATTATCTAACTAGTATGTTGTTGTTAACTAGTTAACATCATGCTTAAGATAACTAGTTAACAAGATATTTAGTTGATAACTTGTTAACTAGTTAACCAATTGTATTAACTAATTCACTTATCGAGTTAACTAGTTATCAAGTCGTTAACTATTTAACTTATCAACTTGTTAACTAGTTAACCAATCGAGTTAACTAGTTAACAATCAATTATATAGTCCAGAGATTATTCCAACATTGTCAACAACATAAAGTTTAGTGACTGAAACTATAATTATTAATACTAAACAATCAAAATAACTATAATTTAAAATAGAGTGACTAAATTGCAATTTGTCATAATTTCTAAATAATTTAATTCCCAGGGGACCACTGGCGGCCGGCCACCGTCGCCGGCGACTTTTCCGGCGACTGGCCGCCGTCGCCGGTGACTTTTCCGGCGAGATGAATTTTTTTTTTTTTAATTTTTTCTTTAAAAAAACTAGTTAACACTTTTTTTTGCTGTTAACTAGTTAACACTTTTTTGTGCTGTTAACTAGTTAACAGTGATTTTTTAACTAATAACAAGTTAACAGTGATTTTTTAACTAATAACAAGTTAACATGGTTTTTACCTGATAACTAGTTACATCGTTTTTTGTTTGATAACTAGTTAACTAATTTTTATGATCAAATTTTATCAAGATTTTTGTTAATAGATTATCTAACTAGTATGTTGTTGTTAACTAGTTAACATCATGCTTAAAATAACTAGTTAACAAGATATTTAAGATAACTAGTTAACAAGATATTTAGTTGATAACTTGTTAACTAGTTAACCAATTGAGTTAAGTAGTTAACTAGTTATCAAGTTGTTAACTAGTTAACTTATCAACTTGTTAACTAGTTAACAATTGCGTTAACTCGTTAACAATCGAGTTAACTAGTTAACAATCAAATTAACTCGAGTTATCTAATCGAGTTAACTAGTTAACAATCAAGTTAACTCGAGTTATCTAATCGAGTTAACTAGTTAACCAATCAATTATATAGTCCAAAGATTATTCCAACATTGTCAACAACATAAAATTTAGTGACTGAAACGGTAATTATTAATACTAAACAATCAAACTATCTATAACTTAAAATACAGTGACTAAATTGTAATTTGCCATAATTGCTAAATCAGAATCGTCTTCAACATTCCTCCGACGATGCTCCGTCGCCGACACCACCGATGCTCCGAGCCTCCGACGTTGCTCGGAATGGCTATCCCGACGAAGCTCCACCTCCTGCAGTGTCGCCGATGGTCGAGTCTTCCCTTCTAGATCTGAATCCGAGTCCGCCGTCCGTTTCCCGACGATTCGAAATATACCACGAGTTTCCCAACTATTTTCCGGCCGTCCGATGATGAAGAGCACTGGCGACGGTGGAGGTCAGTGACTTGAAGTTGGAGGCGTTAGGGGTCGACAGCGGTAGGGGTCGGCGGTAGGGGTCGTCGTCTGGGAGGGGCAGGTGAGAGAAAGGGATAGGGTTTTTTATGTGAAAGGACGAAATTGCCCTCTGGTTAAATGGGTTGGATCGGTCCAACCCCAAATGGGTTGGACGTGGATCACGTCCCGAAACAAATTATGATTGTGTCGTTTGTTGTTATCTTCATGGTTAACATTAAAATGGTAGAAATTATTGAAACAATTAACTACGTACACGTACTTTCGTTGGCTTCCATCTTGTTACATGTTTTGTTCGATATTATACAAAAGACACAATAAAGTATACGTACGTGATACGTCTTTAATTTGCTCGTTTTATTAACTAAAGTGCCGGTGGATTTTATTTTTTAAGAATGTGAATTATATTTTCCACGGTTTCAAATGTTTAAAATGGCTATTTTTATGATTTTGTCTTAGATGTATTTGAGATTGATGGTTATTATATAATTCTTGCTCATACTTATATCTAACAGTAGTAAAATAACCATCGATAAACAAATTAGATACATCTTGGAGAAGCTATTCTAAAAGTTTGAGAAGTTATTCAAAAAGTTGCAAACATTTTAGATACATCTGACATCCTCTCATAAAAATAATTGAACTCGTTTACCTTCGCTTGATCACAGCCGAATTGTTGATCGAGAAATTCGATGGACACCAGAGGAAATGTACTCTACGTTAATGTGAGTTTTGTATTTGCGGGAAAAAAATTACGTAAAATTTTATCCCTGGTGGCATATTGCATCACCTAGTTAAAAATGAAAAAAATGTGACAGTCAGGGAGCGCTACACCACCCAGGTAGCCATAATAGCTAGTTAACGGTCAATAGACGTATGGCTAAAGTCAGGGGCACCTCACTGGTTGTGTCCCAGCTAGTGCTACCTTTAAAAGGAAGTCTCTTCCCCACCATTTGTCCACACCTCTCCTCTCGAGTCTCAAATCTCATTTAGTTCTCTCAATTGTGATTATTTCTCTCTTAGAATGAGTGTGACCCCATGTGCGAATGCGGTCTCCCAGTGGGAACGTGTATATACGTGAAGTGTGTTCAAAACCATATTTCGTTTCGTCATTACTTTGGATGCCTAAAGAGGAATTCAGTTGAAATGCCAAATGATAATATAGGTGTTTAATGTTGTGGTTAAATAAAAACTAGATTATGGTTGTCTTTACTTGCTCATTCCGTCTAAAACCTCCGTTAAGTGGTGATTAGGATTGCTGACCGTGTTGATAGCTTAACACTTAAAAGAGGTTTTGGGCGGATATTTGTACAAATGCAATAGATTAATGACTAGTTGTTTACATTTTAAAGATTTTGACCACCCTGTTACAACCTCTATAAATTAATGACAAAAATGGATATTAAGCCCTAATATATAGGGAGAAAAGTAAGCGGCCGGTATTGTTGGGATAATAGATTGACATAACATAGGAAAATGCATGCCTATTGTGGAAATAAGAAGAAAGAATAAAATGGTACAATGAATGGGTCAAGACTCAAGATGTTGAAAAGGTAAACATTTTCCCTCGTTAGGCTTGGCATCTTTATCCAACTTGTACACTACCCTCCCACCAACATCACCATAAATCATTTCGATCGCCGGTTGCCGGCAAATGACCATCATGTCGGTACGTATCTATCATGTTAGGTTTGGTTGATGAAATTGGGTCTGGGAATTGGAGACCACTGAATTGTAATGTAATATTTGGACCAATTCCCAGTGAGTCAACACGGTTGAATTTAAATTTTCCCAATTCTCATTCAGTTACTTTGAAACCCATTTCATCAACCAAACGGCCCCTAAAAATAATTTCACTAACCTCGCACAATATCTTGTTAAGAAGTGTGAATATATGTTTATACAATATGGACTAGAGCTTACACATGTATAGATGGACTAAGAATTTTCAAACCACTTGATATTGTTTATTGTTGAACGAAATTCAAACACTTTGATATAGCATGCGTATTGAAAATTCGTGACATATCATCTTATAAAAAGCTAGCCAATGCAATCTCATAATTAATTACTTATACTATTAGACCCAATATTATTATTAATCATACTCTCAACCGCCACCAAATCCTGTATCAAGATATACTAGCTAGCTTAATTAACGAATAAAGAAGCAGGAAGGAATTGAAGATGAGTAATTGTTTCAGTTCAAAGCTCGTGATGATGATGGTCTACGTGATCTTCTTCCTCGTCCTGATACTATCGGACTCCGCCGTCGAAGGGACGAGGCCACTGCTCGACGGCGGCGTCCACAACTTGGAAGGTATGAAGAAGCTGATCATCAACGTGGCTTACTCCGGACCTAGCCACCGTGGTCGCGGCCATTGAAAATTCCACTGTGGCTACATATTCTTTCAACTACAAACGTATATCTAAACACTTTTTTCCCTTGTAACAGAAAAATTGTATTAAAATATTTGCTTATTTCTCATCTAATTTTTTATTATTCAAAATTGAATGATCCATGATTTTGACTGACTGTCAAGCCCAAATGATACCATTAAGGTGTAACTATGGCGACCAATAGATCCGTTGGCAAATATACAAGCTATATAAAAGTTAAATGAAATGGTTAGTAAATGAAGCTCTAATAGTAATTAACTAATTAAATTATTGGGTTAATACACGTTTTTGCCCCTCTACTATGCAAAGTTAACAAACATACATTTTACTATTTTCTAACCGATTTAACACCCTATACTTTGAAAATTTTAACAAATATGCCCCTCCATTTATCTTTTCATCTATTTTTCGTCTAATGAGTTGATTTTACGTGCTATGTCATACTATTTATCCACAACATCACTGATCAGGACGTCCACAAGGTGAAAATATTTAAATTAAAAAGAAAATAAAATGGATAATCATTATAATCACCATTATGTACCGAGGTGTTTTTGTTGTATTCCTTTTTCTTTTTCTTTCTAATTTAAATAATTTTGGATTGTGAGATTCCAATCAACGATAAGGTGTACAAATAATATGAAGTAACACATATAATCAACTCATTAGATGAAAAATAGATCAAAAGACAAATGGAGGGGCATATTTGTTAAACTTTTCAAAGTAGAGGTGTTAAATCGGTTAGAAAATAGTAAAGGGTATATGTTTGTTAACTTTGCATAGTAGAAGGTAAAAAGGTTATTAACCCTAAATTATTTGTTTGTACAAGCTTGATGAACCCGTCAACTTGGTGGAGTGAATCATCTAAAAAGAAATTAAAGTATAGTAGCATGACATGACATGGTGGGCAGGGCAAAGACCTGGAACAACGTACGTCAGAGTCAAGTCAATAGTGGAGCTTTTCTTTTACAGTTGTATATCCCTATATTCATTCTAGTTATCATTACTTACCATCTAATTTCAAGTTCATCACTCAATTTTTTCAACATTTATTCGTACTAGTAACATTCACCACCCATCTAAGCATTTAAATGCCCCTTGGTAGCCACCAAAAAAAAAAATATAATTGACCCTTGGCACGTTTAAAGCCCCAGATATACGCTCTTAGGGGTACATCCTGATACTTCTATGTCTCTCTCTCAAATATGTTTGAATCCCTCTACTCTCATATTTAAGCGTTGACTAGCTACCAATTCGTGTACGCCTTCAGGGGCGGAACCAGGATTAGAAAATGCCCTGAGCCGAAATTTATTACTAGAATATATATTACATTACGTATATTATTTTACTTTCAATATATAATGATATTTGTCATTAGATCATTGTGCCCGAGATGTTTGTTCTTAAGATTATTAGTATTACTCTTGAAAATTGAAATTAGAATGTGCCACCGGCGATTTTTTAATATTTTGAACGATTTATCATTAAATATTGTATTTTTACTCATTCATAAGTCGAGATAAAATGGTATTAGGTTTACTCAACCCTCTACACATGTTGACGAAACATTAGCATTAGGGAAGCGTATGATTAATATGATTGAGTATATTAACTATATTAGGTTTTTTTCTAAAGACAAAGGTATTAGAATATATTTAGTTGTTAATTTTGAAATTATAACAATGAACTGAGCCAAATTAAAATAACACTGAATCGGAATTGAATTTTGCACTGAGCCGGATTCGAAAAAAGCACAAATTTATACTCGGATTTAACGCTCGAGACCGAAAATGGGGTGAGCCGGGGCTCGGCCCGGCTCCCCCTCAGTTCCGCCCCTGTACGCCTTACGAGGAACACAATTGGGCTCTGAGATATTTCAGGACCTGACCAACGCTCACTCTCACTTAGACCAGCAACTCTCCAAGTTGAACGTTTATTATACTGTCCCATCCATTTGGGCTAAACAGGTCTATATATTATTCTGTCTCGAGTTGTCCTTTTTATTAAAAGAAGTAATATTTAGGAAACATTGAATATTTTATGGCTAAGTTTCCAACCCACCACTTGGAGATAAATGTAATCACCTGATCGGTGATCGGAATTCGGATGCATATCATTCCTAATTTGACGTGGACTCAGTCCAAAACGTGACAACTTTCCATTTTCCAATCTATTCTTTTTTTTCCATGTAGACAAAATTTGACATATTCTAATGTGGGTTAAATATTTTTGCTGACACCTATGTTTGTTCTAGGTATCAACTCGGTCACTTAAATTTTGAACTTAATTAATTCATTAACTTAAGTTTCCACTTTATATCAGTTTGGTCACTTTGTCTGAATTTGTGATGATTTAGGCCATAGTGACATGTACACCCGCCATGTCACCTATTATATTTGATCAGTCACCAAGAGACAACAGGATAGTGTGAATTGTAAAGCTATTGAGCTATAGAGGAACAAGTCAAAACATGGTGTTTTAGGTTAGAAGAGTAAACCAAGTTGATTAGTTCAGGAACTCAGTCTAGATGTTTGTTCGAATTTAAATATAAATAAAAAAAATATCCATTTTATTGTAAATCATCATGGATCAAGTGACTAAGTTGATACAAATTTTAAACTTAAGTTACCGAACTGACTAAGTTCAGAGTTAACTGACCCAGTTAACACAAAAGACAAATTTAGGTGACTACGATAGTATTTAACCCATTCTAATGTAAACCAAGCTACACGGTGAAACGAAAATCACTTTTTTTTTTTTTTTTTAAATTGCCGGACGTGGACGGAGTCCTGAGTCCTGATTCCCGACCTCCCATATATCAACTATATATATATTGACAACACTAATCCAAAATTTCTTTCACACATAATCTTCTTTCAGTTGTTCCTCTAGTACTAATAATAAAATGCCGACTCCATATCTTCTTCACATCGCTCTACCCCTCGCCATGGTCCTCCTTTCACTCATGACCACCACCGCCGCGGTGGACTACTCCGTCACCAACACCGCCCCCGACACTCCCGGCGGGTCCCGTTTCAACAACCAAATCGGCGCCGAATACAGCCGCCGAACCCTCTCAGCCTCCACAAGCTTCATCTGGACCACGTTCCGCCAGAACGACCAGGCCGCCCGAAAGCCCGTGCAGCGAGTCAGCCTGTTCATCGACGACATGGACGGAGTTGCCTACGCGTCCAACGGCGAGATCCACGTCAGCGCCAGGTACATCAACGGATACACGGGGGACCTGAGGAGGGAGTTCACGGTGTTATGTATCACGAGATGACGCACGTGTGGCAGTGGAACGGTAACGGCCGAGCTCCCGGCGGGTTGATAGAAGGGATAGCGGATTTCGTGAGGCTGAAGGCTGACCTGGCTCCGAGTCACTGGTGGGGCCCGGTAAGGGTGACAGGTGGGACCAAGGGTATGATGTCACGGCTAGGTTTTTGGATTATTGTGAAGGGTTGAGGAGTGGGTTCGTGGCAGAGCTGAATAAGAAGATGAGATATGGATATAATAATGGCTTCTTTCGGGAGTTGACTGGGAAGAGCGTTGACCAGCTTTGGATGGATTATAAGGCTAAGTATGGTAATTAATTAACTAATTTAATTACTGTCGGCTGCATGGTGTACGTAATATATACTAATTATGTTTCTGATGAGTGATGATGATAAGCTAAGTGTATGAATGGCTGAATGGAAATAATTATATATTTATGAAGGATAATGTTTTCTTATGTGTTAATTTATCTCGAGATTTTGGTCAAAGTACAAAATCAAATCCTCTAAGCACATCACATCCCACCACAAGAAAATGCATTATTAGGGTCCGTAAAAGTATTCTTCTAACCGGTTGTAAGTAATTTGCCAATGTTTACTAAAACAGTCACACGACACTAGCAATCGTTTCCTATTCAGTGGGGACCGTTCCATACGACATCCTATAGATTTAATAGCCACCATATATTTTGTCACCAATAATAACTACTGACCTTACAAGCTGCCTGGAAATTGAGACGGAGGCCAAGTCATGACCACCGCCGCCGCCTTCAACATCCTTGCTACCTCCGTCGACGGGTCCCTGCTCGATCCCGATCGTGACGGCGACGGCCATCGCCACAAGGAGGAGGGCCGAGACTCCGATGACCGCCACGCGCCTCTTCCCTGCGTCGTCCGACATTTTGTCGGGGTTTCCTCTTCTTCCTTGATAGGTAAGAATGATTAAAAAGCTCAGTCGTAATCTATAACCCTTTGTTGTCGTCTCGTCCCTCGCTGCCAATCGTCGCCTTCAATCGTGACTCGTCGTACGAAGTCGGTCGCCCGTCACCCGCATCTTGTCGGAGCCGAAACATATGTAAGTTTTCATTTTATTAGATCACACTCACTGTAATCCACTATGTATGTATATCATATATGTATATTCATGGTTTTCATATATGTTCGTTCTCATTTCGTGTTGATTATAAGTGGTCAAACAAAATTGAGATGATATATATCTTATTAAAAACAAAAAAAGCAGTAGCAATCTAAACTGTTCATTATTGTTGCTTATGAACAGTAATGAACAGTGCCACCAAACCCTATTCTCTTACCACGTGTTCACTGATTTACACTGACATGGGATATGGGGTTTATATGATTTGTGCTGACATGGTCCTTTTTTTTAAGTAAAGACCTGACATGGCCATTGGGTTTGTAAAAAGTAGCAAAATTCATTAACTGAAAGTTGAAACCGAAGGCAAAGTTACAGAATGGTCATTAGAAGAAGGGTTTGTACATTATGGATTTATTTTTACTTTAGCTTTTTCCCCACCTTCCTGAAACTCTCTCGGTCTCTCTCCTCATCCAACCATACAAATTTTGTTAATATTCTTATTGTCCCACGTATGATCAACATATAAATCTTTTTTATCAAATATAAGTTGCATATATAAATATATAATATATGGTTAACGTTTTGGTGACGTGGCGTAATCGGTGGCGTGGTAGCATATTATTGGTCCATTAAATTTATTCATTACGTGATAGCATATTACTGGTCCAATAAATTAATTCAGAAAATTACACTATTAATATATGATTTTATTTTATATTACAATAATACCTCAATTAAAGATTGATTTAAAAAAATAACAAACTCAGGTAACGGGGTTGATAGACATCAGAAACTGAAAATCAATCTGAATCACAAATCAATCATCTTATTAAGTGTAATATTATAGAAAATGATAACAAAGTTAACGGGGACATAGACTAAGGTTACATAAATTTTATCAATTTATTAGGGTGTAAGTTATAATATATTATGTTTATGGATTAAACGTATAATTTTAATACTCTATTCTCCTAACCAATAATATGTTGTCACATATATATAGCAATGTAACCGGTTATGCCACGTCACCGTAGCTTTTCCCTATTATTCATCTATCATTTTTATCCAAGAAAGTATGTTTATTTAAATATGCATCACAACTTATTACGAAAAAATTTATATCACTCACTTATATATTTGGTCATGTTAATAAACGAGTAAGCAAACACAAATTATATGTACATTTAATTTTCGCGGCATCGCGCGACTACGCAACCTAGTTTTATTTAATTTGCTACCTTGCTCGTTGTACCATTTAATTTGTTATTAGATGTTTAGTGAACCTTGTGTTTGTGTGCAATAATGAGTGTAATCATAATCTCGTTTTATTTATTTAACTTGAACAATGACAAGTACGACAAGAAATCATGAACGACAACAATATTAAACAACAACGATCTACTCAATTAAACACTAATACTCTAAGTAGAAATTTTTTCAATCTTCTACAATAGTAAAATCCAACCGCAAAAATATAATAATTATTTTACGTTAAAACACGGACTACATTTCTAAAACATGGATGCAAAAATATAATAATCAATTTACATTAAAATAAAAAATGGAAGGTAAATACAAGACCCTAAACTAAAATAATCACATTCGAAATTTATATACGACATAGACAAAAAATTAAAGGACAAAATAGAGACAAAGGAAAGTGAGCTGGACCCTAGATTAGTTAACTAAACAACAGCCACTATAGGCTTTTGTGCTAAGCGTGAAATGTCAATTTGTTACTTTTAAATTCAATAAAATTAAATTGTTTTTTTTTTCTTTCTCCCTCAAATTAGTGCTAGAGACGACAAAGTGTGAGTGTGTGACCGAGCCCAAGCGCTCAAGTTTAATTGTTCGAAAAGACTGGAAAGATAGGATTTTTAACGTGGAAAATATAATAATAATTTTCAGTATACTCCATTGTGGTTATATTTTAAATACAATTAGCTGCTAACTAAGAATCATATACGACATATAATTCAAAGTGTAATATGGCTTTAATCTGCTCCTCGTCGAGGCCTTCATCGAAGAAGTCGAACTGAATGGCGGTTTTGTTGTAAGGGATTTTCATTTTGCGGCCGGTGGTTTGGTTGATGCAGACCAGGAGCACGTGAAGGGCTTTCTCCGGCGATGGTTCCATCTTTTTTCCTGTGAGAAAGGTTGAAGCTATTGTTTATTTTAGATGGGAGCCAGGGAGTGACCATTTTGATGTACTGAATGTAAAGATATAAAAGTCCGACTGTTTTGCTATTTTCCACATTTCTCGTCCTATTTAATTGGCCCTAGTGGCATAGTTGGAATCACTTTTCCGCATTTAACATTTACTCCAAATTCCAAGATGGTATCAGAGTACAATACGCTCCAATTTTCTTAGTCTTCTTCCAGACGATACGTGTTTACATATATGAGTGGCATGGAATATATGTACATATTTAACAATAACAAAAAAAAAAACGGTTAGCGGAAAAAAAATAGCTGAGTAATGCATCCTACTTATATTACCAAAATAAATTAAAGGTTAGCATCCGGCCATTGGCCTCGCTGGCTGATTCCTCTTAAACCCTAAAGCCCTAATTTCGTTAGGTCATTCACTAATGGTGGTCATACAGCCGACGCAACGTTAGCTGGCTAGGTGACGCCTTACAGGTTGTGGGTCACCATTTTTCGTTTATGGACATATGTGAACAATGTGCATTGACAATACATACATTGTTATGTAATATTATCCATAAAATTACAAAACAATGAGTAATTTTTTCGTATATCGACGTAAAGCCACCCTTCTACAACACATCTATGAACTCGAGGACGATTTTGTAATTTGATCAAAAGTTTCGGAATTAATAATTAAGTATTAGACCCAAATATATGTGACGTCTAATACTTGAAAATCTAATTGCTAAAAGCCAACTCTCAAGCGGTGTTGGAGAAATCCGACCATTTCAACCGATTGCGTCAAGTCAAAGCATATTGTAAAGTCCAAGTAGAATTTTCAACTCAAAAATCTCCGCGTCCAATAGGCAGACTAGTTTGACCGTTTCAAACTTATAGTTATATGGACCTTATCCCCTCCCTTCCCTTTATATATATTATGAAATTATGAATAACCCATAATGCAGAGAATCACTTCACTTAACTTCATTTCTCTACTAATGAAAATGCCGAGCACTCAACATCTACTCCTGGCCGCGGCCATCCTCCTCATATCCACACAGGCCACCACCGCCGCCGCCATCAAATACTCCGTCAGAAACACAGCCGCCACCACCCCTGGAGGCGTCCGTTTCGAGAAAGAACTCGGTGCAGAATACAGCCGCCAAGTCCTATCCAAAGCCACAGCCTTCATCTGGTCCACGTTCCAACAAAGCAACCCAGCAGACAGGAAGCCCATTCACCAAATCAGCCTATTCATCGACGATACAGACGGCGTAGCTTACATCATCAAAAACGAGATCCACGCAAGCGCCAGGTGGATCAGGGACATACCTCCACCTCCAAATTTCAACTTGAAGAGGGACTTCGAAGCGGTGATGTACCACCAGATGGCGACCATGTGGCAGTGGAACGGTAAGGGCAAGGCTTCGGTCAACGTGACCACAGGGATCGCTGACTTCGTGAGGCTGAAGGCTGGCTACGCGCCATATTATTGGGTGAAGCCTGGGGAAGGGAGCCAGTGGGACGAAGGGTACGATGTTACGGCTAGGTTTTTGGATTACTGTGATGGATTGAAGAGTGGGTTCGTGGCTCAGCTTAATAAGAAGATGAGATATGGGTATAATGATGGATTCTTTAGGGAGTTGACTGGGAAGAGCGTTGACCAGCTTTGGAGGGACTACAAGGCTAAGTATGGTCAATAATTACTATACATGGCCGAGTTTGCGTAATTCATGAATTTATTTGTGTATCGAATAATGTTAATGTCAGACGTTTAAGTTGTTTTTAATAATCTATGTTACTCATGACAATGATGATTATCTTACGTGCATGAGCTTATAAAATACTTGTTAATAATCTTTATGTAGATATAAATATATGGAACTAATCGTATTTTTATGAATGATGATCTCTTACGATTGTACATAATTAGAATTATGCTGCACCCCAGTGGCGGAGCTATGTATAAGGAAAGGGGTGCAGCTGCACCCCCTTGGATTTTGGGAAAAATGGAGTATACATATATATATTCTCCTGGTCAAATCAATGGCTTAAAAATTGTAGAAATGAAACTATGATTACTATATCATACAATAAATATATATATTCTCTAAGCCCACAAGCCTAAATATTAATTTGTTAATTTAAACTCACAAAACGCATCCCAGTGACTATTATACAAAAGAAATTTTAAAATTAAAACCGAAAAAGTCATCTTGCTTCCCTCCGACGACCGACACTTCACCTCTCGCTTGCAGTCCACCTCCGGCGGATATCTAATATTATTCTGTTAAACTATTAAGATATGTGGAGAAAAAAGTATTAGGTTATGAAATTAATTTTAGGGTTTTGAATTTGGAAAATAATTTGAAATCAGTTGAACAATGAGTAGTTGAACGACGCTTTGGTGACATATATTGAACAAGATTTATTTGCTAGTTAGGACAAGGAATGTCTTTTACAATGCTTTTAAATCATGAACTCTCGTCGCGATTCGTTGTAAACAATATGCATTGACTTTTACGGGGAAAAATGTAAGAATCTTAAGTATTATGTTGTTGACTTTTATTTATGTTTCGGGTTGACCTTTCTATTATTTATTTAATTTTTTCATTCTATGAATTACGAACCCCCTTGACCAATTTTCTGGCTTCGCCACTGATTATGCATTGTGCAAAATCTATGAATATATGTCATTCGATGATTACATTAATTATCAATTCATCATCAACAACTTTGGCCAAAGTGTGAAAGATTATCCATCCTATGAGCTTAATGTTTATAATTAATTAATTAATTTAATTTATCGTTAAATCAAATGACATGTGAGGCATATATTAATGTGATAGAGAATGACAATTAACAGATGTCATATGTGCTGATATTATGATTATCCAACGCCCAACGACCCAATCGTTTAGTGGAATTGGTAACGGTATTAATTATATATGGACTCTTAATTACAGACTAATTTATCTCCTAATTCGTAACAGTATTGGACACTCTGCATGGGCTATGGCATGTGGACCGTTTCCCTGGTTTAAGTAGTAAATTGCCCAATCTAACAATACCTAACAGGATTTAATTTAATTGCTTAATTATAATATATAAGCATGCAGATGGTAGGTATTTGTGGTTAATTATATGGACTTTAAATATGATGGCCCCAACCCAGTGGCTTTTAGGCCTAAGACGGCCTAATAAGCAGCCTTGCTAAAACAGGCCGGCTACTCACTACAGGCTCATAATAATGCAGTGAGTGGCCCGGACGATTTTTTTAAGCCCAACCTAAATAACCAAGAGGTCTTTCACAGCGGTACAGCAAGGCGATCCGTAGGATTTCAAGGTCACGTGAACACGTGTCGGCATCCTACAGGGGCCAGCAATGGACGGTCAAGATCCCGTCTTGACGACCAAGACAAGGGGACTATAAGTACCCCTCACCTCGGCATAACCAGAGGACAACACTTTTACCCAGCGGACAAACGCTCAGCGGTATGTCATTCCTCTCCCTCTTCTTTCCTACTATCCAATCGCCTTACCATCTCATAGAGCTGACTACTACCCCTCTTACATACGAGGTACCGAGGCGGACTGAAGACCAATCTACTTAGGCTTCCATTTCTTATTGGGCCAGGCGATCAGGCTGGAACAAAATATATACATAGCATTTATTATTTATTGATCGTAGAAAAAGTACTTTTTTTTTTTGAGTTGGTTTAATGATATCAATATTTGACAAAATTTTTGGATGAAGACTTGATGGGATGACCAAAACTTGTTGCAAATTCAATAAGTTACATATTAGGACCATAAGCCTTAAAAGATTCAACCAACTTGGAGTTGACTAACATTGTATCACACCACAGTCATGGATGGTGAAGAAGATAAGTTGAACCACTTGCTATCAAACACATCTTGAAAGGAATCTCCTACAAAATAACTCCATTATATTAATCCATCTCATGCTTTGCACATTGCTTCGTGATAAGAGAGTAATTAATTAAATACGATCGACCGACAGGCAATCAGTAAATGTGAAGGGACCACGTCTGCATGCATGTGGTTGTTAGTTGCATTCTGTGGTTAATACTCGATTGTTTATTGAGTTTTCTTAACACCTCGCAATCCCCAGTGGCCAATTTCAATACTTTTTTTACATTTAAAGTTTCGTATGCCATGACGTCATTTAAAGACAAAAACACTGATATATATATATATATAAAGAAACGTAACACTTCAATTTTTTGGACTAAAATTCGTTGTTTCGTATCTTCTTCATATATTTATAGTTGTTTCGTATCTTCTTCGTATATTTATATATATGAGGTGAACACTCCGGTGACGCGCGTAATCGGTGACGCTGATACGTGGCAGCATCTGATTGGTTGAGAATATTTCTGTGTAAAAATGTATTTTTAATACATGAATCCTATTTGTATTGCAATTTAATACCCAATTAAACTAGATTAACAAAACAAACTCCATTTTAGTTTATTTAAATTTTATTATTTAGAATATTCTTTTTTCAATGCTCTTGACTCCTGCCATCAGCGGTGGTGTCGACGGCCATTAAACCTGGGAAATCACCATCAGCGGCCACAAACATTCCATTACATCCATCATATTAATCGGGGTCTAAATAAGTTGAGAAAGCAATTCCATTTGTTGGGAGGGAGAAAAAGACGATGCATCCATCATATATAGGTTTCCAAGGGAATCGTCTCCGAAGGTAGCGTATCTGAAGCAGCCACAGAGCATGTAGAAGACGGTGGTTACAAAGATGCTAGTTAGGGAGGCTCTCTTCATCGTCTTTGATTCTGATGGTAGAATTTTACCGCAACATGTGAGTCATAACTGATGGTGAGAAATTGTGGGCAAAACAGGGGACAGTAAAAACAGAGCAAGTAGTTCTTTCGTAGATGTCAATTGGACTGATTGAACTAGACGAGTTAGGAACCAATTAATGGTGTTTTGGGTAATCGGCGGCCCCGATGCTGACATCGGTGAGGCTTCCTTTAACGGTTTTGTTCTCAATGACTTTAGCAACGCAAGACCGAGTCCGATGGATAAGTATGTGAAGGACATAACGGAGGCGTCGACGATGGACAGCCAAGAGAGCTGATCGAAATCAGGAATTTGAGAGAAAAGGAATTGAGCTATTCCGAACGCAATCATGTAAGGGTTTGCGTTCATGTGGCATGGATCCATCCCTCCGCTTCGATGGAAACAATTCGCCATAAAATCAACTATATGTGTAGTAATTAAGGAAATGCTCACATCATGCTGATGGAAGAAGCAATTGTATAGGCGATGGCGGCTACGAAGAGATTGGCGTACTGGACGTAGCTGCAAATCTTCTCCTGGAAATTTCCTCTGATCATCGATGGAGAAGAAAAAAAATCAATATTCTATCAAATCCATAATGGTTCGTTGATGCTGATGGTTCGTTGATGTCGTTGATGGTTCTTTGAATGTTTGAAGAAGGTAAATAAATTGTGATGTCCAAACAAATCTTTGACTTAACGAATGGAATGTTGGATAGAAAATTGGATTGACGATTTTATTGAATTGGGTGACCATTTGATACATTCAGAACAATTACAATACTAAATATGTGCTAAAAAAATTAGTATTATGTGAGCCAATCACGCGCTGCCACGTGTCAGTGTCACCGGTGACGCGCGTCATCGGAGTGTTCACCATATATATGATATTGTCTCACACAGAAGATATGGATGGGAAAATGCAATCTACTATTACATGTTCTTTTTTGTTTCTAGCATGAAAGGTATGTATTTTAATTAAAAAAAAACTAAATAATATATTAAGAATAAATGGAATAACTAAGCTGAGGTAGTACACTTTTCAAATAGCTAATATTTACCATATTTTGGGCGAGTTCGCTCAGTTTATGGGAATATTAAACTACATTGATAAATAGTTTTGAAATGTAATAGTTATTTAATTATCATTATTTTGGTGAAATCTCCCGAAAAGCTAAAATACACTACTTAAACAAAATCCGATCAAATAGGCTCATCCAAATAGACATTGCTATGCAATATGCTGGTTTGAGAGAGTGACAAAACTTCAACAATCATTTAGCCTTTCATAAATATTAATAATGGAAACACTTTTATATGTAAACATCGATCAAATGAAATTATTTTTAAAAAAAAGTGTTGAAAAACTAAAAGTATATTCTAAATTTATGTACGACATAGGCATCAATCTGCGTCCAGGATTTTAAGTTTGGAAAGTTCCAACCCTAAAACACGGAGGGGTATTTTGGTCTTTTTGAAAAAATTAAAAACCCTAATTTATTCTCCCTTCTCCCTGCCGCCTCCTTCTTTCCCCTTTCATTCCCCTGCAATTCCACTTCCTTTCCCTTTCTATTCCTCTGAAAATTCTCCGATTTCCCTTTCTATTCCTCTGAAAATTCTCCAATTCAACTACCACCATCATCGCTTTTTCGTAGCCAACAAAAAGGATGTGGATCTGGAGTCCTCCGGCGACCAGATCTATTCGATATTTCTTCGTTGTCGTCTTCATCCGCGAGGGGTTGGTGGGGGGAGGTTGTCGGCAGCGGAGACGGTGGTGGCGATGTTGAACCTTCCATTCTCTTTCTATTACATTGTGGTCGGAGATTTCTCGATAGATCCACAGACCACGTGCTCTTGTCACCGCCGAACAAAATCGAAGCGTCGCCTTCCAATCGGTTCCTCGACAGATCGATTCCGGAATCAGTGTTGTAATTCGCCATCGACGCCGGGATCGGGCCGGAGAGCTGGTTGTGCGAGAGGTACAGCGACGGCGACTTGGGGAATTTTCCGAACGAGTCCGGGATCCGGCCGGTGAGTTTGTTCCGGTCAAGATGCAGAGCTTCGAGATTGGGTAACCGAGCGAGTTCACTCGGATTGACCCGGTCAGCGAGTTGAACGAGAGGTCGATGAAGGTTAGGGATTTCATCTGGACGAGCCAACCGGGAACTGAACCGGTTAGGTTGAGGTGAGGCGGTTAAGTTTGGCGATTGCGGGCTGGATTGGTCCGGTGACGTTTGTGAGCTTACGGAAGGTGAGATGTTCGAGGAAAGGGAGGTCGCCGATTGACGGCGGGAGCTGGCCGGAGAGCTCGCCGGCGAAGATGGTGAGGGAAATGATGCGGTTAGTGGTTCGATCGCATTCGACTTGGTACCAGCTGGTGCAGCAATCGGAGTCGTGAGTCCATGAGGCTAAGAGGTAAGGGTTTCCGAAGCTTTGCTTGATTTTGAAGAGGTAAGGGTTTCCGACGCTTCAATCTGACGTTTAGCAGCTTCAGATTCTCCAATGTTTCTAGGATTTTCAAGTCTCCGGAGATTGAATTGTTCTGATGGTAGAGAGCTGCCTGCGAGTCAGGTTAAGTTTTTGACCGAGTCCGGGATCCGACCCGAGAACGAATTGAAGGAGAGATCCAAGGCGGTCAATTTCGGGGAGATCAGACGGAGCTCAGAAATTCGCCGGAGAAGTTGTTGCGTTGAAGGTAGAGGATAATGTACAAATGATGATGTATAGATGATGATGATGTGTAGATGATGATATTGATTATTTTCCTTATTTATTTGTATTGATTGTTGGCATTTTCTTCGTTGGTGTGTAGTTACTCGATTGAATAGTTAACTCGATTGGTTAAACTAGTTAACCTCGATTGTCCGATGTTAATAGTTAACTCGATTGGTTAATTACAGTTATTAACTCAGAGTTACGTTGTTAACTGTTAACTCGATGGTTAAAGTTAACTCGATTGGTTAACTAGTTAACTCGATGGTTAATATTAACTCGATGGATTAACTAGTTAATTGGATAACTAGTTAACTTGATAAATCGATGTTAACAGTTTAACGTAACGAATGGTAACAGTTAAGATTAACAATGTTAACTCGGATAACTAGTTAACTGATAAAATCAAGTTGATTGTTAAAAATGTTAACTAGTTAACTAGTTACCTACTGGAACTAGTAACGAGTTCGTTCGGTATACAGTTAAACTCAGGTAATAGTAATAGTTATCAATTAACAGTTATTAGTAAAAATAGTTAACTAGTTAATTCTAGTACTGAAAATCAAGTTATAGTTATTAGACGTCGTCGGAAAAGTCACCGGAGTTGTTATTTGTACGAAAAAGTCACCAAAAATAATTCACGAAAAGTCATCGGAAGAAGTCACCGTAAAAGTCACCGCGACAGTTTGCCGCGAGTCCGGCAGAAGGGCACCGTAAAAAGTCGTCAGACAAGTCGTCGCGGACGCGGAGGCCGGGGCGCGAGCGGCGGCGAGCGTGGCCAGCGACAGTGCCACTAGTTGGCGTACGTAATAAAATAAGTATTATTAATAAAATAAATATTAAAAATATTTAAATTAAATATAATAATTAATAATTATTTGTGTAAAGTCTAAATACCCCTGACAAATCTGGACCATTATATTAGTCAAAGAGTCAAATTAGATCTAATGGTTGAGAATGGTTTGGAACTTTCCAAACCAGCATTCTCTTGAATGCTGATCCATAGACAAAAAAAAAATTAAATGTCGTAAATAGAGACAAAGGAATGGGAAAAAAAAAAGTTTGTTGGACCCTAGATTAGGGAAATTAACTAAAATGGAACTCCTATTGTGAGGACCCTATAAGGGTCCTTATATAAGGACACCATTCGCAGCCGTTGGATGAGGATCCTAATCTAACGATGGGAACAAGTTATGGACAGTTTCAGATCTGGATCATGATCCAACTGCTACGAATGGTGTCCTTAAATAAGGACCCTTATAGGGGTCCTCACAATAGAGTTACCAACTAAACAACGGCAATTTGGCCCTTCGATTTCAAATTAGTGCCAGAAACGACAAAGTGTGACCCCAGACTCCATCTGCGTATAAATTTAATTATTCAAGGTACTGTATGTCTGTAGTAATTTTTATGGTGACAAACTTTTTGAACTCATTATAATAACACTAAAATTAACAAATTAAAATTAAATATTTGTTATGAAAATTGGTACTTGTAAATTCAAGTTAGTTAATTACTATAAAACATTAGTACCTGAATTTAACAAATCAAGTACCTATTATGAAAATGATACCTACGAATTTAACTCATGTACCTACTATGAAAAAATCGGTACCTTTAAGAACGTTTAAGTTTAATTATTCTATGTCGTGGGATTGTGTTTAAACTTTTGCTTCCATTTGGAAAGTTTTGGAGTCAAATAATGACATCTCGGTCGTTCACAAAGCTAGATAGTTTGTTCATGAGGCCGATAGGATAGCCCACATGGTTGTAGATGAAAATCTTTCTTTTGATTGAGTTACTGTTATTTCTAGCTAGTACCTTTTCCTCTCTATTGTCTATAATGCAATTTTTTTTCGGTGCTGGCCCTTATTTCGGCCGTCGCGGCGGGCATCCATTCAGAGCCGCACGATCTCATCAACGGCTGGGGAGGAAAGATTGGCGCGGGCCCGGTGTCAGTGCATGTCAGCCGCGGGCCCCGCACTGTCAGTTGCAATTTAAAGCATTTAAGCCAGTAGTTTATTGAAATAAATGTTTAATGATAAAAAATGGGCGTATACGGTTTCGTATACGCCCGACCGTATACACGTTTGAAAATTTTGGATTTTCAAAATTTCGAATGTTTGAAAATTTTGAATCCAAAGATTATGAAGAGATAGTTTGTTCCCTCCCCCAAAATCGTTAACAGCTGAAAACCTAATTTCGATCTCCACTATCTGTGTTTCAATTCCCCCGTCGGTGAGCTTCCCACCTCTGTGTTTCAATTCCCCGTCGGTGAGCTTCGTCGGTTAGCTGGAGTTGTCTTCCCACTTCTGTTAGTCAATTCCCCGGCGGTTAGCTTGAGTTCTCTTCTCATCAATGGCGAAGAACAAGCATTCAACGGCAACTGTCCGACCCAGGCCGGTACAAAACGAGCCATCGGTAAGTCTCCGACTGTTGTCTAACCTTTTCTATACTTGGAACTTACCCTAATCTAACCTTCGTTTGTGGTACAGAGCAAGAGGCCTCGTCCAGACGACGACGCAGGCAGTATTCCAGAATCTAGCAAAATAGTGCCTACCCGGTGCAAGATGAATCATTTGCTGTCCTTGAACAGCAAAATAGAGGCTTCGAGAATTGGGTCATCCGTCAATCAGTTTTTGTACGAAGCAAAATTCCACGGACTTATGGAGGTCCTGGTTCGGGTGGTAGACAAAGAACTTACAGGCATGCTGATTGAATCGTTCGACCTGGCTGAGAAGAAGTTCAGGATAGGGGGTCAGTTGTTGAGCCTGGAGGCTTTGCGACGTCGGTCGTGTTTACTGCCTACCCACCAAGGGGAAGAGAGTCAACCCCAAGATATGTGGACCTAACGAAATGAGCAGGCTTAGGCGTCAGATTGGACTCCCTGAAACTGAATGAAGGAGTGCGTTCATCCGCACTAAGGATATTTATGGCATGGTTAATGATACAAGAGATCCGAATGCATACGCAAAGCTGGACATTTTGATTGCGTTGGGTGAGATGTTGGCGGTGGGCAGCAGCTTCTCTGTGAACCTGGGATACGCCAATGCATTGACCGGTACGGCCAAGGACATCAGCCAATACAACTGGGGCCAACACGTGGTTGACACCGTCATAGAAGGATTGGTAGAGCTGAAGAGCGGACAGCGGGGGACGTACCCTGCCGGCGATTACAATGTCGCTGTGGTATGTTCACTGAATGACCTTTCTTGTGTTTATGTACGCGACTGGGAACCATACTGGTTAATTGATTTGTAAATGCAGATTCACCTGCTGGACATGACGGTGCTGGAGAATCTGAGGGCAGAGGAGCATCCTACATGTTCCTACTGGATCGAAGCTAACATAGAAGCGGCTAAAAAGCAGCTGAGAACCGCTGATGGCTCTTGGTCTTTCCAGTGGCGGACATTGGCGGAGGTGCGGAAGCCTCTGAAGAAGAAAGAGGTCAAACTGCTGTCGTCGGTTGGGAACTCCAGTTGCAGCCACTCCTCCACATCATTCGGACCTATCTCTTTGGCTACAAAGGAAAACACAAAATATCACACACACACACCATAACACGGCAAGAATAACAAAACAGGGCAACCATTAACAGTGATCAATAACAGGAAAACAAATAATAGGCAATCCGTAAACACTAAACATTACATAATCATAGGATGTCTGTTAGATCCGACAATTACTCCAACTTTACTGCACATATACCAGGGCTTCCTCAGATTGTGAACCCTAATTGCCTAGCTGGTGGGAAGTCTTAAATGGAGCAATAAATTGAGCAATAAATGAACCCTAATTCCTAAACCACGTACATTCAATAAATATGCTGCCCCATTATTGAATGTATTGTATTGTTTCCCCCCATAAACCCTAAAGAAGGAACCGAACACACGTCCGCGATTGGCCAACATAATCTCGCCATGGCGGACCCACCCGTCCAAAAACATGACTCGTGCCTTACTAGATATTTACTTAACATACACCGGACGTTTACTAAGTATTAATTAGGCCTTTACTAAACGAGTGTCTGAAATTGTGCAAGATCCCAGGTCACCTCTTCACATTCTTTCACTGTATCCCTCATAAACAAACAAAGAACTTGGTCATAAAGTTGAGGAATCTAATCTTTTTGGGGGCCACCGCAAACCCTAAAAGTCTGAGGACAAAGTCAGATGGAAGAGGAACAGATGGATGAGGAACTGAAAAGTTAGAGAATATATGTATGTTTTCACCTTTTCCCTCCACTTCGTCATTGTTATTTCCATCATCTGCAGGCTCCTCGTTCAAGTCAAACCCACCCCTTGCTTCTTCCTCGTTGATTTCAATGGGATCATCCGCGTCGATTTGAATGGGTTCATCCTCCTCGATTCTTATGGGTTGTTGAGGAGATAGTCCTTGTAGCTCATCTCCATCGTCTCCAACGTAACTACTAAGGAACCCTATTCCTTGTACCGATAACAAATCGTGGAAGCTCAAGTCTTCCACCCTTGAGGTGGTGAAATCGATGATGTCGTCTAGCTTGTTCGATTCCATGGTGAATACGACGGCGGGTTCAAGAACAAAGGAAAGAGCTTGGTAATGAAACAAAAATTAACTTTTCAATATATCTACCCTAAACCCAACCAATACCTAAGCTAAGCTAAGGTAAAGCCATAAACCTAAAAAGTCCAACACTCACAAACTTTCCCGCCTAAACACTTTAACGAAAATATCCCGCCCACCGAGCGGAGATATTCCCGCCAATTGCACTCTCCGCGTATCAGGCCAAACCGTATACGAAACCGTATACGCCGCTTTTCATTTAATTTTATTAGTCTTATCAATTTTTTAATGACTTAAATGCTTTAAATTGCAGCTGACAGCGCGGGGCCGCGGCTGACATGCACTGACACCGGGCCAGCGCCAATCTTCCCTCCCCCAGCCGTTGATGAGATCGTGCGGCTCTGAATGGATGCCCGCTGTGGCGGCCGAAATAAGGAGCCAGCACCGAAAAAAAATTACTATAATGGATCATAATTTTTTATGCGTTGTGATTTATAAATCAACCTCTTTAATAAAACAAAGAGACAATACATGTACTCTCACAATTATTGGTAGCTAGTAGTCTAGCTTCCTAGCACATAACCCACTACCAATAATTGCTTGTACATTATTCAACAAAGTTCTACTAGTCTTTTACAACAACATTGTATCATTCTTTTTACTTGTCACGTTGGTCCACTTCTCTTCTCAACTCTTCCACGAACTCCACCATGTTCCTACTCGATGACCCACCCTCCGCCACCGCCTCCTCCGCCTTCTTCTTCCACTTTGCCGCATTCCTCCTCAACATCTTCGCCTTCTCCCCAACCGTCACTTCCACAAGACACCTCTCCACGTCATCCCTCTTCACCAGCTCCATCGTCACACCCATTTTCACACCTACCTCGAAAACATCCACCAGAAACTTGGCATCCAATGCCTGATCTCCCCATTGTGAAAACGTCACCACCGGCTTTCCTGCACTAACCGCCTCTATAGTCGAGTTCCACCCACAGTGCCACTACAAAAAAAATGTTATTTGGCGTCGGTCATACACACGTTTTAGCGTCGGTCATGACCGACGCCAAAATAAATAGCGTCGGTTGGCAAGACCGACGCCAGATCCGGTGACGCTATGATTTAGCGTCGGTCGTTTGGTCAACCGACGCTAAAATAAAACACGACCGACGCTAAAATATGGTTTGACCGAGTGGGCGGCTGACCAACCCAATTTTTTCGTTTTTTGATTCATTTTAATTTTTCATTTATTATTTTCGTTTTTATTTTATTTGTTTTCTAATCTGGGTTTTTTCCAGATCTAGGTTTTTTCCCAGATCTCGTTTCATGGCTGCGTCGTCTGGTGCACGGCGGATGTGGCCGGTCGACGGCGGACGGCGGATGTGAGAGGCGGACGACGGCTGGGATGTGACCGGTGGTCGGCAGAGGGGAGGAGGAGGCTGGTGGGTTTGGAGGAGGAGGAGGAGGGCTGGTGGCTGGAGGAGGAGGAGAGTTTGGAGGAGGAAGAGGAGGAGGAGGCTGGTGGGTTTGGAGGAGGAGGAGGAGGAGGCTGGTGGCTGGAGGAGGAGGAGAGTTTGAGGAGGAGAGGAGGAGGAGGAGGCTGGTGGGTTTGGAGGAGGAGGAGGAGGAGGCTGGTGGCTGGAGGAGGAGGATGAGAGTTTGGAGGAGGAGGAGGAGGAGGAGGCTGGTGGCTGGAGAAGGAGGAGTTTTAGGAGAGAGAGGAGAGGATTGAGAGAGGAGAGGATTGAGAGATTTGAGATTAGGGTTAGGATGAGGGTTTAAATACTTACGTGTTTTAGCGTCGGTCGATGACTGACGCTAAAACGCGTGTCAACCGACGCTAAATACACGCGTTTTAGCGTCGGTCAATGACCGACGCTATTCTCTTTCTGCTGACCGACGCTAATTTACCAATCCGGTCAACCAAAAAATCGAACCAAAATCGGATAATAGCGTCGGCTCTTAGGCCATTTTAGCGTCGGTCGACAATCAACCGACGCTAAAACGCGAAGTCAGCTGTTTAGACCGACGCTAAAACGCGACGTTTCAACCGACGCTAAAAGGAGTTTTTTTTGTAGTGTGCGTTACGAAACATGCCACGCATGGTGACTCAACACCTTTTGTTGCGGGGCCCACTTCACCACTTTACCTCTCTCCTCTAGCCCATTTGGGTAGACAACTCGGTCCGACCCTTCGGGTCGGTCAACCCATAAAAAGGATAAACCCGAGTTTATCAACCCATAGGCAAACTCCTCTCTTTGAGTAGGACTCATGGACAAGAGGGACCCCATTGACACATAGACCACCGACGACTCGCCCTTCCCATCCAGCCACTTGATGCAGTCGTCGTCAACTTCCATGAGGTCCCCACCGCCGATTTTCCCGGTCAGGCACAGCGGGCCCACCGGCTTTATATTACCGTGGAATTTGGACACGTGGCGAATAATCTCCGGCTCTAATTCTTGGAAAGTCTCCATTAATATGCAGAACACTTTATCCAAGTAGGAAAACTGGTCAAACACTGCCGTAGCTAGGAAAGGATCCGGCGTCGTAGGGTGGAGGAAAACTGGGGATCTCATCGTGTTTCAAGACGGGCATATGCGGCAAAACGACGTCGGATTCCGGATCTTCTTCAGTTGGAAAATGGGCGAGTTTCTTGCAGCAGTGGTAGTAGGTAGAAAAAGAAGCGCATGACTGTATCCAGAAGATGGCTGTTGGGATGTCCAGCGAGGCAGCCACGTCGGACGCCCAAGCTTGGAACGGATTGCTGACTATGCATGAAACAGGGTGCCCTTTTTGGGAGTGTTTTTCGATGATTTCGGGTAATGCCTTTCGACCGGTTTCTTCGAGTCGGTTCATGAATTCGTCGAGTGGGGTGACATTAATCTGCTCCTCGTCAAGGCCCTCATCGAAGAACTCGAACTGGATGGCGTTTTGTTGTCGGAGGGAAGGCGGCTGGGGGGTTTCATTTTGTGGCCGGTGGTTTGGTTGATGCAGAAAGTGATGAGGACGCCGTGGGAGCGGAGGAGGTTGGCGAGTCGGAGGAATGGGTTGACGAAGCCTTGGCCGGGGAAGCAGTGAAGTTAAACGAGATAAGCACAAAGAGATTTACATGGTTCACCGACGTTGAGTCGGCTAATCCACGAGAGAAGGAGTGGAGCTATATTATTGTTCAATCAAGGAAGAAGAGGAAGAAGGAGAAGGAGGCAGAGAAATGGCGTACAGGAGAAGCTTGGAAAAAATGAATGAAAAACCCTATTCTATGAATTTATAGTATTCCTTAATAGACTGAGGGGTCCAATACTATAAATTCATTACAATTTAATCACTCAAATTAATAGCCTCCCTCAAATTGATGTAGATCTCGACACATCAATTTGCCAGCTAAAAACCAGTGTCTGCTTGTGCAAACAGCCTTTGTGAGTAAATCCGCTATTTGATTGTCGGTGTTCAAGTACTGTAATTTTATATCACCATCTTTGACAAGCTCACGGATATAGTGAACATGTGTTTGAATATGCTTGGTCTTATCATGGAGAACGGGTTAGTAGCTATCTGAATGGCACTCGTATTATCACCAAACAAGGTCGTGGGAAGAGAAACAAGGACACCCAATTCCATTAGTAACCTCGTGATCCATACAATCTCAGAACATACCTCAGACATGGACCGATATTCTGCTTCTGTAGAGGATTTAGTCACACGATCTTGCTTCTTACACCGCCACGCAATACATGCGTGTCCAAACTTAACACACCAACCAGAAGTAGACCTCCTTGTGTCCACGCAACCTGCATAGTCGGCATCAGCAAAAGCCGACATAGAGGAGCTGCCCGCTGTTGGGAAGAACACTCCCACGCGGCGTGTGCCCTGAAGGTATCGCAATATCCGATAGACTGCCTGTAAATGTGGCTCACGCGGTTCAGACATAAAATGGCTAACCACCTGTACTGAATAAGCTAGATCTGGACGAGTGCAAGTAGTAAGATAGATTAAACTACCAACCAACTTTCGATACATGGAAGGATCTGAGACACCTCCCGGCATCTCTACTTAACTTGGAGTTCATGTCCATATGGGTTCCACTAGGCTTACACTCAGCGTGTCTCGCAGTTTGAAGTAAGTCATCAATATATTTTTGTTGGCACACAAATATGCCTTTGGCAGATCGATGAATTTCGAGACCCAAAAAATAAGAAAGGACACCAAGATCTTTCATGTGAAAGTGACGCTACAAGAGACGCTTTACGTCCTCAATCGAGTCCTCATCATCACCCGAAAGAATCATATCATCGACGTAAAGCAATAAGACTGTGACCTTGGTACCTGATTTCTTGGTAAACAGAGATGGATCATTTGGACTCTGGACAAACCCATGTTGCACAACAGTAGAGTGAAACTTCTCGAACCACGCCTGTGGCGCTTGTTTGAGGCCATAAAGTGATCGGTGGAGACGACATACAACATCTCCAACAGATGACTTATCGAATCCTGGCGGGCATTCCATATAGACAGTCTCTTTCAAGTCTCCGTGAAGAAATGCATTCTTCACATCTAGCTGTAGTAGGGGCCACCCCCGTTGAGCAGTAACATAAAGAAGTATACGAACCGTTGGCATCTTCGCAACTGGAGCAAAGGTCTCATCATAATCGATGCCATACTCTTGGCGAAATCCTTGAGCTACTAGTCTTGCCTTGTGGCGATCAACAGACCCATCCGGACGATATTTGAGGGTATACACCCATCTACTACCAATAACAGATGAATGAGGTGGACGTGGCACAAGAGTCCATGTATGATTATCAGCCAGAGCAGTGAGTTCTTCGTTCATAGCTGCCCGCCAAGCAGAAGAGCAATTAGCTTCACGAAAGTTGGCGGAGAGCGGTGGGTGTTGACAATGAGTCAACAACATCAAACGCAATAAAGTCATGATAACGGGAAGGCTTTTTACCACGCGTTTCACGATGAGGTCGGCTAGGCCTAGGGTCGGAGTCAGCATGGGTAATGGGGAAGTTTTCATATGGCACAGGAGATGATGAAAGAATTGGTGTGGGAGAATGAGAATTGGAAGTGAGAGGAGAATTGGGTGTGAGAGTATTGGTGGTAGAAGCAGTGGTATTTGGCGTGGATGGTGAGGAAGGGTCAAGGATGGGTATGATGTTATGGCTGGAAGTCGGGGTAGTAGTGTGAGGTTGGGTAGGAGAGTCATCAACAATGGTGGTTGGAATAAGAGAGAAGAGATTTGGGTGAGGTGAAGTAGAGGTGAGGGTAGGTGAATTACCTGTATAATAGAACTGATGCACCTGAAAAATCACATGATAAGCAATTCTCATTCGTCGAAGAGTAGGGTCATAACACAAGTAACCCTTGTGATGATCCGAGTATCCCATGAACACACATCGAGCAACCTTAGAAGTTAATTTTGTGCGCTCCGTCCGAGGAAGAAGGACAAAACAAACACAGCCAAATACTCGGAGCATAGAATAAGATGGCACACGACCATAAAGAGAAAAGTATGGAGTCGTGTCCTGAAGAGTGGACGTCACCTGCCGATTAATCAAGTACACTACTGTTTGCACTATTTCTGACCAGAAACTAGGAGGAACTCTAGATTGAAGAAGAATAGCTCGGGCCAATTCAAGAACATGGTGATTTTTTCGTTCAACAAGACCATTCTGTTCAGACACTGACACGACTGTTGATATAGGATTCCATGTCGTGTATAAAGATCACGCAATGCATTAGAGCTGTATTCCCCTCCCGGATCAGAACGAATCATCTTAATAGTCTTGTGGAATTTATTTTTGACCATAAGAATGAAAATAGTAGCAACCGAGAGTAGATCAGACTTAGATCGAAGCATATAGACCCATGTAAACCGCGTTGCATGATCAACAAAGAGAGCAAAGTACCTATATCCAAGTCGAGAGGTGACTGGAGAAGGACCCCATAGGTCGGTGTGGACGAGATCAAACGGTTGACTAATAACAGTCTCACTAGAGGTGAATGGCTGCTTACTAGCCTTCGCTTCAATGCAATGAGTACAAGAGTGAATAGAGTCATCAATTACTTTCAAATTCAATTGAACTGGCAACAAGTGATGTTTAACCATAAACTTGAGTCTAGCAAAATGAGGATGACCAAGACGAGAGTGCCATAAATTCCACTTATTGACCGAGGCTAACTGACTAGAAAAACAACTGAAATCAGAAAAACTACAATCTGCCAACAATCCAGGAACAGTTGATGCCAAAAGTTGCTTCCCTACTTGGCTCCTTCGACTAGTAGCGGACAACGAGTCCAAGTAGAAGCAGCGTCCGACTTTACTACCCTGTCCGATCGTTCTCCCGCTCTTCAGATCATGCACAAGACATCCAGATGGAGAGAAGGTAACCATACAACCATAATCTGTCAACTGTCCAACTGAGACAAGATTGGGAACCAACGACGGAACATGAAGAGTGTCACGAAGAGTAAACTGAGATGTCTGTAAATCACCAATCCCAACCACTGGCAACTTAGCCCCGTTGGCGACTTGGACAGCCGCGTTCTAAAGTGGTTTATAATTGGAGAGAGCGAGAGCGCTACCTGTCATGTGATTAAAGCAGGCAGAATCAAGATTCCAAGGACGAGTAATACCTGAGGTACCAAAAGTCGCGAAGGCAGCGTTCAATGCGGTAGGAAGAGCCTGTTGAATAGCTTGTTGAACCATGCTCTGAATATCTGTAGCCTGAACACCAACCGAGGAGACAGATGAGACAGATGAAACATCGGAGGGAGTAGCCGAGCTGGCGGAACCAGCCGAATAAGCTGCTCCACGTGGAGTAGAGGAATAAGAGCCGAATCCATGTGAAGCAGTAGGAAACCCCTGCTGACCAATGTGATTATTATTACGGAACGATCGTTTGCGACACTCAGTAATAATGTGTCCGGGTTTTTTACAATAATTGCAAAAATTGCGCTTGCGACAAGTGGAGACAGCATGACCAGACTCGCCACAATGGTGACACTTGAGCTCAGTAGATGATTGATAACCTGATTGAGGACGTGGAAGTCCGGTTCTAAAGCCAGACGAGGGTGGACGCGACCCAAACTGATGTCGGCCAGATTGAGCAGCGAACACGGAACCCCCGTCCAAGGAGTTCCCATCAATAGCAGCTTGGGTTTTAAGACGTGTCTCAGCTTGACACAAATCGCCAAGAACAGTATCCATATCCACAGTATTGGATTGGATGAGCTGAGATCGAACAGACTCGAACTCTGGCCTGAGTTTCATAAGAAATTGAAGAACCCTACCTCGATGTCGATCTTTACGAATTTCATCGCTGGCAGCCGAAGTAAGAAGAGAGGAATTGAGCAAGTCTTGCTCAGTCCACAATGTTTGGGCAGCCAAGTGGAATGAGCGAACATCCATATCGCCCTGTTGCAGTCGGGTAATTTCATACTCAACCTCGAATACCCGAGAAGCATTGATTTGAGAATAATTCTTTCGCAGATGGGTCCAGACGTCGGCAACACTCGTGAAGGTGCGAAGAGTCATAGCGATAGAGGGATCGACAGAGCCAACAATCCAGGGGAAAACTCTAGCATTATTTGCTTCCCACGTAGCGAGGTCGACGAAGGTAGAGGGACTTTCGCTGTCGATCTTACCACCAGCAGCCGTAGCATCGGATTTGTCAATGACAATGGCCTTGGCTGATGAAGAGGGTTTTGAGAGTGTGCCGTCCAAATTGGGCAGCAGAGATTTTCCTTGAACAAGTAGACGAAATTGGAATGACCAGAGGTCATAGTTCTTGCCGTTAAACTTCACAGCCAATAAATCGGAGACTTCGGAAGACATGATTCAGAGGAGGCAGAAGTGCTGAGATGAGTTTGAAGAAGAGGACGAATCGGTGCACGAACTAGAATAGAGGATTCACGACGGGATCGCTTGAGGCTCTGATACCATGAAGTTAAACGAGATAAGCACAAAGAGATTTACGTGGTTCACTGACGTTGAGTCGGCTAATCCACGGGAGAAGGAGTGGAGCTATATTATTGTTTAATCAAGGAAGAAGAGGAAGAAGGAGAAGGAGGCAGAGAAATGGCGTACATGAGAAGCTTGGAAAAAATGAATGAAAAAACCCTATTCTATGAATTTATAGTATTGGTTAATAGACTGAGGGGTCCAATACTATAAATTCATTACAATTTAATCACTCAAATTAACAAGCAGACCAGGAGCACGTGAAGGGGTTTCTCCGGCGAGGATTCCATTTGTTTCCGGCGAGAAAGGTTGAGGCTATATGGTTTAGTTTAGATGGGAGGGAGGGAGTGAATAATTTGATGGAGTGAAGTGGGAATATATGATCGGGAGTTTAGAGTAGTTGGGCATCGTGCTTTTATTATAATTAACAAGATTGGCCACCGGCCGTTGGAAATTCGTCAGTGCTGAATGGGCTAGGTGTTGTGTTGAATCTGTGCTGAACCTCATCTGGGCCGTTGATTGGTCATGGCCCACATTTTCGACGAACAAGATTGGATATTGGAAGTGACCCACATTTTATGGTGTCAGAAGGGTAAAATAGTAATCTCGCAAATGTGTTATTGTGGTGGGAAAAAGTGACAGAAAAGTAAGAAAGAAAGTGCAATATTCTTCTATTCTTTTTCTTCTAATGATAAAAAATTAACATAACTCTTACGATTTGAATGATTTTTCAGTAATTTTAACACCAAAAGTCTTCTAATTAAATTACGAATCTGATGATATCACTCTTGATAGTGTTTAAGAAATTAATGATTTTTAGTTTCGTATCACTTATGTTAGGAATTCGTATTAGTTAAGTTAGGAATTCGTATTACGAATTTAGCTGATTCAAGTTACAAATCATGATTCGTATGGTTTTATAGCATGTTTCGTAATGTTTGAGAACTAATTTCGTATATCGTATGGGTTGAGATCATGTTTCGTAACGTTTGAAAATTACTTTCGTAATAGTTATTGGACATATAGGTTCATATCACATGGGGGATGTCATGATATACAATAACATGTTATGGATTTTAATTACATTTTCAAGTAACGGGACGATTTGATCCTATAATGTTAATTTTTTAATTTTTTGCAACAAATCTTATTTGTTTAGTAAGATGATTGTAATTGTTATTGTGTCTTTTCATGGGAGAGGAGACATAATGAGAAGAAGGTTAGGTTAAGAAATTAATGATTTTAAGATTTCGTATCACTAATGTTATGAATTCGTATTAGTTATGTTAGGAATTCGTATAATGTTACGAATTTAGTTGATTCAAGCTACGAATCATGATTCGTATGGTTTTATAGCATGTTTTGTAACGTTTGAGAACCAGTTTCTTATTAGTTTATTGGGTTCGTAATACTTTGTTACTTAATTCATAACACTTGATTACATTGCGAAAATATATGAAAACATTGTGGATTCGTTGTTGTTTCGTATCCGTTTTCGTCAGTGTTTGGGGACTCGATCAGCTTCGATACGACATACCGAACAAACAGAGAATACAAGACCCTAAGTACTGATTTACATATTCGTAAGTACTTGATTACTTAATTCGTAATATTTAGTTACTCAATTCGTAATACTTGGTACTTAATTCGTAACAATTGATTACATTAGGGAAATATATGAAAAACATTGTGAATTCGTAGTTGTTTCGTATCCGTTTTCGTAATGTTTTCCATCTATTTTTCGTATTTGTTTTCCAACTGTATTCATATTGTTTTCCATCAGTAAAGAAAAGTCCAAACTAGATCTTGCGGTATAGTGCCATCGTCGTAGTTGTATCATTTGGAGGGACATCTCGTACGGTTTTATAGCATGATTTGTATGGTTTTTATAGCATGTTTCGTAACGTTTGAGAACCAATTTCGTATTAGTTTATTGGGAGGATCGTAATTGTTGGTCATGTAGGTTCGTATCACATGAGGATGTCATGATCACTTGGAGGGACATCTCCTATGGTTTTATAGCATGATTTGTATGGTTTTATAGCATGATTTGTATGATTTTATAGCATGTTTCGTAACATTTTAGAACCAATTTCGTATTAGTTTATTGGGAGGATCGTAATTGTTGGTCATGTAGGTTCGTATCACATGGGGATGTCATGATCATTTGGAGGGACATCTCTTATGGTTTATAACATGATTTGTATGATTTTATAACATGTTTCGTAACGTTTGAGAACCGATTTCGTATTAGTTTATTGGTAGGATCGTAATTGTTGGTCATGTAGGTTCGTATCACATGGGGATGTCATGATACACAATAATTTATACGCGATATCTTGTATATTTTGATTTAATTTTGCTCAAGCTATCAAAACAATAAGTACATAAATTTATTAATTTATAAATCAATCTTTGGCACTCTCGAAGAACATGAAAACCAGTAAACCAACACTCTTTGTCTTTTTTATTTAGGTACCTCTGCAATAAGAAATAACATGAAATTCATTAGTTACAAACAAAAAAGTCAGTAAATGCAAACCAAGGACAAAAAAAACATGAACAATACTAATGAACAAGTTTTTTCGAATTTGTAACACTTGATTACTTAATTCGTAATACTTGGTTACTTAATTCGTAAAACTTGATTATATTACGCAAATAAATGAAAAAAATTACGAAAATATATGAAAAACATTACGAAAATAGATGAAAAACATGACGGAAATAGATGGAAAATATTACGAAACAAAAATCAAATGTTACGAAACCCAACGTATCTCAACGAACGACTACGAAAATATTACGAATACACAGTTCAAAACAAACGAGAAAAACAACTAAAGTAACATGAAGAGCACGAAATCCATTTTTGGCACCCTCCAACAAGAAAAGAACACTAAGAAAATGAAAACCCGGAAATTTTAACTCAAAAATATGAAAATATAGAGATTCGTACACATTATGAGGGTTGTATGCACTCCCCCGACGTTTTCATGCGTAGATCTAGCTCCGACGTTCTATTTCCCGGCATAATGAACACACAAATCTCTTATTTGTTCATGAAATTTTGAGAGAAAAAAAAGAGTGAAATGGAGGATTTTGGCAGGTATTACGTAACAGCTACGAAAGCATTACGAAAGCAGACAAAAAATATTACAAATAAAGATATTACGAAACAACGACGAAAGTATTACGAAAATGGATAAAAAAACATTACGAAAACAGATACGAAACAAAATCAAACGTTACGGAACCCAACATATCTCAATGACCGACTACGAAAGTATTACAAATACACAGTCAAAACAAACGAGAAAAACATCTAAAGTAACACGAAAAGCACGAAATCAATTTTTGGCACCCTCCAACAAGAAAAAAACATGAAGAACATGAAAACCCAGAAATTGTAACTAAAAAATATGAAAATACAAAGATTCGTACACATTATGAGGGTTGTATGCACTCCCCCGACGTTTTCATGCGTAGATCCAACTCCGATGGCTATTTCCCGGCATAATGAACACACAAATCTCTTATTTGTTCATGGAAAATTGAGAGAAAAAGGAGAGAGAAAGGAGAAAAAAGGAGAGAGAAGTGGAGAATTTTGAATTTTGAAAATGGAGAGAGAAAGAATGGTGGTTTCTCAATTATATAGTGACAGAAAATGTCAGATCCGTACTGTTTACGTGTCAGATTCGTAATACTTGTTTTTTCCCAAAATACCTCTCGTAGGTTAGCTCCATTTTGAGTCGTAGGATGAATCGGACGGTCCCTATTGGGTTCAGCATGGTGCTGAATGACCCTATTCAGCACCCCACCATTTTTTGATGAATGGTGAGTTACTTATATAAATATAAAGCATCTGTACAAAGCCAAACAAAATCCAACAAGCTAACTACATAGAAAAACAAAACCCCTGGCAAAATTGCCACTACGACAGAAACAGCAACACCAAGCTGCAAGCCGAAGAAGACCAGTCCCCCCAAAAAATAGATCAACCCTACAAAAAGTCGGCTGAAATCCCAACCAAAAGCCAAGTCAAGCCTTCAAAACTACACAGAGCAAGAACCCTATGTACAGACCGAAGTTTACTGATCGTCAGTCACCCGAAACCCCAAAAAGGAAAGAAGAATCAACCCGGGTCAAAATCGTGATGCCAAAGTGACATCCACATGTGAGTCTCCGATTGTGAAATGCAATTCGCAACCCTCAACCACCTGCTCACAAGAGTAGCAATCTTCCAAACGATTTGCTGAGAACTCCTCTCGGTATCTCTAAAGATTCTGTCATTCCTCTCTCCCCAAATGCACCAAAACAAAGCGTGTAATAACCTCACCTTAAACTGCAGAAACTCACTGGAGCAGTTCCTAGCCTGCCACTCGCGAATGAACACAATGTCGCAATGATTACACTACAAGAAAATGACATCCTAACAACACTTTTTTAGTGATTCTAACAGCGGATAGGCCGCTGTTAGAAATCCTAACGGCGGTTGCATATCCGCTGTTAGGTTGACTAACGTAAGGTGAGCTAACAGCGGATATTCTGACCGCCGTTAAACCTAACAGCGGTTATTTCTAACAGCACTTAAAATCCGCCGTTAGAATTCCGATCAAATTTTAAAAAAATGCAGAAACCTGCTCTAGGAGAGCAGATTTTCTGCATTCTTCTTCTTCCTTCTTCTTCTGATCCTTCTTTCTTCCTCTTTCTTCTTCCTCTTTCTTCTTCCTCCTTCTTCTTCTTCTTGATCCTTTTTTCTTCCTCTTCTTCTTCTGATCCTTCTTTCTTCGTCTTTTTTCTTCCTCTTCTTCATCTTTCTTCACCTTTCTCTTCTTCTTTTTTCTCCTTCCTTCTTCCTTCTTCTTTTCTTCTTTTTTCTCTATTCCAGATTTGGATTCTTCTTTTTCTTCTTCTTCTTTCCTTCCTTCTTCTTCCTTCTTCTTCTCTTCTTCTTTCTCTATTCCAGATCTAGATTCTTCTTCTTCTTTTTTCTTCTTCTCCCTCTTCTTTGTTCTTCTACAAATCCTAAGAAACAATCCCTAAGAGAAAGAGAAGAGAAAATAAGGGAGAAAGAGAACAAAATCTAACAACAAATAAGAGAAAGAGAAGAGAAAATAAGGGAGAAAGAAAAAAAAATCGTAAGAGAATGTGATTGGTTGGGGTTGGGCACACAGATTGCCACATCAGCAAAACCTAACAGCGGATAACCTAACAGCGGTTCATATCCGCTGCTAGGTTCCCCCCAAAAATTTTGATTTCCCGCTAAGGCGGGATATTTTGGCGCCCCTTGAATTAAACGGCTAACAGCGGATTTCTAACAGCACTTTTTGTCTAACAGCGGATTTCTAACAGCACTTTTTGTCCGCTGTTATTTAACAGCGGATTTTTAAAAATCCGCCGTTAGACTTTTATTCTAACAGAACTTTTTTGTCCGCCGTTAGAAAATTGATGTTAAAATGCAATTTTCTTGTAGTGTTAGGCCCCCAAATGGCAAGTCTGGAACTGAAAGTAAGCAACACCTGCGAAGTGAAGGGGCACGATAGGAGCAAATGTGACACTGACTCAAGGTCAGCTCTGCATAAAACACAACAACCAGGTCCAACAAAACCCCTTCGTTGCAAGTTCTCAAAAGTAGAAATTCTTTTGTGAAACACTTGCCATATAAAACCTGTAACTATGGTCGGCACAAAATCGTCCCACACCGTCTCCTTGGGAAAATCATCCATTCCAAGGTCCAACTGCTGAGACATAACTCTATAGTAAGAGCTCACCGAGAACTTCCCGTTAGAAGTGAAACACCACACCGGATCTGGAGGCCCATTAGAAATCCAATCTGCTGCCAACTCCTCTAGCATCGTCAAAAGAAGAAGTCGCTCCTCCTCGGCCCCACCTCTAAGATCAATTGTCAAAGGTATGCGCCACTCCAATCTGTCAGACACAACCAAATAATCAGAAACAAAAGAATCCAGAGATTGACCCGCAGCCGCAATCCTGGGAAACCTATCTGCAACTCTCACCCCCGGAATCCAACTATCAAACCAAAAAGACACCCCCCAGGATCGATCCACGCGAAATCCCAAAATCTAGAGCTGTTATTGACAATATCTCTCCAAACTGAACGCCCGACAAAATGTGAGTTCCAAGTAGGTTTCCACTCTGATCTCCCAGCGCCGCATTTTTCCAAGATAAGCTTGCGCCACCACGCATTACGTTCTGTTGCAAACCTCCATCCCCATTTCCCAAGTAATGCCTCATTTAAACGCCGAAGATCAAGAACCCCTAACCCTCCTCGGTATTTCAGAGCCTTCACCAACTCCCTAGTTAACCAAGTGTGGACGTCTAGAATCTCCCACTCCATCCTAGAGAAAACGATTTTGGATCTTCTCTAAATCCTTGATAACATGCAACGGGGCTTGGAACAAAGACAAATAGTAGATGGGAAGCTGAGAAAGAACGCTCTTGAGCAAAGTCATTCTCCCACCAAAAGAGAGAAGATTCGCTCTCCAAGACTCAAGTCTCTTCCTAACCTTTGCCACCAAAGGATCCCAGACATGTCTAGAGGCCAATCTATTTCCAAGAGGTAATCCTAAATAAGAGGTCGGGAGAAGGCCTAATGAGCAACCAAGAATATCAGCAAAAACCTGACCATCCACGATATCCCCCACAGGAAAGATGACAGACTTGTGAACATTCACTTTTAAAACTGTAACTGCCTCAAAGCAAATGAGAATAGCCAAAACATGTTGAACTTGTTCCACCGAGGCGTCACAAAAAACCACCGCGTCATCAGCGTAGAGAATATGATGAACTTCCCCTGAACGAGTGTCGTCATTCATGAAGAAGCCCTCAAACAAACCATACCTCTTGCTCTATCAAAAAACCTTGAGAGAATTTCCATGATCAGAATAAACAAAATCGGAGACAAAGAATCCCCCTGTCTAAGACCTCTCGAACTAGAGAAGTAGCCCTTAGCCTCTCCATTCAAGATCACAGAGAAAGAGGCCGTAGAAATGCAGGAAGAAATCCAACCAATCCATTGCGCAGGGAAATTCATGTCTTTCATCACCTTTCTCAGACAAGACCAACTTACATGATCGAAAGCCTTTTCGATATCGAGCTTAATCACCAAACCTGCACGACCCGACCTGTATCTAGAATCGATTACCTCATTAGCGATCAGGCAGCATCCAATATTTGCCTGTTTTCCACGAAGGCGCATTGATTTTCTGAAATGCAACTCTTGATCACCCTCTTAAGCCTTTGCGCCAAGGACTTAGATAAAATCTTGTAGAAGGAGCTAACTAAGCTGATAGGTCTAAGATCACGAATGTCCTCAACGGTATCCTTCTTAGGCAACAAACATAGGAAGGTGCTGTTAACTGCCCGCGGAAGGGTTTCACCCCGTAAGAAGTCCTCTAAAGCCTTCAAAACATCGTACTTGACGATATTCCAATGTGCTTTGAAGAATCCCATAGAAAGACCATCCGGGCCAGGCGCTTTGTCATTAGCACACTTCCTAATCACGCCCCACACCTCCTCCTCAGAGAAAGGAAGAGTAATAGCAGACTGAATCACCTGATCGAGCCCAACAAAACCTAAATTACTAGGAAAAGGACGAGCCTCCCAGGGCTCCCTATAAAGTTCTTTGTAGAAATCCACCACCGCTTCAGCTAGACTGTCATAGTCATCATGAACCACCTCTCTAATTTTGAGAACTGAAATATGATTGCGGCGTCTATTCTGATTAGCAACCTTATGAAAGTAGGAAGTGTTCCTATCACCATCTTTAGTCCATCTGTCTCTTGATTTCTGTCTCCAAGAGATCTCCTCTCTTTTCCAAATTTTATCCAAATCGCACTTCAAAAGACATCTCTCAACCCTGTTCTCTGACGACAACTGAAAAACTTCCTCTTGAAGGTCAAACACTGCAATTTTATCCATAATTTTAGCCCCGGCCGTTGGTTGGCTACTAGCATAAGAAGCGGCGCGATGCCAGAATATTTTTTTGGTAAGGACGATGCCGGAATATTTAATTTGGTCACAGGTAGATGATGGACACCCTTATTGGAATAACTAAATGATATTATGAATTGAAATGCAATATGAAGAGTATAATCAATTATCCTTACAAATAGTGTTTTTTTGAATACGATGCACACATACTACACGATACTGATTATTGTCATAACTCAAAGGTATGTAATATTGTAGAGTATTTAGAACAAACTCATAATAATAACCTGAAAACATATATCTTTATAGTTACAAGATTCAAACAGAAGTTCACAAGAACATGAAACGGAGGAGGAGTCGCATGATCTACAAACACTAACAAGCGTTTTAAAATATTCTACTAATTACGGGACATTACATGCTACAAAATATTTTACAGACAATAGATATACACAACACCAAACGAAATATGGCATATGCATATGATAAGACACTATATCTTAAGGCGTGTTTCAAAATTCAAAATCAGAGGGCGAGGATCAAGACACATTCCTTTGATTCTACCTGGCCTCATCACCTACCACGCTCGCCGATCCAAATAGCTCTACTTTATGGCATGTTTCTCATGTTATCGTGGCTTCCTACAAAGAGGATGTTTGAAGTGTGTATTAATCTTAGGCAAATTCATTCCTAAAACAAAAATGGAGAATGTTGCTATTGAACTTGATGATCTCTCGCGAATTCTATAAATTATGGTCATAATCAACTCAGATGGATATTCAACATAAATAATCAATTTTAAGTTTGAATCCTTGTCAAAAACTCTTTTTGTCACTTCGTTTCTCTGGTTTTCCATCGTTTTAGGCTTATGTGTCTACATCTCTCCACTGTACAATTTTTTCAGTCTTGCAAAAAAAAACTAAGTTAATCGACTAATATGGAAGGGTGTGGTTATCATGGTACCAAAAAAAGTACACACATACACATGGTAGATCGAACATCAATCATTGACAGTGGCGGAGCCAGGATACAATAGGACCCTGTGCCCAATCTTGAAGTAAAAAAGCACCAAAATAAACCTTACACTTGCCCCAATAGAAAAATCCGGAAAATACCTCAACTTATCAAAACCGACCCGTTTCACAGCAAACATATTCCATCCACCAACCTGCACACATTCAATCACAACAAATAGAGTCAATAAATTATTCAACCATAGTTAGTTAAAATATAACATACAATATTTGTAAGCCCAACATAATTACCTATGTCTCAAAATGTCAATTGCACGTGACGATCCTTTAATCTAGCAAACTCCTCAATAATCGAATCTGGATCTATGTTTATAGCAAACTCTCTTTCAATAAAGATAGTCAAAGAATCAGCAAGAAATTCATCAGCCATTTTGTTGCGAAGATCAGTTTTCACATATTTCATTGCTGAAAATGCTCTCTCTGTAGTAGCGGTAGAAACTGGCAGGGTTAACACAAGTTGAATCAATCTACATATCATTGTGTAGTGTCTTTCCATTCTTGTTTCTACAAGCTTCTCTAACAACTTTGCAAGTGAGGATACATGAAACTCATCACTTCCAACCACATGAGTGTCATAAAACTTCAACTCGCCCTCCAAAGCAATCATCTCATGGTACTGAAAATCTATAGGATAAAACTCCTCCGCGAGCTTATAGATATTATCAGCATTAAATGACTGGAAAGAATTATACGGATCCAATGTCGCACTCAGTAAGATCTAACGCGACTCATAACTAGGTTCAACTCATTGAAATCATAGATTGATAAGTACTCAAATGACTATGCTCGAGTCCTTGCTTATCACCACGACCAATTATGGTAGTGAAATCCGAAACTTCCACTTCATACTTTGAACAAAAAGATATTACCTCTTCAATCAGATTTCCCATCCTCCATCTCGTAGCTCTTGAAGTAATCTTTTTGTCTTGGAAACAAATACAAGTGCAGCTAAAATATCAATTGACTCTTGCTGAAAAGCTTGACAAAGATAATCAGTTATTCCCATAATCTCCTTCATCAAATGCAAGTTAAATGCGAACTCAAAAGTTTGCATGCTTATCCAAGCACCTCTAGCTTCGGCTCGAGCTGTTTGATTTGTATTGTGATCTTTCACAGTTCTAATCACTTTGACAGTTGCAGAAAACATAGATATGATGCTTTTAACAGAAGAGTAATGAGAACTCCAACGAGTAGCACCTGAACGCTAGCTTCAAAGTTGTCATCTGATTAGCTCCTTGTCCAGATTGAATATCCCCACTTTCTAACATTGCATCAATATGTCTTATGTGGTGTTCTTGTAACTCTGTATTACGCTTAGGAGATGACTTGACAATATTGATCACTTTATCCAAAATGGAATAAAAATCCCAAATCGGATCACAGTCCTTTGCAGAAGAGACCAGCGTCAGTTGTAGCCTATGAGCAAAACAATGGACAAAATATGCATATGGACAATCTTTCAGAAACAATGCTTTAAGTCCATTAAATTTTCCTGACATGTTACTTGCACCATCATAACCTTGACCTCGTAATTTCTCAACTTGGAGATTATATTGAGAAAGAACATCACAAATAACTTGCTTAAGAGTTTTTGAAGAAGTTTCAGAAACACCCTTTATAGCAAAGAAGCGCTCAGTTAGAATACCTGCAGAATTAACGAATCTCAAAATGAGAGCCATTTGTTCTCTTCCTGATGCATTTTGTGCTTCATCAACTAGGATAGAAAAATAAGCATCTCCAACTTCTTCACGTATCTGCCAACGCACTCGGTTTGCCATAATTGCCAAAATCTCCTTTTGTATATCTGGAGAAATGTATTTGGCATTCTTAGGGCATTATATAGAGCAACATCATTGACATCGGATCTCCATTGTGTTAAGAAGTGTATCCACTCAATCACATTTCCACGATTCATAGAACTTTGTGACTCATAATGCCCTCTAAATGCACATCCTTGCAAGGCTAGTCGTTGAATAACTGTGATTGTTGCCTTTAGCCGCAATCTATGCTTACTAACCTCTTCCTTGGAGATTCTTTGGATTACTTGATCAATATGTGCAGAGGGTTTCATCAAAGCAATGCCAGAAGCAACACACTTATTATGTACTGATGATGATGATGTTCCAATATGAATGCGGAAAACACATTTTTTACATTGATGCACTCTCTTCCAAGTATCAAACCCATCATGTAACAATGCACTAGTTGACTTCTCATTTTCTCCAAAAAGAAAGCATGGAAAACAATAAGCTTTATGTGTGGTGGGTGAATATTCCAGCCAATTGAACTCCTTGTACCAATGCTTTTGAAAACTTCGAGATTTGTCATTAAACCGTCGAGGTTTAAAATAAATATGATGTGGTTGATAAGCTCCAAGCGATAAATACCTTCTCCTAACCTCATCTCTTAATTCAAGAGGTCAATCACTTATCTTCTTCCTTTTTCCCGGGTCTCTTTCAACTTCTACCTCACACATTGATTGTTGACTCGGAATTAGAATAGGAGTGGAGGAGGCTTGATTTTGAACCGGAGAGGTAGATCGTTGACTTTCCGTGGGAAAGTTACTTTCCTCTTGAACATCTCTAGATTCTCTTTCCTTTTGGAAATAAGAAAGTAATGTAACAGTTTTCCCCTTTTTCTTTGGTGGTTGACTTGAAGAAGCCATAATACATGTACTCTACACATATATAAGGTATAGCAATTCATCAAATTAACAAGACAATAACTCAATTTTAACAATTTCAAGTGAGCAATCTAAATCCCTAATTTCTAAATCTCTACTTAAAAAAAAATCTCTACTTAAAACCCTAAAACTAAGTTCAAAATACTTACTTGTACCCTTTGAGCTTTGAAGTTGTTGTAGATTTGTAGCCAATCAAAATAGAAACACCCACCACTTGATCACCCAAAAGAAGACAAAAAAGAAGTTTTTGCTGCAAAAATATGAGCAACAAACTTTATTTTTTTTGCTCTTACTTGCTGCTGTCCGTCACTTTCAGAGGAAGAAAGGAGAGAATAAAGAAAGAGATGAGAATAAAGAAAGAGAGATAAGTTTTTTTTGAAAGGGAGAAAGAGATAAGGTTGTGGGTAGGAAATTGAATAAAAATAAAGATTGTTTGTTTTTTTTGGTAAAAAAGAGTTGTTTGTTTGTTGTTGGACTTTGTGTCCGCTACTTTCCTAGAGAAAAGAGGAGAGAATTAAGAAGGGGTTGTTTGGAAGAGAGAAAATAAAGACATGAGTTGGATTTTAAAATTCATGGGCTTATAATTTATTGTAGCTGGGCCAAAAATAAATTATCCTGGACTTGATTTTAAATTACAGTGGGCTCTAATCATTTAATCTTCCCAAAATATATGGGTTTTATAGTTTCGGGCTTCCGGGGACCCTGGCCCCCCCTATCTCCGCCACTAATCATTGAAACATATTTGCTAAAGTATTGTGATTGTCATGTAGCAACATGGAATCAAATAATTTAGGAATCTTGAAAAGTGTGTTGAATAATTAAAATTATCTTCAAATTTATGTACGATATGGACAAAAGCAAGCTAAGGTGCCATATATAGACACAAGAAAGTGAACCCGACCCAACAACAACTGCATAAAATGATTCATCTAAAAGAAAAATGCATAAAATGTCATTTTTGTACATCAATTTTTTTTTGTAAAATGAAATTTTTGTTTTAAATTTGGGCTAGAGATGATTAAGTAACTTTTATATATGTTAGTCAATGAACACACATACATTGATAAAAAAAAAACTCTGATTGATGAGCATTCAGTTCAGTTGGAAACTCACTCATTAGAAGTATATCATGAAATTTTACTTATTTTAAAATAACAAAGTTAATAAATCTCAATCTATTATCTTGGAAAGTACATAGTTCATTTTTTGTTTTATGTACCATGAAGAAGTTACGCACAATAGATAGCCTTAGAGCATATTCACCTAATTAAACTTTGATCCTTCGGTCATGAGCAATATATAGATTTCGCATAAGGATATTTGTTTTGTTGTCTTTCAATAAGCATATGTTGTTAATGCCACTCGGATTTACTACGGTGACAACACCTATTTTGTTGTCACCATGACAACACTATTAAAGTACCAATTTTTTTTAATTTTGGGTACTGAATTTTTCGTAGTGGGTACATGATTTGAATTCACAAGTACCGTTTTTCATAATAAAAACTCAATTTGTTAAATTTAGGTACCAATTTTTTCATAGTAGGTTCCTAATTTGAATTTACAAGTACCAATTTTCATATTAAGTACTTAATTTGTTAATTTTAGGTACCAAATTTTGTGTTGTTATGATGACAACAAAAGAAGTGTTGTCACCATAGGAATTGCCTTGCCTACCACACATTGGTCCTCAATTAATTTTTTTTTATCCTTCAACAAATAAAGTATCTTGGAATTGTCTGTGGTGGTGGTAGTTGAGCATCCTTTACCATATGAATATTACTATTTATGTTTGACAAAAAAAATATAGCACATAAGAGATAACGGTAATTATGTCAAACTTATTAACGAAGGAATTGAAAGTCACGCCACTAAAGTAAAAACTTTCAAGAAAAAAGTTCGAAGTTTGCATAACTTTGTTAAGTCTTGTGCAATGAAATAATAAAGCTTATCGGAATTCAAATTTAAGACGTCTCGGTCATCAAAAGTTCTAATATTATGTCATAAATCATTGCATTTCAACAAGTCAGAGTTGTTAGAAGAAAAAAAATATATAGCTATTATATTATTAAAGGACAGTGGACACACATATATATACACTTACAAATGCTTCATTTGTTGTGAAAGTATAACTAAAACCCACATTCCAATCAGCTAATTTCGATCTACAAGGAAGAATGACTGAGGCACTGATCATTGATCGAGCAAATCATGAAACCAATTGGTAAATATATACATTTTGGCAAAATCTACCATTAGGACACCCCAAAGTGTCCTCATATGAGAACACATTTTAGGGCCGTAGAATTTAATCTTATAGATCTGAAGGTCAATATTAATTGGACATAAGAGTAATTTCAATATTTTATTTATTGCAAATTTTTAATTATTGTTTATTAATTTTCGGATTTGCAGTTACATTGCTGATTTTTTATTCCTTTTCTGCTCTTTTATTTTTTGCTCCATTTAATTTATGATTAAATTAATTATCTTTTTTTAATTCTTCTTCTCTATGCTCGGCGGCTTTTGTTGTGTATCTCTGGTGGTTTTATTTGAGATTAGTTTCTAACACTTTTTTGTGGAAATTATTTCGAATCAGTTCCTCTTTTATTGTTTCGGAACAGTTCCTCTTTTATTATTTCGAAACAGTGATCCATTTTAAAAGTAATGGAACGTGTTGAAAATTGAATTTGTTCCTTATTACCAATTCAGAACAGAGGAAATCATAAAACATTGAATCAAATTGAAAATGAAACAATAATATCAAATATCTGTTCCATAATTAACTATATAGAACAATACAAACATGCTCCTAAATTGTCAAAATGGAACAACGTGGTAAGAGGGGAAGTTGCACAGAAACAATTGAGTAGATCCCATTTTCACAGAAGCAAGGAGGGAGCTTTTCGCTTTTGATCTTGTGGATCAACCTTTGCCCATTTGCGGGATGTGGTTATACCTTGCCCAATTACGGGATTGTGTTATCCTTTTAAGGATCAACCATTTATGCACGCTTGTGTCATACTTAATTTGCCCATTTGCGGGACATGAATATACCTTGCCCATTACCGGGAAGTGCTATCCTGTCAAGGATCAGCCGATTTATGCACGTTTGTGTCATATTTAATTTTCCTCTTTGAGGATACGTTACTCTTTCTATTTGGCCCGTCTGCGGGATGCAACTCCTCAAGGATTTGCGCTTTCCTGTTAAGGGTACTGAAGACATTTCTTTTCTCTCATGGAAATATGCTTCTATCAATAGGATTAACTTTCCTTTTCAAGATCACCTCATGGACTATAAAATATTTAACTTTATGGAAGGTTATTTCGTTTTAAGATAACAATTGCAGCCCCACCCCTCCCCCACCCCCTCCAAACCCCTTTCCTCTCTCCCCTTGTTTTTTTTTTCTTTTTTATCTCTTAGGTTGGTTCACGATCTATAGCTAAGATCTATAGCTAACTCCTGCTCAGGAGTTGCTACGGCAAAAAAAAAAAAAAATAGTGAGTAGATCCCATACAATTTATATGAACGGAAATGAATGGCATGGATTAAACGTGAACATACTCTCACAATTATTTGTAGCACATTGGCCCACCCACCACCATATTAAATTACTAGTTGTTGGGACTGACTACAACGTCGTCGTACGACCCTCTTTACTAAACACCCACTCCTTTTCCTAACCTCCTCCACAAACTCCACCACACTCCTCGTCGACGACCCATCCTTCGCCACCGCAGCCTCCGCCTCTTTCCTCAACCTTGCCGCGTTCTTCCTCAACATCTCCGCCTTCTCCCCCACCGTCGCCTCCACCAAACACCTCTCCACGACATCCCTCTTCACCAGTTTCGTCGTCGTGTCCCCTCTCCCCATTCTCACACCCACCTCAAAAACATCCACTAAATACTTGGCGTCCAATACCTGATCGCCCCATTGAGGAAACGTCACCACCGGCTTCCCACAACTAATCGCTTCCATCGTCGAGTTCCACCCACAATGTGTCACGAAACACGCCACCGCAGGATGCCTTAACACCTCCTCCTGCGGGGCCCACCTCACCATTTTACCTCTCTCCTCAAGCCCATCTGGGAGTTCAACGGGCCCAGATGGATCACCTTCTCCAAGACTGGGCCGGACAACCCATAAAAAGGGTAAGCCTGAGTTAATCAATCCGTACGCCATCTCTTCTCGTTGGGCCGGGTCCATGGACACGATGGACCCCATTGACACGTAGACCACTGATGACTCAGCCTTCCCGTCCAACCACTCTATGCAGTTGTCGTCTACTTCCATGAGGTCCCCACCGCTGATTTTGCCAGACAAGCACAAGGGCCCCACCGGTTTTATGTTACCGTGGATTGTCGACACGTGGCGGATAATCTCCGGCTCTAACCCATGAAAAGTCTCCATTAGTACGCAGAAGACTTTGTCCAGGTAGGCAAATTGACCGAGGATTGCCGTAGCCAGGAAAGGCCACGGCGTCCGAGGGTGGAGAAAGCTTGGGATTTCATCATGTTTAAGAATTGGCATAGCCGGCAAAACGACGTCGCATTCCGGGTCTTCTTCGGTTGGAAAATTTGCTAGCTTGTTGTGGTAGTGGTAGTAGGAAGAGAAGGAGGCGCATGACTGCATCCACAAGATGGCTGATGGGATGTCCAGCGAGGCAGCCACGTCGGACACCCAAGGAATGACGGGGTTGCTGATTAGGCAAGACACAGGGTGCCCCTTTTGGGAGTGTTTTTCGATGATTCCGGGTAAGGCCTTTCGACCGGTTTCTTCGAGTTGGGTCAAGAGTTTGTCGAGTGGAGTGACTTTAATTTGCTCCTCGTCGAGGCCCTCGTCGAAGAAGTCGAATTGGATAGGGGTTTTGTTGTTGTTGTTGGCGATTTTCATTTGGCGGCCGGTGTTTTGGTTGATGCAAAAAGTGACGAGGAGGCCGTGGGAGGCGAGGAGGTTGGCTAGCCGGAGGAAGGGGTTGACGTGGCCTTGGCCGGGGAAGCAGACGAGGAGGACGTGAAGGGCTTTCTCCGGCGAGGATCCCATCTTTTTACTCCGGCGAGAAAGGAAGAAGGTGGTATTTTAGATGGGATGGGAAGAAATGTTTTTAAAATGATGGAGTGAAGTGGAATGAATATATATATATAGTAATAAATACGGGAGGCCAGCTTACAGGTGGAAAATCAAATTATTGTTGTAGGACTAGTAGGTAGCTATTTATGTTTAATTATTAAGTATCTATTAATAGATTGAGATATTATATAAATTTGACCAATGGTTTTAATTCTCCAATTTTATGTATTTTTTAAAATTTTAAATAAATTCATTGTTAGATTCTTCTTCGAAATAGTAATTTTTTGATAAAGACCGTACAAGACATTAACTTTGGTGAATGAGGCAAATTTAGTCTACTTTTTGAGTTTCTTAACACCATTAATATTTATTTGTTAAAAGAATATATTTTCGTATCAAAATCATAAAAATGTGATGATTAAGCTTAAACAGCTTATAGAATAAATTTAAAGTTAGAAGTTAGAAAGAAAAACATCATCCACTGCTGCCACTAACAGAGGAAGGAATTGGTAAACTTTTCGGTTTGAGTAAACACATTTCTTTAACTGTTTTACTATCTTGTCTTCTCCGGTTAAACGCAAGGTGAAAGATTTGACACATAAACTAGTGCTAGTAATGCGAGTGGAAACAAAGTAGCTAGGGTTTCAGTTGTCATCAAGCAAATGGTTTCACCTAAAATACACAATGAAAATCAAGGCATGCAGTCATATTTGACAGAAGGGAGAAAAGAGGCATCAGGAAAAACTCAAAGCTTTCAAGGGAGAAAGATGTTAATTCCCAGATAGTGCGTACGTACACGTAAGAAAAATTACCAGGGAAGAAGAATGCAAGATTGATTTCTTTATGTCATCTTTCAACTTTCTTTTACGTGAAATAAAAAAATTGAGTGGTGTTATCAAATTTGGTCACGCAATTTAATGAGATGGGGACTGATTTATCATTTTCTTAAGTTGATTAATTTCAACTATTAGATGCTTTTGTTTTGTCTTTTTCCCTCATACGTGATAATGTTTTTTTTCTGGTTAAAAACAAGTGTGTGGGGGACAGTGGGGTAATGTAAGCATTCATATGAACGCATCCGCTGCAATCCTGCTGTATTTTTATTTTTATTTATAAATTTTGGGATTCATTTATAAAAATTTGGATTTTAACTTGTGTAACTTGGATATTTACAATATCAATGTAACTCGTAAGGAAACGAAAATACGATATTTACGTTATTTTTGTGTAATATTGAATTTGCGTATCAATTTTCAATTCATGGGGACCAAACTACACTTCTCCCAAATGAGACAACGATAACATAAAAGCGATTTAAAATAGAAAAAACGAGAAGAAGGTGAAATGAAATCAGCCTATCAATTCCTCCTCGGACGTGGATTGCTTCATTACCGATAAAATAGGCATGGGGCCACCGAAATAAACAGCCAAAGTAACAAATTAACTTTTACTTTATGACTTTTGTCACTGTGGTCCAATAAGTAAATCCCCAATAATATATGATCATAAATATTTTTTTCACCAACTTATAAAAAATTATAAGCTTTTTGAGGATTTTAGAGTTCCTCTTTCATTTTAGGTTTGAGGGTATTTTGGATAAAAATTGATTTGATAAAAAAAATTATTTAATCCATTTCTCATGAACAAGGATCAAACTTTCAACCTTATAGTTAAGAGACAAGGTGAACAACCAACAATGTCACACCTATTTATTAGAATATTTTATTCTTTAATCAAAGAACAGTGTCTGTGTTTTAACTTTTTGACGTAACAACAAGAAAGCATAATTATAATACTTTTGTTTATCATATCTTCAACAATTGACAGAAATTTTTATTTTTTTTACAAACATATTACTTAAATTATTTATATTTCTTTGTTATCTTAATAAAGTATAATTAGTATAGATACTAATTTATATAAAAAAATAAAGATAAAAATGTAGAAAAATTTCAAAGATACATCTAAGTAATCTAAATAAAAATAATTTTCCAATAAAAAATTAACACAAAAAATCTGTCAATCGGCCGCTAATAATCTAGTATATATATCTATATATATATATATAAATCTTCATATATATTAAAGCAGAATCCCATTTTTTCAGTTGACACGTCAGCTTTTTGAGGATTTTAGAGTTCCTCCTTCATTCTAGGAATGAGGGTATTTTGGATAAAAATCATTTTGACAAACAAAATTTTTTGATTCTTTTTCACGAACAAGAATCGAACTCTCAACCTCATGGTTAAGAAACAAAGTGAAGAACCAAACAATGCCACAGCTAATGATTGTAGTAGTTTACTATTTAATCAAAGAAAGTTGCAGTGTTTTCAATGTAACAACAAGAAAACATAACTATAATGCTTTTATTTATTATATCCCAACCATTGATAACAAATTTATAATTTTTTACCAACATATGAATTAAATTATTATATATTAAAAAGTAGAAAAAATTCAACCACACTTCTAAGTAATCTAAATAAAAATTAAAAAAAAAAATTTTTTTGGTAAAATATTAACACAAAAAATCGGCCAATGGGCCGTTGATAATCTAGTATAAAATATAATAGATTAGATGAATAACTTGTTCCATTTTATGAAAAAATTGGACCTTGAAATTATATTTTGTCCAAAGAATGAAAGAACGAATCATTGATCGTCGAAGAAGCCCAGACTACTTCCAAAGACGTGCTCATCGTCAGTAAAAGATAACTGGGCCAAATAAAAAACAAGCCAAGAATGGATTGACAGCCCAATAAGAGAACACAACAGAAAGCCCATTGGACTTGGATAAAAACCTGTTACTAAGCTAGATGGTGTCCAGTCCACATGCAGCAACGAGGAATTTTTTTATCCTTATGCAGGTCCTATTTTGTTGTCTTGTCCATTTTAAATTCTGTTTTTTTATTAATGCTACGTAGTACGTACTACTCCACATATGGTTGACACAGCAATACATACAGTCATGAGAAAGACTAGACAGAATGCAACCCATTTGACTAAACCTGCAAAATGCGATCTCACCTAACCATCCTGGTGGATACTCAAGTTATTTACTTGGCTAGTGCATGCATGCATGCATTAGTCAATAGAGCCATGGATTCTTCAATAAAATGACTGGAAAGAATTACACGGATCCAATGTCGCACTCAGGTGATAAGCAAAGGACTCTTGAATGCTCAAGAATCCTTTGCTTATCACCACGACCAATTATGGTAGTGAAATCCGAAACTTCCACTTCATACTTTGAACAAAAAGATATTACCTCTTCAATCAGATTTCCCATCCTCCATCTCGTAGCTCTTGAAGTAATCTTTTTGTCTTGGAAACAAATACAAGTGCAGCTAAAATATCAATTGACTCTTGCTGAAAAGCTTGACAAAGATAATCAGTTATTCCCATAATCTCCTTCATCAAATGCAAGTTAAATGCGAACTCAAAAGTTTGCATGCTTATCCAAGCACCTCTAGCTTCGGCTCGAGCTGTTTGATTTGTATTGTGATCTTTCACAGTTCTAATCACTTTGACAGTTGCAGAAAACATAGATATGATGCTTTTAACAGAAGAGTAATGAGAACTCCAACGAGTAGCACCTGAACGCTAGCTTCAAAGTTGTCATCTGATTAGCTCCTTGTCCAGATTGAATATCCCCACTTTCTAACATTGCATCAATATGTCTTATGTGGTGTTCTTGTAACTCTGTATTACGCTTAGGAGATGACTTGACAATATTGATCACTTTATCCAAAATGGAATAAAAATCCCAAATCGGATCACAGTCCTTTGCAGAAGAGACCAGCGTCAGTTGTAGCCTATGAGCAAAACAATGGACAAAATATGCATATGGACAATCTTTCAGAAACAATGCTTTAAGTCCATTAAATTTTCCTGACATGTTACTTGCACCATCATAACCTTGACCTCGTAATTTCTCAACTTGGAGATTATATTGAGAAAGAACATCACAAATAACTTGCTTAAGAGTTTTTGAAGAAGTTTCAGAAACACCCTTTATAGCAAAGAAGCGCTCAGTTAGAATACCTGCAGAATTAACGAATCTCAAAATGAGAGCCATTTGTTCTCTTCCTGATGCATTTTGTGCTTCATCAACTAGGATAGAAAAATAAGCATCTCCAACTTCTTCACGTATCTGCCAACGCACTCGGTTTGCCATAATTGCCAAAATCTCCTTTTGTATATCTGGAGAAATGTATTTGGCATTCTTAGGGCATTATATAGAGCAACATCATTGACATCGGATCTCCATTGTGTTAAGAAGTGTATCCACTCAATCACATTTCCACGATTCATAGAACTTTGTGACTCATAATGCCCTCTAAATGCACATCCTTGCAAGGCTAGTCGTTGAATAACTGTGATTGTTGCCTTTAGCCGCAATCTATGCTTACTAACCTCTTCCTTGGAGATTCTTTGGATTACTTGATCAATATGTGCAGAGGGTTTCATCAAAGCAATGCCAGAAGCAACACACTTATTATGTACTGATGATGATGATGTTCCAATATGAATGCGGAAAACACATTTTTTACATTGATGCACTCTCTTCCAAGTATCAAACCCATCATGTAACAATGCACTAGTTGACTTCTCATTTTCTCCAAAAAGAAAGCATGGAAAACAATAAGCTTTATGTGTGGTGGGTGAATATTCCAGCCAATTGAACTCCTTGTACCAATGCTTTTGAAAACTTCGAGATTTGTCATTAAACCGTCGAGGTTTAAAATAAATATGATGTGGTTGATAAGCTCCAAGCGATAAATACCTTCTCCTAACCTCATCTCTTAATTCAAGAGGTCAATCACTTATCTTCTTCCTTTTTCCCGGGTCTCTTTCAACTTCTACCTCACACATTGATTGTTGACTCGGAATTAGAATAGGAGTGGAGGAGGCTTGATTTTGAACCGGAGAGGTAGATCGTTGACTTTCCGTGGGAAAGTTACTTTCCTCTTGAACATCTCTAGATTCTCTTTCCTTTTGGAAATAAGAAAGTAATGTAACAGTTTTCCCCTTTTTCTTTGGTGGTTGACTTGAAGAAGCCATAATACATGTACTCTACACATATATAAGGTATAGCAATTCATCAAATTAACAAGACAATAACTCAATTTTAACAATTTCAAGTGAGCAATCTAAATCCCTAATTTCTAAATCTCTACTTAAAAAAAAAATCTCTACTTAAAACCCTAAAACTAAGTTCAAAATACTTACTTGTACCCTTTGAGCTTTGAAGTTGTTGTAGATTTGTAGCCAATCAAAATAGAAACACCCACCACTTGATCACCCAAAAGAAGACAAAAAAGAAGTTTTTGCTGCAAAAATATGAGCAACAAACTTTATTTTTTTTGCTCTTACTTGCTGCTGTCCGTCACTTTCAGAGGAAGAAAGGAGAGAATAAAGAAAGAGATGAGAATAAAGAAAGAGAGATAAGTTTTTTTTGAAAGGGAGAAAGAGATAAGGTTGTGGGTAGGAAATTGAATAAAAATAAAGATTGTTTGTTTTTTTTGGTAAAAAAGAGTTGTTTGTTTGTTGTTGGACTTTGTGTCCGCTACTTTCCTAGAGAAAAGAGGAGAGAATTAAGAAGGGGTTGTTTGGAAGAGAGAAAATAAAGACATGAGTTGGATTTTAAAATTCATGGGCTTATAATTTATTGTAGCTGGGCCAAAAATAAATTATCCTGGACTTGATTTTAAATTACAGTGGGCTCTAATCATTTAATCTTCCCAAAATATATGGGTTTTATAGTTTCGGGCTTCCGGGGACCCTGGCCCCCCCTATCTCCGCCACTAATCATTGAAACATATTTGCTAAAGTATTGTGATTGTCATGTAGCAACATGGAATCAAATAATTTAGGAATCTTGAAAAGTGTGTTGAATAATTAAAATTATCTTCAAATTTATGTACGATATGGACAAAAGCAAGCTAAGGTGCCATATATAGACACAAGAAAGTGAACCCGACCCAACAACAACTGCATAAAATGATTCATCTAAAAGAAAAATGCATAAAATGTCATTTTTGTACATCAATTTTTTTTTGTAAAATGAAATTTTTGTTTTAAATTTGGGCTAGAGATGATTAAGTAACTTTTATATATGTTAGTCAATGAACACACATACATTGATAAAAAAAAACTCTGATTGATGAGCATTCAGTTCAGTTGGAAACTCACTCATTAGAAGTATATCATGAAATTTTACTTATTTTAAAATAACAAAGTTAATAAATCTCAATCTATTATCTTGGAAAGTACATAGTTCATTTTTTGTTTTATGTACCATGAAGAAGTTACGCACAATAGATAGCCTTAGAGCATATTCACCTAATTAAACTTTGATCCTTCGGTCATGAGCAATATATAGATTTCGCATAAGGATATTTGTTTTGTTGTCTTTCAATAAGCATATGTTGTTAATGCCACTCGGATTTACTACGGTGACAACACCTATTTTGTTGTCACCATGACAACACTATTAAAGTACCAATTTTTTTTAATTTTGGGTACTGAATTTTTCGTAGTGGGTACATGATTTGAATTCACAAGTACCGTTTTTCATAATAAAAACTCAATTTGTTAAATTTAGGTACCAATTTTTTCATAGTAGGTTCCTAATTTGAATTTACAAGTACCAATTTTCATATTAAGTACTTAATTTGTTAATTTTAGGTACCAAATTTTGTGTTGTTATGATGACAACAAAAGAAGTGTTGTCACCATAGGAATTGCCTTGCCTACCACACATTGGTCCTCAATTAATTTTTTTTTATCCTTCAACAAATAAAGTATCTTGGAATTGTCTGTGGTGGTGGTAGTTGAGCATCCTTTACCATATGAATATTACTATTTATGTTTGACAAAAAAAATATAGCACATAAGAGATAACGGTAATTATGTCAAACTTATTAACGAAGGAATTGAAAGTCACGCCACTAAAGTAAAAACTTTCAAGAAAAAAGTTCGAAGTTTGCATAACTTTGTTAAGTCTTGTGCAATGAAATAATAAAGCTTATCGGAATTCAAATTTAAGACGTCTCGGTCATCAAAAGTTCTAATATTATGTCATAAATCATTGCATTTCAACAAGTCAGAGTTGTTAGAAGAAAAAAAATATATAGCTATTATATTATTAAAGGACAGTGGACACACATATATATACACTTACAAATGCTTCATTTGTTGTGAAAGTATAACTAAAACCCACATTCCAATCAGCTAATTTCGATCTACAAGGAAGAATGACTGAGGCACTGATCATTGATCGAGCAAATCATGAAACCAATTGGTAAATATATACATTTTGGCAAAATCTACCATTAGGACACCCCAAAGTGTCCTCATATGAGAACACATTTTAGGGCCGTAGAATTTAATCTTATAGATCTGAAGGTCAATATTAATTGGACATAAGAGTAATTTCAATATTTTATTTATTGCAAATTTTTAATTATTGTTTATTAATTTTCGGATTTGCAGTTACATTGCTGATTTTTTATTCCTTTTCTGCTCTTTTATTTTTTGCTCCATTTAATTTATGATTAAATTAATTATCTTTTTTTAATTCTTCTTCTCTATGCTCGGCGGCTTTTGTTGTGTATCTCTGGTGGTTTTATTTGAGATTAGTTTCTAACACTTTTTGTGGAAATTATTTCGAATCAGTTCCTCTTTTATTGTTTCGGAACAGTTCCTCTTTTATTATTTCGAAACAGTGATCCATTTTAAAAGTAATGGAACGTGTTGAAAATTGAATTTGTTCCTTATTACCAATTCAGAACAGAGGAAATCATAAAACATTGAATCAAATTGAAAATGAAACAATAATATCAAATATCTGTTCCATAATTAACTATATAGAACAATACAAACATGTTCCTAAATTGTCAAAATGGAACAACGTGGTAAGAGGGGGAAGTTGCACAGAAACAAGTGAGTAGATCCCATTTTCACAGAAGCAAGGAGGGAGCTTTTCGCTTTTGATCTTGTGGATCAACCTTTGCCCATTTGCGGGATGTGGTTATACCTTGCCCAATTACGGGATTGTGTTATCCTTTTAAGGATCAACCATTTATGCACGCTTGTGTCATACTTAATTTGCCCATTTGCGGGACATGGATATACCTTGCCCATTACCGGGAAGTGCTATCCTGTCAAGGATCAGCCGATTTATGCACGTTTGTGTCATATTTAATTTTCCTCTTTGAGGATACGTTACTCTTTCTATTTGGCCCGTCTGCGGGATGCAACTCCTCAAGGATTTGCGCTTTCCTGTTAAGGGTACTGAAGACATTTCTTTTCTCTCATGGAAATATGCTTCTATCAATAGGATTAACTTTCCTTTTCAAGATCACCTCATGGACTATAAAATATTTAACTTTATGAAAGGTTATTTCGTTTTAAGATAACAATTGCAGCCCCACCCCTCCCCCACCCCCTCCAAACCCCTTTCCTCTCTCCCCTTGTTTTTTTTTTCTTTTTTATCTCTTAGGTTGGTTCACGATCTATAGCTAACTCCTGCTCAGGAGTTGCTACGGCAAAAAAAAAAAAAAGTAGTGAGTAGATCCCATACAATTTATATGAACGGAAATGAATGGCATGGATTAAACGTGAACATACTCTCACAATTATTTGTAGCACATTGGCCCACCCACCACCATATTAAATTACTAGTTGTTGGGACTGACTACAACGTCGTCGTACGACCCTCTTTACTAAACACTCCACTCCTTTTCCTAACCTCCTCCACAAACTCCACCACACTCCTCGTCGACGACCCATCCTTCGCCACCGCAGCCTCCGCCTCTTTCCTCAACCTTGCCGCGTTCTTCCTCAACATCTCCGCCTTCTCCCCCACCGTCGCCTCCACCAAACACTCTCCACGACATCCCTCTTCACCAGTTTCGTCGTCGTGTCCCCTCTCCCCATTCTCACACCCACCTCAAAAACATCCACCAAATACTTGGCGTCCAATACCTGATCGCCCCATTGAGGAAACGTCACCACCGGCTTCCCACAACTAATCGCTTCCATCGTCGAGTTCCACCCACAATGCGTCACGAAACACGCCACCGCAGGATGCCTTAACACCTCCTCCTGCGGGGCCCACCTCACCATTTTACCTCTCTCCTCAAGCCCATCTGGGAGTTCAACGGGCCCAGATGGATCACCTTCTCCAAGACTGGGCCGGACAACCCATAAAAAGGGTAAGCCTGAGTTAATCAATCCGTACGCCATCTCTTCTCGTTGGGCCGGGTCCATGGACACGATGGACCCCATTGACACGTAGACCACTGATGACTCAGCCTTCCCGTCCAACCACTCTATGCAGTTGTCGTCTACTTCCATGAGGTCCCCACCGCTGATTTTGCCAGACAAGCACAAGGGCCCCACCGGTTTTATGTTACCGTGGATTGTCGACACGTGGCGGATAATCTCCGGCTCTAACCCATGAAAAGTCTCCATTAGTACGCAGAAGACTTTGTCCAGGTAGGCAAATTGACCGAGGATTGCCGTAGCCAGGAAAGGCCACGGCGTCCGAGGGTGGAGAAAGCTTGGGATTTCATCATGTTTAAGAATTGGCATAGCCGGCAAAACGACGTCGCATTCCGGGTCTTCTTCGGTTGGAAAATTTGCTAGCTTGTTGTGGTAGTGGTAGTAGGAAGAGAAGGAGGCGCATGACTGCATCCACAAGATGGCTGATGGGATGTCCAGCGAGGCAGCCACGTCGGACACCCAAGGAATGAAGGGGTTGCTGATTAGGCAAGACACAGGGTGCCCCTTTTGGGAGTGTTTTTCGATGATTCCGGGTAAGGCCTTTCGACCGGTTTCTTCGAGTTGGGTCAAGAGTTTGTCGAGTGGAGTGACTTTAATTTGCTCCTCGTCGAGGCCCTCGTCGAAGAAGTCGAATTGGATAGGGGTTTTGTTGTTGTTGTTGGCGATTTTCATTTGGCGGCCGGTGTTTTGGTTGATGCAAAAAGTGACGAGGAGGCCGTGGGAGGCGAGGAGGTTGGCTAGCCGGAGGAAGGGGTTGACGTGGCCTTGGCCGGGGAAGCAGACGAGGAGGACGTGAAGGGCTTTCTCCGGCGAGGATCCCATCTTTTTACTCCGGCGAGAAAGGAAGAAGGTGGTATTTTAGATGGGATGGGAAGAAATGTTTTTAAAATGATGGAGTGAAGTGGAATATATATATATATATTTTAGTAATAAATACGGGAGGCCAGCTTACAGGTGGAAAATCAAATTATTGTTGTAGGACTAGTAGGTAGCTATTTATGTTTAATTATTAAGTATCTATTAATAGATTGAGATATTATATAAATTTGACCAATGGTTTTAATTCTCCAATTTTATGTATTTTTTAAAATTTTAAATAAATTCATTGTTAGATTCTTCTTCGAAATAATAATTTTTTGATAAAGACCGTACAAGACATTAACTTTGGTGAATGAGGCAAATTTAGTCTACTTTTTGAGTTTCTTAACACCATTAATATTTATTTGTTAAAAGAATATATTTTCGTATCAAAATCATAAAAATGTGATGATTAAGCTTAAACAGCTTATAGAATAAATTTAAAGTTAGAAGTTAGAAAGAAAAACATCATCCACTGCTGCCACTAACAGAGGAAGGAATTGGTAAACTTTTCGGTTTGAGTAAACACATTTCTTTAACTGTTTTACTATCTTGTCTTCTCCGGTTAAACGCAAGGTGAAAGATTTGACACATAAACTAGTGCTAGTAATGCGAGTGGAAAACAAAGTAGCTAGGGTTTCAGTTGTCATCAAGCAAATGGTTTCACCTAAAATACACAATGAAAATCAAGGCATGCAGTCATATTTGACAGAAGGGAGAAAAGAGGCATCAGGAAAAACTCAAAGCTTTCAAGGGAGAAAGATGTTAATTCCCAGATAGTGCGTACGTACACGTAAGAAAAATTACCAGGGAAGAAGAATGCAAGATTGATTTCTTTATGTCATCTTTCAACTTTCTTTTACGTGAAATAAAAAAATTGAGTGGTGTTATCAAATTTGGTCACGCAATTTAATGAGATGGGGACTGATTTATCATTTTCTTAAGTTGATTAATTTCAACTATTAGATGCTTTTGTTTTGTCTTTTTCCCTCATACGTGATAATGTTTTTTTTCTGGTTAAAAACAAGTGTGTGGGGGACAGTGGGGTAATGTAAGCATTCATATGAACGCATCCGCTGCAATCCTGCTGTATTTTTATTTTTATTTATAAATTTTGGGATTCATTTATAAAAATTTGGATTTTAACTTGTGTAACTTGGATATTTACAATATCAATGTAACTCGTAAGGAAACGAAAATACGATATTTACGTTATTTTTGTGTAATATTGAATTTGCGTATCAATTTTCAATTCATGGGGACCAAACTACACTTCTCCCAAATGAGACAACGATAACATAAAAGCGATTTAAAATAGAAAAAACGAGAAGAAGGTGAAATGAAATCAGCCTATCAATTCCTCCTCGGACGTGGATTGCTTCATTACCGATAAAATAGGCATGGGGCCACCGAAATAAACAGCCAAAGTAACAAATTAACTTTTACTTTATGACTTTTGTCACTGTGGTCCAATAAGTAAATCCCCAATAATATATGATCATAAATATTTTTTTCACCAACTTATAAAAAATTATAAGCTTTTTGAGGATTTTAGAGTTCCTCTTTCATTTTAGGTTTGAGGGTATTTTGGATAAAAATTGATTTTGATAAAAAGAAATTATTTAATCCATTTCTCATGAACAAGGATCAAACTTTCAACCTTATAGTTAAGAGACAAGGTGAACAACCAACAATGTCACACCTATTTATTAGAATATTTTATTCTTTAATCAAAGAACAGTGTCTGTGTTTTAACTTTTTGACGTAACAACAAGAAAGCATAATTATAATACTTTTGTTTATCATATCTTCAACAATTGACAGAAAATTTTATTTTTTTTACAAACATATTACTTAAATTATTTATATTTATTTGTTATCTTAATAAAGTATAATTAGTATAGATACTAATTTATATAAAAAAATAAAGATAAAAATGTAGAAAAATTTCAAAGATACATCTAAGTAATCTAAATAAAAATAATTTTCCAATAAAAAATTAACACAAAAAATCTGTCAATCGGCCGCTAATAATCTAGTATATATATCTATATATATATATATAAATCTTCATATATATTAAAGCAGAATCCCATTTTTTCAGTTGACACGTCAGCTTTTTGAGGATTTTAGAGTTCCTCCTTCATTCTAGGAATGAGGGTATTTTGGATAAAAATCAATTTTGACAAACAAAATTTTTGATTCTTTTTCACGAACAAGAATCGAACTCTCAACCTCATGGTTAAGAAACAAAGTGAAGAACCAAACAATGCCACAAGCTAATGATTGTAGTAGTTTACTATTTAATCAAAGAAAGTTGCAGTGTTTTCAATGTAACAACAAGAAAACATAACTATAATGCTTTTATTTATTATATCCCAACCATTGATAACAAATTTATAATTTTTTACCAACATATGAATTAAATTATTATATATTAAAAAGTAGAAAAAATTCAACCACACTTCTAAGTAATCTAAATAAAAATTAAAAAAAAAATTTTTTTGGTAAAATATTAACACAAAAAATCGGCCAATGGGCCGTTGATAATCTAGTATAAATATAAATAGATTAGATGAATAACTTGTTCCATTTTATGAAAAAATTGGACCTTGAAATTATATTTTGTCCAAAGAATGAAAGAACGAATCATTGATCGTCGAAGAAGCCCAGACTACTTCCAAAGACGTGCTCATCGTCAGTAAAAGATAACTGGGCCAAATAAAAAACAAGCCAAGAATGGATTGACAGCCCAATAAGAGAACACAACAGAAAGCCCATTGGACTTGGATAAAAACCTGTTACTAAGCTAGATGGTGTCCAGTCCACATGCAGCAACGAGGAATTTTTTTATCCTTATGCAGGTCCTATTTTGTTGTCTTGTCCATTTTAAATTCTGTTTTTTTATTAATGCTACGTAGTACGTACTACTCCACATATGGTTGACACAGCAATACATACAGTCATGAGAAAGACTAGACAGAATGCAACCCATTTGACTAAACCTGCAAAATGCGATCTCACCTAACCATCCTGGTGGATACTCAAGTTATTTACTTGGCTAGTGCATGCATGCATGCATTAGTCAATAGAGCCATGGATTCTTCAATAAAAGTTTACATTTCTTGCAGAAACAAAACGACCAGGTTCAATATTAGAGCTCTTTAATTGGGAATGTAACTAAATCTGCCAACGTATACTTTGACATAAACCGATAAACGTTACTCTCCCATGTTGTCGGAAGGACTGATCTTTTGACTTTGTGCTCGGTTCGTGGCTAGTCACGTTGCTTCCATGGATCCAAAGTCAACTGAATTAGAGTGTATGTATCATCATGGTGTTTCGATCGCCAACCCAACTACGTACGCTTGTAGAAATTTAAAATGCAATTGAAAGCAAAAGGTTCATATCCCCTTTTTATTTTGTTAATGGTGGGGTTGGCAAGAACTATTTTAGTCTACATACGTCCATCCCATGAAATATTACTATATTGGATAAAAAATGATAAGTTACCCCTTCATTTGTTACGAATAAAATATCTTACAATGAGTGATTTTTTAGCTTTCTGTTATAATTCAGAGATGAATCTCACACGAGAAAACTTTATCAATATATATCCTGATAGTTCACTTTGGATCCTAGCATGCTATCCACCTCATATTAGCATATTGGTTAAATAATTTCACAGAGGGTTTTTTTCCGTGTGGACTTCAAATCGAGTATTCACCTCTTACTAATAACTAGCTCTTTACGTGCATCTAAGCATAGTTTTCCCTAACCAGGTCTATACTCACAGTTTCAGTAGAGTTGTCAAAATATGTACACACTTGCTATATATAGTGATAGGTTAGATGAATCGTAATACAAAATCGGCCATGTTTGTGTTACTTATTATAAATGTTGATATACTTGATCTATATATAGGGCCAAGTTTCATAAAATATGCTTATTTTCCTTTTATAAGTAATGAATCACTTTTCAAAATTGACCTCATAATTGTTTACCACCCCAAAAAGTACCCACTTGTGGTAAAGTTCATCACTTGCTTCTTACTACTATAAAAGCACAAGAAGATTCCCTCATCAACTCCAAGCCTTGAATAAATACCTCATCACCCAAAGTCCCAAACCATCTTTCGCACGAATAACCAGTGACGTAGCTAGAAATTTTTCCAAGTTAAAGCGGTCTACAAAATGGCAAGGCAAACCATCACAAGGAGTGTCGCATTGCTCATCATGTTGCTGATCCTGACGACGAACTTCATAGCTATCAAAGCTGAAGGATCCCAAGCCCTGAAATCTGGCCGTAAACTGATCAACCGCAGAGGGGTCATCGGCAAGAGCTCATCTGGATCAAGTGGTTTCAAGGGCGATGGAGTTGTTGGTGAGGTTAAGAACTCTGGTCCTAGCCCAGGCGTCGGACATTGATTGATTGCGTACGTTAGTTACTTTGTAGCATGCATGATCTTATATGTAGAAGCTTAATTAGCTTGCTACAAAGATATCTGCTAGGGAATCTGTATGGGAAATGTAATGAATAATGCTGTGTATTTTACAGTATAATATAATATTATGCATGCCCATTACGCACGTGTGATTTGTGAACTAGCTACTACGTACGTACTTTTTTGCATTGTATGAACAATTTAGAAACACGAATCTTGAGCTCAAAACGTCAATATATTATAAAAATTAGTGTAAATTTTTAATCAAACAGATCATTCATCAACATATCAAAGACTTATACGAGGCATATTAATTAAATGATAATTGGCCGAAAATTTTATAGTCTAGTGGTCATTTTGGTTGACCAAGCTAGCTAGGTTGGTCGACAATTTTATTTGGAGGTCGTTTGTTTTGTAAGAATGGATCGGAGAGAATTGAAATAGCTAGGGAATTAAAATAGCTAGAGATTGTTGAATTTTTGTCTATTTCAGAATAGACCGTTTGGATGCGTGATTTTGTGAGAATGTTGAATTAAAAAATAAAAATCATTTAAATGAACCAACATGGAAAATACCAAACTATCCATGTTCTCCTCTATTCACATTTTCTCATTCTCTTCTCCTTCCTATTTGAGTTTGTTATATACTCAGATTGTTTGTAAATAAAAATAATAAACGAGGGTGATTATGGAAACACACACTCAAATCACTAGAGAAAGTCCCAAATCACTGCTATCAAGTAGAGATTTCAAAAGGGGCTGAAATCTATAGATGGCCCACCCTAGAATTTAATTCTAGACAAATCTCTCTTATTTTTTTGCAAAACAAACAGTCTATTTCATTGAATTCTCTACTCCCTAGATTTGGACCTCAATTCTAGGCAAATCACCCTTAAATTCTACAAAACAAACAACCTGTTGGTTTTATCAACAGCTCTATATAAGAAAACCCAGGCGTGGAGGCCTTTCGCTTCCCTCGCGGTTAGATCCACTCACTACAAGAAATTGCATTATCAGAGACCGTGTAACACGGTCCCAGAAAATGAAGAAAACGGTCCCTGAAAGTCATTAAACGGTCTCCAAATGTATTCGAGACCGTTTACCTAATTGGTCCCAAACTTGATGGTCCCTGATTGTATTAGGGACCGTAAAATGATAGACGGTCCCCAAATATTTTGGGGACCGTATGCTTATACGGTCTTCGTATCCGAGCTTTCGGGACCGTGATTGTGTTGCCGGTGATTAGGGACGGTATTTAGAAACGCTCTCTAAAGTTTGAATCCGAGACCGTTTCCATCGTCTCTAAAAATTTAAAAGCTATTGTTATAACGGTAGCTAAATCACTGATTGCGGACCATTTTTACGGTCTCAAATAATGATTCATGGACCATTATTACGGTCTCGAATAATGGTTCAGAGACCCTTTTTACAGTCTCAAATGATCATCAGGGACAGTTTGATATTGAGAACAAAATTCGAGATCGTTCATACGGTCTAGAGAACAAATAATTCTTCCACATATAAATGAATTTAATTCAACTTGACTTTGTACGTTCAAAATTAGAAAAAATATAAAAGACATTTTCGTTTCCTACATCTATCATTCACAAATCATTCCAAAAACAACTACCAATACTAAAATGTCTTGTAAATCCTAACAAAAGCAGCATCCATTCCTTTCCAAATTCGTAGCTTGTGTACCTGCACATTACAAATTACCAAACCAGTTACCAAGCAATAGACCGTGATTGTGAACATAGGTTAGATTGGCAATCAGTGCGAAGATGAACATCAGAGGATTCAACCCCTGCACATCCATGGTTAAATATCAGTGTCAACATTAAGCATGTTGTAAATGACAATAAGAATATAATTAACAACGTGAATTCTATGGAGAAAAGACTGACCTCCACACTTCCTCTTTTGATCTGCAGCGCCCAAAATAGAGGTCAGAAAGTGAGGAATCTGTACAGAGCTAGAAATTGAATTCAATGAACAGTATAAACAACTTACATCAAGCCATATCTGTGGTATTCGGCCACCCATGTAAATGGCAGCCATCAGCCATCCGAGCCATTGACCCACTGCACTGGATGCCATTCCACCTTCCTATTTACTTATCGATTAGTAACGTAGTCGCCGTATAAACAAAAATTAACGTTTCCTAGGACACAGTTTCCTGATCCATACTTGTAAAAGCTTTCTACCAGTAAGTCCAATGCAAGCCTGTGCCAGAGCATTTCCATGCGATGGCATGTTAATTGATGTAGCCAAAAACGTCCCGTAACCAGCCTGCAGAACATGATTCAGTTATTGATCAGAGAGAATAATGAAGGCCGTGGAAAGACAGAGGGGTTCCATGGCTTACGGATCGAGGAATAGGCCTAGGTTGGGTAGATGATAAGGCAGGAGATGGAGCAGGCGGTGCAGATGATTCATCATCCGATGAGGATGAATCGATAAGCCTAACAGCTGAAGGCCCACTTTTCGCTGCTCTAAGGTACGTTCTAAATGGTGGCGTACCACTCCCAGCTAACGATCTTGCTGACCTGCAACACCATTACATTACATTCAAGAGATTTGATTTTTGTAGTTAATAATGTAAACAGTAAAAAGAAAAGAACAGATTTCACATACACATAGTAAAATTCTCTACGAACGGGAACAGCTCTAGATGAAGGAGCTGGGATTGGGATACCAGATTCATCATCAACCGCCTTTCCCTGCTGCCTCAGTGGTCTCTTTTCTTCATGATCATCTACCTAATTAATAATTAAACATAGTGTGAATTAAATGAGTAGCGCAGAGTTGAAAGGAACAATGGAAACCCTCATCATGATTGCAGAAAAGCAAGGATGAAAGCAATTATTTTCAGGACTGAGTATAAACTACATGAAGGTAGGCAGGCATACAATGCCTAGTCTCATTCATTATTAGCTTGTTTGTATGCATTAGTTTCTATCTTCATTTGCCAAGTTGGTCATGAAGAGTTGGGTAAATGGAAATGTGGTAGAGGAGCTGTTGGGTTCAGTCCCTGATTTCGTAGCCTAATCACGTCTCAAGAGTTGTCATATTAGTCTGTACACACAAGTTACTACGAAGAAAATTCAACCATTGATTCCTTCCACAACCAAACACATACTCGTATATAACTCAAATCTACAGTTGTGAGAGGGACAAAGCATGTTCAACAACTCAGTTACATAACCCTAATCACAAGAAAGACATACATCGCAGCAACCAATGAGCAGAAATTCAAATACCCAAACTCTGGAGACAAAAATCCACTACCCACAAGTTTTCAGCTAACAAACAACTTGTAGAGAGAGAGAGAGATCATACACCCATTCCATTCAACAACAAAAATCAAAATAGCCCACAACCTGAAAGTAAAGAGAGAGGGTAAAAGAATACGCTTGACTTCATCACCTTCTTGAAACTTAAGTTCAAATAATACTTCCAAGACAGAGAAAGACACAATTAATTAGAAATGTTTGTGTCTTTTATCTACTGAGATAATAAAGCAATTAATCAAGAACTGGATACAATGACAGCAGTACAGCACCATCATCACGTTGCATCTGAGTCAAAAACTTCTCCTTCGTTTCCATACAAACCAGAAAAGCCAAAAAAGGGAAGAAGCAAAAGCAGGAGACTTGCAGGAGTTGAATCCACAAGCTCAAATTCATTAATTGCTTAAAGTTGGTGGGGAAGCCTTTCATTTCCTTGATGGAATCCTTAACTGTACTACTATCATTGTATCTAGTCCTTAGATAAAAGACATAACAAAGCAAAGCAAAAGAAGGAATTGAATTCAAAACCTGATCAACATTTCTAGATTACCAGACCTGAAAATTTCTGAATGCTGCTTCCTCTTTTATCTAGTGAGATTTCATATTCAGCCTTTTGAGTTTCACATGATTTCATCAAATCATTCAAAGCAAAACAACAAAACAAGCGTATACCCATTTTGAGTGTCGTTTGTGGCAAAGATAAATATGTGGCAGAATCTGGAATCAAGAAATAAAATCTGGTATTTATGAAAGAAGAACATAGCGCAAATGCCTAAAAGATTAGGAGGAGAAGGTGACTTGTTCTGGTTTGTTGGTAGTTAATAGGGATAGAAGTGAGATATAGTTTCATCAATCATCATGATATAACTTCATCAGACATTTTCTGCTTTTCATTTGTCAACTTCATAAGTTCTGACTCCTGACAAGGTAGATTATTGAGCACAAGTTGTGGACGGCATGTGCATCATCAATATTACCACTTCTACTAGTTGCTTTATTATTATTATTACATCTTCTTCTTAGAACCCTAACCATTAGCTAGCTGGCTTTGACCTCCCTACCTAGCTCACTAAGTTTGAACTCTCTCTTAGCTTTCTCTCCTAAGTCCTGTCTATATATAATCCCAACTTCTTCTTCTCCATTTTTCTCCTCCCTTTATAGAAATATCAAAGTAAACCAACCCACAAAGAAGAAGAAGAAAGATTTAAGTCAAAGAAGATGGTGCAGATGAAGTTTAATACATAACTGATAGTAACACTAGAACTCTGAAACTAACACAGGCCACACACACAAAATTCAAAGGGTAAATGTTATACCATTCATGAACTTAAGATGATTTAGGAATAGAACCTGAAAATCACTAGAGAAAGTCTCAAATCATTGCTATCAAGTAGAGATTTCAAAAGGGGCTGAAATCTATAGATGGCCCACCCTAGAATTTAATTCTAGACAAATCTCTCTTATTTTTTTGCAAAACAAACAGTCTATTTCATTGAATTCTCTACTCCCTAGATTTGGACCTCAATTCTAGGCAAATCGCCCCTTAAATTCTACAAAACAAACAACCTGTTGGTTTTATCAACAGCTCTATATAAGAAAACCCAGGTGTGGAGGCCTTTCGCTTCCCTCGCGGTTAGATCCACTCACTACAAGAAATTGCATTATCAGAGACCGTGTAAAACGGTCCCAGAAAATGAAGTAAGGGTCCCTGAAAGCCATTAAACAGTCTCCAAATGTATTCGAGACCGTTTACCTAATTGGTCCCAAACTTGATGGTCCCTGATTGTATTAGGGACCGTAAAATGATAGACGGTCCCCAAATATTTTGGGGACCGTATGCTTATACGGTCTTCGTATCCGAGCTTTCGGGACCGTGATTGTGTTGCCGGTGATTAGGGACGGTATTTAGAAACGCTCTCTAAAGTTTGAATCCGAGATCGTTTCCATCGTCTCTAAAAATTTAAAAGCTATTGTTATAACGGTAGCTAAATCACTGATTGCGAACCATTTTTACGGTCTCAAATGATGATTCATGGACCATTATTACGGTCTCGAATAATGGTTCAGAGACCCTTTTTACAGTCTCAAATGATCATCAGGGACAGTTTGATATTTAGAACAAAATTCGAGATCGTTCATACGGTCTAGAGAACAAATAATTCTTCCACATATAAATGAATTTAATTCAACTTGACTTTGTACGTTCAAAATTAGAAAAAATATAAAAGACATTATCGTTTCCTACATCTATCATTCACAAATCATTCCAAAAACAACTCCAATACTAAAATGTCTTGTAAATCCTAACAAAAGCAGCATCCATTCCTTTCCAAATTCGTAGCTTGTGTACCTGCACATTACAAATTACCAAACCAGTTACCAAGCAATAGACCGTGATTGTGAACATAGGTTAGATTGGCAATCAGTGCGAAGATGAACATCAGAGGATTCAACCCCTGCACATCCATGGTTAAATATCAATGTCAACATTAAGCATGTTGTAAATGACAATAAGAATATAATTAACAACGTGAATTCTATGGAGAAAAGACTGACCTCCACACTTCCTCTTTTGATCTGCAGCGCCCAAAATAGAGGTCAGAAAGTGAGGAATCTGTACAGAGCTAGAAATTGAATTCAATGAACAGTATAAACAACTTACATTAAGCCATATCTGAGGTATTCAGCCACCCATGTAAATGGCAGCCATCAGCCATCCGAGCCATTGACCCACTGCACTGGATGCCATTCCACCTTCCTATTTACTTATCGATTAGTAACGTAGTCGCCGTATAAACAAAAATTAACGTTTCCTAGGACACAGTTTCCTGATCCATACTTGTAAAAGCTTTCTACCAGTAAGTCCAATGCAAGCCTGTGCCAGAGCATTTCCATGCGATGGCATGTTAATTGATGTAGCCAAAAACGTCCCGTAACCAGCCTGCAGAACATGATTCAGTTATTGATCAGAGAGAATAATGAAGGTCGTGGAAAGACAGAGGGGTTCCATGGCTTACGGATCGAGGAATAGGCCTAGGTTGGGTAGATGATAAGGCATGAGATGGAGAAGGCGGTGCAGATGATTCATCATCCGATGAGGATGAATCGATAAGCCTAACAGCTGAAGGCCCACTTTTCGCTGCTCTAAGGTACGTTCTAAATGGTGGCGTACCACTCCCAGCTAACGATCTTGCTGACCTGCAACACCATTACATTACATTCAAGAGATTTGATTTTTGTAGTTAATAATGTAAACAGTAAAAAGAAAAGAACAGATTTCACATACACATAGTAAAATTCTCTACGAACGGGAACAGCTCTAGATGAAGGAGCTGGGATTGGGATACCAGATTCATCATCAACCGCCTTACCCTGCTGCCTCAGTGGTCTCTTTTCTTCATCATCATCTACCTAATTAATAATTAAACATAGTGTGAATTAAATGAGTAGCGCAGAGTTGAAAGGAACAATGGAAACCCTCATCATGATAGCAGAAAAGCAAGGATGAAAGCAATTATTTTCAGGACTGAGTATAAACTACATGAAGGTAGGCAGGCATACAATGCCTAGTCTCATTCATTATTAGCTTGTTTGTATGCATTAGTTTTTATCTTCATTTGCCAAGTTGGTCATGAAGAGTTGGGTAAATGGCAATGTGGTAGAGGAGCTGTTGGGTTCAGTCCCTGATTTCGTAGCCTAATCACGTCTCAAGAGTTGTCATATTAGTCTGTACACACAAGTTACTACGAAGAAAATTCAACCATTGATTCCTTCCACAACCAAACACATACTCGTATATAACTCAAATCTACAATTGTGAGAGGGACAAAGCATGTTCAACAACTCAGTTACATAACCCTAATCACAAGAAAGACATACATCGCAGCAACCAATGAGCAGAAATTCAAATACCCAAACTCTGGAGACAAAAATCCACTACCCACAAGTTTTCAGCTAACAAACAACATGCAGAGAGAGAGAGATCATACACCCATTCCATTCAACAACAAAAATCAAAATAGCCCACAACCTGAAAGTAAAGAGAGAGGGTAAAAGAATACGCTTGACTTCATCACCTTCTTGAAACTTAAGTTCAAATAATACTTCCAAGACAGAGAAAGACACAATTAATTAGAAATGTTTGTGTCTTTTATCTATTGAGATAATAAAGCAATTAATCAAGAACTGGATACAATGACAGCAGTACAGCACCATCATCACGTTGCATCTGAGTCAAAAACTTCTCCTTCGTTTCCATACAAACCAGAAAAGCCAAAAAAGGGAAGAAGCAAAAGCATGAGACTTGCAGGAGTTGAATCCACAAGCTCAAATTCATTAATTGCTTAAAGTTGGTGGGGAAGCCTTTCATTTCCTTGATGGAATCCTTAACTGTACTACTATCATTGTATCTAGTCCTTAGATAAAAGACATAACAAAGCAAAGCAAAAGAAGGAATTGAATTCAAAACCTGATCAACATTTCTAGATTACCAGACCTGAAAATTTATGAATGCTGCTTCCTCTTTTATCTAGTGAGATTTCATATTCAGCCTTTTGAGTTTCACATGATTTCATCAAATCATTCAAAGCAAAACAACAAAACAAGCGTATACCCATTTTGAGTGTCGTTTGTGGCAAAGATAAATATGTGGCAGAATCTGGAATCAAGAAATAAAATCTGGTATTTATGAAAGAAGAACATAGTGCAAATGCCTAAAAGATTAGGAGGAGAAGGTGACTTGTTCTGGTTTGTTGGTAGTTAATAGGGATAGAAGTGAGATATAGTTTCATCAATCATCATGATATAACTTCACCAGACATTTTCTGCTTTTCATTTGTCAACTTCATAAGTTCTGACTCCTGACAAGGTAGATTATTGAGCACAAGTTGTGGACGGCATGTGCATCATCAATATTACCACTACTACTAGTTGCTTTATTATTATTATTACATCTTCTTCTTAGAACCCTAACCATTAGCTAGCTGGCTTTGACCTACCTACCTAGCTCACTAAGTTTGAACTCTCTCTTAGCTTTCTCTCCTAAGTCTTGTCTATATATAATCCCAACTTCTTCTTCTCCATTTTTCTCCTCCCTTTATAGAAATATCAAAGTAAACCAACCCACAAAGAAGAAGAAGAAAGATTTAAGTCAAAGAAGATGGTGCAGATGAAGTTTAATACATAACTGATAGTAACACTAGAACTCTGAAACTAACACAGGCCACACACACAAAATTCAAAGGGTAAATGTTATACCATTCATGAACTTAAGATGATTTAGGAATAGAACCTGAAAATCAAAATTTGTTCTACCATTCATGAATGTCAAAATTATGGAACAAAGGGAAAATGTGGCTTAGAAACTAGAGGATTGAATAACATTTGGCTTGTTAATTAGAACACTGCACTAACTTAAGTAACTGCCAAAATCCACCAAGCTGAACTAAGTCTTTACCATTTACTGCAATTATATTATGATAGTCGGTATATTGAAAGCATATAGGAAGATCGTGGGGACTGGGATACCTGAATTTGGTTGAGCCGGATTGAACTCCTTGACGAAACCTAATGTTTTTCCTTGAGCCGGATTAAACTTCTTGAAGAAACTGAATCATTTGAGGAAGAAGATGTTGGAATTGAAGTTAGCTAGGTTGAAAGTGAGATTATAACAGAGAAGAGGAAGAAATTGAGATTGAACGGGGTTTCTATTCATTGACCGGTGGAGCAAACCTCGTGTCGCCGTCGGAGCGATGAATCCTAATCGTAGTGCTGTTTAATCTCTTCGGAGCCGCCTCTGTTCTGAAAAATCAAAATCGTCAGTTCCGTAAAGCTCTCCGCCAATGAATCGGCCAGAGACGCTGATATCTTACCTTTGGAATCGGAGAAGAGCAACCAAAGCGAGCTCTCAGTCCAAACTCGCCGCAGAGAAGAGCAATAGAGGCAAAAAATCATGGAATCGAGAGACGAAGTTAGCTAGGTTGAAAGTGAGATTATAACAAAGAAGATGAAGAAACTGAGATTTACAGGGGTTTCTATTCACTGATCGGTGGAGAAAACGATGAATCCCCTAAGAGTGGTGCTGTTTAATCTCTTCGGCGGCGCCTTGTATTCTCTGAAATACATATCGTCAGAGAAGATGAAGAAATATTTTTGGAATCCGGTCCCCAATTTAATTTTTTTTACCCATAGCGGCAAAATATTTTTCTTGGAGGTAATAGTTCCGCGCCAATGCTGAGAGGTGGGGACCGGATTATTATTATTTTAATTTTTTTCCGAAATAGGATTGTTAATTTTTTTAATGAATAGGATTGGGGACCAGATTTTTTTTTAAGTAGTATGATTGGGGACCGTATATTGATTAAATCAAAGATCGTTATTTATTACGGTGGTCAAATATTTCTTGCCTAATGTAATTTGGGACTGTTTTTAAATTACGATCCCTAATAAATACAAATACGGTCTTGGATAATGTAATTTCTTGTAGTGACTCTTGATATATCAAGATCGGACTTGGTTTTCTAGATCGGTCAGTGTCGGATAAGGAGATTTGGGACGTGGTTGAAGGTGTGAGGGAGAGAAAGCTCCAGACCCGGACGGCTTTTTGATGACTTTTTTCAAGAAGAACTGGGATAGGATGAAGTAGGACAATCCAGAAAATATCGGATATGGAGTAGAATTCTTTTTAGATTATTATTATTATAAGAAATTTTATTAGAGACTTTAACTAGTAGTAGCTGGCGGACAACCCAAAAATTGTCCGATATGACTCTCTCTATTCATCTTCCATATGGAACATAAGTTGTTTTGTTCTCATAACTCTGGTGAGTGGTGACAAAAGAAATTGATTTTTTTTCCCATAAATATTTAAATTTAATAATATTATCTCATTTTTAATTGGAAAGAAAACAAAGTTGTTTTGTTTGGTCAGAATGCAGGAACTATATATTGTAAATATAGACATATCTTTTACATCAACTTGATTGATATGCTTAAGACTATATTGTATGCTTCCTAGTAATACCAATTAGCTAGTTTAATTTTAAATTTATAAGACATCGCCAATTTCATCTACTAGATCGAACTGAACAAATTTTAAAAACACTCACTAGTTACTAAAAAAATTGACTTTAGTTACTCCTAAATTACAATAGCATGAAAATGCAGTAGCAAATAGTTGATGTTAACAATGAAATTTTCTATTTTAATTTCTATAATAATTTGTTGTAGTAAATATTATTTGCGACACTACTATTTACAACGAGAATGATGGGTGTCAAGAAGAAGTCTAATTTCTTGCTCTTTGAATTAAGGTTAAACGTAATATTTATTGAATGACTGTTTTAGTCAAAATAGTGGAACTATATATTATAATGATATATACACATATTTCATATCCACTTGATGATAAAATGAACGTTTATGTTGCTTAAGACCAGGTACATTGCCTTGCTATAGCAAAAAACCCCACATGGGCATCTGCCCCAACCCGTCTTAGATCAACATGGGTTGAATTAATTTTGACTAAGTCGATTGAGTTAGTGTTGATGTATATGGATATCGTAGGATTTATGTAATTGGTTAAGTATTTAACTTGATTAATTGAATTAATTTGAGTTGGTTAGGAATTAATATGTCTTGTTGAAGACCAAAACCAAATTAGTGGTTTAGGTCCGGCTAATCGTACATATCACTACAAAAAAAATTGATCTTTAGTTACTGCAAAATTACAACGACATGAAAATGCAGTAGCAAATAGTTGATGTTTGCTACGGCAATCACTGTTTTCATGTAGCGGTTTGTTGTAGCAAATACTATTTGCGACACTCAACATCCCGTCGCAAATAGTGGATGGAGAGTTGACGGAATGGTCAAAATGTACAAACACCCCCTATACGTTAATGACCAAAATGAATATCAAGCCAAGTTTTAGATGAATACATATATATGCACAAAACTTGTTTGTTATGTGTTGGTATGCTACAGAAGATGATAAGAACATGATGTCTATAATTGAAATACTGCAAGTAGTTCAGCTCAAACCGACACGATGGTTTTTTTTTCTTTAGAACACAGGTGTATTTTGTGTGATTCGCAATTATTATGTAATTATGTATGGGATTCAATTATTAATTCCCCAGCAAATAATACTTAAATAAGACTGTGAAATTGTGATGTGTGCATGACGCCCCATGTACAATAGTAAGAAAAATGCTTATAAGAACCATATTGTTGTGTTACTGTGTTAGGTTTCAACATCGTACAATATTCATGTACCAGGAAGGGAAAAATCCCCCCCATAAGTTGCTAGATGTACATGAGGTAATTCTCGGAATCATTATACACGGAAGAACCCTGCAAGGATGCATTTATTTCGGTTAGAACAATCTAATTAACTTGATGTTGACAGCTCAAAACAACGCTATGTGTTGTTATTGCTTTACTACTGGGCACATATATAGTTTATTTAACAATGATAGATATGTTGCGCAATTGTCGACCACGAGCTCTATTCTTTCTGTCAACTCGTAGTCGCTCTCAATGATGGAGATGTTGCAGTTTCTCAACGATAGAGATGTTACCGTTTTGTCACATCAAATGACACATACTCAGTTTGTGTGTCATGCAACTATTTTGCCAATTCATACTGATGGAATCTAATGACGCGACAAAAATGAATAAACTTAATAGTTGATGATATTCGTTATATTTCGTATATCTCGTGATTATTTGAATAATTTACATTAGCATATTAAGCATCTAACATTCAACATTCTCAATAAATTCTGAATTCACAAAAAATCTTAAGAAATATTTCACCAACCAAACAGTGGCCCCACCCACATATTTCTCAATCATTCACCTACTGACATTTTTACTGAGTTGTCGATCTCTCACAATAGCCAAGTAATCAATTATCAAACTCTCCTTTTCCTCTTCCCTTTTGCTCTATAAATCCCGCTCGTTTCGATTCTCCCAAATTTCCTGCAAATCCCCCAATTCCTCAATCTTTGTTTCTTAATTTGATCAATCATTCATTCCGGCCAAATGGGTAGCCTTGAAAAGGGTAGAACAGTCGTGGGTTGGGCAGCCACTGACCCTTCCGGCGTTCTTGCTCCTCAAACCTTCACTCTCAGGTTCCCCCCTAAACTCCTCTCAATCCTCTGTTTCTCTCGGCTTTTTTCTGTTAATAAATCAATTTTTGACGAAGCTTTGTTCTTTTCATTCGTTTTTGCAGGAACACGGGCGCAGAAGATGTGTTCATCAAAGTTATGTGCTGCGGAATCTGCCACACTGATATCCACCAAGTCAAGAACCACCTCGGCATGTCTCGTTACCCCATGGTCCCTGGGTAAAACTCGTCGGACTTTTTCCGAATTGAATCGAGGAAATAGAAACCTATTCTCCGTAATTGATCATGGGAACGATTGTTTTTGAATTCGTTGTTGTTGTTTTGAATTTGCAGACATGAAATGGTTGGCGAGGTACTGGAAGTGGGATCAGAGGTGACGAAGTTCAAAACTGGAGACATCGTCGGCGTCGGACTCCTCGTCGGATGCTGCCGGAGCTGTAGCGCATGTGATTCCGACATCGAGCAGTACTGCAACAAGAAAATCTGGTCATACAACGACGTATACACCGACGGGAACCCCACCCAAGGGGGGTTCGCCGAGTCCATGGTCGTCGATCAAAAGTGAGCACTCCAACTATTTGATGAAATGCCTAGCTGAAAAATTAAACATTAAAGCATCCCCTTTTCCCCTGTTTCGATTTCAGGTTTGTAGTGAAGATCCCAGAAGGGATGCCACCTGAGCAAGCAGCGCCACTGCTATGCGCAGGGGTGACGGTTTACAGTCCTCTGAACCACTTTGGGCTGAAGAAGAGTGGATTGAGAGGAGGGATATTAGGGCTAGGAGGAGTTGGGCATATGGGAGTTAAGATTGCCAAAGCAATGGGACACCATGTTACTGTAATTAGTTCATCTGATAAGAAGAAGGTTGAAGCATTGGATCACCTGGGAGCTGATAATTATTTGGTTAGCTCAGATTCAGCCACGATGGAACAAGCTGCTGACTCCTTCGATTACATCATCGACACTGTCCCTGTTAACCACCCACTCGAGCCTTACCTCTCGCTGTTGAAGGTTGATGGGAAGCTGATCTTGATGGGTGTTATCAACACCCCTCTTCAGTTCATCAGTCCCATGGTCATACTAGGTGAGTAGAGAAGCCGAAATCATTCGTCACATTGCGTTCGATTCGAGTCTATTGGTTCGAGTCCCTGATGGGTTTTGTTTGTTGCAGGGAGGAAAGTGATTACAGGGAGCTTCATAGGGAGCATGAAGGAAACAGAGGAGATGCTGGAGTTCTGCAAGGATGAAGGGTTGAGCTCCATGATTGAGGTGATCAAGATGGACTATGTGAATACGGCATTCGAGCGGCTGGAGAAGAATGATGTAAGGTATAGGTTCGTGGTCGATGTAGCAGGAAGTGATCTTAAACCGTAAAGAAGGGAGGTGCTGTCTGCTGACCAACCTAACCTACTACTACTACTGAGTGTATCAGATTCAGAAACACGAGAAACAAATTATAATGTCATTTGTCTCCTAGTGTGGTGGTGGATGTTTGGATCAGCATTAATTAAGAGTTTATAAATAACATAAAATGAAGAGAGTTTCTGTTTATGATAAGCTTCTTTGGATTGTTACTGATAGATTATTAGATTTGGGATTATGGATTGGATTCTCTATGGAATTGTGTGTTTGTTTGTGTGCAAGTGCAAGTTTCTTTTTAAAAAAGTATTATTATCTTTTTTATCGGTAGAAATGGTGGGTTTGACAATGAAAGTTACCAACTTTTCTTTATGTTTTGGCCTGAAATAAACGATGAAATTTCTAATCTGACTTCAATATTATATATAAAATAAGGACACATGATTCAACTCTCAACAAATGTATACGTAAATTACTTTGCCAAAAATTACTAGGCTACATAACATAAGCTTTTATTTTCCACCCCTCCCCTCCCCCCTCCCAATTGTTTTTCCTTCTTTTCTTTTCTTTTTTTTTCTTTTTTATCTCCTAGGTTGGCTCACGGTCTACGATATCTCTTCGGGAGATGTCCTAAAAAAAAAAAACATAAGCTTTTATTACTAGATGTATATCCAATAGGACCAATTACATATAGTACTTGCAGCTCGAAATATAATAATAATAACTCTGAATTTGAGAAATAACTGTTCCGCAACTAATTCTTCCTATTCATATGAGACAAGTTACTCACAAGTCGTTTAGATGAGTGCATTCATGAAGTGAAATGGAGTCATTTCATTCACTATAGGTGAAAGTGTGTAATTACATCATTTGAGAATGAAAAATGAGATGAGGCGCATTGAAGTGAATTCAAATTTTTTAATTAATAGTTATTTCACGCTTATTCACCTTGAAAATATACGAGAGAGATTCACCTTTGATGACGGAGCTAATTCAATGTTACTTAAAGGTAAATGCTTTTTATGAAAAGCTTAATCATTAATATCTCTTACACAATATTTTTCTTTTAATTAGTCGAAGGTACGTGAAGTCCTTGCATGAATCCCCACGTGTCGACATGCTGTAATTTACTGGTGTTTTGTTGGAAATCGAACGTTATATAATATTATTATACAAATGGTAAGAGAATGCGTCTGCTATTGTTGACTAGATCCCAAATCCCACATTTTGTCAATAATCACTTGGCATGCCATATTGCCATCCTTCTTTCTCAGACTCTTCGCAATTTTTTCAGTGACCAAATCATTTTTTGTCCATTAAACCAAATTCATCATAGCCAATTATTTAATATAAAATATTCCTAATCTAATTAAATAATCCGGACGGTTATGGTAGGTAGACAGATCATTAAATTAATATTAATTATGGAAGTTTTATTTATATTTAAAGAATATTTTTTCGATTTTACCTTTTATGGACGCAGATTTATTTAATTAGATTAGGAATATTTTCTTATATTATCTCACCAAATAAGGAAGATTTGTTACAAACATAAATTAATTTAGTTACCAAAATTGTTTTAATTAATTGTTATAAATTAATTAGTTGCCGGAAAACAATAATTACCACATTTCTTACTATATATCAATCTGTCCACATACTTGTCCTAGTACAAGCATACTTGTCCTAGTACAGGCATACTTGTCCTAGTGCAAGCATTTTTATGCTCTTAGTCTTTTACTACCTGTCCTAGTGCAGGCTATTAACGTATAATTCATTTTTATCACTTGCATTACCTGTCCTAGTACACTATACACAAATCTAAATTTATTTTTCATTATAACATCCTAACAAATTAAAAGAGTTTACAAGAAACAATCAAAATGAAGAACTAGAAAACAATCAAATCATTATTATTATGGTCATAATACATGTACAAATACAACCAAATCATAGATATAATATTGATTTTAAATACACTAATACAATACAAAGTCGTTTCAATTGCACTAGTACAAGCTAATTTCGAGTTCTAAGAATTGTTGGTCGGATTTGAACCGTCAGTGCCAGATCTGAGTACAGGACTCAACCTTGACACTTCATAAAGCCTCATGTCATTCATCTAGGCCCTCGATTTTTGGTATGGCGGCAAGCTTATCTTCTAGGTCAGGTCATTCTAGATGTCGAGCTATGACCTCCGATCTCGCCAAGAGTTCCAATCTCGCCAAGAGTTCCAATCTCGTGAGATCCGTTTTCGCTGTCGTAGATCGGTATACAAAGTCGAGAATGACGATTACGAAGGATAAGTCGGAGAAGGTAGAAGGGCAATGAAAAATTAGTCGAGATTCCTTACCTTTCGAGATTAACGAACGCTGGGATTTTCTGCCTCATGTCGTTCTACTCAATCTCCACCACGGATCAAATCATCAGAACCTCGACCAATATCAGCATCGACTCCACCGCCAACTTCAGGATGGAAGCCAACAACGACGTGAAGAAGAACACCAAAAAGTTCTCCGATGGGAGAGCGACGGCATCGTTTTTTTTTTTTTGGGAGGGGAGACGGCTGTATTTTTTAGAATGAATAGGGATTAGGGTTTTTAGCTAGGATTTCCATATATATAGTCAAAAAATATTTAATCCTACCCATTAGATTAAATCCAACGATTCTAATAAATTTAGTTTATTAGACCAAAGGGGAGTTTGGGCCCCTATATGATCCGCAGACTATTCACTTTGAATTTCGGCTGTATCTACTTTTGGATCTTAGTTCGGTCAAAGCTTAGATATTTTTCTGTTGAACAAAACCACTATACTTCTAAGTTCTATCATTAACTCTCAAACCAAATTTCTTCTAGAAAACTTGAGTTCGCGGGTAACCAATTCTTCCTAGAAAAGTCCAACTTCCACCATATTTTTCCACAGACCAAAACAACAAAATTAACACATTGTATTGTACATAACTCCACGTTTATCCCCAGTTGAAATTAAGGCAGAATTAGGTAAATATAAACCAAAGTGCAAAACAAATCGTGAAAAGAGATTTACCTAACCAAATCATTTGACTTGGCGGACTTGCAGCACAAATCTTAATTGTGGTCATGGGAAACAAACAAAATCACATTCAACAAAATCCGAAGCTATCAGTACAACATTTGGACATACCTTTGTCACTTCAGAACAGAACTGTACATGCTGAATTCATCATCCTAAACTTTGATTCTAACTGGGTTTCTTGGTGTTAGATATATTATATATACGTCCGATTTAAAGAGTTTACAGAGATTATTCACAAATACATGAAATGGTTATGCCACGCGATAGTTTCGAGGAAAATCACGTACCTAAGATAGTGTCGCGGGATGTGTCTTGCTATATCATGTGTGTTTTCATAGCCGTTGATTGAAGTAGAGATTCATCAAGTATCTTGAAGGGCTGAACCCACTTAAAATAACTGCATAGGACCGAAGAAATATGAACATCAAATTGAAGATTCGATGCTAATGTTGGAAGGGAAATGTAGGTTTTATTAGACTAGACATATATGAACTCATTCAATTTTTGTATCAGGAATCATAAGCTAAGATTTTATTAGACTAGACACTCATAAGATATTCAGTAAGAAATTCATGTATATCGTGAAGGAGGAAGTATACGACACATTAGTTCTCAACAAGGAAATCCTTGGATTTGCTTCTGGTGGGAGTCAAACCCAGGGTGGATGTACCCAAGCCAACATCTAGCCAAGTGCTTTACCACTAGGCCAGAAGGTGCTAGGTTACTAACATATTATCAAATTAGCTGTTGTGATAAATTTTAAAGCAGCATTTCTGAGTTGATTGCACAAACACAGACTAGGCAAGGTTGAGTTCATATTGTTCACTTCCTTGCTTAAACCGCATTCTTGAATCTCAGTTCTCGCCCGCCTAATATGGGTGCTATTATTACAACGTAGGTCCGTTAAATTTATGCCAACCAAACACTTGAAGAACAATACACTACTCAGAGAGTTGAGCAGTCAAGGCAAGACTCCAAGAAATGAGTAATTCAATCAGTTTAAGTGCTAATATGATAACGGGATCATAACAAGAAACGCAAATCAGCATGAAGAAATAAGGTATTCAGTGAAACTTACTTTTATGGTGCTTAGTGTGCTGATAGCTGCTTCCATCACAGAACAATCACATCCATGGAAAAAAAGTAAAATTTAACGTTGTTACTAAGCTTGCCTGTTAAAACCTTTGGAGTTTCGACAGTCGACAGAGACATTACTCTGGCATATTCTCTCCTCCATACAAGCAAAAAAAAAGTCAGATGACAAGATGAAATTGCCATTAAATGCGAAACAGAAACTACAAATGTGAGAATTGATTTTCACGAGTCCAGAAATATCGTGAATTTTGTTCTATATTTGACCCCATAAGAGAAATGCAATGAAACTGGAAAACATGAACAAAATGCTTCCATATCACATATCAGCAAGTTTTACAGGTGATGAACCATGTAAAGTAAGAAAGAAACTGAGAAGGTTACTTATACAACTTTTGGCGAGGTGAATAGATGAAGCATTTGCCAAAACGTGTATTCAATGTCCATTTGTTGCCACTACAATGATTCAAAGAGAGTAACAGGAATCAAAACAGATGCCACTAACAGCTAGAAACAGCTAGAATCAAAACCCAATACTCACAAATGAGCAAGAAATCAAGACCAAATTCAAATCCTAATCCTAATTCCACTCGATTCACAATGCTAAACAATTCCAGAATCAACTGTGAATCCCCAGCCATTTCGAATTGACGACACAAACTACTTCCAACAACTAGCAGCTAAATTCAGATCAAATTTAGAATTTTAGATATATCCAACCTTGACGATTCTGCGGAGGTACTGCGGGGACATGGAGTGAGCTTTAGATGAGGAGGACGAGGCCCTGGCTTTCGACGAACTAGTAGGGAACATTTTCCTTCTTTCTTCTCGTCGCTTCTTCTTTTTATTCAACCCCAAAGGAAGAGTTTGATCTAAGATTCGCGAGGGATTTGGAATTTCAGTTTCAGTCGCCGGGGAGTCTCCGGCCTTCAGCTCTGTTTTAGAGAGATCCGGCGAATATTGTGTACAGCGAAAAAAAAAAAAAAAACAACAACGAAACGACATCGCTTCCATCCAACCAATTATGAACTTTTTTTTAACTGGGCTAACCAATTATGATATGGGCTTCTGGCCTTATACATGTTCAGTCTAGTCTAACAGCGTCATTTGGGCTTTGAGCCTTCTATGGCTGTGTTGGTACTGTAACCCAGCGTTCTGGTCGCTATATCTTGTCTTCTACCAATGTTATCATAACCAAATATGATGTTGAATAGGATGATTGAAAAAATCTGGCAAGGCTGCAGCGGACGAGAAAACGCTCCTAAATCGGACCGTTAGCAGCTGCGCCCATGGTTTGTCGCCCTAGCTCGCTACTATGTCTCTTTCAGGAGGAGTTCCGGACACCATTCACCCGTTATCGAACTGGCATACTCAAGGTGACACGCCCCCTCCTTTAAAGATACATTGCTTAGGTTGGATAACATGGATTCACCCACATCTGAATTCAATGTAGATCTCGAAACCCAGAAGCTACCCTGCCTATGTTGCGAGTCCCGAACTCGCTACGGCAAGAGTGAAGAACACAATCGAATAAAGCCGTTATTCTGAAACTAAATGGTCGTACGGTGGACTATTGTCACCATCTTGTGAATCGTTTGAACACATTGTGGAGGCCTAATAGTGAAGTGCAGTTTCTTGATGTTTGTATATAGTGGGAAGTTGTTTTGTTACGATGAGATGCTGAGCACCAAACTTTAACCCGGTGGAAGCAATAATGGATAACCTTATAACCTGGATTAGGATTTCAGGACTCACACTGGAATACTATAATGACGATAAATTATAGCCATTGCACGGAGGGTTGGAGACCCAATACCAATAGACAGGCAGACAACATTGATATCAAGAGTAAAGTTTGCTCGAACTTGTGTTCAAATTAACCTTAGCAAACCACTTCTACATGTCGTTGGAGTCGGTGATGACTAGCTCAAGATCAAATATGAAGTTTGCTCGAATTTATTTCAAATTAACCTTAGCAAACCACTTCTACCTGTTGTTGGAGTCGATGATGGATACCCTCAATCTGCACAAAATGCTGTCACGCAGTTACATAACACAAAGCTTCAAAAAATTCCTAGAAAAATAGATGAAAATCACCTCAAAATCACATGATTCCGATAGTCAACATAAAGTTTCTAGTCAACCTGCTGACAAAAAATGAGACATTCGCAGAATAGGTAACCCGTTGACTAATTAAATTGACGGCTACGGACGAACCCGATACCCAGTCGAACGAGTATCAAGTAGGGATGGGGTTGAAGATATCTGTCCTGGATACTTGATATAAAATTAAAGCTCATTAGCTACAATATATCGTTTTCTGTTTATCAAACTAGACCAAATTTCTTTTTCAGTCAATCAGTTATTTATTTCAACTCATCGATCAAGCACTCTATTATTTCCTCTCGAAATCTAATGCTCCAAAAATTGTAACTTCATCTCAAAATTATCTTTGTAATCCACATTTATGAACTTACTATTTCACAAATATTCATACCATACTAGAAAATTTAAAAAAAAATGACACATTCCAAGTCTCCTCATCCAAACGAACTTATGTACTTTGGAGCTATGGAAAGGCCAGAACGCCGGTTAAGCACACCTACCCCACACACCGTACCATCAAGGACTAGTACTATTACTATCAAGAATGGGAAAATAAATAAAATAATCAGATTCGCCGAATAAATTAACTAATTAACAAAAATACCATATGCTAATCGGGTTATTTCCTTTTCACTGTTTTTCTGTGACCAACAACCAAACAAGCAAAAATCATGCAAATTGAAATTACCATTCCTTAATCTTTCTCAACTTGTACATTGATTTTTTTTCTCCCTTCTAATATCTGTACACAACCACCAAAAACTGAACCATTTCCCCAATTCTCACTTTCCTCCGCATAATTTATAATAAAAAAAACCCCGATTAAATTAAAATTAAAATTAATTAAATCAAATTACGTTGCCGATTCGAAATCGCTCAATCACGGCATTCCTAACCTCCTCCCCTTCTTTCCCTTCTATGTAACTCTCCACTTCCTTCCTAACCATCTCCTTCAAAACATCCAACAACCCGCTCCCAAACGCCGCCGTTTCACCTCCAGATTTCTTCTCCTCCTCCTCAATAAACAGATCCGCAGATTTCATCCCTGGCAGCGATAGCGTCAGCTCCGTCGACACATCATCCGCCAGATTCTCAGTCCGAACAGCACCGCCGTCGCTCACGTCAGATCCGGACTGCGAAGGACTTTCAGGAGACAATGAAAACGTCCTCCACTGTTTCTTCTCCGGTTGTCGATCCGGCTCGTCATCGATGAAAGCGACGACGTGCTTCCTCTTCAGGGTAGAGTTCCAGTGATTCTTCACCGAGTTATCCGTCCTCCCGTTAAGGAGGCGGGCGATCGTGGCCCACTTGTTTCCGTACTTCGAATGCGCCGTCGTTATGATCTCATCCTCCTCGGGAGTGAACGGACGGTGCTCAACCTCCGGAGATAGCTGGTTACACCATCGGAGGCGGCAGGATTTTCCAGATCTCCCAGGAACCGACCTCGCAATCAGCGACCAGTTCCTCGCCCCGTGCCGCTGCACCAGCCGCTGTAGGAGCTCGTCTTCGTCGTGGCTCCACGGTCCTTTGACCCGATCCACGCCGGAATTTTGATCCATCGTTTTCGACGGTGATTAGTAGTTGAAAGAGGAAGGGGTTTTTTTTCTTCTGTTTGGCTGAATGAAGAGACGGTAGAGGGAAGATGTGTGCTTATATATAGGAGGGGGTTTTAGATTTTTTACTTGTTTAGGGTAGGTCAACTGACGAGAGCCGGTAAACTGTTCCGCGTAAACAGTGGGGAAGGGAACCGGCGTTATGCTGTTACCGGTTGCTGGAATATACAGCTGTATAACCGCCACGTAGGCGTTAGCATTTGTAGAAAGAATATCTAAGTAGCCAAAATCTCGGGAGAGGGGAAAAAAAGTGATTAATATCGTTGCGGTTACGGAAGTTACTTTTAAGAATATGGGACTCGGGTGGTTATTTACCCCGGAAAATCTCGCGGTACGTTTAGTAGTTAATGACGGTTGGGAGAGTGGATTGGTGAAAGTTCAGTTTAGTCCTTTAACAAATTTGTTTTCAACGTTTCACCATCGGATACTCACAAAAGACAACATAGTTATTCAAATAGTATTATAATAAAAAATAGAATTAAATTTTCATCACCTACAATTTTGAGATGTTTGGTCTCTCGCATCTTATTAGAAAAATTAAAATAACGAATTATTAATTACATTTTTGTAAACCCATGTGTTGCGTTCAGATTTACTAATTGGAGATAATATTGATAGATATAAGAAGACAATCATAATAGTAAGTACAATCAAATCTACTATGGTGACAACACCTTTTTTGTTGTCACTATAACAACATTATTTGTTGTCGATTTTTTAATTCTAATTTTTAATTTTAGGTGTTGATATTTTATAGTAGGTATATGATTTAAATTTACAAATATCAATTTTCATAATATTTATTTAATGTTAATTTTGGATATCAATTTTATTGTTTATAAAAAAGGATTGTGTTGTTATCATAGTTTTTGACAACTCACTAGGATCAAGAATGAAGAATCTCCAACTATATAGTTTTAGATATGAAACAAACAACATAAATCTCTCATTTTTTGGTGCATAATATGGGGTGAATTGATATCATTTCAACCATCAGGATGAAATTGTAATTATCATTTGAGAATTAAAGCGTAAATAATTATACTCGGGTGTATTCAAATTCACCCATGGGCTCCATGTGCAAATCAGGTGGAGAGAGATTCACGTTGAAGGTGGGTGAATTGTACTTAGTGTAATTTTTTAATTAATAACTATTTTGTCTCTAGTTCACTCGTCCAAATATATGCACTTGTAAATGAACTTTCACCGTCAATGTATCTGTTTATTCAATTCACTTTCACTATAATGCATTCATCCAAACGAGATCAAAGTATCAATAAAGGAAAGAAAAACAATTTTTCACATATATAAGCATAATCTTTTTTCCCCGTCATAGATACGAGAGTTAGACTAGTACTATAAGAAAGATAAGACTACCGACAAGTTTTGGGCCACCGAATTAGCCTCTCTAGGAACCACCAATAGTTTGAGCTCTTGGTTGCTTCAAGGAAAGCAGTTATGTTCGCAACTAATGTATTGTTATCCTTCTATAAGTGATACCTTCGTGACACCTTAGCTAGGACCTCAGTCGCATCGCCTTTCACATCGCCTGTCATCCATCCATGGTGATGGAAGAGCAAGCACGTATCCCTGAAAAGCCAAAAGTTCTATAATGAATGGATTCACAATACCTAGATATGATTTACAAATGGCTGAAAAGGAGGGCGCCAACTGAATCTCGAACCACTAGGCCTACAGCTCGTCCAACCACTCCTAAAGGTGCTCCAATTTCTCTTTCGACATTTATCTCGAGGTGATGTTGAGAGGGCGGGAACCAAATCTTTAAGCGATCACTACGGGGGTTGGGCCCAGGATGATGGGAGGGGGATCATCACAAATGATATTAAGACTGCCAAAATCATGGAGGTACTGACGTTGTAAGGTCGAGATCAAGTATCGAAACAACTCAAAATCAATCAATTTTCGCGTCTTCCATAGACGCCACCAAGTCATGACCCAATGAGGACCATGAAGTGGACTCGTGCCAATTGACGACAAGGTGTGAGTGTGGGGTAGAGGATAAGGGAAGCCCCAAAATGTCATAAAAGGATAATGAGTTTATTGACACCGAGAATAAAAGGATAACGAGTTTATTGATACTATATTGAACTGGATTATGAAAAAATCTAGAAAATATGAATTTTTTTTATGAAATTATGGAAATTTTCATATTACTTTTAGTAGTGGAAAAATATTCCGTAAAAAATAAGATTAGAAAAAATAGTTATTTGAGATTCAACGTTTATTTAGATATAAAATTGGAGGACCAAATTGTGTAAGACTATTTACTCAAGGAACCAATAAAAACGTTTCCCGTTTCGAAATTTTGACCGGGTGACCGAGTGGCCGAGTGAGTGAGTGGGGCGAAGAGAGAGATGGGATAAAAATAAGACAGAGCGAAGCCAGGCTGGATAGCATTTACGTGATGGATTTTGATTGTTCTGTTTTAGAAGTTAATAATTTATTTTTAGAGAGGTTGTTTCCGTTTTCGTGCATGGGTGGGCTGACGTGGCATAAAACGACAAAATATGGTTTGTCGAGGAATTGGAGCGCGGGAGATGATTGATTCTGATGAGCTGGCAATTGTTCCAGGCTGTAAAACCTGCCACATCGCTGACATCCTAACCAACGGCCGATTATTAGCTTTTCTATTTTTTAATCTTTTTTTTTTATGTTTTCGAACCGCTTACTGTAGGCCCCACCCGACACGAGGCGGTCACCGACTCAACCGATTTTGTCATTAATAATTGCCAACCACGACCGATTGAATCTAACGGCCGGATATTTAACCTTTCGGCCTTTTATATTGTTTATTATTTATTAAATGTTTAAATACTTTCGTCTCACGAAGTGATTTGAATCTTCAAAAATCTCGCGAATTAATTTTAGATGGAAGGTTTATAAGCTTGAAATATTTCGAATTTTTAATATATTATAATGTTTTTCTTTTATTTCCACTTGATCAATTTTTTACCATTAGAATTTTGTTTCGACTTTTATGATTGGTTATGGTAATTTTTTCACCTTAGATAAACTCCCGCAATGGAGAGAATCAGACAAAAAAAAAAAAAAATTAAGTGCACACATAAGTCGTAAGATTAACCACACCCTGCATGGGGAGGCAACGAAGCTCATGACGAGTCATATAATGGGTTGTCATGTTAGCTTGCCAAGGAACCACAAGAAGGCTTATCTGAGACGAGGAGTCCAAACTAGTTGCAAACAGGGACTAAATCATAATTTCTTATTCCTGGGGCCAAAAGAATAAAAATTAAAAATCAATCCTAAAATTTTATTTTTTCAATCATACACTATGTGTCAGTGGCGAAGTCAGGATTCTAGTAGATCCTGAGCCGATACATAAAATACAATCAACCGAATATATTTTTGTACGGAAAAAATACATTCTATCCCTTACGGGGTTGTTTTTTTTTTTTTATGTTCGGAATATTTGTCTTGTTAAGTGGTTAAGAAAGACCTGATGGGCGAAAGCTTACACAATTCAGTTCTTATTTAATTTCATCGGGTTTCCTGACTCTTTCACCCAAAAAAATAGCCTCCTTAGTAAACAATATATAGTTCCGTTTCTAACAGTTGATTAACCATTTAAATGTACAATTATCAACAAACTTGAGAAAAAATGTATCGTTTATACTTTATAGGCAACCTCTGCTATTAGGATTTTTTATAGTGTGTTATGGTAATGATTTTATATCAATTTATGTGTTTAACATAAAAAAATGTGCCAAAAAAATATTTAAAACATAAAGGGTTCATGTAGTGATGCATATTGTTGTTAAACTGATGTATGAGAGCATGAGTCAAACCGAAATGGTTGGTTGGGTTAAGTGGTTCAAAGGATGTTCACGGCATGCACGTGTGCGGGAAACAGGATAATTCCGGCTACTGGCCATTGGCCGGCCAACCGGTACGGACCAATACCATTACGATTTTAGGTATGGATGAGGACCATAGCTGAAAGAGGCAGTTTCGAGCTCCTTTCCTTTGGACAATATTATATTTCCAAAATAGTGCGATCTCTTTTAATTAATTGTTTAATTATTTGGTTCAAGTGGTTGACAGTTAGATACAAGGAATCCGAAGAACTGTTGGACCAATATGCATTAAATGAAAAAAATAAGCAATTAATGAAAAATAAGATTTACTAAGAGAGCTATAGAAAAATAAGTCTTTGTATAAAATGGGTACATAAAAAACCCGATACCGATCATAGGCACAGCGATACAAGTACACAACCAAATTTGGTAGGATTATGAACTTGCCCGCTACTCTATTTATTAGGGTTCGATTCATATCAGTGTAAACCACCCACCTTGGATGGTTGATTCTGTTAACGCGCTTTGCGCAAACCTTGATCATGATTGATGAATGCCGATGAAAACTCCTTTAAAAAAAACTAATACCTAAACGCGATCAAGTAGTGAATATTATGTACCCGTTCATTAAATTCTTGCATTAGATTCAATGTACTAAGCATATATATTCATCAATAAATTAAAAAACAATCCCTTCATCTTAAACTAATTTTTGCCTTTGAACACATAATTAACTTAATAATAAATTGTCAGCTCAGATCTGTGGAGTACAAGTTGGAGCAACAGACAGTACTGTTATATTATAATAATAAGATACCCAGAAGATCGCAGATCGAATAAAACTCAAATAAGAGCACATGGTTGAGGAATTATCGAGGATGTTTCAGGATAACCACCAAAAGCTAATTAATTAGCCAAAGTTGTGTGGTTTGATATAATAATAATAATAATATAATTGTATATGAAAAATTGGGCATAATGTGGGAACTTGGAACAGTCAAGGCTTCCCAAATGGGAGACAGAGTTTCAGTTACAGCAACCTCCATGATATTATGATGAATGATGATGATCATCATATCTACTACTACTTCTACTCACTGATATTTTAAAAATTCATGGTCGTCGTCATCTGTATATCTTCTGACGAACATTGCACGTTACATTATGGTCTGGCCTTCATTTGATGTTTCTTCAAACCTAACTAGCTAGCTAGCTAGCAGCTGGAGTTTGGTTTTGTTACTCATGGATTTTGTACAGCAGATAATTAAAACCGTCACGATTTTGACCTTCATCACTGTCTGGTAGATCGATCGACTGTATATGATGACAATACTCATTAGTATTGTGTCATGTAACAAGATTATTAGGTAGGTATTATCTTTTGGGTATCAATTTATTCATATAGTGATTTAGTGCACCAATAGTTTTGATTGTAGGACCAATTGTTTTCATATTAGGTACCTAGTTTGAATTTGCAAGTAGGTTTTACTGATTTTTCATCATTGATAATTTTTCCATAATAACTATTTTGGTTTATAATTGTCTAGTTACTAATTAATACTCAAATCATTTACGAATCTTGTTGATAAAAGTGTTAGACGAGGAGGTAGTTCAATATCTATTCCCTTTTGTAGATGGGAATGAGTCATAACATGATTACAAACTCGTCAGAGAGTGACACGAGAGTTGTTGGAGAGTCGTCGAAGACTCGCCAATATGGATCTTCACCGACAACGATAATGGCGTATCAGATTTTGTAACAAAATTATTAAAAGAACTAAATGTCTAACTTATAACCCATTAGATTGATCAAAGGGTTTTTGTAAATCTCCTCCCAAACTCCAACACAAAGTTGGTGAACCAGGTAAATCAATATATGTATCATTTTTTTCACTCCTCTTCTTCATTTTTCTTTTCATTAGAACTGATTGGTCAAAGAATCAACTAGCATTAGAGGCCATAAAAGAAAGTACCGATGATAACCATTACATTCAACCAAATCACTTCTAAACCAATCAAATCATTTCTCTTTTTGAAACCTCTGCGCCTCCTTCCAAACGCCGGTTGCAAGAAGCGGCGATTCTCAGCTGGGGGCGGATCCCCGACGACGGTTGGATTGGAAGGTTAAAATCGTCGGGTGTTCTTCTTCCACTGGGCGGTGGCTCCTGGCGTTCTGTCGCTTCGTTTTTCCTATTCTAGAGGTTGGGTCTCCCAACCTGAGTTACTGGCCCGTCTTCTTGACGGTGCCGCACTTAATCCCAGAGTTCGTAGGGATCTTAATCCCGGATTGAAAAAAAAAACCCATTACATTCAACCGTGACATTGACTAGTATAGTACATACGTGGATGAGGAAGGATCGAGGATGTTTCGTTGGGTGGTTTTTTATTTTTTTTAAAAAGAGGTTGCATGGTGTTGATCAAGGCATTGCACATGTTTGCCTCTATCTCTCTATGTAGTTGGAAAATATGCTTTATCTATACTCTACACTCGGTATCCTTAGGGGATTCGGTTAGATAACATTCATTATTGGGGACGTCCATGTGGGTTCAATGCTTAGCTATACGAGCTATCCGAGGTAAGGACACACAGACATGTCTCTTACACTTCAATACTAGAGTTCGGTCTCGTTTGGCACGTAGAAATTATAATTTCCCAATTTTAAGATATTTTGTTGTCTATTATAAATGGTATTGTGTGTTTATTACTTTGGTACCACGTTATCATGTATATACTCATAAATATTACACCTCTTTCTCTATTTATGACATTTTCTAAACAAAATAAAACAATGACTCTATTGTCTATTGAATATACATATTGTCATACCTCGCTGATTTAATGAAGTGGAGCAATAAAATGGTTTAGATGGTGAATCAAGCGAATGAAGTATGCGCTTTCTCGGTTGTCCACTTGACTCTTCGGGTTGCTAGGTGGATTGGGATTAGGGTTTAGTCGTGACGTGTCACGTCTTAAGTGGATGGACTTGTCAGAAACAATCCAAACTGTTAGGTGGCAATCATGCACCCTCAATAGTGGTGCCGAATTTAGGAAAACCTATATGCACCATCTAATCTGCCAATGGGCTAGGCGAGGTCCAACTGTGAGCATGAGGGGTCCGTTATGGGGCCCTTGGGATTTGGGAACATGAGAACCTTGTAGTGGGTGGTCGAGATCTTCCTGAGCGGACCAATCATTGTGGATATGGTTTTGTGCTTACTTGGGGGCATGACCGATCATCTATTTTTTTTTGATCAAATGACCGATCATCTAAGACCTTCCAATTACTAACAAATACTTTTCAACATTTCTTGTATCTTAGTACGTACATCCTCTAATTCAAAATCACTATATCAAATGATAAGGACCACAAATTGTTCAAATCAGAACGAGTTCGTGGTATGGACTCAAGTTTCAAATCTATTATATATCTACATCAATTCGACAGAATAACACTCGATAGATTCATACATCTTATTTGTATGAGATTTTTGTTAGAAGAGAAACACAAACTACAAGAAATAATCAAAAGTAAACGAGGAGATCGTAAGGTTTGGTGGCTTTAGGGTATTTGTATGTTTCAGCTTTATCGCTTTTAATGAAAGGTGTATTGGATTCCCCTGTTGCCCCTGAAAACTAATGTTTGTTGTATTGTTGCTTCCCAAATATACTATTTGGTCGAATTCATGCTCCTTATGATCAACAATTTTAATAATACCAGAAAGGGGATACTTAAACAAATCGAATCACTTATCAAGAATGAAAAAAAAAAAAAAAAGTCACTTTATCGCAGCAGGGGATGTGAATGTTAAAGGGCATTCAGAACTACACGTGAAAGAATATTAAGAGTAGATCAAGTCTTGTTCTAAAAAATGTGGCTGTAAAACGAACACAGATATTAGGATAATAGTTTTTTTTTTAAATAAGTAACTCCGGTACAAGACCGGTAGATAATCATACATTCATCTTAACTATTCATTCAAATCGAGTAATTCACTATTCTTCGTTTTGGAAGACATCAGAGAGCTTGACGTACCACTTAATGAGCAGCTTTGTTTACTGAACGTGAGATCATTAGTAGGCGAATGGAAGGAGAGGACTCAAGGAACTATCTGATATCAGCAACAACCGGTCCATCGTGCAAATAATAGAAAACATTATCCCTAACCATATTGCAGGAACTAAAGTAATGCCCTCTCAATGTCCACATCGGGTCGGCCACAACGAAAGCACATAGCGCAAGCGTCACTGCAAACAAGATAATAGTATTGCTATCACTAAAACATAAAATTTGATAAGTTTTTTGATGCCCAACCTTTCTCTGCCTCAAAGCTACTTCTCGTCAAGTTTATTGTGCAAATTCAATGTATGACTTGAGACACTTTCTAATTTCTTTTAATTTAGAATTTGATATATCTCTCAAATTTGATGGGCACTTCTCTTTTAAACGTGACTATCTTCCCTTCTCCCACGAGAATACATTTGCTAAAAAAATGTAAATTTATCAGCTAGAGAAAATGGTCAATTATTAATAAATTAATAAAAGAATTATGTATCTTCTTGAGTAAAATTAGAAGCAAAAAAGGAATTAATAGAGAGTAGTTGAAGTCGCCGGGGGCTAAGAAGTAAGAACATTAAAAAAACATGTCGTGGTTGTGGTACAAAGGAACATATGAATAGGCGTAACGTTTATTAGATTCTTGTCCCCCAATCAATTTGTCCCGTCATTTTTTTGATTAATTGCCTCTCTGGATACTATACTTTATTTTAATGTATGAAATAAAATTATGAAATGGATAAGCTGCACTTCTCCTATATCTCATTAAGGACTTACGCATTTTTTTGTAAGGAAATGATACGAGATTTGTACGGGTTTTCAACCTTCGTGCGCTGTGAGTCTTTGATTCATGTTGGGCTAATTTATTCACAGTAACGGGCTTTCTGGGTATTCTGACTCTTAATTAGGCCTAAGTGGCCCATTAGGACCTTGGGCCAACGTTGACTAGAGTGCCAGAAAATATATAAATAGAAAATAAATTTGGAATTGGAAATATAGCACACAGACTTTTCTTCTTTGGTTCTTCGAGTTTGACAGTTCAAAAAGAACAATCCTCTTCCTTCTCCGCGGACTTTCTACATTCTCTCAAAGATCTTTCTCCTACTGGTGAAAACTCTTCAAAGTTCTCGATCGCCATGGAAGGCAGCTCCGTCAGTACATACCCTGATCCTCCTCGTCGCATTTCCGTCCACCAGCTGCTCGGTGGCGGCTCAGGTCTCCTCTTACTCTCAGTATCCTAGTTGCTGAACTCTTGATGTTTCCATGCATGTCTCCGGTCATATGATTTTTTCCAGTCGGGAGGTGTAATTGATTGCAATATGTATTGATTTTCTGCTTCTTACTCGCTTTGATTGTTTCCTTTCTTCTTTTTGTTTTGCAGTTGCTGATGTTCTGTTATGGCGGAGATTGGGCGGGAGCTTGACGTTGTTATTGGCATCGACGACTGCGTGGATTCTATTCGAGAGAGCGGGTTATAGTATTCTGACATTCGTGGCGAATGTATTGTTCCTCCTCGTCGCGATTCTCTTCCTGTGGGCGAAATCTGCTTCTCTTCTCAATCGGTAACTTTACTAATTGCGTTCTGCTTTCTGGTTAATCAACTTGATTAACTGAACTGTAATCAGCGATCGAATTTGGGAAATTATTACGGTTTGATCACTAGAAATGGAATGGATTGTAGGGAGTATTGATTCTGAAGATGAGTATTTATTCTTGTTTAGGCCACTGCCGCCAATTCCTGATCTGGAAATAACTGAGGAGACTGTTGATAAGGTTGCTCAAGTTATTCAAGTTCATGTCAACCATGTCTTGGCAATTGGATCTGACATCGCTATTGGCAGAAATTCGAAAGTTTTCTTACAGGTTACTTCCTCTCCGAGATAATTCAGTATGTTCTAGAGTGAAATCCTTCCATATCTCTGTTGCTAATGTGAGATTTGGTGTTCTACACTGCACGGATTCCAGGTCGCTTTTACGTTGTGGGTCACTTCTTATCTCGGTAGCCTCTGCGGCTTCCTTACTTTTGTCTACATTGGTGAGTCTTTTACAACCCTATTCTTCATTTTTTTGAAAGACTGTTTTGTTTTTGTAGTCCACCATCTTCCTTACTGATGGTTGGTTTGCTCATGTAGGGATTCTTTTCAGTCTATCGATCCCGGTGCTTTATGAAAAATACCAGCACCCGATTGATGAAAAGCTGCTTGAAGCACAGAGAATACTTGAAGCTCAGTTTAGAAAAGTTGATGATACCCTTCTGAAGAAGCTTAAACGGCCATCAAACAAGGAAAAGAAGGTTCAATAGGTAAACCGCTGACTCCTACTTATCAATATTTGCAGTCATACTACCAAAATTTCCTGGTAATTGTTGGTATCAGTCTTCATGATTTAGGTTTCTGTTCTTCTGTTGAGTCATTCATGTCAATCAAATCGCAGCAATCTCACCTGTTATGATGGAACTCAACGGTGATTAGACAGGATTTTATCCCCCCCTCTATGGATCAATTTGCTTGCTTCTGTTTGATCTGTTGTTTTCATTGAATAGTAGCTATCTAATGTTAGTTTTTCGTCCCATTTGTATATCAATGTGGTTGATATGGATGTTGAACATTGTCTCATTTGACCAGTTTCAATGTGAAGAATACGTGCTTATGATGCTTGGGGATCAACATAATCATTTCCTGCACATCTCTTAACCTAAAAAGCATAATCTATGCGATATTGCCTCCACTTTTCACCCAGCAAGAACTCTAGCTGCTGTATGATACATGCTCATCGTCCTTCTTTCCTGGGATGTTTTCAGGTGCAGCATGTATGCCCATTAAGACCTGTGGTAACTAAAGGGCGCTGACAGCAGTTGCAGGCTGCAGCAGTAGCTTGTGGAAAGAGCTCAATTGGCAATGAAATGTGAAATGCTTGTAGTTTCTCTGTAGCATTTTACTTCTTCTTATAGTTCTTAGTTAGATTGACTGATGCCATATCTTTTGCATATTTTCACTGTTAGATCACCAGTTCTCAAGTTACTTCATGTATCTCTATGGAGCTCTGCTATTTCATCTGTTTAGCAGTGAGGTTCCACTTTGTATATGATCCATTTCTAATTGAATTCCATAGTTAAGAACGAGTTGATTCACCTTGTGCGTTTTCGTTTCGGTACTCGAATTTCACACTGGACCATCATGATCTGAAATGGCATATGGAGATTACTCACCTTCGATCTCCAACAAATTTAGAACGTTTAACATCCACAAAGAAGCAGAAATTATATGGTGGAAAGCATGACAATAATTAAATGACCAGTATAATTTGAATCAACTCATAAATATCAAGTCGTTGTAGTATAGTGGTAAGTATTCCCGCCTGTCACGCGGGTGACCCGGGTTCGATCCCCGGCAACGGCGATTGTTTTTGTCTTCGATAAGGTTGCATTTTCCGTTCTTACATTTTTGGGGTTTAATGATATTGGGCCATTAGATTTAGGCTATAAGGCGGCCCATTTTACGTTCAGCACTAATGCTATTGGGCTCTTGGATACAAGCTAGAAGGTTCAAAATCCACACTGTTTGTTTCACACAGAATCAGAAGCAGAGTCTGCAAATTTTCATCTCCACGAACATTTTGCTTATGCTTCAGAACAGAATTCAGAGCTATGAATCATTTGTAAAATATTAAGCTGAATTGAAATTTATACAAACAAATCATTAATCGTAGAGTGTAATGGTTATGGCTTCTTCCCAAACATCGATGTCAAATCGTAAGCTGACAGATTAGTGATCTTAGTATGAACAAATCATTCTTTAATTAGTTAATATTCAAACAGTTCATCCGTGAAACTGACGATGTTCAATCCCATTCATCCTTAAATGTTAAATCTCCCATAATACCATAATCTTGTCCAATTACTTTACCAATTCACACCCCTCTGCAGCTTGATAACTATAAAAGGGTCTTCAAAGCACTTCATTTTCTTCATATCGAAACCAATCACAGTGAAAACAAAGACTATGAAGATGACCAACCAAACCACTTCCTGCATCCTCCTACTCATGACCTTCCTAGCTCTAGCATCTGCAGCAAAGATGAGCTGCAAGCCAAGTGGTCACATAACAGGAATCACTCCACCACCGGGGCAATGCAACCAGGGTGAAGAATCTGACTGTTGCAAGGCAGGCAAGCACTACACCACCTACAAGTGCTCGCCTCCTGTGACTGGTCGAACCAAGGCGACCCTCACTTGGAACAGCTTTGAGAAGGGAGGGAGTGGAGGTGGACCGTCTGAGTGCGATAACAAGTACCACCCTGATGATAGTCCTGTTGTGGCACTGTCGACGGGATGGTTTAACAACAAGAGCAGGTGTCTCAATTTCATTAATATTTATGGGAATGGGAAGAGTGTCAGGGCTATGGTGGTTGATGAGTGTGACTCTACCATGGGGTGTGATTCCGATCATGATTATCAACCTCCTTGTCCCGACAACATTGTTGATGCATCTAAAGCGGTATGGAAAGCGTTGGGAGTTCCTGAGGATAATTGGGGTGATCTTGATATCTACTGGTCCGATGCTTAATGCATAATCGTGTGGTTATGAATTATAAGCTTATATATGATATATAGTATGCAAGACACTCTGTTTATTTCTGGTTGCGTGAGTAGAAACATGTATTTGTTATGTGTATCAGTGTATGTATGTAACATTATTGAACTCGACTAGAATGTGAATATTATAGTTTTGCGAAAATATGTTATCATGTTGCATTCAAGTTTCCATCCCTGAAGAAGTAGATATTTGTTTGCATTTTTCACAAGACATGGTAGATATCTAATGTCATGGAATTCCATTCTAACATGAGAGATCAAGAATTCTAATGTTAGTTTTTCATTCATTCGTATGTTCATGTGATTGATATATGGATGATGAACATTGTCAAACGACCAATTTCAATGTGAAGAATATGTATACACATAACGGTGCTTGAGGATCAATATCATCTATTTCTCAACATCTCTTAACATAGAGGATGGATGAATTTATCCGTTTGTGTATTTTTATTTGTTGTGGCAAATCTAGGTTAATATACTAGGTTGATTGTTATTGATTCGGTCGTGATGCATTGTCCACTAGCATCACGACCGAATCTCCCAAGACAATCTCCATAGCATCGAGATTTGAAGCAGTCTCCACTCACGCTATACCCACCTTTCCGGCAAAGCTGTTTGGGTGCTTCTGAAACATCCACTCAATTTTTATTAGTTGATTTTCTGTCGTTCCCAAACAAAAACAAAAGTTATAGAATATGCATGTGACCGAGTTAGCAATATTCATATTCACTATGTAGTTCAAACACCAAAAAAAAAAAAACTATAAATGTTTCTTACCAACAACATTATAAAGAGAAGCAACACAAAGTGACTTGGATTAATCGACAAAGTCTTCATCTTCTACCATATATGAAGTAACTATGTTGTATCAGTTAGAAGGATTACTAACTAGCTACATATATACATATGTAGCTAGTAATCTTTGTGCATGCTATGAGTAACGTTGTGTTTTTTTTTTTTTTGGATAAATGCATGAAGATATTTCTTCTTTTGAAACTCTTCCTTGTATGGACAATTTATTACATAATTGTATTTAGTATAATTTACTTTAAGGATTCATTTGAATGCTCATGAAGGATAAGTTATAAAATTTAATTTTGTATAGTTAGCTTAGAACTTAATACGAAACCAAAAAAACAGCTTACAACTTAATTTTATTTTGTTTGTTTATCTAGTTTCAATTTGTTGAATATTCTAAATTTGGGCCTTTTTTCCAGTCTTCTCTAAAGTGAATATTGAAAATATAACTTAATACTTATTTTTTTTATATGATCAATTTTATATTTATTTAAAGATAACGATTCAATTAAGATATGGATAATTAATCCAAATCTTATTCGCCCTCTTTAAATAGGACTTTCAACTTATAATAAATGTAGTTAAAATTTAATCGGGTGGAATACTTAAAACGTCCCAAAACTATAGGACGAGTTACAAACTCGTCCTAAAACTTTAATCCGTTACAGAGTGGTCATGTTAGTATGAAATGAGTTACAGAGTAGTCCTAATGACGTCATCAGAGTACTTTTTTCAGATATTTTTCCATGTCACCATTGACATGTCATCGAAAATATAATTTAAAATTCATCTTAAATTGATTCAAATCTAAAATTATATCAATCTAACTCACTAGATTTAGTTTTCAACCAAAATTTATAAGGCAAATGAGTTTAGATTTAGATCTGAATCATATTCTTGAATTTGAATTATGTTTTTATGACGTGTCAAAGGTGACATGGCAAAATGGCTTAAAAAGTACACTGATGACATCATTAGGACTACTCTGTAACCCGTTTCATAGTTATAAGATCATTCTGTAACGGATTAAAGTTTTAGGACGAGTTTGTAACATGTCCTATAGTTTTGGGATGTTTCAAGTATTTGCACCAAATTTAATCACACGGTCAACTATTTAGTCATAAGACTTTCTCATTGACCAGTTTCATTAGTTTTTAGTGTATGCATAATTGCATATAACAGTTAAAGTATATGGAGTAAATAGTGAGGTAGAAATAGTTTATAATTCTCATTAATTTGGACCTCTAAAAAACAATTAAACTGAAAATTAACTAAGGTGAAATGCTCTGAAGTAAATGTTTATATGTTGTCCGGAGACGTTAACTGTTTAAGGTCACGATAATTACATACTTCATTGTGACTGATATCAATCTTCTTATATATATAAATGATTCTACATATCTACAAAACATTAACCTTTAAGACAACATGAAGATGATGAGTCAATCAACTTATGTGCTCCTTTTCGTGATTCTCCTTGTCGTTGCTGGTAAGATCTTCTCTTTTGAATTGATCAATGTCGCATGATTTGAATGTGTCAAATTTAACAAATACATATGATAATTACATATTTACAGATAATCACATAACTGGAGTTGGTGCAAAACGAAGAGAACGCTTTTGCTATAAAGCTGGGCATATATACTAATGGAAATCCACATGAATTTCTCCGTTGTAATCAAGAATGTGAAGAGCGGTTATCTAATTATCATGCACTTGGACACATTGATGCACAACCACCGCACTCATGTAGTTGTTACCTGCCTTGTTGAGATATATTAGCATCATTATTCTTGTCGAACTTATAGGATATTTCACCGTAAAAAATAATATCTACAATAATTTTTATGTTTAAGTGTTTATCGTTAGTATAACCTTTTTTTTGTGCATTTAATGAAAGGAAGCTAGATTTTTTGCGCAGATAAAATGGGTGTATTGATTCATAAAAAAAGGTAAAAACAATTGGCATGCTGAAATAGAATTCAACAAGATACAAAAAATCCCCCCGAAATATCCTTAACTTGCCTCCAATGATCAGAACAACGCAACTACAAGAATTACGGGAATAAGAATAGGTTAGGTAGAGGATAATTTTGAGAAAGCAATAAAAATTGCAACGGAAATGGACAATCTCAAACTTTTGAAAGGGATTTTAAATCATGGGTGTGAGAGGAATTGGACCAATTATGAATTTGAATTTCGCTAGAATTAGACAGACTATTTGTCACCTGAAAACCAGGAATTCATTAATAACTAAAACTTAAAACCTTCCAAAACATCAATATCAAGTTAGAAGCAAGAGAATCTTTAGAAGATGCACTAACTTATAATTTAGTAATCTTCAAATGAATATTACCATTCTTATTTTACGCAGTTTTACCGTGCATCTACCCCATGTTCAGTCCCTTACATCCTCAAACACCCATAATAGAGATTTACTATTGTGAGGACCCCATTAAGAGTCCTTATATGAGGACACTCTTTACATCCGTTAGATGATGATCCTAATCTAACTGCGGGGAACCACGTATGACAAAAGGGGAAAATGAGGTAATTAATTTAAAGTGGAACCAAAACGAGAATTAAAAATATCGTACCGATTAAACAATTTACCCTAATACCCATTTCATATTAATCATTGGATCTCTATTATATAAATTAAGAGTGTAAATTAGTATCTTTATATAAGGACACTTTGGTAATTGCCCCATTAATACCATAATCTTGTCCTTATTTCACCAATCACATTCTTCTGCAACTTGTTAAATTATATAAGGGTCTTCAAGGTCCTGACCAGTGGCGGAGCCAGAAAATTGTTCAAGGGGTTCAAAAATCGTAATAGTAAAATAGCCAACTAAATAATTGAAAATTCAACTCGAAATAGAACTAAAAGTGAGTAATACATTACTTAACATTCTTACAATAAACGAGCAATAATAATCACACAATGTTTACAATGAACCAAGACGATGTGGTTTTAACAAAGATGTGGTTTTCGAAATCACTGAGTAGAATCTCTTCATGTAATTGACAGTAAACACCACAACAATTTATTCCCAAAGTCTAAATATCGAACACTAAAATCAATTCCTAAACCTAAAACTTTACATACCGTAATAGTTATACGCAAATACAATCCCTACAACGAAGAATAGAGACCAAACAGAAAAAAATTGTCGATTCAAGATATCATGTCAACGACCGACTGGTTGGATTTTACCTTTTCCTTATTCGCTGCTGCAAACGTACAAGTAAAGAGGGAACGAATTTGATTCAAACATAAAATAAAACAATGTTACAACTAGTTAAAAAACTAGTTTTTGTAAAAAAAAAAAATAAAGAATTAGTTATTTTGTCTCGTAACTAGTTACAGGGTTCTTTCTTATTTTTGACAAAAGCTAGTTATAAAATTGTTTGAATGAAAAAATATTTGAACGTGATGAGCGGCCATTTTATAAATAGGAGGCAACCGGTAGAATCTAGAGTTTTTATAATTATTATAAATTTCTATTCCTGATATTTTACTTATATATAAGTCATGCAATTATAAGTGAACGTATATACATGTTTGTTTTGTAAATAAAAGTCATGTAATTATAAATGAGCATACATATGTATGTTTTGTAGAAAAAACGTAATACTGTTTCTTTTCCAATAGTTAAAGCGTTGATTATGGAGTTTAGATGTCATGATTTTGAGTGGGGAACTGACATTTACATAATCAATATTTTTTCCCGAAAATCCAATGGGGTTTAGCTGAACCCCCTTTTAATACACTGCCTCCGCCAATGGTCCTGACAACATTGTTGATGCTTCTAAAGCAGTGTGCAAAGCATTGGGAGTGCCCAAAGATAAGTGAGGTGATCTTGATATCTACTGGTCCAATGCTTGATAACTATTACGTATGTAAAGTTTTAGGTTTAGGAATTGATTTTAGTGTTTGATATTTAGACTTTGGGAATAAATTGTTGTGGTGTTTACTGTCAATTACATGAAGAGATTCTACTCAGTGATTTCGAAAACCACATCTTTGTTAAAACCACATCGTCTTGGTTCATTGTAAACATTGTGTGATTATTATTGCTCGTTTATTGTAAGAATGTTAAGTAATGTATTACTCACTTTTAGTTCTATTTCGAGTTGAATTTTCAATTATTTAGTTGGCTATTTTACTATTACGATTTTCGAACCCCCTAGAACAATTTTCTGGCTCCGCCACTGTTCGTGGATACAAACGTCTACACGGTATATAGTATGCAAGACACGGATGTTTCTAATGTCTTGTAATTTTCTGAATTCGTGGCAATTATATCTTCGTTATGTGTATGCATGTATCAATATTGAAATTTACTAGAATGTGAATACTAGAGCTTTGCTAGAATGTGTTGTCGATATCATACAGCATGCAAGTTTCCATCCCTGAAGAACCAGAACGAATTTATCTGCAATTTTCACAAAACATGGTTTATAAAAGGGGAAGAAGCAGAAACCTTAGAGCAGAATGAAACAAATGCAGTGTATGCACATTGAGTAACTGAAGTTTCTGGGAGTTTCAACCTTCACCAGCAATGTTCTTATGCCTGCAAACTACTCTCATCCGGAACTTTTCCTCTGAACACAAACTGAAGTTCCTTAACAGTACAACCTTGGCTAACAAAACTACCTGGTAGTGTTTGAATGGTTCACATGATGCTTTTATGCAAGCCTAGGGACAGGAGTGACTTCAGAAGGCGGTAGCGTAACTGATCGCAATAGCTCTAGGGAGAAGAGAAGCCCCAGGAAGTGAGAGAGGATTGTGTTTGCTGATGCCTGCATTCGCGAAAGCAAGCATGGCTGAGGATGTTAGACAACAATCGACTCATGTGAATATAATCATTCAAATTGCTGATTTTAAAATCTTAAAACTGGTAATCATTGATCCGAAACTTCACCAGAAAATAGCAAACTGGGTTGAAATGAAGTACCATACCTGCACCAAGAAAACGTCTAGCGCAAGAACTGGAGTGGATCCAGGAGCGATCCCCTGGTAATAAGGGTTTGCAGAAGAAGTCAACGCCTTAGCCACCAATGTACCTACTGTGGCTTGCATTCCAAGGATAGCAGCAGCCATTCCCATCAGATTCAATACTATGCCATTTCTCAAGCCTTTCACAACTTCATTTCGCGGTGGAGCCTGAAACCACAGACAACTCATCAAATATGATGCAGACACTAAAAATGTCGTGAAATTATAATCTAACGTGTGAGAGTTGAGACCATTATTGCAGGACCCTTGTCTGTCTTGTTTAATGCAACCAATCAATGTATACACATATACTGAAATTAAAGAAACTGCCCAACTACTCAAACTCGTGCTATTCCGCAATTCATCATTTCACAATCAAAACATATCTTCAGTATGGCTCATAAGTTGTTTCAGGCTACTCATAGAATGGAAGTTCAAGGAGACACAGACATGAGAAATGAGTGACAGAAAGTAGCATATCCATATCTAGAACCATTTTCGACGAACATTTCAGTCCCCAATTATTCCCAAATGACTAAATTTGATCAGTTCAGCATTCTCTCTGGCACAGATAGTCTTCCAATAGCTTATATAAATACATAACAAGATTCAAATTGACATTTCTTCTTTCATAGAATCCTTGAACTATGAATACTATCCAAAGAAACATGATACCTTAGAAGGGTCATTAGCTGTCTTCCGAAGCCTCTCCGAGAGCCGAATATAACCAAAAGACCAGAACACTGAGATGAAAGCAGCAACAATCCCACCAGAAGTAGTGTAGAAACTCACAGGAGATGTGATTGTCCCAGTGGCAACGATCGAAAAGGAAAGTATCACAGCAGCAACCACAGTGCAAATCAGCTGCCCCCAAAACCCTATGCTCCCAAACCGCTTGAAACGCCTCGAAGTGTTCTCCAGTCTCTTCGCCACCTACACCATTTCCACAAAGTCACGCAACCTTTACACCAAATTCCTAGCAATTCAATCATTTCCCGCAAAAGAAAGGGGAACTGGACCTGGGCGAGTTTGGCTCTCTCGGATTCGTCGGTTGGGGGAGAAGTGTAAGCAGTAGATGCTGGAGAAGCAGCGATCTTCACGAGGTATGGAAATTTGAAGTGTTTGCTTCTGAGGGGATCGTAGGATAAGGGTGAATTTGAGAGAAATGGGAAGGATGAGGATAGCTTCGGAGAAGATAAGGCGGGAGCGCACAGCTGCCGGCGAGATCGGAAATGGAGGAGAGACGGTGTCGCGCCCACCGTGGCGGCGGAGGATAATCCGGCGGGAAGAAGAAGTGATTGCATAATTGCACTTTCAGAAACTGAACGGATTGAAGAGAAAGAGAGAATCGTCGGTTTTGCTCAGGCAGAGGATTGCTTCGCTGCTGCCGACTTCTAGTATTTTTTTTTTTTTTTTTTGGCTTAGGCTAGTAATGAGTCTGAGTCTGACTAGTTTTTTTTTTCTTTCATTTCTGTCATGGCCGTACCTTTTGAGGGCCGAATCTGCGTGGAGCTCTGTCATTTCGGCCCGAAAATGGATCCAAATATTTAAAACCGTTTGGCCCAATATCTTAAAGCCCAACATCGAGAAGTTCCCAATTTTTATTTTTTTATAAACTAGTAAAATTTTGTGTTCACGTTCAACTTAATACGACTGTATACAAGCATAGTCATGTAATATAATATATAATGGTTCACAATTCAAAAACGAAACTACAAGAATAAGTATTGCGGTACTATATACATAATACATTACATAAGTTCATGACCATGAAAGATGCATTAAGCATCGGACCAGTAGATATCAAGATCACCCCAGTTATCCTCAGGAACTCCCAACGCTTTCCACACTACTTTAGACGCATCGACAATGTTGTTAGGACAAGGAGGTTGATAATCATGGTCAGAATCACACCCCATGGTAGAGTCACACTCGTCAACCACCATAGCCCTAACACTCTTCCCATTCCCATAAATGTTGATAAAGTTGAGACATCTGCTCTTGTTGTTAAACCATCCAGTCGATAGTGCGACGACAGGACTGTCATCCGAGTGGTACTTGTTATCGACACTCAGACGGTCCACCTTCGCTCCCTCCCTTCTCGAAGCTGTTCCAAGTCAAAGTTGCCTTGGTTCGGCCGGTCACAGGAGGCGAGCACTTGTAGGTGGTGTAGTGTTGCCTTCCTTGCAGTAGTCAGATTCTTCACCCTGGTTGCATTGCCCCAGTGGTGGAGTGATTCTTCACCCTCGTATACATGTTATCATTAGAGTTGTTGTATAACCTTTTTGTCTCTCAAAATGTATATTGTCACTCAATTTTGTGTTTCTAATTCATTAACCTTCGACTAAATCTACTAATATATATGTGCATTTATAATTAACCCCCTCTTTATTCCTTCTCTCCTTAACTTTAGCTAACCAACCAATCATAATTTTTCATTTTCTTTCTTATTTAATTTTTTAACACTCTTTTTTACCCCACACCCCAACATCTTAGCATTTAATTCAAAAAATCATGTCAATTAATTCTTTTTATAATCAAAATTATATTCACGGAAAAAAATCTAATTAATTCTATTCAATTTAATTTTTATGATAATATTCAATAAATTTATTTTTCCTTACCAAAAAAAAAGGTATATTCTTCATTTTTTTTAATTGGTTCGCTTTTGTATTATTTTAATATTTATCATTTACACATTTTACGTCAGTTGGAAAATTTTAACTTCACTATTCAGAAAATGTAATATATTATTTTTTATATTATTCTTACTGCATCATAATTTATAAGTGAAACTAATTGAGACACATTTTATGTAACTTTTTCTAAACATATGTAAGTAACCAAACACAATTAGTGTAGTAAGTATACATAATATTATAAATTATATCCCCTACTTAAAAGTTATGAGATCTTGACACGTAAATAACAAGTACTTTAATCAAATTCAAAATTTTCTTATTACATGGTCATTATCTTACCATTAAAAAAAAATCTTAGATGGTAATAATTTGACTATAGTTTTCATAACTACAGTAGAGGTCAAAATGGCGAGTCTAAAGATATATGATTCAACCACCCAAATTGTTAAAAAGAAATTGTATTTGAACACTAATTATATCGAATCTAATCGGTCAGACTTTTCGTGTTATCGTGTATGTATAATTTTGAAAAGTTCATACAAGTATGAGAAAATATTTTCATACTAAAAATTTAGGAAAATATAATAATAAAAATATATCCATTAATACAATTGAAACTATTTTTATGTAAATTGCAGCAATACTTTTAATATTAATATATTTCAATATTAATTTGATATCAACTTTCTAATTTCTGTACACCAAACTCCTAAACTTATAAACCCTAAATCTAAATGTTTACCTCTTAAACCCTTAATTTTTATAACTTTAATCACCAAACACCGTAAAATACGACAAATAATAAAACTATAAAAACATATCTTTAAACTTATTAGTTATTTTCTGTTAGGATATTAAATTAAATATAGTAGTTAGAGAATAGAAAACATATAAGTTAAATAGATTCTATAAAAATATGTACGTTGAAGGGTAAAGTGATAGTTTAATTTTCCGAAATCAAAATCATTTTTATATAGATAAATGAGTTTCTAATACTATTGATTGTTCCGAAAAACTTTATATCTAAAATTAATCACATGCCTAGCAAATATTAAAATTAAATTTATTAATAGTTGGCCACTTTGACAAAGAACTTAATTTGAATGGTTAGATATGTATTGAGTAAACATATGTTGCAATTTAACTTAATGACACAAACAAATGAAAGATTTGTCACCACTTTTTTCTAAATGAGCCTACCTAAATGATATAATATATGTTTCTTTCTAATATTAATTTTATAATTCAGGGTTTACAATAGTAGTTTTTTATTACACAAATAATGAATTCCGCCTAAGCCATAGGAGTTTTCGCCTATGTCATGGACGAAATCGCCTAAGGCCTGGGCTTTATACCTATAAATGTTCATACTTTCAGAACGTATTTATTTTGGTACATAATTTTATTTTTTTATTTATTATGGTGAAAAACCCATTAAAGAATGAATTATGGCCCGCCAACGGGCGGGCGAAAAGCTAGTAATTAATTGTATGTTTATTTTTCCTTCATTGATTTATATACTCATTTGCAAATTATAATACACCCATTTGTTTTTTTTTTATGAATTAATAAACCCATTTGATTTATTACTTAATTGCTTAATCAATTCTGTCTTTTTTAAGTTTTCTGTCATTAATTTAAAACTTCAAATCTACAGAATTTATTAATAATAGAAGGTGATGTCAGGTACATAGTCGAATTTTTTATCCTACTAAATCTCACCTGTTGGCAGGGGCCTTAATTTTATGCAGCATGATTTTTTTATGCATAATCTAACTCACTTTGCGGTCCAAAATGAAACTTAAGGGCCTAGCCTAATGGTACAAGACCATACTTTAACGTCAAAACTTATAGATTCTTTATGCATTATCTAACTCGTTTTGTTGTCCAAAATGAAAATTAGGGCTTAACCAAAACTTTAGGCTCATCCTTTAACGTCAATGTAGCCACCCCCACCCACACCCCACCCCACCCCCAACCTCTTTTTTTTTAGTTAGGATGGTGCTACGATCTATGGTCCTCCTTAATAGGAGCTTCCACGACAAAAAAAAAATCAATACACCCATTTTATTTCCGCAAAGAATCTATTTTTCTTCCATTAAATCCACAACAAAAAGGTTATACTAACGATACACACTAATTATTGTAGATATTATTTTTTACGGTGCTATATCCTATAAGTTCGACAAGAACAACGATGCTAATATATCTCAACAAGGCAAGTAACAACTACATGAATGCGGTGGTTGTGCATCAATGTGTCCGAGTGCATGATAATTAGATAACCGATCTACACATTCTTGATTACAACGGAGAAAGTCATGTGGATTTCCATTAGTATATATGTCAGCTTTATAGCAAAAGCGTTCTCTTCGTTTTGCACCAACTCCAGTTAGGTGATTATATGTAAATATGTAATTATCATATGTATTGGTTAAATTTGACACATTCAAATCATGCAACATTGATCAATTCATAAAAGAGAAGGCCTTACCAGTGATGACAAGGAGAATCATGAAAATGAGTACATAAGTTGATTGACTCGATCTTTATTCACATGCATCTAAAGTTACGGTATGATAATATTTTCCATTCAAATTATAATTAAACACCCAAGAGTACTCTAAGAGACTAAGACAAGTAGACAACTTGACATATATAGTACGTACGTAGATGCCTGAGTTTGCATATTACAAATATTCAAAACGACGATGCATCCAACCAAACTATGTAGACCATATACATAGATGGTACTTGTTTAAGTTACGTCCACCGTTAATTTCTAATAGCTAGAGCAGAAACATCTTACTTAAGCATCATACTACTATGGAACATATTAATTACTCTTACTCAAGTCCCATGGCTGAGGAAACCACAATAGGAGTCGTCACGACATGCCCCGCCGTGTCCTTCCACCCCAAGGCTCCCGAAAGCACCACCCCATCACCAATCTTCTTCAGCTTTGTAATCGTGGAATGAAAGATTTCTTCTCATACTTGCTCATGAACTTGAGTGCTGTTGGCATCACACTAACATGAATTCCCTCAGGCTCGGTCACCACAGCTGTGTACGTCGCATTCCCAGCAGGACCCACATTCGTCACCATCCTATGGAATTCCACCGAATAATTGGATTTGGACTTGTTCAGTAGTACTAGTTGTGTTGAGTAGTTGACTTGCAAGTTCATGGATGGGTAGTTGAGAACGTCATGTCCGCGGAGGCTCACATGTGAAGGACAAACGACGTCGTGCCTTGCTACCTTACTCAACATTGACTCCGTATAGCCTTCATTGCAAAGGAAGCTTATGTAGTCCTTGGGCGATACGGAGTCGTACACCAGCCCTGGGTGGATTGCTTTCAGTGGGTCTATTTGTCCAGCTCCGTATGCATACTCTGCCATGGCGTCCTCCACTTTAATCCTTGACGCTGAAACATATATTTGGAACGAAATTGGAAACAATAAAGTTGTTATATAATATAGTGATTAGTGTAACTCGTACCTGTGGTCATTAGGGCAGACTTGATGGCGGCGGGAGACCACGTCGGATGGAAGGACTTGACGTAAACCGCGGCCGCCGCCACATGAGGAGCGGACATTGATGTCCCACTCATGATATTGTAAAGTTGGTGCCTGTCGTCACTCGGTCCGCAATCTTTGAGTAGCTGGCCAGTATGTTGACTCCAGGAGCTCCGAGGTCCGGCTAATTAACAACAATATTATGTATAATTAATTCATCAAAAAAAACAATATTATGTATAATTATTAAGTTAATCATTGCAACAATAAAAATAGTTTTTAATTAGTGATAGTAGTATACTTTGAGAACGGTCCGGGATATGACGTTGGGTCCGCGTGATGAAAATTCGGCCACAAACGGGGCATCATCAACAGTCATGGTTTCTGTTCTGTAAATGACTGCCTTCGGGGTTCTTCTTGCAGCCAAATCAAAACATGATTAGTTACATTTACGTACGTATAGAGTATACAGTATACTTATACTAACCTCGATTAATTAATTAATTAATTAATTACCATGGTTGTGTATATTAGCTAGCTACTTACTTGGTGACATTGATGTAATGGAAAATGGAGTTTGCTGATTCGTGGGTGACCAATGAAGTCGGGATGATGTATGGTTTAGCATCTATTTCCAACACTTGTTGTGAAATGATCAACCCAACTCCACCCTTGTTTTTTATAATTTCTTCTCCATCGAGATCAATACTACTGCCGCAAATTACAATGCTTCCATTCACCTTGTCTGGATTTAGTGACTCAGCCTCGCAATTATATCTACATACGTATATATAAGTACCATTAATTAATTATTATAAGTAAATAAAAATACTATTATGATTTGACCTCCTTAATTCGCTTACCCATCTGGAAAAGGATAACTTTCATTTTGAGCTAGCATCCCACTCGTCAAAGGGTACAATTCTTTCGTTGGGGAGAATGTGTTGATTGAAATTCCCTGGGAATTATACCAAAAAAAAAAAAAACAATATAGTTACAGACTGATTTAGATTAACAATAATATTAATTTGGAAATTATAGTTAATTCCAAAAGAAGAAGATAGATTGACTTATATATACCGAGTAGTTAAGACCGTTTCCAAGTCCAACCATAGTCTTGTTAGACATCGTAGAGGAGATGAAGACGATGAACGAGACACACGATATAATGTGGTTCCCTAGTAGGATACTAGGTACGTCCACGGACAGAAGAGAGATCTCTTATTAGGATGAAGGAGAGAAGAAGAAGAAGAACAAGATATCTAGAGCCGGCGGCTAACCCTAGTACATATACACGCCTGTTAGGTTAATTAAGGAGTAAAGGACAAAACTACCCTTAACTAACCTAACCTAATATAAACACGTTAACAGCCCCCCTCAAATTGATGATGACTACGCAGCATCAATTTGCCTGATAGAAACCAATGACGACTAGTAGGGACCGCCTTCGTAAGTAAATCAGCAACCTGCTCCTCAGATGTAACATAAGAGAGTTGGATGGCGCCATCATGAACGAGATCTCGAATATAGTGCACGTGTGTCTCAATATGCTTAGTACGCTCATGGAGGACATGATTAGTAGCAATCTGTATAGCACTGGTATTATCCCCGTATAACTGCACCGGGTGACATACCAGAACTCCCAACTCCTCGAACAAGCGAAGCAACCAAACAATCTCAGAACACACCTCAGACATCGATCGATACTCTGCTTCTGTTGAGGACTTGGAAACCTTGTCTTGCTTTTTGCAACGCCAAAAGATAAAGGAATCTCCATAAGTCACACACCAACCTGATGTAGAACGACGGGTATCAACACAACCCGCGTAATCAGCATCTGCATATGCCGTCACCTGTGTCGACCCAGTACATGGGAAAAATAAACCAAGCTCCTTAGTACCCTGTAAGTAACGAAGAATGCGAAACACAGCTGCTTGGTGAGGAAGGCGAGGATTAGCCATGAACTGACTAACAACTTGCACTGCATATGCGACATCCGGACGAGTGGAGGTCAAGTAGATCAAGCTCCCAACAAGACGCCTATAGAGAGTGGGATCAGGAACCAAGTCTCCATTATCCTTGCTCAGCTTTAAATTGAGTTCCATTGGTGTCTGACATGGAGTGCAATCCGTCATATGTGCATTCGCAAGAAGATCGGTAATATATTTAGACTGATGAACAAATAATCCTTTCGACGAGCGAGCGATCTGGAGGCCAAGAAAATATGATAGATCACCAAGCTCCTTAAGCTTGAAGTGAGAGTGTAAGGTCTGTCGAACCTCCCGAATACCTTGTGAATCATCGCCAGTTAAAATCATGTCGTCAACGTAGAGAAGAAGAACAGTAATGCCACGAGTACTAGTCTTGAGGAAGAGGGAAGGATCATTCTTACTCTGAAGGAAACCAGACTGAAGAATCAAGCTCTGAAATGTCTCAAACCAGGCACGAGGAGCTTGTTTGAGGCCATACAAAGAGCGATTAAGAAGGCACACAGTATTAGGAGATGGCTTGGCGTAGCCGGGAGGACACTCCATATACACGGTTTCCTTCAAAGTGCCATGTAGAAAAGCATTCTTGACATCAAGTTGATAAAGAGGCCAAACTTTCTGTGCGGCAAGATCCAAGAGAACCCGAACAGTCGACATCTTAGCAACCAGAGCAAACGTCTCATCATAATCAATACCATATTCTTGACGAAATCCTTGAGCTACAAGTCTAGCCTTGTACCTGTCGAGAGTACCATCTGCTTTAAATTTTGCAGTGTAAACCCAACGGGAGCCAATAACCGATGTGGAGGTAGGTCGATCAACAAGAGTCCACGTGTTATTCTCATGTAAAGCATCAATCTCTTCTTGCATAGCTTGGTTCCAATTAGGGTCAACACTTGCTTGTTTGAAACTAGTGGGTACTGTGACAGATGTGGTGGCATAAGTAACATAGTCTTGGAAACGGGATGGAGGATGGATAGTGCGAGTGGAGCGACGAGGAGGAGTAGTGTCAGGTGATGGGGAAGGTGGAAGTGTGGGAAAAGTGAGAGAGGAAGTTGTAGTTGATGGAGTGATGGGAAGGTGAAATGATTGGTGCATGGGAAGGTGAAATGATTGGTGCATGGGAAGGAGAAGTAAGGATTGGTGTATGGGAAGGAGAAAGAATGGTGGGTGCATGAGAAGGTGCATGGGAAGGTGAAATAATGGGTGACGTTGGAGTATGTATGGGAGAAGGGTTTGGAATTGGACAAGATGACGTGGCAGTATGTTGGTGGGGGTTGAAGGTTGGATTATCATGAAAGTCAGGAAAGCTGGGAATATGTGGGCGAGTAGAGGAATGGGTAGAGATGGCAGGAGGATTATGATAATGGAAGTGATGTTCAAGGAAAACAACATGATACGCAGTATGAACACGACGAGCAATAGGATCATAGCACAAGTAACCTTTATGATGAGGAGTATACCCGATAAACACACACCGAACTGTTTTAGCTTCCAACTTATGCCGATCCTTTTTTGGTAGAAGAACAAAGCAAGTGCAACCGAAAACCCGAAGACGAGAATAATACGGAACTCGACCATGAAGAAGTTCAAACGGAGACTTGTGACTAAGGACTGGCGTTGGTTGAAGATTGACCAAATGAACCACAGTTCGAACTGTTTCAACCCAAAAACTGGATGGGACATGGGATTGAAGTAGGAGAGCACGAGTAAGATCAAAATATGTCGATGTTTCCTTTCAACCAACCCATTTTGTTCAGAAACACCCGGGCAAGACTGCTGAAATAAAATTCCAAGATCAACAAAGTACTGATGTAAAGCATGAGACATGAACTCACCGCCAGGATCAGATCGAAACATCTTGATAGGTCGATCAAACTGTGTCCGGATCATAGAAACAAACTCCTTGAGAACCTGTATAAGTTCGGATTTCAACCGAAGGAAGTAAACCCATGTATACCGCGTTTTATGATCAATGAACAACACAAAGTATCGATATCCAAGACGAGAGGTAATAGGACTAGGACCCCAGACATCTGTGTGAATGAGAGCAAAAGGCTCATGAACCTCTGTGGTACTAGAGTGAAATGGCAAAACTATAGTCTTAGCCTCGATACAATGCAAGCAGTCAGGAGCGAAAACTGTTTCATCTTATTATGATCAACAGGTAGTAAATGTTTGCGAAACATACTCAATAGTCGGCCCTTATGTGGATGACCAAGCCGGCTATGCCACAAGTGCCATAATTGTTCTGAACTAAAAGTAACCGAATAACTAGGAATATCCAAAATAGCAACCGAGTTTTCAAAAACATCACAACTAACTAAATCACCACCAGAATCCATAGCACCCATCGGCCGAGCTGCATCCAACGCAAGTGTCTCTAGGTGGTAATTTCGCCCTTCCTTACTCGCTAGACCCATTTTCCTCTTGGTCAACCGATCCTGTATCACACAACTGGAAGAACTAAATAACACGTCGTAACCAGATTCAGTTAGTTGCCCCACAGAGACCAAATTCGGAACCAATTGTGGTACATGAAGAGTGGCTGGTAAGGTAACAGTTGATGTCTGAACGGTGCCAATACCCGCGACCGGCAGCTTTTGGCCATTGGCAACTTCAACCGAGTGATTCTTAATCGGCGTATAAGATTGAAATAATTTAATATTACCAGACATATGATTGAAAGCAGCGGAGTCAAGAAACCAAGGTGTAGACCGAGTACCTGATAATCCAAGAGAGGCAAATGCAGAACTAAAAGCTTGCGGTAGCACGCGAGCCAACTCGGTTTGAATCAACTGAGATATATTGATGGAAGAATCACCAACAGTGGAATTGGAAGGATTTGATCCCAACAGAGGAGACGTCCCATTTGATCCATTTAAGCTTGGAATTACACCTTGAGTGGAATATCCTGTAGGTTTTGTACCAGGGCCATAATTTCTCCGTCCACGAGCACGACAATCGGAGATTATATGGCCAACCTTTTTGCAATACGTACAAATATTACGCTTGCGACATAGAGCTTGAGGATGACCGTCTTCGTGACAAAAATGACATTTTACCGAGGCAGACTCAGCCGATCCAGTTGCACCTGTCGACCTTATAGTGGACGACGAACCAGCTGGAGGGAAAAAACGGGGTCGCGCCTTGTTGACAGCAAAGGCCGCAACACTAGATGCAGAAGATCCATCTAAGTGAGCTTGTGTGACAATCTGGTTTCAGCTCGGAACAATTCTCCAAGAATGTCATCCATATCGGTTTTGTTATCGGCAATGAGTCGAGATCGAACCTGTTCGAATTCTGGACGGAGACGCATAAGAAACTGCAAGCTACGAGTACGTCTCCTTTCTTCCAACATGCCCGGATTGACCTCACCTATCATAACGGAGGCTGATGCAATATCGAGTTCTGTCCAGATGTTAGTGGCGGCAAGATAATAATCATTGACACTCATCTCACCTTGAGATAAATTGGCAAGAGCATACTCCAAATCAAATAAGCGTGAAGCGCTAACATGAGAATATGCTTTTTGAAGATGTGCCCAGATTGCCGCGGCTGTGGAGAATGACCGCAAGGGAAGAGCAATCGATGACTCCATAGATCCAATCAAAAAGGACTGGACACGAGCATCTTGAATTTCCCAGTTTTCAATTTGTTGAGCAAGAGTGGGAGCAACGAGAGATGCTGCCGATTTTTCCTTCTCCGCATCAGATGAGGGCGAGGCTGCTTCGGGCGTTTGTTAGTGCCATCAAGATAGGAGAGCAAGCCTCTCCCCTTTACAGCGATGCGAATCGAGTACGCCCACATGGCGTAGTTCTTCCCATTAAAGCGAATTCCCAAAGAGTCGGAGGAACGATCATAATGGCTCTGATACCATGTTAGACATCGTAGAGGAGATGAAGACGATGAACGAGACACACGATATAACGTGGTTCCCTAGTAGGATACTAGGTACGTCCACGGACAGAAGAGAGATCTCTTATTAGGATGAAGGAGAGAAGAAGAAGAAGAACAAGATATCTAGAGCCGGCGGCTAACCCTAGTACATATACACGTCTGTTAGGTTAATTAAGGAGTAAAGGACAAAACTACCCTTAACTAACCTAACCTAATATAAACACGTTAACAAGTCTTGTATTGTTTGGCACTCCCAGTTGCACCAACAGTCAGCATCCACGGAGCCACATTTGAAACCGAACCGATAAGTTTACCATCGTTGCCAGCAGAGGCACAAGTGAGGATGTCGTGTTGGATGGCGTGAAAACTTCCTATTGCAATAGAATCCTTAAAATAGTCGTCGGTTCCCCGACCAATGGATATGGAGATGATGTCGACACCATCGTTGACCGCATCGTCGAAACCGGATAAGATGTCTGAATCATAGCATTGGCCTCCAATGGCACAAACCTTGTAGATTGCCAACCTTGCAGAGGGGACGCCACCTCTAGCCGTTCCCTCCCTTGGCCCCACGAACGGGGACACCTGCCACTGTGGATGCCGTGTGGGTGCCGTGCCCTTCCATGTCCAATGGCGTCAACGGTGGTCGTGGCTGTGGTGGCCCTTTAGAGTTCGCGTCGTAGGCTCGAGCACCGATCACCTTTCTGCAATTTAGATAGATATGAAGGGAAACAATGACCCATAAATCACAACATGCACCCCTATTCTATTCATTTGTGTTACTCTGAAAAAATTTCATGATCGAATTACTTGTTACAGCCGGTAAAATTTGCTCCGGGTTGGCAACTGCCCTTCCATTTCTTGGGTGGGGGTCCGAATCCATCATCGTTAAACGCCGGGGCATCCATGTAGATCCCTGAGCGTGCAATTAATTCAATATATATTATGTTTTTTTACGAAGAATAATTTAATATATATTAACAGTGGTTAATTGGTTATCGCTCAAAGAAAGTTTGATTAGTACTCTCATCAATATTATGATTATAAACTCAAAATTAATTTCATAATTTTAATATTTTAACCGAGTTAAAAAAAAACCAAACAAATATTATGTTTTAAGGATCGTTAATTACCGGTATCGAGCATGCCAACGATTATGTCGGTTTCAACTGGAATGTTCCTGTTCACGTCTAATGTCATTCCTATGAAGTCCCACGTTCTAGTGAGGTCGTTTGGTTAGGAATCAGTTGTGTTTGTTGAATCAGTATTCTGAGAAATCTTTGTTACTGTCTAAAGGACTGGAGTTTTGATTCAATACCAGAGTTTCTATGTCACCAGATGTATTTGACATTTCTTTATCAAAATTCGATTCCCAAAAGAATAATGGACCTGTCTTCCCTCTTTCTTACCAATACATACCAAATGTATTAACATCCTCAACTTAACAAGCTTTCCACCATTCTCTTTTCATATTCCTAATTCTCATCCCTATACAAACGACTCGTAGTAGTTTGCGCTTTGTAAACTGAAGACAGACACACGCTTGGATTTCCTCGCAATTTGGCTTCATTGGGAAGTAACTTTGCAGCAAACCCGTCAAAACTCTTGCCGTAAGAGGTGAGTTTGACTTCTCGAGCTAGCTCCTCGCTGTTGACCATGAACATAAATTAATATAATTAATTAAATAACAGCAAGTCATGAATATATATTATCTGGTAGACTTACTCTCCGAGCAGTGAGGAAAGCAAGACGTGGTGACGACGGGCAGCAAGGAGAGGGTTGTTGGTCTCTTCTTCCGGTACACTTCCCATATACACAATGTAGGACTGCGTACGCAAATAATTAATTATATATTAAAAAAACAGAACATTAGTATAATATATATATATTTAATTAAGAGATGGGGGTTTCGATTTCTGATCATCAGTACCTTTCTCTCTGGATCGTCGACAGTACTGGAGCATTTGACCAACGAGGATGGACGACAGAGGACTAGAAGTGCTACAACTGTTCCCCAAATGCCTACTGCTCTCATTTGTTTCTCCATCTTTTGAATTGAACTGATGAAATTTTGCTTTAGCTTTGTTTTTTGTGTTCGTTGAAGCTCAACAGAATGGCCCACTTCTTTATATAGACCACCACTGGGTACTGTATTTTTACGAAACTGAATTAGTATATTGTGACTGTACTATACGGTGTATAATATTAATAGTATATGCGCGTGTAGTCAGGGCCGTCCCGTGAATTTCGGAGGCCCTGTCCTAAATTTATTATGAGGCCCTATAAAATGATAATTTAAACCCAAATTATTTGGGTACCCTAACTTGACTTGTTTGGCTGAGTATACTTATTGGTTTGAGACATTAATAATACCCATTTATGATGGTATACACGTCCGATCTTGTACCCACCTTAACTTAGACCCATTGTCATTCCTAGACTATATAAAATTTATTAACAACTAAAAAAAAAATGAAAAGTAAAATAATATATGAAGTATAACTTAATATCATATCATACTTATATATTTAATAATAAATTTAGGGAAAACGATGATAATAAAAATAGAAAGACCACTTCAAAAATACAAACAATGTGAATAGAACAAAAAAACTTAATTTGGATTTTGTCAAAGATGAGGATTGAACCCATGACCACCTAGAATAAAACAAAGAGCTAAGCCACTAGATCACATCAACATTTATGTTTACTTTTTGCACACTTTATTTATAATATATATTTTAGGTATTTTTACTTAACCCGAAAATTTTGAGCGTTGCCCTGCCGGTGGGCCGGCCAGCACACCCTCAGGGCCGGCCTGCGTGTAGTTAAATGACTTAATTAATGAATTGATATTATGAAACACGGTTTTGCTATTGAATAGTATGTCGTCACCTCTATATGTAGAGTCGGCTGTAGTCTGCATGCCTAGGTGTACGTTAAGATGCTTAACTGCATGTACTAAGATCCAACGACATACACTTAATGTTTTCTTTTTTCATAACGAACGGTGGATCATCGCAAACGCGGATCATGGTGAATGTTTAGCTACTAAGACTAATTCCCCGGGTAAAGTTTCTCGAGTACATGCAAACTCCTAGTTTCCAGTTCGAGCGGGTAATTGGTGGAGACGATTTTAAAGGTATATGTCTCGTTACCCGACCCGATGGATTCTCCCCCAATATAAAAAGATGTCATTTTAGCAAACTGCGATGTAAGTAAGAGTGAGATTTCTTATTTCTGATTTATGTGGACTGAGGTATGTTAGTACGAGAATGAGTTTTATGTTATTAGTTTGTACTTCACTGTTTTTGTGAATTTATAGTGTTTGATTGTTTATGTATATATTATGATTCATGATTTCATTATTTAATTTGGGATTTCTAACTTAGTTTTTCTGTTTTGGGGTTCACTTATAGGTAGTGGGTTTACTCGACACCCATTCCGGGGAGGGGGTGATTTGAATTTTGTACCCATTTAGTCTAGCTGGACGAGTAGGGGTTTTGGAATTAGGATTATTTTAATTTAACTTAATTTTTAATATAAAAATAATAAAATTATTATTTTATTAATATTTAACTGACTGGGATGTATTACTCAACTCCAACTGCCACGTTAGTATTTAATGGAAAAGTTGCACGAAATTGGGCAAATGTACCATTTTGAGATTTTTTTAAAACGAACATGACTGAAATGAAACTTTTCAAACTATGTGTACCAGAAAGAAAGTGCGAGCTTCAAATTTTATAACTTATCCTATTCAAATTCTTAAATTAAATAAATTGTCCACACAAGAATGATTTCAACCGTAGAAGATATCCATTCATTTATCCACCAAAAATATTAATTTTATTCATGCACATGGGTCATTGATTGATGACTATTATATGTATATGTACCGAGTTATTTTAACCGTCATTTTAAGATAAACAAAATAATTATCAAAAATACAATTTATCTACTTACGGTATAACATGCATACTCGGTCGATTAGTCCTAGTCTCTTTTGTTGGTACGGTACATTTATAGTTATTTTTGTGTTTTGAAACTACGTAGTGAATATGAATAATGCTAACTCGATCGGAAACGAATTCAATAATTTTTGTTCTTATTTTGAGTACTACAGAAAATCAACTAATAAAAATTGGAGGGGATGTTTCAAAAGCACCCAAACAGCTTTACCTAAAAGGTGAGTATAGCACAAGTGGATACTACTTCAAATCTCAGTGCTATAGAAGACTCGGCCTTGATGCTACTCGACAATGTGATAGTGTTGCTCTTTGGACTGCAACTGCTATTACCTTGTTGATCACATACAATTATCTAAAATTTTGATTACTGACTGAGCTGAGTTTCTATACAACATCACTAATAATCAACCAAGTATATTATCCTAGATTTGCCACAACAAATCAAAAATACACAAACGGATAAATTCATTCATCCTCTATGTTAAGAGATGTTGAGAATTAGATTATATTGATCCTCAAATACAGTTATGTGTAAACATATTCTTCACAATGAAATTGGTCTGTTTCACAATGTTCATCATCCATATATCAATCACATGGACATGCGAAAGGGATGAAAAACTAACATTAGAATTCTTGGTCTCTCATGTTAGAATGGAATTCCATGACATTAGATATCTACCATGTCTTCTGAAAATTGCAAACAAATATCTACTTCTTCCGGGATGAAAACTTGAATGCACCATTGATAACATATTCTCGCAAAGCTATAATATTCACATTCTAGTCGAGTTCAATAATGTTACATACATACACTGGTCACTGATACACATAAACAAATATATGTTTTTACTCACGTAATCAGAAAAAATCAGAGTGTCTTGCATACTATATATCATGTATAAGCTCATCACACAATTATGCATCAAGCATCGGACCAGTAAATATCAAGATCACCCCAGTTATCTTCAGGAACTCCCAACGCTTTCCACACCGCTTTAGATGCATCGACAATGTTGTCAGGACAAGGAGGTTGATAATCATGATCAGAATCACACCCCATGGTAGAGTCACACTCATCAACCACCATAGCCCTAACACTCTTCCCATTCCCATAAATATTAATGAAGTTCAGACACCTGCTCTTGTTGTTAAACCATCCAGTCGATAGTGCCACAACAGGACTGTCATCGGGGTGGTACTTGTTATCGCATTCAGACGGTCCACCTCCACTCCCTCCTTTCTCGAAGCTGTTCCAAGTGAGGGTCGCCTTGGTTCGGCCAGTCACAGGAGGCGAACACTTGTAGGTGGTGTAGTGCTTGCCTGCCTTGCAACAGTCGGATTCTTCGCCCTGGTTGCATTGCCCCGGTGGTGGAGTGATTCCTGTTATGTGACCACTTGGCTTGCAGCTCATCTTTGCCTCGATGTTCGTGACCGCGGCTAGGACTAGGACGGAGAGGAGGAGGATGCATGAAGTGGGTTGGTTGGACATCATGTTTGTGAATGGTTTTGCTGTGAGGAAAATGGAGTGCAATGAAGACCCTTTTATAGTTAACAAGATGCAGAAGAATATGATTAGTGTTGGGCTTGGTGATAGTAAGGACAAGATTATGGTATTACTATTATGAGAGAATGTGTCACTAAACTTCGTTACTGGCAAAGTGTAAATTAAGAATGGTATATCCATTTCAAGATTACTAATTTATCATTTAGTGCAATTATATGTACGTAACCATTCTCCTTATTCAGACTTCATATCAATGTTTAGAATCATTGATTTATTTCGAGTTTAATAGGATATGATTTTAAGATTTTTCATGATAAATTTAGAACTTTTTTGGATAGATTTTAAGAATATTTTATTTATAAACGAAATTACATGTTCAAATTAAATCAAATAAGATCATGTAACTCTATCGAACAAACATACTTATATTTGTGTGTCCTATTAAAGTTAGAAAGTTTACTTTGGTGATTAACTGATACATAATAAAAGTATAGGTGGTTGTATTTAAATGAATTTAAACAATATAACAGGAATATTTTTTACACAGGAGAAAATAATTATTAGTGTCCAAGATTCTAAGTGGATCAGAGGCCTGTAGGCAACGTAGCTTAAGTTTAGGGCCCAATAACTTTTTAAAACACAGCCCGGTGTAAAACAAAATTCGTCATTTCATCAAAGACAGAAAAATCAAAATAATCGCCGTTGCCGGGGATCGAACCCGGGTCACCCGCGTGACAGGCGGGAATACTTACCACTATACTACAACGACTTTGTTGTTTAGAGTGAATCTCAGTACTATTAATTATTCTTAAGAGACTTTATTCATTGATATTAAATGTCCCAATTGGATGAGGTACTTCAATTTCCTGCTTAAATTTGGTGCACGAGTCAATTGGTCACCCTTAATGTTATACATGCTGATAGTTTCGGGATCTACTACCATTAGGACACCCCTTAGTGTCCTCATATTATGACACCCCTTAGAACCGTAGGATTAGAAGGTAGATCTAATGGCTTAAATTAATCTGGACAAAATAGTAATTCGAAACCCCTATATATACTAAATCATATTAGGGTTTACAAACCCTAATTCTATTCTACATCTCTCCCTTCAAAAGCTCCAGCCGCCAGCCTCTAGCCTCGCCGCCGCCACCAAGCTCTAGCCTCGCCGCCGCCGTCATGCTCTAGCCTAGCCGCCGCCACCATGCTCTAGCCTCGCCGCCGCCCGCCATGCTCTAGCCTCGCCACCGCCGGATCTAGATCGCCGCACCCAGGCTCGCCGCCGCCATCATCAACCGCAAGATCTAGATCGCCGCACCCAGGCTCACCGCCGCCATCATCAACCCCCATATCTAGATGGCCGCACCCAGGCTCGCCGACATCATCAACCACCGGATCTAGATGGTCACACCCAGCCTCGCCGCCGCCATCATCAACCGCCATCCTTTATTCCGTTCGGAGATCCGACAATCTAGATCTGGCCATTAGATTCGGCCATCTACATCTTTGCTTCTTAGTTTCTGGTCATTGGTTATTTTGTAGTGTTCCATATAGTTAATTATGGAACATGTTTGTAGTGTTCCATATAGTTAATTATGGAATAGGTATTCGATATTATTGTTCCATTTTCAATTTGATTCAAGGTTTTATGATTTTCTGTGTTTCGATTTGGTAATAAGGAACAAAATCGATTTTCAACACGTTCCATTATTTTTGAAATGGATCCTGTTCCGGAATAATAAAATAGGAACTGTTCTGAAATGATAAAAGAGGAATTGTTTCAAAACAATTTCCACAAAAAAATGTTAGAAACTAATCTAAAATAAAAACAACCGGAGATACACAACAAAAACCGGCGAGCATAGAGAAGAAGATGAATAAGTAATTAAAAAAGATAATTAATTTAATCATAAATTAAATGGAGCAAAAAAGGAGCAGAAAAAGGAATAAAAAATCAGCAGTGTAACTACAAATCCGAAAATTAATAAACAATAATTAAAAATCTGCAATAAATAAAATATTGAAATTACCCTTATGTCCAATTAATATAGGCCTTCCGATCTTTAAGATGAAATCCTACGGCTCTAAAAGGTATCCTCATATGAGGACACTTTGAGGTGTCCTAACGGTAGGATTTCCCGATAGTTTCACCTCCACTCATTATATATACTTGTAAGATAGAAATGCTATAACACAAATTGGAAGCCATGAACAAAAAAAAAAAAAAAAACCTAAACACCTAGACATATTCATTCAAAGAAGTATTTACACATTGTTTACTATTGAAAGAAACGTTTAATCTATACACGTGTATAATAAATCATAAATTATCAAAATTTAGTACAAAAATCAATTAGTAACTAAGCATGTAAGTATTTTTTGTTGGTAAATGATCTACCGAGAAGAGACACATACTATGCCCAAAAGGCTTTAAGGACATAGATGAACGTCTAATTAGTTATACTTGCTTGAATCATGGACAGTTTGACAAAAATCAACTCCCATGATGTATTGTTATGAAGCCTCCCATACATCAAAGATAAATTTTTTTTTTTATGAATGAATTAATCTATTAACTAAATAAGTAATATACACAGGAAACCTACAGCCTGGCAAAACACACAAGCTCCCCTATACAACTCACCAGCTCACACCGACCCCTAAAAACCCGAAATCCTACAACAATAGAAAACTCACAGAAACCCAAGCTTTGAGAAAGCACACCACACCCCAAAAACCGACACCACTTCGGTAAAACCCCCCAAACATTAATTAAGTGGCCGTCAATTGTCGCATCCACAACTCAAAATCATGTTGGGATATAATCGCAAACACTTTTAGCCAACTCAAACACATAAAAAAAAACTCGAAAGTAAACCCGAGGAATAGAAGCCACCCCATCCCTAAAAATAACCTCATTTCTTTCCAACCAAACCTGCCCGAGTACACTATGAAGCAGAACATCACGCACAGGAATGAAGCGAGTCTCACAGTTCATCCCTTTCCATCCCAATATAAGACTTGCTGACGAAGCCGGAAACGGACCAAGGATGGAAAGTCTCGAACTAACCTTGCTCCAAATTACCCGCACGAACGGACAATGAATGAAGATATGATTTGCTGACTCCTCCTGTTTAAGACACAAAGAGCATCGATTTGGAAGCTGAAACCCCTTTGCTTGCAACACATCCAAAGTCAGAATACGTCCATGATAGACAAGCCACACAAACCCTTGAATCTTGGCCGGTACCACCTTGTTCCATATCATCCTTGCCGGAAAGTTGTCGAAACCAGGAAACTTACTGCTTTTCAGTTGTAGAACCAAGGACTTAACTGTAAACAAAGCCGAAGTAGTAAGCGGCCAAACCACCATAGGCGGGCCCTCCGAAAAGACTTCAGAAGGAATTTGGCTCAAGTAAGTCTCCAACCTTCTGCATTCATCTAAAGCACCTCCTCGCAACACCCATCTTAGAGGAACCTCCCAACCGTCCCTGAAATCAAAAGGAAACAAGTGACACAGAAAGGACCCATGGGTGGTTGAAGCAACCGCCACCCTTGGAAAAAGCTCACTCAATCTCACCCCTCTAACCCAGACATCCTCCCAAAAATCAACCCAACCCCCCAGGATCGACATAGCCAAATTTCCAGAACGTTGAACTTTCCTTGACAATCCATTTCCACATCGACAGTCCACCACCCGTGAGAGTCCATCTTAGTTGCCACCTAGAGTTTCCTTCCCCGCACTTAAATACCATCAACTCCCTCCACCAAGCTTTTTTCTCAAACGCAAAGCGCCACACCCACTTGCTTAAATAATTAAATACGTTGGAGTAAAGTGAGAGAAGATGTGTAATAATTTTTTTTGAAGGAGTAACAGAGTATTTACAAGGGATAAATATGAAGTAAACTCGTTAGTTAAGTAATGTGGTAAACAACCACTTTCACATATCACTTCTATTTTTCCTACCAAGATATACTTCGAGATCTAATTTCTCATTTACTTTAAATTCATCTTGTATAGATTATATCTCAATGCAAAGTTCTCATATACGGATTAATGAATCTTTAATCATCTTACAAAAAGTATTACTTAACCCCAATATGACAAGGAACCATTTGAAGTTACCCAATATTATCAAGAACGAAACACATGCATGAGACCTTCTTTAGTCTATCATCTCCAATATGGCTTATATATAGTACTGGATATGAAGCCATTGTTTTTTAATATGAGACCATATATAGACTAGCTAGGCTTAGCTTGTATGGCCGCATGCACGTCTTCATCAGCAATTTAGTTTTTTTGTTTTTGTTTTTGTTTTGAGGTCCATGAAGCAAGCATCTTTTTCAAGGCCGACTAAGAAGAAACCAACAAACTGATGGAGAAAGAACCAATGGTTTAGCCTCTTTCGTTTTAATGTGTTGTGTCTGAACGTGAGATGAGTACTATAGCAATTAGCATGCATGTTAATCTGTGTACCTAACCCGATTGCAGTTGTCACCCACTTGTAATATTAGTATACATAAATTTACGGATGCAGTCGAACTAGCCAGTTTACTGATACGAATTACATAACTTTAGACCACCTCCAATCTTAGTCCCATAACCCATAATTTAAAGCTTTTAATACTAAAGGGTCTTCCAATAATGGGATAAACCCAACCAAAAAAACTCAAATCTTATGGAAAAGCTCCATATTTAAGGCTTTTCCATCATTGGTCTTAAAAAATGGGACCCACTTATTTCCCTCCTACCAAGACAATCATTACTCATCACACTCATTTTATCCATTAATTAAACTTAGGCCATAGATTTAAAGTCACTTTTGTCCATTTAATTAAACTTAGACTAGATTTAAAGTAACAAAATAATAAAATATATTCTAAAATATGATGTTGTGGTGGAATCCGTTGGTTAGATTAATAATCGATGGATTTCGGTCGATCGAGCGGTTTAAAATTGCAAACTTCTTAACCGTTAACCAACCAATTTGGTATCGACTTCATCGATTGACGAACCGAAGTCGGTCGGTTACATCAAATTTTTTTTTTATAATAATTAGAATTGTAACTATTGTCCGATCAAAGTCGATCGATTACTCAATTTTAACATGTAACCGTAACCATATTTTACCATCATCGAGAATAATTTTTGCTTTTATCGAAGAAAAATATTACATATTATTATTTTATTTTTATCGAAGAAGTTAGTTGGACATGTGGTAGCTGAAGGTTGGTAGATGTACCGGTAGTTTAAAAAAATTCACTTTTTTCAAGTTATTTGTAACAAAGTTGTTTTATTTTGTTTAAAAAATTTAATGTTCAAATTTATTTATTTATTATCGAAATGTTCATTTTAATTAATTATAGTAGTGTATGCATAAATGACAATCAAGTTATAAATTTATAAACTAGATATCTACTCTAAAACAAATTATAAACATAACTTCATTATAAGACTTCAAATTATAAAACCTTATGATTGGAAGGAAAATTACTTTTAGTACTATTATTTACTTTTTAAGGTCTTAAATTTTGGATTTTAAGACCTTAGGACTGGAGTTGGTCTTAGAATGAGCTGCTAAGTTAAACAACTACGGGTAATACCACCATCCAAACCTTTGTGGAAATTAAGTATATAATTTGCAGTTAATCAGCAAAATAAGTATATTTAATGGTACCTTGATTTCTCCCCAGATTCATCCCTGCGATCATACATACACACACAAAAGTTTATTGACCACATTGTCAGAAAATTAGGAGAACAACTGTACTTGTATGTCCTTAGTAGTGTTCACATGTAAAAAATAAAGAACAGAGGTTGACACTTCTCAATAAATATTCATTATAAATAAACAAATTTGTGATTCTGTATAACTCTGAGTTGAGACGTTAGGAAGCAGAAGAATAATCTAATAAACCCAAACAAAAGCTTGAGTTTAGCTGCCACCGTCATATAACTTGGAAAAGTAGGTCTCACTTATACATTAGCTTTTTATTTGCGATGAACAAGAATGACAATGAATTTAGGTTGCCACACGCATATATCTTACATGTTACTTGTTCTATAAGCAAGGTTTGACTCTAGTATATGTTGGGGCTATGTTCTAACAGGTCTATAGCAAGGTTTGACACTCATTTGTGAGTGGGTTGTGGGTCCACTCACAAATGAGTGGACAAGATTGTTTCAGCACTATTTTGGTGCTAAAACTTCAGCACCCTACCACAAAGCTCCATATTTACGATTTATGATGTGATTTTTGAACGAGCAAACTAGTAACCTAAGAAGTATGTGGTCGCCAAAAAGTTGTAAAGTATAAATGACATTCAAAATAACTATTCGAAGTTGCTAGGTGCCTTAATATCAGACAGGTTTTCCATTGACATCGTGACATATCCTCGCATTTGATGTATGTTTGGATGGGTGAATGACGAGATTTCAACCTAATTTGTTTAAAAGTGACATCAAAATTCTATTAAAACTACTTAAAACCACAACCACTTTCTCTCAATATTATGTTTATTCTCTCTAAACTTTCTACATCACCCATTGGCGGAGGGAAGTAAGGAAAAGGGGGTGCAACTGCACCCGAGGTGTTAACTTTTTTGGTACTTAACGTTTCGGCGGATTTCATTTTGGTACACATGTTCCAAAAATTTCATTTCAGTAATTAACGTTTCAGAAAATCTCGAAATGGTATTTCCGTCCAATTCCATCCAAATTTTCTGTTAAGTGCTGACGTGGCAGCTGAGTCACACATCCCAGTCAGCTAAAACATTAATAAAATAATAATTATTTTTTAATTAATTTTTTTAGAAAAAAAATTTCCCAATTTTTTTCTCTCCTCTCACCTCGAAAAATACATATCTAAACGTTTTCAGGGTTTCAGTACTCAACGTTTTACCACTTTTTCATTTTGGTAATTTTTGTTTGTAGATCTAAACTTGTTGGTACTTTTTGTTTGTAGATCTAAGTTTTTTGGTATGTTTTTCACCTCCGACCCTCCTTCTCTATTCCTCCCTTCTTTCTTATATTTCCTCCTCCTTCCGTCTCTCCTCTCTCCCTTCTCTCCCATGCCTCCTCCTACTTCCTCCATTCACCTCTCCTTTCTCCCTTCTCCCCTCTGTTTTCTCTTACCTCCTCCCCCTCTTCTTCATTTCCTCTACTTCCACCTCTGCTATCCTCCGCCTTTCCTCTATCCTCCCTTCCCCCTCCTCCTAAAAAAAAACAGATCTGAGTTTCTGAGGAAAGGAGGAAGAGAGTAGAGAGGACATGCAGAGGAAGACAGAGGAAAACAGAAGGAAGGTGGAAGAGATCAGGAGAGCGGAGGGAGGATGTAGGAGGAAGCAGAGGAGAGACGAATGGAGAAAATAGTAGGAAGTAGGAGGAAGCATAGGGGAGAAGGATGAGAGAAGAGGCGGATGGAGGAGGAAGTATAGGAAAGAAGGGAGGAACAGAGAAGGAGGGTCGGAGGTGGAAAACATACTAAAAACTTAGATAACTACCAAAATGAAAAAGTGGCGAAACGTTGAGTACTGAAACCCTGAAACGTTTGGATATGTATTTTCTAGGTGAGAGGAGAGAGAAGAGGAGGAGAGAAAAATAATTGGAAAAAAAAACATTTTTTAAAAATTTTAATTAAAAAATTAATTATTTTAATAAAAACTTAAATTTTAATATTAAAATAATAAAATTATTATTTTATTAATATTTAAGATGACTGGGATGTGTGACTCAGCTGCCACGTCATCACTTAACAGAAAATTTGGACGGAATTGGACGGAAATACCATTTCGAGATTTTTTGAAACGTTAATGACTGACATGAAATTTTTGGAACGATGTGTACCAAAATGAGATTTCGTCCAAACGTTAAGTACCAATAAAGTTAACACCTCAGCTGCACCCCCTTGTATTTCATAAAATATCATATATATATATATGTATAACCCAGATTGAAATCATATTCTCGTAATCGGATGAAAAATATTAAAACTACCACATCAATCTAACATAAATTTATATAAAGATAATGTAGAGTCTAGCCTATTAAATAATATAACGCACAATCAAGCTCGAGTTGAGGATGTAAACAAGTCGAGCTCGAATTTAAGCTCATGAACTCGACTTACCAATGAGCTCAAATTCGAGCTCCTTTAAGAGTTTAAATGAACAAGGTCAAATCGAGCTCAAATTCAATATTTTTAAACTAGTCGAGCCCAATTTTTGAAGTTTTTCGGGTTAATTATTTAAGAGTTTAAACGAAGGAGGTCAAATCGATCTCGAACTTAATATTTTAAAATTAGCCAAGCCGAGCCCAATTTTTCATGCTCGATTCGAGCTCGGGACGGGCAAAAATTAAACAATTTTAAATTGGTTGTATATTTGCTTCAACGTGGTTTAATTGTATGCACCCATAGGAGAGAACATTTACAAGACTATGAAATATGTCAAGAATGATCTTCGAGATCGAATGAACAATAAATGGTTGAATAATGCTTTGGACAAGTAGTTTGTTATACAAAGCTTTTAGAATATGAAATTTGGTCGTGATTTCTGTAAATTTTGTGCATTCACTATTTCTCAATACAATTGTAAGCATTGTGTTATTGAATTATCTATTATTTAATTAAATTTTTAAATACTACGAACTTCCAACGATCGAACCCCCTTGACCAATTTCCTGGCTCTGCCACTGACATCACCCCTACAATCAAATTGCACTATTCTCATCAACCCTTCTTTAGGACTAGGCTAGACTAGATGTGAATTATTACTGTTGATATTGATGTTTGTGCTTATTTCAGTAATAACAGTATATTAGTGCAGAGTGTTGGATGATTTAATATACTTAGACCATCTCCAATGCTATGGTCAAATTTGCTATTTTAAAAGCTAAATTTACACTGTTTAGCATTGTGAAAAGTGAATTTGCTTCAATGTTGTCCTGGTTATATTTAGCTATGGCTATTTTGTTTTCTGCGTAAAATTAAATTACTGTTAATCTCATCATTTTAATTTACAAATTAGTTTATTATTTTTACGTAGATAGTACTAATTAATTACAATGAACACTTCGATGTAATTTTTTTTTAATTTGGATATACTTCAATTTTTTACTAATAAGATATTTTTTTAATTTACATATTGTTGATGTGCATCCATCGAGATTGCAAGTCCACAACAATACACTCGATTTTGAAGCCTTTCGCCGCAAATAGAATGTCAACTCATTCTCAAATTTTTATGCAAATTTTGACCGTTGCCGATAATTCCATTTATAAATTTTGGCGGTATCCTATGATGAATAAGGTTTTGTTCTTGAGTTGATTAAAATCAAAAGTTTTATTGCTAATAATATTTTTTTTAGGATTAAATATAAAATAATTGGAAAATTTTGAGTCTAATAAAAATTAGCTAATAATTTGAGGAATTTAAATTTAATTATTAACCATGAAAAATAATATTTACTATAATTTATTCTTATTCGTAATAGGAATGACAATGTTTGGGGCTTATTTATATAATATTAAATTATTGTGGGATGGGTTGAAGTTATTATGTTCATTGAGTCGTTGCATGTGTAATAAAATTACTATTTGTTTAATAAAAATTCTGCTTTCTACTACTCCAAGTCACAGACGGAGTTGGGTGTGAAACAAACACAACATGTGAAGCCTTCCCTAAGAGCGTGTTATCTTCACCTTTAGCATCAGGCGCGTCAGGCATCCTCCTCCCATACACTACCTTCTTTTGTTATTTGCGTGGGCCCCATTTTCCATTGTACCTATTCCTTTGCCAAATATACACATTTTTTTACATTATTTACACATTATCCATTTTTACCTTATGCATTGGAGAGATTTTTTTTCTAAATTTTTCACATTATAACAATTATTAGAAATTATTCCGCGCGATGCTGCGGAACAAAAAGTAAAATTATGTATAGTTGGTGAAGTAAAATTGATAACCACCAAGTTTTTAATATACACTTTTCTAACTTAATACCATAACTTTAGGTAATATCAAATTTGAAAATAAAAAATTATTCTTTTAAAATATGATGTGAATTGTTGTAGCAAATGAATATTCTTAGATGTGGTTTCTTAGTTACGCTATGACCTAATAAAAGATAAAAAAAATAGCAAACAATCGTAGAATCTTCACGATGACGAGATAAGGCTCCCGTAAATTCCAATCTAAAATCCATATTGTATATCCAACACATTACTACAATATGCTATACGTTTGACTTCTGCGAGATTGAAAATGGAGGATGGGAAAATATATTAAGTGTTGTATTCCTATTTGTTAGTGGTTGATAATGAATAGATGATCATTGACGATTGATAGCATATGTATCAATGTACGAAGAAATGAATTTAGTTCCATTAATTAATTAATTACATTAATCTATATTTATTGTACTCAACTAAATGAGTGGTTAATTATGTGGCTATGAGCTCCATCTATATATCATGATTCTAGCAAGAAAAAAGTAAAACCACAATCTAATTAGAAAACATAAGATAAAAATTTGTTCATATTTATCACTATTAAAAAATCTTTCAATTGGAGAGAGAAGACTCAACAAAGTCATTAGAAACAAATTATTAAAAAACTTTAAAAATCTTATGAAAATAGTGTAGGAGTTTTCATCATCATTGTATAGTAACTCCTTGTGGGCAAATAGTCTATCACTATTACAACTATTTCAATTGAAGAGAGATGATCAAAAAAGACTAAAAAAGACATGTGAAAAAGTTTTAAAAGAGTACACATGATAATAGTGTAGAATTTTTTTAGGAGATTCACCTTCTTATGCAATAGTAACTTCTCTTTCTACTTTTATATTCTTAATAACAAAGCATTGGAGATGATTTACTGGGAGATTTTTTTAAGACGGAGAAGCTCCTTAGAAACTTTTACAAATCAACTGAGGCAAAGATATCCCAATAAGATCGTAACTTAGCCAGCCAGCTAAGCAAGCATTGGTACAAGAAAACAATGAAAGCCAAAGCCTAACTCATAACCAAAGTTTAGTTAAATAATCTACAGCACAATTGGTTTCGGGGTAAATATGAGAGATAGAGACATCACAGTTGCATATAGTTGAGATTGATAATAAGATATCAAATCAAGCACATAACCACCTTTAAAAATCAAGATGATCATTAGCTTTTGTTTCAATACGAATAGCATGACACTGGAAGAGGATTAGTTTCAATGGAGTTGGTTGCAATTTGGAAGTTAGTACAATGATTAGTTTGAAGTAGTTGTCGGATATAACGATGTAACACTCCACAAGTCTCAATTATTTTCATCACCATAAACTTACAACAGATAATTATTTCGTCCCTTTCTCATATCCCCTGCTAATATGCCTTCGATAATACTAGCTCATCTCTGCTGCTAAACTCATGTATGAACCCAGGTGTTGTATAACTTAAGAACGAGGATTTAAAACTTGTTTCACAAAGCAACAGTCAGGGAGAAAAAGACTTAATTTTTAAAGTATCAAGAGAGCAGAGCAAAAGCAGAGTCTCTTCTCTTCCACTATCTGGCAGTTTCATATGGGCGAGACATGGATCTCCAACTCACTCAGATGTCCTTTAGTAGCAAACTCAATATTCCCTTCTAATTACCATTTTACCATTTTGCCAAGGTGACCCTTTTTTCCTGATCATTTGCAGGGGCCAGCATTTGTTTTTGTTGGCTTGCAATATACTCTTGTGAACTGTGAATTCATCTCCAACAGTTAATCCTCTGCTGCTCCACCACCAACTCCATTAAAGACAACTCCTCCTGTCTTGTTCATGGTAAAATCTCCCCACTCTCTCTCTCTCTCCAAGCTCCAAGCACATCCCTTTCCACTTTCCTTTTTCTAACCATCCCATTTCTCTGTTCTCTCTTCTGCCTCCCTCCTTCATTCCATCCACTAAATTAAGAACCACTCTGCTTTTCTCCTCCTGCACAATCTTCTGCAACAACTCCTACACCTCCTGAAACTATGAATACCCATTTCCTCCATCTCATGAAACAAGAATAATAAGAAGAAGAAACCATGATGAGCTCACTCTTCATCTTCTTCTCTGTCCTTGCTCTGTTTTCCCCTGTTTCTTCTCTAAACAGAGACGGCATCCTTTTGCTCTCATTCAAATACTCCATCCTCGGCGACCCATTGTCCGTTCTAGAGACATGGAACTACGACGACTTAACCCCTTGTTCTTGGACTGGAGTCACTTGCTCCGAGCTTGGAGTTACGGACTTGGTCCTCCCCAACAGCCAGCTTCTGGGTTCGATTACCCCCGATTTGGGGCTCATCCAACACCTGAAGCATCTTGATCTCTCTAACAACTTTTTGAATGGGTCGTTGCCTGATTCGTTGTTTAACTCTACCGAGATGCAGGTGGTTTCCCTCTCCGGTAACGAGATCTCCGGCGAGCTGCCGGAGGCCGTCGGAGAAATGAAGGGTTTGCAGGTTCTTAACCTCTCAGATAATGCATTGGCTGGTCAACTCCCTAAGAGTTTGACTACTTTACAAAACCTCACTGTTCTGTCTCTGAAAGCTAATTACTTCTCTGGGCTTCTTCCTGCTGGGTTTAATTCCACGGAGCTGATTGATTTCTCTTCTAATCTGTTTAATGGCTCTTTGCCTCTGGAATTTGCCGGTGATAAATTGAAGTACCTGAACTTGTCATACAACAAGCTGACGGGTTCAATACCGCCAGAGTTTGGTAACACGATTCCGGCGAATGCCACTCTCGATCTCTCTTTCAACAACCTCACCGGAGAGATTCCTGACTCTGGCTCTCTGCTGAATCAGAAAACAGAGCATTTCAAAGGAAATCTGGATCTTTGTGGGAAGCCGTTGAAGAGTTTATGTTCCATTCCTTCGACTCTTTCAACTCCGCCCAACATTACCAAGACTTCTCCAGCTATTGCTGTCATACCCAAGCCATTAGAGTCTTCGCCAGTGGATTCCAGCTCATCCGGAGCCCCGAGCACAAACCCAACGTCAAAACAGAGCACTGGGCTGAAACCGGGTACAATCGTCGCAATTGCAGCGGCGGACTTAGCAGGGATCGGTGCTCTAGCACTCATCATTTTCTACGTCTACAGAATTAAAAAGAAGAAAGCATCCAGAGAAGAAGAAAAGCATGAGAGAAAATTTCCTCCACCGGATACAATCGTCGTCAGTTCAGTACCGACAGATCACGAGCCAAAAAAGTCGTGGACGGCGTGTCTGAAGGGGAAAAACGGCGGCGGAGGGGACACGTCGGAATCGTCAAATTCGTCTTCGGATAGCGAGCCGGACGAACAGAGCCAATTCGCCGGCGGCGAAGCGAAAGGCGGAGGAGGAGGGAAGCTAGTGATGGTGGACGGGGAGACGGAACTGGAGATGGAAACCCTGCTGAAAGCATCGGCGTACATCCTGGGATCAGGAAGCGGCGGAGGAGGAAGTATCGTGTACAAGGCCGTGCTTGGAGACGGGACGGCGTTCGCAGTCAGAAGGATCGGGGAAGTCACCGGCGGCAACGGAGGATGGGGCGTGAAAAGAATGAAGGAATTCGAAGGACAGGTGAGGACGATTGCTAAACTGAGGCATCCGAATTTACTCAAGGTTCGTGGGTTTTGCTGGGGAGACGATGAGAAGCTAGTCATCTGTGATTACGTCTCCGGTGGCAGCATCGCCACTTCCGGCAACCGTAAGTTTCTTTCTCCTTCATTTCATCCGTAGTACTAATTGGCGCATATTAGCAATTATCCGTTATCATCGCTAAAATACGCCGCATTTGGTGCATTTTAGTAGCCTTACTTGGATTGCAAAAATCCTAGATTGAATGATCTAACTAGGGAGTAATTAATTCGAATACATTACTAAGTTTGTTTTGATTACATGCGACATTTTGTGTCTGTATTAACATCATTTATTTGAACATTAGGGTCTTAATATCGTGAATTACACAAATAAACAGCAATTAATATTATAATATCGTCTATTATAATATTATTGATTCAGGTGGCTCCGGATCCGGACCCAACCTTTAAAGGTTGGACCGGTCCAACCCAGGTGACCGGAAGGGCAATTTAGGAATTTTAAAAAATTAAAGTAACCCTATTAGCTGTCTCTCTCCCTCACCGCCTTCAATCCCTCTACAACATCCTCCATCCAGGCCGCTTCTCCTCTGACGATCCCCTCCGACGGCGAGTTCCCAGCCACGATCCCCTCTGACGACGTGGTGTATCTGCGCGTCGGCGCCACCAAACAAGCTCGCCAAACGCCAAACGCGTCGGAAGTTTCAATTATCGAGAGTCACCTCTCAATCCTTCCAAACCATCTGCAGTCACTGCTTTTGTTCTTCGTCGGCGACGTCCATCGATTACACAAAGAATCGCCTCGAGAAGCTTCTCCAGAAGCAGTCGCCGGAGTCAAACTCCAGATCTGAATCGGTTCCGAAACCAAACGTTCCGAGATCTGACGGATCAAGAAGAGCTTCAGCGGCTAATTTGGTCAACAAGGGAAGAACTTGCTTGAGTGGCTGAATCTGGCTCTCACCCAGGCGGTGGTTGTTGGCAGCAGAGGAGTCGACGACGTCTTTCATGTTTCCGGAAGTATGTCGGCAACTGGAGCAGGCGAGGAGGTTTATCAGAGAAGTGTCGAAGACGTCGAGATGGTTTCTGGACTTGCTCTGGAAAGATTTGACCCAGCTGGTCTCAATTTACAGAGATTGAAGAGGACGTCGGAGAGCAGATTTGAAAATCAGAGGGGGAGGCGGTGGTACAAGTAACAAAAATAACTAATTGGGTGGTTGAATTAGTTTCTGCTAGTTAAAGTAGAGGTCTTTAGATGAGAAATGTTGATTAATTGGGTGATTGAATTAGTTTTTGATTTTTCATGATCAGCTTATTACAGTTGAGCACAAACTTAAACATGATTTACTGAGATCGATCGATAACGTTGGTTAACTAGTTAACATAATTCACCGAGATCGATCGATAACGTTGGTTAACTAGTTAACATGGTAACTAGTTAATTCGGTTGGTTAACTAGTTAACAAAAATAACTGTTATCAAAGTAAACAAATTTGTTAACTAGTTAACACCTTGATAAGTTAACTAGTTAACTCAGTTGGTTAACTAGTTAACAATTTGGCAATTAGTTAACTCAGTTGGTTAACTAGTTAGCAATAATAACTGTTATCAAGTAAAAAATTTATTAACTAGTTAACAACTTGATAAGTTACATAGTTAACTCAGTTGGTTAACTAGTTAACAACTTGATAACTAGTTAACTTGGTTGGTTAACTAGTTAATAACTTGATAACTAGTTAACTCGGTTGGTTAACCTGTTAACAAAAAATCTCGTTAAAATTTTGATTATATGATTATTCGTTAACTAGTTATCAGGTTAAAATCTGGTAACAAGTTATCAAACAAAAAACGATGTTAACTAGTTATCAGTTAAAAATCATGTTAACTAGTTATCAGTTAAAAACCATGTTAACTAGTTATTAGTTAAAAAAAAATTGTTAACTAGTTAACAGAAAAAGGTGGTAACTAGTTTTTTTTTAAAGAAAAAAAAAAACAACCTCGCCGGAAAAGTCACCGGCGACAGCGGCCTATCGCCGGTCGCCGGTCGCCGGAGATGAGCTGCTGGTCGTTGGAAAAATTAATTAATTTATTTATATATAATAATTAAATTATATGTGTAAAGTCTAAAATACCCCTAACAATCTAGACCATTGGATTGGTCAAAGGGTCAAAGGTAATTAATGGTTAAATGAAGGTTGGAATTTCCAACCCTTGGAAAGGGTTGGATGGGGATCCACATCGGATTCAGGTCAATCACTCAATCACATTCACATGTCAACCTAAATGACACGATACAAACAAAAAGCAGTCACGAGCTTAGTTTACGCAATAATTAACCTAAGTGAGCTACTAACCATTAGTTTAATCTCAAATTAAATTAATGTCGCATTGTCAGGCACGATTACAGTGTAAATCGAGTAAAGGTTGTTGGTAAGGTGTATATGAATAATCCAGTTGTAAATTAAATAAAGATTTATGATTCTTATACAAAAGGAATTAATCTAATTATGCAAATTGATTTAAGTATGGTTAAATCTTAAATAAAGTACTATCTTAATTCTTAAGTAAAGGTTTTAATCAATGAACACTTTGGAATTCTCGTCTACCTTTTGGATGCTTATGAGAAAAGATACCATACATTGATACGTACAACTGTTATGATGAGGAGCATCTTCATGTGTGTCATTTTGCTTGTGATTTCTTGTCCATGTTTTGTCTGCCCATGCCTAGGTTATAAAATTAACATTAATTTATGTTCAGGGAGGGCAGGGGCGTCACCATGTCACCTACCGCTAGAGGTCCGGTTCAAGATAGCGAGAGGGTTAGCTCAGGGTCTAGCCTTCATTCACGATAAGAAACATGTTCACGGTAACATCAAGCCGAGCAACATCTTGCTAGGCCGCGACATGGACTCGATTATATCTGATTTCGGCCTTGACCGTTTGATCAACTTTGACAATAGTAGCAAGACCGTAAGCTCCTCTGGTCGGAACTCGGGTAGTCAGCGGTCGATGTCTGGTGCTACCGCACTAGAGAACCACATTGCCAACGCTAATAATATGATAACTACGGCGGCTAGTCCATATGCAAGCACCCCAACATCTTCCTCGTATGGACCGTCCCCATACCAGGCTCCCGAGTCACTGAAGTCCTTGAAGCCAAGCCCTAAGTGGGACGTCTACTCTTTCGGGGTCGTGTTGCTCGAGCTACTAACTGGTAGGGTTTTCAGCGAGTGGGAGTTGAGCCAGTGGACGGCCACCTCGTGTTCGGATGACAGGGGTTGGGTATCGAGACTGGCTGACGTGGCCATTCGAGCTGAGGTGGAAGCGAGGGAGGATGCCGTGGTGGCTTGTTTGAAGTTAGGGTTTAGTTGTGCTAGCTTTGTGCCCCAAAAGAGACCGTCCATGAAGGAAGCTGTCCAAGTGTTGGAAAAGATCCATTCCCACGCCCACTTTTAAGAAGTTGCTTTTGTTTTAATCACTTTGGGTTGTTTGTTCAAAGCTAATCATCATTTTCTAATTTATGGGGGACCCATTTGCAAAAAAGAGAAAATAATGTGTCCCCTTAAGCTATTTATGTAGTGTGGAATTAAAGGGTATGTACGTGTTCATGGCGGTTCTTTTACATCTTTCTTTCTTTTGTATGGTTTGTTGACTTTTTGAAGATACAGGGTTCAAAAGTCTTAAAGCTGAAGCAGATGAATATTTCGAGTATCTTATGTGGGGGAAAACAATGTTTTGAAATTAGATCGTATTGAGACCAATTGTATAAAGATATGAAATATAATATGCTCATATCACATTAATTTTGTCGGTTTGTAGTCGTGTTCTCGTTAGAGATAACGAGAACACGATTACAATTGTATGACATGTTTGTTGTTAGCGTCTTTACTTTTTAGTTCTCTTTCGTTTGCATGATTGAGTGTACAGGTCTACAATGAACCCAAATCGTGAGAGGATCACAATCTAAAACAAACTGGAAGCAATCAAACTTAACATTGCATGTAGACTAAAATCGATGAATGTTCGAGTAACTTTCAATACACTTATGTCATTGTCACGGCAAAGGAGAGAATGAGATCGCTCTTTCAATACACTTATGTCATTGTCGCGGCAAAGGAGCGAATGAGATCGCTCCTACCTTATAGTAGATTGAAAGATTGAACAGATCAATATGACTATGACATGATTTTTTCAAAGTCTTAAAAAAGTGACCACTATTGTTTGTTTGGGCAGGTTAATGAAATCTTCTTTACAAACTGGAAGATACCAACTTTAAATAGTTCCCTGTTTGAATCTTTTTATCTTCCTTTTCATTTTTGCTTTATGATCTATTTTACATTGGCTTATTTCTTCTAATTCTCAATCACCTATACCAAACGATTCTATAGATGACTGAAATGGCGAACGAGATACAAATTATGAGGAACTATAAGAGAGCGATATGAACAAGACAAAATTTTCGGTCTGCATCATAACCGAATAACAATCATAGTCTAGTTAACTCGGATGATCGATGCACATCGATCTGCTTACCGGAAGGAATAATTAAGATGGTTGTCATTGAAGAAGTTAGAGGAATTCTTGATGAATTGTCATTCATAGCTAGCAAAAGAGGATATTGATAGAACAACAATCATGTAGACTTTAGGAAAGGAATGGAAAGCAAGTTGTCATCGGAATAGTTTCATCTGTTTATGATTGGTTGTTTTCTGGGTACGGATTGGAATTGAGTAGTGATGATATAAACAAACAGTGCAGATGATATCCACTCTTGTTAAGTTGAATGAATGATTTTGGGAGAGTGAATTGAGGGCCAACCAACCAACAACCATGATATCATGCATGTACATTTCTAACTGTGAAGTGACACCAATTACATTACACATTAGGTACAGTTTGTTGGTGCTGTGCTGTGATAGTGTGATGTCCAAGTGAAAAATAATGGGCCATGGTGCTAGGTGCTAGGTGCTAGGTGCTAGTTTTGTCTTCTCCCGACCTTTAAACTTATGAATGAATTGACATCACTTTGCTATGAAAAGAGAAGAAGAATCACAGACTAGTGACCACACAATCCACTTCTTTCGTAAAGGGAGCAGCATTCAGCATTCTTCCCATTCACTTGATGTCATCCACAGTCCATAAGGTGTAGATTGCTTCAGCGTACGCATTGCTTCAGCGTGACTAGGAGTCTATAAGGTGTGGATTTCACATGTTTATCGAGCGAATAATCACGTTACAAATCATCTAGTAAATAGAAGTCAATCGTTTTTTTATTGGTTTTCATTGTATTGAGTATGGCGATCCTACTTTATCTTATTGATTACTTCATAGCTAGTTTTATGTATCTAAATCACGTTTGATTATGCATAAATGATCGGATACAATAGCACGGGTTTCACCCAAAAAAGTGAACCACCAACATTATAACTTATAAACAATCCAACCAGTTCCTACCAAAAAAAAAACCGCAATCAAACCAGTAATTTTAGGCTCCATCCAATTACCCTTTACAGAGCTACATACTCAGATTGACTTGGTAGGAGATGTTGAGTTGTTACTTTCCAAGAGAGATCATTTCACACGAAGATTCCTGCTCTTTCGTGGCGCTTTCAAACAATTTGTCGTTCAGGTAACAGGACCGCCCGTTACGTGGCTCGTGTGGCCCTGTCTAACCTCCTAAAGGTAAACTTGACTCCCTAAATTGGGACTTGATATTCCTTCCAATTTGTGATTGCTATACTCGTATCTCCTCGAGCAGCTAAAAAAAAATTACAGGGAATAGGGGTGGGAATCGGTTAATTCGGTCATTAATCGATTAAAATTGGTTAACCATAGGTTAACCGACCTCCAAGAAATTTTAACCGATGATTGACCAAAATAAAATCGGTAAAAAACCGACCAAAATTTGGTTAACCGATTTTGACCGACTTTGACGATTTAATCTACTTTTAACCTTAAAATTTCATATAAATTGAATAATATCATAAATTAAACACCATGTAAACAAACACTTGCACTATAACTCTTGTTCCATTATTGTTTTGGCCAAAATCGGTCAAGGTCGGTTAACCGCATTTTAACCGTTAACCGACTTGCTAAAAATGGTTAACCGCGCCCTTGACCGACCGAATAATGGGTTAACCAATGGTTAACCAATTTCGGTCAGTTAATCGATTTTAATCATTAACCTTAACCGAATTCCCACCCTAACAGGGAAACGGAAAAGCTCACTAACTTTATCAGGCCTTCGTGCTCGGCCTGGAAAAGATAAACTCGAGCCCAAATATTCTAAAAGCCCATTTGATCTAGTGATACAAGTCCAACACAAGGCCCATCAACCCACAGTGACAGTGATCATCGTCTTCCTCCTTGAACCACAGATAACCAGCTCGTATGCAGAGTGCAGACTCATCAAAACCAGATTGAGAAGGACTCACACGTTTTTATAATTGTCCTTCGCTAATAATCACTATAATTGACGCATTCCTGCCCAATCTTTTTCTAATTCAACTACCCAATTTATATTTCAGGGACCTCCCTTCAAGATCTTTCATTGTCTGCGTTTACAATTTCCTTGACGCTGATCCGATTTCTTTTGCTATAAAAAGGATGAAGAAACCGCCATAGTAGAACCACAACACAATTAGGAAACACTTTCAATCGAATCTAGTACTAGTACGTTCAACAAGAAATGGCGTCGCCTAAGCAGATCTTCCTCCTCGCCGGGCAGAGCAACATGGCCGGCCGCGGCGGAGTGATCACCAAGCACAAGATCAAGAAGTGGGACGGCGTAATCCCGCCGGAGATGGAGTCGCACCCGGAGATCCTCCGCCTCACAGCCGACATGAAGTGGGTGACGGCGAAGGAGCCGCTCCACGCCGACATCGACGCGACCAAGATTTGCGGGGTGGGGCCTGGGGTGGCGTTCTCCAAGTCGGTGAAGGAGCGACTGGGAGAAGGAGGAGGGGTGATCGGAGTGGTGCCGTGCGGCGTCGGAGGGACGGCGATTGCGAAGTGGGCGCGTGGGGAGGAGCTGTACGAGAACATGGTGAAGAGAGCTAAAGAGAGCGTGAAATGCGGAGGTGAAGGAGCGGAGATAAAGTTGAAGGAAATCGTTAGATGCAAACAACATAATCGTAGCGGAAATACGATAACATCTAACAACCTAGAACAGCTCGATATGCATATTAATCAATAACAAGGGATATCACGACAAACCTCTTGAAGCGTGATATTAGCTTGAAACCTAATACCTCCCGTAGCTCCCGTAGCCTTTAGATCGATCCAGAGAGCTTCAAATGTAGTTCCTCTACTTAGTCCACGCTAGCTGGGATCCGGATCTTCCTCGCCAAAGCTTGCTAGAACTTCTGGTCGAAGAACGGTCTTTAGGGTTATGGCGGCTAGGGTTTTCTCCGGAGAGAAAGAGTATTTGGCTTAGGATTGACTGCTACCCTAGCAGTCTTATTTATAGGATTAGGGCAGAAACCCTAATCCCTTCCTAACCCTAATGGGCCGCCAGCCCAGTAGTCCCAATCCACCATGGATTGGGCCTATTAATGATCCGGTCCATACTATAGGCGTGTGACCTTGTAGGACCCGGTCCGATTAGCCGTGGCCCAAACCACTAATTAATATTGGTCTCTAGCAAGACATATTAATCCCTAACCGGCCCGAATTAATTCTATTAATCAGGTCCAACACTTAACTAGCTCCTATGCGGATTTGGACCGATGGACATAAATCCTTCAGTCTCCCACTTGGCCGAGGGACAAGTCCGCACGTTAAGATATCCTGTGTCTCCTGGTCGACCATTTCGAGAACGTGATAACATGGAGCGGTTACTCACTTATAGCTCAAAATCTTTCTTCTTGTCACGGAGATTCTTGAACTGTTTAAAAACAAATGATTGTAACAACAATCCATTTGAGCATGGCCATGCATTTCCACAGTTCTCACTCTACAAGGGGCCCGGGTCACCGTATCCTGCTTTGCAGTAGGAGAGACATCTCCAGTCTTGTATCGATCATGCTCCCACTCAAATCATGACTACCCCGAAAAAATGCCTTTATAACTCCCTTATTCAGGTGAGCGTTTGACAGAATCAAAGGTGAGTCACTCATTGAATGAGGTCATACCATACTCATGTCAGAGGAATCCACTAGAAGTGTATAACTTTAGAAAGTCTTGGGTTACTTTCCAAAGCAGGTCATGTCCAGTATGCAACACTTATACATACCCATGTATATGGCAGGACAACACTTTGTCTCTATAGTCCGTGAAACTCGCGACTATCACAACCATCATACAAACTAGTCCTTTATGGGAGTTCGTTTATGTTCAGTTTAACAACTCCAGACTAGGGACAAAACATAGCTTGAGAGGTTCAGTTCACTTATGGGGTTTCATGCATCAGCGACTTGTGGTGATGATCCCATTGAACGCTACTCAACTATGAACATTTCATTCGATTCTAAGCCAAAATCAAATGAGAAGGAAAACTATTTCCTTTTGTTGAAACAATAATTCCAATGTCATACATCTCATGTACATCAACTCTATTACATAATGTATACATTAAATCTAAGCAAGGTCTTCCAAGACAATCTCCAACAACTTGTCCGAGTCCTTTTGCCAAGTTGTGCTACTTATGCTTAGCACCGCTTAGAGGCTTAGTCAACAGATCGACCAACTTGTCATCTGTTGAAGCTTTGCACAATCTGATCAAGTGTTTCTTCACATAGCCTTGAAGTAGACATTACTTCATATCAATGTGGCTTGACCTAGCCTTTGGGGCTTGGTTCCTTCAAACGAGAAGTGGCTTCATTGTTGTCACAATGAAGACCTACTTCCTTTTGACGTGAAGGAACCACATCAAGCTCTATCATAAACTTATTGATCCACATAGCTTACATTGTTGCTTCTACTGCAACTATGTACTATGATTTCGTAGCAGATTGAGCCACCAAATCCATTTGGTGCTCTTCCAGCATACTACTCCTTCATCTCCATGAAGACGTATCTGGATTATGACTACGTGCCATCACGATTAGTCAAATGGTTGGCATCACAATACCATTCAATAGTCAACTTCCTTTTCACCTCCAATCACTGGAGAATCATCCTAAGTCTTTAGCAAGATACTTAAGGATGCTCTTAACAATCCAGTGAAAAATCACATGGATTCGATTGGAATCTGTTGCACATGATGCAACATCTCTTCGAGTACATGTCATGACATACATAATGAGTTTATAGCCAAACCATGTGGAACACTCATCATATCTCATTTTCAGCTTGTGTCTAAAGACACGATTCTTTGCTAAAATGTATGTCGAGGTTCATAAGAAGGTATCTCCTCTTGGATTCCCTCATATCAAACCTATCAAGGACCTTATCAGTATAAGTCTCTTGACATAGACTAAAGAGCTTCTCTGGTCTATCTCTATAGATCTTAAAGCCCAATATGTACTCTACCTCACCCAGGTCTTTCATTGAAAACACATTTTCAAATGACTAGTATGTCATCCACATACAAGACCAAAAGACTACATTGCTCCCACTGAATTTCTTGTAGACACAAGTTTTCTCTATACATAAGATGAAGTCAATTTCCTTGACAGCTTCATCAAGTATGAGGTTTCGACTCCTTGATGCTTACTTAAGTCCATACATGGATCTCTCAAGTTTGCATACCTTCCCAAGATTTTAGTATCTTAAAAACCTATTGGTTGTGTCATGTACACATCCTCTTCCAGAAATCCATTTCAGGAAGGCGGTTTTGATATCCAACTGCCATATTCATAATCATGAAATGCAGCAATCGATGGGATAATCCGAATGGATTAAATCATAGCCTCTTGCCAAGATTAGAAGTCTGAACTCGTCATTGCTCGATTGTAGGTTATTGGTTCTTGACTTTCAAGAAGCAATATGTCTAGAGTTCCATTCATAATGAAGATTACAAATCTTCTTAGATTGAATTCTAGTCCATTTAGACTAACGAATTTGGAGTGAACAACAACAGCTTGAGTATATCGCCCATCCTTTGGCGTTTCCTCTACATCTTCACTGTTTTGAACAATTTCTTATTCAATCGAGTTCTCAAATGTAATTGGATCAGTATCCATTTGTTGCTCATCATCTTGAGTCTCTTCAAGATGAATATTTCTCCCACTTGTTTTCTTGAAAATGAACTCATTTTCCAAGAAGACACCATCACGAGCAACAAACACTTTGTTCTCTTCAGGATTGTAGAAGTAATATCCCTTCGTCTCTTTAGGATAACCTACAAATAGGCACTTTGTCTGATTTTGGTGCTAGTTTATCGAAAAGCATACGCTTAACATAAAGTTTACGACCCCAAACTTTTAGAAAAGATATCACTGGTACCATACCAGTCCATATGTGATATGGTATCTTTTCAACAGACTTAGACGGAGTTTTATTCAGTGTAAACGCAGTAACTTTCATGTCCCCAGAAAAAATATTTGGAAGATTAGTGAAGCTCATCATAAACTGAACCATGTCTAACAAGGTTCAACTTCTCCTCTTAAACATGCCTTTCAACTATGGCATTCCAAGAGAATTGAGTTGTGAAATGATTTCATAACTCCTAGGATGATCAGAAAAACTCTTGGCTAAGATATTCACCATCCCGGTCAAACCGAATGGCTTTTATCTTCCTACCAATTGGTTTTGTACTTCATTTTTGGAATCTTTGAACATTTCATAAGATTCAAACTTCCGATTCATTAAGTAGATGTACCCATACCTACTTAAGTAATCAGTAAGAGTGATGAAGTATCTAAACCCTCCACGAGTTATTGAACTTTTAGGTCCAAACACATCAGTATGTGTGAGGGCCAAATGGTTACTTACTCTTTCACTTTGGCAGAAGAATGACGACCTAGTCATCTTTCCCATTAGATAAAGCTTCGCATGTATCAAAACTCTCACAAGAAAATGAGAATGAAACACCAACTGTCTAAAGTTGTTTCATGCGTAGCAAACTAATGTGTCTAAATGCCAAAAGTTTGTGGATTATGAGTTTGTCTACTGCTTCTTGGTGTTATTAGAACTAAAACTCCCACTGGAATGCATGCCATCCTAGCATCATTGTCAATGCAGAGTTTTATTCTACCACTAACTTCTTCCAAGTTACAAAAATGATTCTGTCTGAAATCCATTTTCATTTACGATCTCTTGCTCGTATAGTGCTTTGTGGGTATCACACCTCTCATTCCTTTGTTTAATACTTTAAACGCGGCTACCCTTAACACCATATCCGAAGTGGTTCACAAAAATGTGTATAAACCAGCCAACTACGGACGAGAAGCATTCATTGCTTCTAGTTCTCCTCCCATTTAATTCAAGCAGTCATTGTATGAATTTTGGGAGAGATTTGGTCGTTTGGGGTACCAAGGATAGAGTATGCATTCATAAAGTTCACTCCAAGTGGTTCTATGAATGACAACACGTGGCACATGACAATCAACTATTGTCTTTTAAAATTCACTTATAGTCTTCTCTTCCTCATATGAGGTGACTATTTGAATTTTAAAATATGGATTTCAAGGACATTTCCTTAAGAACACTACTTTGTTCTATGTGTGGTGAGGGCTTCAAAAGCCTTTAGCATTCATAATGCTTTGAATTTCTCCTTCGTAAGGATAATTCATTTGGTGATAGGATAAACGAGTTGACTAACCATAATTCTACGAAAATAAAGTGCAAAAACTATTATTGTTTCAAATATACATAGCTCAATAATTTTCTCTAAAATTAAGAGCATATGTGTACTTCATTCACACAAAAGTGTGTCCCCTTGAATGAAATACTTCCCAAGATCCTAAATCCATCAAAAAGTTAGCCGTACTTTGGCACTGCCACTAAATTTTTGTAATTTAGGTAGACCAACCCATTGGTCAATCACAAACCTTTTGTGACTCTTGGTTGATTATGTGACAATCACAAAATCTACTATGCTTCGAACCAAAACTTTGTCTTTTGTATTCGTTGAGTACGACAAAAAACGAACTTATGGACCCCTAAGATCCACCCTTGCTATCCAGTGCAATAATAGGTCCATAGTCTACTTTGGCAGAAAAAGACCTAGTTCTTGTAAAGGCATCACATGTCTCGTTATGGTAAAGCATTGCCTCAATTTTACTTTGGGGACATTTTAGGTGATGTGTTTTTATCTACGTTTGCTAGTGAACTAATCGCGCAAGAGACATACACAACAACCTAAAATATGGTTCTAAGCATTCAGATATAACGCTTGTAGGTGATCGGATCTTGGCCCCCTTTAGTCTTGGAAAAGCGCTTCATGTTCATCATCGAAGGATCTCCTATCCTTGAGTCTTTGACTAGCGTCCATCCCTCCTTTGTTGTAATTACATATTTTTGTAAACTAATTACAAGATTCCCAATCTATCTTATTAATTTACAAATAATAAAATTTACAACAAAAAAAAACGGTAACAGACCGTATTTCCCAAAATAAAATAAAATAAACTTTAAATTGGGGGGGCCTTTTATCCGATCACCAAGAACCTGCACGCTTTGCCACAAAACGCACAATATATACAATAACACAAGTATATAACATTCATTCATTCACTACCGCATGAGTGAATGACCTTAAATCTAGCATGCTTGATAGATTTAACCCTAATTAACCAATTTTAATTAAGGTGGTAATTAATTATGAATAAAACAATTTTATTCTAATTAAACCCTAATAATAAACTCCTTTATTATAATTGCTTCAACAATAAAATTCATTCAATTATAGGAATTATCGTTAATATTTAAAAGTTTCATGGATATTCATTTCAAAACTTGCCCATAAAATTCATCAATTAAAACTCCCACTCAATTTAATAACTCATTATTAAAATTAGAAAGGAAATTAATTATGAATTTAAAACTTTTCAATACTTAATCAAACCTATGATTAAAATCGAAAAAACTGCCCATAAACCAAAACGAATTAAATCTGTCCAAACAGAAAAAAAAATTGTTTTTTTTAAAATTCTGAATCAAAACCGGTCGGACCAACTGGGTGAACCAGATGGTTCAACCCGGTCCGGGCCGAACCAAACGGCCCGACCAGGAAAGTTTAATGGGCTGGGCTGGCAGGGAAAGAAAGACGGCGCTGATGCCGTTTCGTCCCGTCTGCTGCGACCTGTCGTCGGCGGCTGCCCGGCGGTCGACGATCGGCGGCGGATCAGTAAAAAAAAAACCTTTTTTTTTTTGAAATCAGTTTAATATATAAACTCAGAAAAATCCATGAACACTTTCGAAAACGATTTTCAACGAAAATATTAACACGACATAATCTTATCTTTGAATTGAATAATTTTATTAAAACGCAATTCGTTTTGTTATGAAAAAATATGCAAAACGAGGGGCTCTGATACCACTGAAGGAAATCGTTAGATGCAAACAACATAATCGTAGCGGAAATACGATAACATCTAACAACCTAGAACACTCGATATGCATATTAATCAATAACAAGGGATATCACGACAAACCTCTTGAAGCGTGATATTAGCTTGAAACCTAATACCTCCCGTAGCTCCCGTAGCTCCCGTAGCCTTTAGATCGATCCAGAGAGCTTCAAATGTAGCTCCTCTACTTAGTCCACGCTAGCTGGGATCCGGATCTTCCTCGCCAAAGCTTGCTAGAACTTCTGGTCGAAGAACGGTCTTTAGGGTTATGGCGGCTAGGGTTTTCTCCGGAGAGAAAAAGTATTTGGCTTAGGATTGACTGCTACCCTAGCAGTCTTATTTATAGATTAGGGCAGAAACCCTAATCCCTTCCTAACCCTAATGGGCCGCCAGCCCAATAGTCCCAATCCACCATGGATTGGGCCTATTAATGATCCGGTCCATACTATAGACGTGTGACCTTGTAGGACCCGGTCCGATTAGCCGTGGCCCAAACCACTAATTAATATTGGCCTCTAGCAAGACATATTAATCCCTAACCGGCCCGAATTAATTCTATTAATCAGGTCCAACACTTAACTAGCTCCTATGCGGATTTGGACCGAGGACATAAATCTTTCAAAAGTGCTTGTTGTGGTGCGAAGGGGAGAGCGATACGACGTCAGAGCATGTGGCGGCGGCTTACCGTGGGAATTTCGAGAAGCTGATTCAGCACGTTAGGGAAGACTTGGGGTTGCCCCAGCTCCCTGTGGTTCAGGTATTCATCTGCTAAATTATCCGACTAAGTGTGACCTAATATATGGTAAATTAAAATCCTACACTTTAGATTAAAAATAAAACGAGTCGAACTTATTGACATACAAGATGATAAAGTATTGTTGGATTGTACTTTCATAGATGGTAATAACATCGGGGATGGAAAGTACGTGAAGCATGTGAGGGAAGCACAGCTTGGTGCCAACATAGAGAACCTGGTGCTTGTTGACGCCGAGGGATTGAAGCTTAACCCAGACAATCTCCATCTTACTACTGAGTCTCAGGTTAAACTGGGTCAAATGATGGCTGATTCTTATATCACTAATTTCGCCTCGCCGCAACCATCATCTTCACTTTCTGCGTAAAGTTGATGTTGCTTGTGGATAATTCCGGTGGTATTTGTGTATAATATTGCTGTGTAAGAAGAAGCTTATATAAATAAAGGAAGTGAACTGTCTGTTGGGGATATGATGAATAAATGTTTGTAAACATGTGTTTGATTTTGTGTATTGTAAAAGAAATTATACCTCCGATTTATAAGTTATGGGTTGTACCAATGCTATTTGCGATGTGAATGTGAAATTGCTGTGTATTGTATGTAAGTCTTAAATAAAATTATTTTCTATAAAACACTATTTGGTTACATCTACGTGTTAGGTGCCAAATTATTGATGTAGATTTTATTATATCTTAACAGTCGTTAAACATGACAATGAAACAAATTTAGAGCAAGCAAGCTTACATTTCTACATTTTCGTCACAATTTCTAGAACTCACCCTCACCTATTAGTTTGACTATATCTATTCTCATCCACGTTCTCCACATTGAAAGATTTCTAATACTTGCAAACTTCAATTTAAACACTTCTTATTATTTTCTTTCAAAATTATGGACCATATTAGAAAATAATAATCACATAAAATTTATCAATTTTAAAAAGCCCACTTTATTATGAGAAGAATCTATATTTTTTTTTTTACAGAATACATTTAAATGACCACAATTCAACATGCTAGTGTTGCATTTCGATTTGATGTATACAATGTGGCATTTTAATGTGTAATATGCAAGTATGTATATGAGAATGAAATAAATGCATCTATACTCATCCATAGCTACCATGTTAGTAATTTTGTTAGTGAACATATTTCGTAACATTCCGGTCGATATGAATGTGCACATTTTTTGTAACCGCTCTTTATTCGGTCAATATGAATACTTCATGTGTTAACCAAATTGGGATGGAATCAATATAAATATGGATATTATTTATCAAAAAAAAAATATAAATATGGATATTGATTTGATTGCAATACTTACTCGATGAAAATACACCTTTAGGGGCCGTACCCCAAGAAGAAGCTAAAATACATATATTCGAAAAAGCCTGAGCCCATATATTCGAAAAAGCCTGAGCCCATTTGCATCCAATTACGATCCATGTCCAAGTCAGCATCCAAAGTCCAAACAATAATCATCAGTCATCACCTTCCTCCTCTTATTTGGTCTGCCACTCAGAAGTCAGAACAAACTAGTAAACTACATACAGAGTCTGCCAAACGCCAAGCCAGGCCTTTCTCAGAATTTCTTCGATCTCGCTAAATTCCTGCAATGGAGAAGACCGGTGACGAAACGCCTCACTCTCTGCAGCCACCACCGACGCAGATCTTCATTCTATCGGGGCAGAGCAACATGGCAGGCAGAGGCGGCGTAGTTACCACGCATCACAACCACCACCGACGCAAGCATTGGGACGGAGTAATCCCACAGGAGTGCAGATCTCATCCGGATATCTTCCGACTCTCCGCCGATCTGCGATGGGAGGCCGCGGCAGAGCCCCTCCACGCCGACATTGACGTGAAGAAAGTGTGCGGGGTGGGGCCCGGAATGTCGTTCATCAACAGGGTGAGGAATCAGATCGGATGCGGCAGCGGAGGAATTGGATTGGTGCCGTGCGCCGTGGGAGGAACGGCGATACGAGAGTGGGCGCGCGGGGAGGAGCTGTACGAGAACATGGTGAGGAGATCTAAAGAGAGCGTGAGATCTGGAGCGGAGATCAGGTGCTTGCTGTGGTACCAAGGTGAAAGCGACGCGTTAACGGAGCAGGATGCGGCGTCGTATCGGGGGAAGATGGAGGAGCTGGTTCGAAATGTGAGGGAGGATCTGGGATTACCTCAACTCCCTGTGATTCAGGTAACTATTATTGGATTAAATGAGTAAAATGGGGTTTATAGATTGAAGAATTGAAACTGGTTGAATGACCTAGTATGATACAAACTTGAAAACAATACTACTGTTTGAATCATGAACAAGTTGAATCAATATGTTGTTCGACTTTTGATCAATTGGAGTCACATTGAATCTTCAGGTGGCATTGGCATCGGGAGACGACAGGTACATAGAGAAGGTGAGGGAAGCGCAGCTTGGCATGAAGATGGAGAAGGTGGTGTGTGTGGATGCAAAAGGGTTGAAGCTCCAGGAAGACAATCTTCATCTCACTACTGAAGCTGCGGTTCAGCTGGGAATAATGTTAGCAGATGCTTACCTCGCTAACTTTGCTGTCTCGTCGGAATCATCGTCTTCTTAGTTGGGGGCTTTGCTTCATTGTTGTTTGTGAAATGTATATGCTTGATTTTGTGTGTAATGTTTTGGCGATGAATACTGTAATAATTTCATTATTGTTGTTTGTTACATAAATGCTGAATATCTTGTCCAAGACAGTAAGCAGTAAATTAACTACAAGAGCCATACACGCCCCTGTTTGCTGAGTTTCAAAGCTAAGGCATCAACAAATTGATTCTCTTAGCTCATATATTTACCAACCATTTGAAAAGCTATTGCAAACCAACTTGATGAATAAAATACCGCAATTAATATAAATTATCCCGACTCGGGAAATTAATTAATTAATTAATCACCCCACCAACTCAAAAAAGAAGCGAAATTGAAATTTGCGAAACGCTCGTCAGAGGTAGCAGCCTAGCACTAGATTCTGCCAATAGACCTCCATTCATTGGTCTACCAACTTCTGTCAACTCCACGGCTCCCCACGCGACTGTCAGCGCGTCATGAACTTTAAACATCCATGCTGATTTCCTCTTACCTATTAAATAATCCAATATGTAAGCCAATAAATAAAAATAAATAAAATAACCTCCATCCAAATATCCCTTCATTGTTACTCTATAAGTCTATAACTCATTGCATATGTGAGGTTATTGGAGGGAAGTGGAGAAGAAGGGAGTTTGATCGAGGAGGAAAGTCGCAGTTGTTTGGGGAGGTCTAGCGACGACTTATAGGTTTGGGAATGAGAGATGTTTAGTTCAGGGCACATTTAATAAAAATCTAGCAATAAAAATACTTGGATGCTTATAGGTAACACTACATAATTCTACTTGTTGATGCTAACTCAACTCATCTAGTCTTTTCTTTTTGTTTGAACTCCATCTAATCGTTGTTAACAATGTTAGTTGATATAATTTTTTTTTCATTATCTTTGCGGACTTGGCTACATTTGTCATAAAATATTATTATGGGATATGAGTTTGAAATATTATAGTATTTCTAACATAAAAGATGCAAATACATGAAATTAGGAGGATCAATTTCAAATGAAGTATTTTTTTAGGTAATATGCAATATTATTAATGCTCGAAATCAAACAAAATCTTTCAAGAGTGTCAACTAACCACTCCGGGGAGATCACACCAACAGATGGTGTATTAAGAAGAATAGAGTGTCTGGCAAGAGTCTGAGTAACACTATTTTGATCTCTCCCAACAAAACGCACCTCAAAACCCAGGGTTTCTATCCAAAATTGCACCACAACTTCTCGTCAAGTCACCAAGCTCCGTTCGTAGGTCAGTCCGTCACCACCTACTTTGCATCCAATTGGAACACTAACCTGGTCATTAATCTAAATACAACTACAAAATTGCCAATATATGTATGCAAAATTTGCTTGATAATTCATGAAAAAAATTGGCTTGATATATTCAGATATTCATTTCATTTCCGTGATTAAATTACTAAATTGTACTCACTAATTCCATAAATGTTCACTCGCGCGCGTGGAAAACAAGCAAAGTTCAATTTCTCTTCACAGTTCACTCTATTTTCCTCATAAAACCCTCACCAAACCTTGAGCAGCTGTACAAATCAGATCTCCGACTCAAATCCCAGCTCTCCCATTCCCCGATCCCAGTTAATTTCCCCAATCCGCCGCAGAAATGGCTACTTCCACCACCAACCTCAACCTCCCATCACTCAAGTCCTCCTTCACCTCCATCCCTTCCCTCTCACGATTCTCCATATCCTCCCTCAACCTTCGCGCCGCCAACAACAACCGCCGCTTCATCGTCCTAGCCTCCGCCGGGATCGGCGGCAAGCCGACCGTCCTGGTGGCTGAGAAGCTCGGGGAAGCTGGTCTGGATCTGCTGAAGGAGTTCGCCAACGTGGACTGCTCATACAACCTCTCCCCTGAAGAGCTCAACACCAAGATCTCGCTCTGCGATGCCCTGATCGTGCGAAGCGCGACTAAAGTGAATCGGGAGGTGTTCGAGTCCTCCGGTGGGAGGTTGAAGGTCGTTGGTAGAGCTGGGGTTGGGATTGATAACGTGGATCTGGCTGCTGCGACGGAGCATGGCTGTTTGGTTGTTAATGCTCCGACGGCGAACACTGTTGCTGCTGCTGAGCATGGGATCGCACTCTTGGCTGCTATGGCGAGGAATGTCGCTCAGGCTGATGCCTCTGTTAAATCTGGTTAGTGTATTGGTTGCTTTGCTCTGTGTGTGTTTGATTCTTAGGGGCATTTCGTCAAACAGTTAGTAGACTAAAGAATGTGATTTTTGTGAGATGCTTAGACCTTATAGAAAGTGACTTGTTGCTTCGCTTTAAAGATGGAAATATAAATTATTCCTTTCTGCATATTACTTTTGTTCTTATGTTTTGTATAGTGTTCTTTTGCGGGAAGATACGATCTCTGATTGTTTAAATTGCAAAATGTCATAACTTTATTCGGTTCTGGAAAAGGGTAAAACGACGGATTTGGTGGCAATGTAGAATTCTTAAACGTCTTTGAAATTTCTGCATTGTAAGGGGAGTCGCTCTCTTATTTGCCTTTTTCCCTTTCTGAAGTTGAAATCTCGATTGATTTGATACCACCATTGTTTACGAGGAATAGTTGTGGTTTTAGATTTGATGGAGTATTGAGTTCTTTGATGCTGTTTGAATGATTCCAGGGAAGTGGCAGAGGAACAAGTATGTGGGTGTCTCTCTTGTTGGGGAAAACACTTGCAGTCATGGGTTTTGGAAAGGTTGGAACAGAGGTTGCTAGGCGTGCCAAGGGGCTCGGAATGCACGTGATTGCACATGATCCATATGCTCCTGCTGACCGTGCTCGTGCTATTGGTGTTGAGCTAATGACCTTCGATGAAGCCATAACAACTGCAGACTTCATTTCCTTGCATATGCCCCTCACTCCTACCACGTCGAAGATGCTCAATGACGAAACTTTTGCGAAGATGAAGAAAGGGGTGAGGATTGTCAACGTGGCTCGTGGCGGTGTGATTGACGAAGAGGCTTTGGTTAGAGCATTGGACTCTGGAATTGTTGCTCAGGCAGCGCTAGACGTCTTCACGGTGGAGCCACCTTCACCAGACAACAAATTGGTGCTGCATGAGAATGTCACTGTGACACCTCATCTGGGTGCTAGTACTGTTGAAGCTCAGGTAAGCTTATTAATCAGTGATCACAACATAAAACCTCATGATTCTATGTTTTTAACTCTTTGATCCCAATGCTTGGATGAGCAGGAAGGCGTGGCTATTGAAATTGCCGAAGCTGTTGTTGGAGCCCTGAAGGGAGAGCTTGCTTCTACTGCTGTCAACGCACCAATGGTGCCTGCAGATGTACTTGATACTATTCCCTGTCCTGTTTTGTTGATCTTGCATCAAGTTTCTCATTGAATATGTTGATTAGAACTATGGCCAATCTGAATCTGTTGTTTCTGGTCAGGTACTATCGGAGTTGAAACCATATGTCGTACTTGCTGAGAAACTCGGACGATTGGCTGTTCAGCTAGTAACTGGAGGAAGTGGTGTCAAATCTGTGAAAGTGACTTATGCCTCCGCTAGAGCTCCTGATGACCTCGACACCAGGGTGCTGCGTGCCATGATCACCAAGGGTCTTATTGAGCCAATATCAAGTGTTTTCGTCAACTTGGTTAACGCAGACTTCACTGCAAAGCAAAGGGGAGTGAGGATAACCGAAGAGCGCATCATCCTAGATGGATCCCCAGAGGAACCTCTCGACTTCATCCAGGTTCAGATCGCCAATGTGGAGTCAAAATTCGCTAGTGCCATCTCGGAGACTGGAGAGATCAGAGTCGAGGGACGTGTGAAGGATGGTGTTCCCCATCTGACGAGGGTGGGATCGTTTGAGGTTGATGTGAGCTTGGAAGGCAGCATTATACTGTGTCGCCAGGTTGATCAGCCCGGTATGATCGGCAGGGTTGGAAGCGTGCTGGGTCAGGAGAATGTTAATGTCAGTTTCATGAGTGTCGGAAGGATTGCTCCCAGGAAGCATGCTGTCATGGCTATCGGTGTCGATGAGCAGCCCAGCAAGCAGACTTTGCAAAGGATTGGTGAAATCCCTGCTGTTGAGGAGTTTGTTTTCCTCAAGTTATAGTCTTGGCAAGGCAAGAATTGGCATTTTTGTTGCTTGTTGAACACCTTCTCTGGTTCAGTATGATTGCCTGCTTTCGATTTTCGTTGTTGACCCCTAGTTTCGAACTCAAGATTTCGGCCATTGTTTTTTGGTTTTGATTGTTCTGTAGTGGGAATTGTGCAAGGGTATAGAGAGTAACTGAATTGATGAGATTTTAGAGTATGTATTCTGCACTTCTTTGAGGCAATCATCTTATTAGTTCCTAGATTTTGTATCATTTCTTGGCTCGTTACTGAACTGGCGATACTAACTGTTACAAACGGTTGTCACAAAATGATAACTGGCGATATTGGTACGAGGATTAACGAATCAAAGCGGCATTTCAACAGCCAGCATTTTCAACAATCTACATTCTGTAAATGTTCCAGCCTCCCCAAAACAACAATACCCTAATTTCACAATTTCTCTAAAGGGTAAAGAAACCCACAATGTTCAAAAGGGGACTTTATTATATGGGTAACAAAAGCATCTCTTCGGAATTCTGCATATTTTGTCAGCAGGAGCTACAACAAAGGAATGCTGCAATCTGTTGGCTATAGCACCAGCTAGATACCACACATATCTTGGTATCGAGAGACGGTATCGATGCTTGGAGTCTCGAGTATCACGAACCGGGAAGGAATGGGACATCAGCCAGCGTTGTTGGTAGGGAAGGGTTCAGGTTGTGAATAGCTAAGTATGCTGCAATCCCAGCAGCATAACCAGCTAAAGCAAAGCCACTAACCTGTGACAAAATCAAGAAGAGGAAGAAGTGAAAAGGCTGAGATAGATTGTACATATATCGTCTATGGATGTGTTATTTTTAACTTTACCTTCTTCAAGTACCAGAAGAAATCCACCTTCTCCATCCCCATAAATGCGACTCCTGCCGCTGAGCCAATGACCAGCATGGAGCCACCAGTGCCAGCACAGTAAGCGATCAACTGCCAGAACTCGGAATCTTGAGGGAAAGAGGTAAGGTCGTACATTCCCATCGTGGCAGCAACAAGGGGAACATTGTCGATAATTGCTGATACGACTCCAACTGCACTTGCTACAAGCTCAAAGTTCGGTATATGAGCATCAAGATAGTTTGCGAGCTCTCTTAGAATCCCAGCTGACTCCAAACTAGGAAAAGAATGCATGATCAGCCATGAAGTAAAACATGAACCATAGTTTTTGAAACTGCAGTATGTCTATACCTGCTAACGGACAGAAGGATTCCGAGGAAGAAAAGGGCTCCTTGAGTGTCGATGCGAGATAAAGCCTGGGGTACTTTCAACCTCTGGCGGTCTGATTCACCATAATGAATGGCATCAGTAACAATCCAGAGAACTCCAAGCCCAAGAAGCATTCCCATGTAAGGAGGCAACCCGGTTAGGGCCTTGAATACAGGAACAAAGATCAAAGCTCCAAGGCCGATAGAGAAAACAAGCTTTCCTCGAGGAGCCATCTGTTCAGATGCCAATACATCGGCATTATCCTGTCCTTTCCCATTGACTTCACTGCATGTACATGAGAAACCAACATCATTTCACTCATTAACGTATACAGATTTTTTCGGGACCTTTTTCATGGTGCAAGAATGGTACCTGGTCAGGGACATAAGAGCAAGGGGTACGGCGAGAGAAACAGCCGAAGGTATAAACAAGTCCTGCAACAAGGAAAGGAAGATATGAGAACTTCTATGAACAGAACAAGCCGAGTCTGTGTACACGAAACATCCTTCCACTGAGCAAAGGGAGAACCTTTATTGTTGGCAATGTCGTAATCTGACCATGGATCCATAGCATTGTGGTTGTAACATCACCGATTGGAGTCCACGCACCTCCAGCATTAGCTGCAATCACAACAACAGCTCCTAACAGCCTGTAGAGAGAGACAGCTGTATGAGAAATACATATTTATGAACGATGAAATTTTATTACAACATAGAAAGTGTACAAGGATATGATAACGAACTCGGACATGAACAAATGTACTTTCTTCCAAGTGTTGTTCCACAAAATCATATGAGAGGATTAGCTAGCACATACTTGCGGTATTCAGAGGGCGGAACGAGTTTCCTCAGTAAAGAAACCATGACGATAGTAGATGTCAGGTTGTCAAGGATTGAACTGAGAAAAAAGGTCACCAAGCCAATCTGCATCATTGAGCAATCAAAACTCAAACTTAAAAGTCTGTACGACGGAATTGAAGAGAAAGACGCACAAAAGACATCTTCAATTTCCATGAGGTAGTACACAGAATATATCTCAGACCAACCAACGAGATGTAACTCTAGAAACTCAAAAACCGGCCAAATGCATTATCACTGGTGCCAAGTGCATTCATGAGACATTAGAGAAATCCATAATGATGCATAGAACAGGAAAAGGGTACTTACCACCCAAAGCAGAGCTCGTGGCTTTCGAGTTGTTATATTGTCAGTGACTAGCTTAAATCCTTGATGAGCATCGACGATCTCAACAATTGTCATTGCACCAAGCAGGAAAAATACTATTTCACTAACTTCTCCTGATGCACTATGGAGCTCTGAGACAGCAACATCAACTGAAGGAGCCTGCTCAAATCAAGGAGGAAACAATCAATAGATGCAACATGAAATCACAGCTGCGGATTGCTACAAGGAATCTAAATCCGAATATACATTAGTGAGAGATAGAGAGATGGGCATGTTTCAGGTATGTATAAAAACTTTAGAATCAAATCTTAAGCGCTACAGCAAGAAATTAATCACACATATTTACATCAGAAACAATCACTAATTTCATAAATAGTTTAGTACATATAACCCATATGACAGTCTCATCCAGTCTATAAATGACCTGGTAATCCAATTTGTAAGGACTAGAGATCACAATTAGCACTATTTGTAACAGCCAACAAGCCACGTTCAATATGCATAAATGATTATGATTCATCATCTAGAGCTCAAACTGCATAAACCAATAGCATTCCACATATGCAAAGATTGCATCTTCTATTCTTCCCCCATCTTGAAACTTTTAACAAATACAAGAAACATTAACTAAAGAAGCAGTTATCGATAAATGAGAAACCATAGATTCAGGAAAGATAGCAAACTGTAGTGTGACTGATTTGAGTAAACTATAAGAAACTCACACCAATACTTCGAACCGTCCATAAGCTCACAGCCATCAACAATCCTACGCCACTTTTATTGAAAGCAAGTGACTCTTCAAAGATAATTCCAGCATATCCTAATCCAAACAGCAATGCCATAGCAAGATCCTGTATCAGCAAATGTCAGTCATATAAACAAGCTTACAAATTTCATCTTCCAACAAACAAAATCTTAAGCAAACATGTTTCAGAAACCTGATTAGCTGCCACCCAGGAATGGTTAATAGCTACAGCACCAGTTGCAGCTGCCCCAACTACTGCAAAAGCTTTCAACAAATCAGTCTTGGGCTGGTAGTTGGCCTCAAACTGTTCTGGACTCGTTTCATCAACTGAGCACAGAGGATCACAGTTCCCAAATTCTTCTGTGACATCCTGTCCCAAGTACAAAAACTGTGTAAATCCTCCACACCAATACATTCCATCCCTAAACAGCAAAATAACTCTAGGATTACTAGTTCAATGTACAGTTCAGCAGAAACGTACAGCAAGAGGGAGCTTATAAATAGAGGGTTTTCAATCATTTGTGCATTTGAACTACACCGGCACCAGACATCGAAATAGATAAATGGGTTCCTTAAAGATGGAAGCTTTATGAAAGAATAAAAAACAAACCTGGAGCAGGTTCTTCTCCTGAATTGGCGACGAATAAGAAGATGAGGAAGAGTCTCTAGCCTTATCCTCAGCTTTAGCGAGCAACCCACTTCCCAACCGTGTTGGGCATCTAAATTTACAGCTGGAAGAGCCAAAAGAAGGCGGAGGAGAAAGGGAAGAAGAAGAAGAACAATGGAGTGACTGTTTCTTCAATTGGGAAACTGGGCTGAAGTGGTGTGATCCAATTGAGAAAGACGCCATTGTTTAAACCCCTGAAGCAGGATTTGAGAAGAAGAAGAGGGATTGTCGATGGTTCCCACTTTCCAGTTCAAGGATTGGCTTTAACTTTTGTACATGAAGGAAGTGAGCAAGTTCCCAGGCCACAAGATAGAGTTAGAGTTGGAGTTGTGTTTTTTTCCCACTGGAAACAGTGTTGATCCCTTGGGAAAGAAAAGAAAGTGCAAATTTTGAGTTATGAAGGATTTGGGTTAGGGGTTTTATTTATTTGTTTATCATATCAGCAAGACAACAGTATTTAAATCTGAGGTTCTCATGCGTTTGTGAACATACTGATAATTGGGTTCGTAAGCTGGAAATTGGAGTTTGAAGAATAGATAGATTTGGTCCTCATGGAGAATATTCCGTCAAAGGTAAGGCTGATTGTTGATTATTCCAAGGGGAAACAGCCGGTTTATTTCCGGTTATTAGAAAACCTTAACCAATTCAACCGGTCAGTATGTTCACTGGTTATGTGACTGGTCCCGTAAGGTGTGAAACTGTACTTACTTCTTCAGATTGGTTGGTATCTAGTATCTACAGTTGAATCGATAGGAAAATTACAAATCGGTTTGAGTAAAAGTAATGATAAACATGGAGAAATCAGAAATTCGATTTTGGGTTGAGGGTTAAAGGACTAGTCTTTTTCTTAAAACCATAGCTTGTAGGTCTAGAGCTGCTTTGGTGAAACTAATTTGCTGTTTCAGTGAATCCGTTTGCTTGTGAGATGAACTTACTGCCGTGCTCTTCCAGAAAGACAATCTACGAAGTCGACAGAAGAAATTGAAAGCATATGATCTTTCCATACTGACAGACTAACTTCCTGAGGTTAATGTTCTAAAACAACAAAATTGCAGTACCTGCAAAGCAGTTTTAAGCTGAACAGCAAGTCCAGGAAAGAAATACATATTGACCATTAGCTTCATTGGATCAAAAAGATTACTCAAGTTTATAGTACAGACACATTTCCAATGTCAATGTCTTTGAAGCAATCATCTCTATAGCTCAAACAAAACCACAGTTGTTGGAAGTTGGCAGAAAGGAAGGGGAGAAAAGCAGTAAAATTTGCAGGTGGTTGGTGCAGGAGCTTTCGTTTCTGGGTAGCAAGCAGTCTAATTTTTGGAAGAGGAGGTTTGGAAGATGTACACTGCAGTAACACCACCAACCAGTCCCATTACTGCCAATGCCGCTGTAGGCAAAGGGCTCACAAGCCCGAAATTCTGCAAATCGATGGAATCAAAATCAGAGTCAATGCTTGGAAGAAATCTGTTATGATGCAGATGATGAGTATGGTACCTCAATGAGGCCTTTCCCAGTGGATACTTCGACCGTGACAGACACAGCAAAGCCAATCATCGCTGCACGTCCTATCCACGCATCCAAACTGTTGGTTGTTTGCTCACTTCTTATAGAAAGTGATGCTCCTCCTCTTCTTCCAGTCCTGTTCATAACTCTAATTCTTGATCTCACTGCAAAGTTATGTACCACCCAGATCCACCATTTTCATATGTATATATATCTATGTAACTGAACCACTTGAACTAATCACAAATACACACTTGAAAATTCAAATTTTATGCTTACAGAGAGGAGACCCAGTTGCGAAAGCGGAGCCATTTCTTGAAACAGGACTTATTGATGGTGAAGTAACAGGGCAAGCATCTGAAACAAGAAGAGCAGGGATATCAGAAACAGATTCTCGAGTCAAAGGAAAGGACAAACATATGGTGAAATGTAAAGAAGCTTTCTTTTCCTGAGGAAGTTGGAGAATTAACCGCGAACGGAGCGGGATAGTGACGGTGAGAGATGAGCCGTGACTGCAAATGCCGCCGCCATTTTTTGGAGGAGGAAGAAGGAGAAGAAATTGTGAGCGGAAGGATTTTTAGCTTTTTAGCTTTTTATTCTTTACGGGAGACTGCAGAGTGAAGAAGATGGGAACCAGCAGCAGGATGTGAAGAAGAAGATGAGAGGGCTGTAGGCTGCCACGTGTCCCAATCTTTCTCTTTCTGGTAAATTAAAAAACAATGAAATATTTTCCCTATTCTCTTCTTCTGCATAAAATGGATATGTGTTACTAGTTGTTGCTGGGGAGATTTTAAAGTAAGAAATCCTTGATATTTCTTATTTAAGAACTCGAATCTGGATCGTTGGATTTGTAACCGTAATAATTATAATTGAGTGGTACTAAATGTACCAAAGGGCATATCGGTAAATGGATAGTAATTAAAAAAATAATTTATATTTATTATAAATCCACAAACGTAGTAGTGGGTAGTGGGCGGTTATTTGTGGTTTTGGGTTTCTTTTTTCTAAAGACAACACTCTTGGTCAAAACTTTGCTTTCTCAACTTGTTTCTTTCAATTTTTTCAATCTCTCATGAAATGGATTCAAATAAGAATGACGTTGATATCACTGATTTATGAATTGCAGTCTTTGCATATTTTTGTGATCGATATGATTTCACCGTTTATTGATGTGGTACCATCCGCTTTGTAATTGTACTATTCATATTAATTGTATTATGTATTTTTTAAAATGTATCATTCGTGCTAAATTGTACCATTCATTTGTTCATGTACCATTCGTAATGAAATTGTACCATTCATATTAATGATATCATTTTTTAATAATGTACCATTCGTGGTTAAATTGTACCATTCATATGTTTCGGTACCATTCGTAGTTAAATTGTATCATTCATATGTTGTATTTTTTTAAATGTATCATTCATGGCTAAATTGTACCATTCATGTGTTTTTGTACCATTCGTAATGATATTGTATCATTCATATCAATGATATTTTTTTTTGTAATGTACCATTCGTGGTTAAAATTGTACCATTCATATGTTTCGGTACCATTCGTAGTTAAATTGTACCATTCATATGGTGTATTTTTTTAAAATGTATCATTCATGACTAAATTGTACCATTCATGTGTTTCTGTACCATTTGTAATGATAATGTACCATTCATATTAATGATATCATTTTTTTGTAATGTACCATTCGTGGTTAAATCGTACCATTCATATGTTTTGGTACCATTCGTATTCAACACTGCCGGAGTTTAATCATCGCCGGCCACGAAAAGTAGAATGGTATTTGAATGCGTCGGCCAAAAATAGAAGAAACAGTTAATTTCTGGAAATTAGTTAGGGTTTCAGAATTTAATATGGTACAATAATTATGAAATTCAATAATATATTTGACATATATACCGTTATAACTACCCAAATTGGATCAGCCATTGAATTGGTACTATAAAATTCAATGGTCCAAAATAAAGCTCTTATATAAGAAATCTTATAGATTTCTCATTATACATATACATAATCCGGTTGTGGGATTTGCAGTTTTTTTGGGAGCTAATCTGGAGCTAGTGCAGCTCCTGGATTTGACGACAACTACTTTAAGCTGCATTCTCTTGTGGTAGCATTCACATTTGATGTAATCAATATCATGCATTCATAAAAATAAAAAGAAAATAATAAGTTTTTCTTCTTCATTTTTACTATATATATATATATGTTAACTTGGCCAGTTCTCATTTTTGCTAGAGCAAGATCTCATCTTTTCAATCTGCCAGACCCAATGGGCAAGATAGGTGGCAATAACTATGACATTGAATAACAAAACATGTCCAGATCATAAAGAGCAACCAAATCAATTCAAATGACGTCTCTTTCAATCCGCCATCATCACCTTCTATCTTCATTTTCACCCTCGCTGTCTTTCAGTAATCCCAGGAACGCCAGGAATCCAAACAGGAAAAATCCACCAGACCAGTTCCCTCCTCCACCACCACCTCCACCTCCACCTCCGCCTCCATCATCTCCAGGTGGAAGCCCTGGCCCTCCGTCATCAATTTCAGGTGTCTTTGTCGGTTCTGGAATTCAATCAACCACATTACTAAGCACCCATTCATTCAATTTATGAACAGTTTGATAAGAAACAATTGTCACATGATTGAACCCTGTAATAAGCTGAAGCCACAATTGCCAATGGTACTACTCGTGTTGCTAACTCAACACCACCAGTTGCCAAGGCCAGGTTACTCAGCTTAGATTCTGTTTAATTATCTTATTCTGTTCAACTATGTGACATGAATAAAAAACAACTGAAATGTAAATAGCTACCAGGACGACAAACTATTACGAGATTACCTACACTATACTACTACTGCACAACTAGGTCCATATGCAAATGGAATTTACCTTTTACAGGAGCCTTCGTTATGGTTGGTGTCTGCTTGAGTACAGTTTGAGTCTGGCCAGAGGCTGAACATCTTACATTCTACATGAAAAAAGTACAAGTAACATCAGATTGTTCTTCCTTACTCTATGGAACATAAGAAAGAAAGAAAGAGTAACTAAAAAAGAAAACTAGATACGAGGGTACTGTTCTTTGAAATTTACTTGAATCAGCAGTTTACTTTTAACTCTTATTAGTTATATATTTCTTGTCAACTCTTTGCACTTGCAATCATTTACCTTTTTCCAAATAACAGAACATCTGGAAATAATCCATGAATATCAAGTAATACAAGTCTATGATGCAGCTTGTTTTGCTCAGAAGTTGAATTAAGAGGCCAAACTCAAGCTAAATGGATCTGATCTCCAGGAAAGTTACAAGCTTTTCTCCATAAATCCTTATTCACAAACTAGCCAGAGTTGTGACCATGCAATGGAATCCACCGGGGAGAAACAGGAATGATAGACCAACTCATAGTAACTTAAGTAGAGAAAGGAGGGTTTGCATATATTGAAAGAGTTGAATATGTTGATCTAGAGGCCCTAGACTACTATTTCGCCATGCTTCTCCTAAACCGAACTAAATCTGGAAAAACTGAGGAAGCCATCTATATAAACAAGCAAACATTCTTTCCATTAATAACAAGAAAAAACAAAGGCACAGATCAAGATTACACATACAACTATTAACAATTAAGGCACGAAGTCTCACCAAAGCAGCAGAATGACTTTTCGTTGGATTAGACAACTGTGTTGGAAGCCTCACTGTACTAGACACCATAAGTTGGTGATGTGAAAGACTTCTGGCTGTCCCATGTTCAATTTGCTTGCTCTGGCCACACCATCGACCCCCAAGGTTTGCTTTTACAAGAGAACATGAAGAAGAATATGACAATTGTTAACCAATAGACCAGCCATGTTAACCCCATAAACAACGCAGAAATAAGCACTATCAACCCCCTAAACAACCAGAAATCAGCCCTACTAACCACCTAAATGACCCAACAATCAGCCAATTAAACAAGCCAGCATACAATCCATATTAATCGCTTAAACCACCCAGAAATTGACCATGTTTAACAATCCTAAAAGCAGTTACTACTGTTGAGAGAGATATTGAAACTGAACGAATGCCAATGTAATCAATACTAAGCTTTAATTTGATCTTTCTCTCCATGTATTGGCCATCTAAAAAGGTGGTCCAGTTCAATTGGAAGGAATTAGGGTACTGCAACGCTACAGTAGAAACTAGAAAGTGTATGGAATATGCACCTAATTAACCATGGTAAACCCATTCAACAGATCGGTTGTTCATTCGGTTTGACAGTGAGAAGAGAAAGAAGAAGAGGGAGAAGGAGAAGAATAAGCTTCTAGGTTTGAGATTCAATCTTTTGACCAGAGGAGAAGACAGTCGTACGAATTGGAAACTAACCACTGAACCAAGTTAAGCATCCCACACTACAAAACTAGAAACCAAAATAAATCAGAATTTCAATAGATTAAGAGCAAGAGAACATGGTTTACGAGGGTTACTTACTAGAACGTGTGCTCGAAATCCCCACCGACATTTCTAGAGTCGATTCCGCGGAACCCCTGGCCGAACCCTGTTCTTGCTTCCTTTTACCTCCAACCCTAGGTCATACACGTAGGAATGAATCAGGCAAATATGTTCTTAACCTTAAAACAGAATTAGTAGCACAGGATATAGATTGGAGAATGGGTACGAACCTTTGCTATCGGCAGTCTAGATCATAGCCTAGTCGCCAATGAGTGGAGAATGTGACACCGTCGGTGTGAGGAAGTAACGGCGGACGAGAAATGTAGTAGCGACGGTCGAGTGAGGAGTTGGAACAGCCGTCGGCTAGAAGAGAGGGAGAAGGGATCCTTCGGCGAGTCTGAGATAAGGGAGAAAGAAGATGAGTGGGGAAGAATGGGTAGATTGTTGTTTTTTTTTTTGTTTATATATGTCCTCCATAAAGGTTCGCATACTGACACCGAGCGGGCCGTAGTATCGGGCTAAAGTTTGGGCTTTCATTTATTGTCTTTAATTCTGCTTTTAGCCCATACCTTCTTACAAGCTTCCATATATCATACAATCTTTTTTAAGACCAAATCTTTTAAGTCCATTTCTATGACATTTTTTTTATGAAAATGTCATGCTCGTATTATTAATGATTCAAGTTTGTACACATATTAGCAATGGTACATTCTAGCCAATTCGGAGGGGCATATCCACCGAACGGTGATGCAAAAGAAAAGATCGTTGAGCAAGCTCATGAGCGACCTGATTCCTATCCCTCCTAACCTTACTAATCTCAAACTGTCTCTGAGTATCTAGCAACTCTCGACTTACTCGATAATGCGTCCAAACTCCGTGTCGTATCTGGTATGGCCCTTCACAGCCGCGGCCACCTCCTCCGAATCGACTTCGAATTGAGTCGGACCAAGTCCACTATTTGTTGCCCATCTAAGCGCGTCGAGCAGTGCCATTGCTTCTCCTTCCCGGATCTCCGGCATGCCTCGCTGCCACCCTGTCCTGTAAGCAACTAACGTCCCTGCATGGTCCTTGAGAGCCGCACCCCATCCCCACATCCGCTGCTGCTCTCGGAACGCCGCATCGACATTACACTTCAGCATCGCAATCGGCGGCGGGTGTCATTTACCACATTTCCTTGGGGCTACCGATGTCAGGACGTTCTCCGTGGGCCTTTTACCTTTTAGCTTCTGAAGTATTGGCGATTTAGGAAAGAGAAAATAAGATTTACCCTAGTTTTGGAATTATGTGAAATACAGCCCCTATTTGGGAATAAATTTTTTGTATGACCCTTCATTGGGAAAAAAATCCAAAAAATACCGTGGAAAAAATAATTTAAGTTAGGAAATGTCTTCGTCATCAGTTCCTCCACTTCCAGTACTCTTTAGTCTTTTCTTCACACTTTGCTTCCAACCTGCTACCACAGTCAGTCGTTCATCTCCCAATCGCCATGAGTTCTCCCCTCATCTTTGTACTCCTCATCCTGACCTCCACCTCCTTCGCCGCCTCCTCCAACGACGCCGCATACCCAACCATCCCCGGAACAACCGACACCTCCTCTTTCTCCACCGCCTCATCCGATGAACTAATCCCAGTCCGAAGAGAGGTCTATGGCGACGGAAGAATATTCGACATAACCCACAGGTACACGGTCGATTCGCCCGTCTGGGAAAGCGACGATGGGTTGGGTCAGTTCTTGTGGCTGCCAAGGAGCATGAAGAACGGATCCGAAGCTAACTTCTCCGAGATAAAGCTCCCTGCACACACCGGAACCCACGTTGACGCCCCTGGCCATGTCTTCGATCACTATTTTGATGCTGGGTTCGATGTCGATACTCTCGATTTGGAAGTTCTTAATGGTAGTTGAAAGATTTTTTTTGGTGTTTGATTAATGATTAGTTCCTTGGTTTAGTTCGATTGAAGTGTTTTTTTCAGTCCTGCTGAAGTGTTTGTTTGTTGAATGTTGGGCAGGTGCTGCTTTGCTTGTTGATGTACCGAGAGATACCAACCTTACTGGTACGCCTTTTAGTCCTTAGCTTGTCAAACTTCATCTTGGCAACCACAATTTATCGTGTCATTTGACTGCTGGTACCAAGTTTAGTTGGATTGTAGATGGGGAAGACTGAAATAGTACGCTTGTGAAATCACGTTAGACATCTAAGCGGTGAGGCTAATGGTAGAAGGTTTAATTGATAGAATGGCGATAAACAAACACCATGATAAGATCGTGGAAGAAATCATTTGAAATGAAAGTCATGTAAACACTCAATAAAATTGAACACTGTTTCAAGTGTCTCTCTGAATTTGACGTCTGCGATCATGTATATACAGTTTTCCTGTCAAGTGCTTGTTTTTCTTGAGCTATTTGAGGGTAGCTCTTACTTCCCAAAACGCAAGGACCCAACCGGCTTCCAGTTTTTAGCAAAATTTGTGCAGTTGTGAAGAAAGTTGTATGCTTTTTATACTTGTGTTTGAGAATGACATAAAGCAGGCTGTAGGAGAATTAAGGCTATGTCCTGTTTTATTTGCAAGCAGGTGTTGGTTTATTTTTTCCTTTGCCTGGTCTCTCATAGCTGCTATGATGACTTCTTGCAGCGGAGGCTATGAAGTCCTTGAACATACCCAAGGGTGTACGCCGCGTGATTTTCAGGACGCTAAACACTGACAGGTGTTTATTGCTGGATTTAGTGATACTGGAGTTTCCATAGTTTCCATTTACTTGTTCTTAGTTCCTGATGCAACTTGTTCATAGTTTCTCTGTTGCTGCTCTGTCTGTAGGCATTGTTTTCACGAAATGACAAGCAGCTAGTTAGCTATGCATGAATGTTTTGTCTTTAATTCTGTGATGAGGGAATGTGTTTGAACTGTAATTTTGATTTCAGGAAGCTTATGTTCAAGAAGCAGTTTGACACGAGCTACGTGGGATTTACAAAGGATGGAGCTCAGTGGTTGGTAGACAACACTGACATCAAGTTTGTTGGTAAGTCGCGAGGTTCTTCTAGTCTCTAATATGTTCTCTACTGATGGTGCCCAGCCTCGTCCTGCTACTCACTTGCCAATGCATCAATAGAACCGGGGTGGTGAGGTGATTGAGAGATTCTAATGATGTTGGGGTTGGACTGTTGTTTTTATGTTTACCTTGGCTAAATTCACACCACCTTCAATCAGTGGAGAAAACTCCTGTTGTAGCTACCAACCTAAGCTACCTCTTGTTGAAATCCTCATCCGTTTTCATTATCTATGTAGGAGTTGATTACCTGTCTGTTGCTGCCTGGACTGATCTGATCCCAGCACATCATGTTTTTCTACATGGCAAGGTAAGTCCAACGTTTGTAAGCACCTGTATAAAATGTATTTCATTTTTCTTTGGTATGATCTGTTCATCTGCCTCCGTCTTCAATCGTCCTACTACTCATTTTCTCGACAACCTGGACAATCTTTTGCAGGAAATCATCCTTGTCGAAGCCCTAAAACTCGACGGCATCCAAGCAGGGCTATATTCAGTACATTGCTTGCCTCTTAGATTGTTCCATGCAGAGGGGTCGCCTATCAGATGCATTCTCATGAAATGATCTTATGTTACTCGGTACAGTACTGCACTAACGACTCAGTAACCCCCTTCAGCTGGATTATGTCTCTCTGCTATAAGAATTTCACGGCCTTGTCAAACACTTTGTGCAGGAACTGCTCTGGCTCAGTAGGGTGAACATAGAGCCATTAGATTATGGAACGGTTCCTCTTCTGTAAATATAGTAGTAGTAAATCTGCATCTTCTGAATGTGGTTTACTCGTGTAATAGAATGAATAATAACCCAAGGAACTGACCTAGTCCAACAATAAATAGTTCCTGATCTTGGTTATTAAGTGCTGGGTTCAGATTTTCAGCATACTATGGTGGTGAACCCAAAATTGATGGTGCCTATTATGAAGGAAGAAGCATACTGTTAAGGCTGAGCAAGATCGAAGATCACAGTAGTATGTATTTAACTGGTGTTTTGTATTATTGGGTATTTGAAATTGCCGTGCACTTTACTGTTATCTCTTGTTGTATCATTATCAATTTGAAAAGTAAGTTGAAACCCCTTCAAATAAATCAATTAAACTTATTGGGTTATCGTTTGGTTGGCCTTTCTTATAGATTTGTGCGCAAATTACGGTAATTAATGTGTACTTAGTATGAACTTATCGAATTTTTATGCTACACCTCAACTAATTAAAAATATTGTACGAGTTTTGGTGAAGATTCCGAACTACAAGAAGTTGAGAACTGGCTGCCTAAACTCGGCCAGCTTCCCGCAGCCTCTTCCGCTACCGCCAATAATTGAACTGTTCTGTTTAAGGTTGGCAGTCAGCCAACTTAATTGAAACCACACTGTTCCATTTAAGGTTGTCAATGTGGCTGAGATCAAATTCGTGGGCCACACTGGGACCCACATTGATGCTCCGAGTCACTTCTACCAGGAGTACTATGATTCGGGTTATGATAATGATTCGCTCGATTTGGATGTCCTCAACGGTACGTTTTTGGAATGCAATAGTTCTTGACGAGTTTTTATCGAGCTGAGTTGTATCAGTTAGATTTGATGGTGGTAGTGGATAACAGGGCCTGCTTTGTTGGTCGATGTTCCTAGGAAAAGTAACATAACTGGTAAGTAGACTACTAATCGACATTTGGTATTTAACATCCCAAACGGAGGCGTTTGGTTGTCTTCTGAAGAGTTTATTTGTTTTGTTTGGTGCTGGTAAAATTATGCAGTCGCCGAGAATTCCAAAGGGGACAAGGCGGGTGTTGTTCAGAACCCTAAATACTGATAGGTAAAATCGTAATCGAAGATTATAAACGTCGTTAATACATTTTCTATAATGTACAATAATCAACTGTAAAAAATTGAAGATGATTTTGATTTTCTTCGCGTTACAACCTTTACAGGGTGAAATGTGGGTTTGCAGGAAGCTTATGTACAAGAAGGAGTTCGATTCGAGCTATGTCGGGTTCAGAACGCATGGGGCCAAATAGGTTGTGGAGAACACAGATATCAAGCTTGTTGGTAAGTTGCAGATTAATTCATCAATTTTCTAAGTTTGGTCAACGCATTCGTAAAAAAGTGTTAATGCTTATCTAATCTTCACGTTTTTTTACAGGTCTAGATTTTGACGATGCTGCTGACCCAACCCATCTCACATTCCTCAAGAACAGGGTAATTGTTCTTTGACCTATCTCTAAACTTAATGATGATGATTATACCAGATTAATTATAATTATTGATTGAGTTTTGTTTGATTTGAGCAGGATATAATACTGGTGGAAGGCCTGAAGTTTGACAAGATTAGAGCTGGGCTTTTATGAAACAAGTAATTCAAGTACAAGGGGGTCACAAAAACCGATATAGGAAATACCTGTAACCGAGAGCAAGGCGACCATTTAATTTCTCGCAACCAAGCCGACTATCTCGCCTATAAACGCAACTTTTACCCCGTCGACGATGATTTTGAGGTGACTGAGTAATGTAGAGAGGTTTGGTTGGAATAGTTTCCCCACACCCAACCGTGTGCTAGGGTTTTATATATATAGAAGGAAATTACAAGAGGATAAATACAAGAATTAAATACAAGATAATTACAAGATATAACTAATTAAGATTGTCATCCTTATCACCCTCCCGCAAGCCAATGGTCGGACGGACAGTGAGCTTGATACGAAGAGCTGTGAAACGAGGTGCCGGTAGTGGTTTAGTGAGTGCGTCAGCAATCTGATCCTTAGTGGAGATGTAAGCCACGTGAATGTCTTTGGAAGCAACCCGCTCTCGGACAAAATGAAAGTCGATCTCCAAATGTTTGGATCGTGAATGAAACACTGGATTTTTGGATAGATAAGTCGCACCGATATTGTCACACCATACCGTCGGTGATGTCGCGGTTGGCAAGCCGATTTCTGTCAACAAGCTCGTGAGCCATAGCACTTCGGATGAACCGTTGCTAATGCTCGGTATTCAGCCTCGGTCGAAGATCGTGAGACTGTCCGCTGCTTTTTACTGGACCATGAAATAATATTTGGGCCATGATATGTCACGTACGCACTCGTAGACCGACGATCGACATTGTCCCCTGCCCAATCCGCATCAGTGTAAACAGAAAGTGAATGAGTGGAGTGGCGATGAATGGTAATACCGTGAGAGAGAGTGCCCTTCAGGTACCGGAGGACTCGTTTAAGGAGCACCCAATCCGTTGTCGTCGGCGCATGCATCGATTGTGACAACTTGTTTGTGGCGTAGGATATATCCGGTCGGGTCATTTGGAGATATTGCAACCCGCCCAGCAGTTGTCGATATTCAGTCGGCCGGTCAAAGCTGGTGGAGTCCTCATGCTTCGGCCGAAAGTATGGAGTTGCTACCGGATTTGAATTTTGCAGGCCTGCTTTGCGTAAGAGGTCCTTTATATATTTCTCCTGGGACAAATGCAATTGGCCTGCTGTGCGTCTGACATGTATACCCAAGAAGTAATTAAGGCTTCTCAAGTCCTTGAGCTGGAACTTGGACGCGAGTTGCTCAATTATTTTCTTGACCTGACTTATCGAGCCCCCTGTTATTATGATATCGTCAACGTAGACCAAAATGAACACGGGGTTAGGATTAGAGCAATAAAACAAAGAATGATCAGTCTTCGATCCAACAAATCCTTGCTCGAGTAAGGCATCTCGCAAGCAAGAGAACCATGCGCGAGGTGCTTGCTTCAACCCGTAGAGCGATTTTTTCAGCCGACACACATAATCTGGACGCAATGGGTCTGCAAACCCTGGCGGTTGGACCATGTAGACAAGTTCCTCAAGATTCCCGTGCAAAAATGCATTAATACATCTAGCTGATTAATAATCCAATTATTCGAAACCGCAATCGATAGAATGAGACGAATAGTGGCGGGTTTGATTACCGGGCTGAAAGTCTCCGTGTAGTCGATGCCTTCGGATTGATGATACCCTTTTGCCACGAGCCGTGCCTTGTAACGCGCCACCGATCCATCCGGGTTCCGTTTAATCTTGAATACCCATTTGTTACCAATCGGACGTTGATGTGGTGCCGGTGGCTCAAGGGTCCATGTGTCGTTATTGAGAAGGGCCGTAAACTCCTCACTCATCGCTTGCCGCCACTCTTTTATCGGATAAGCCTGTGTGTAGCACGTCGGTTCAGTATCGAGATCCGCCACAGTGGCTCCAAAGACTCGCGGCTTCAAATTCCCTGTCCGAGAGCGCGTAACCATTTGGTGTCGAGAGTGGGTTTCTAGCGGTGATGGAGCTGTTTGTGATGGGGCAGGTTGCTGAATTGGCAAAGGTATTTGTGGGGCAGTAGGTTGCTGAGGTGGCGATGGTGTTGTTGGTAGTAATAGAGGTATGGGCAGTTGAGGCATCGGATAGGACGGCAGATGAGTAGGAGGGTAGATCTGAGTACCGTGGGCACCTGAAAAGGAAAAGAAAGTTCGTCAAATATCACGTGCCGTGATACATGTATCTTGAAAGTCGTTAAACTGAGGCAAAAATATCCCTTATGTTGTAAACTGTAACCAAGGAACACACTAGGAGCTGACTTAGGCTCTAGTTTATTTGCAGCATATGGTTTCAACCACGGGTAGCATAGGCAGCCAAAAACACGTAGTAAACTATAATCAGGATAAGTATTGAACAAACAGTGATACGGAGTGTCGTGGTCGATAGTGGCCGATGGTAGTCTATTAATCAAATAGACGGCCGTGCGGAAGGCATAGGTCCAGTACTGTAGCGGCAGCTTGGCTTGATGAATGAGGGTGCGTCCCATTTCCGTGATGTGCCTATGTTTTCGTTCCGCACATCCGTTCTGCTCCGGTGTATGCGGGCAGGAGCTTTGGAACACAATTCCTTCCTTCGTCAGATATTGTGCAAGCTTCTGGTACTCTCCACCCCAATCTGCACGGAAAGATCTTATCGGGCGGCCAAAATATTTTTCAACCATGGTGCGAAAAGTGATGAATACAGACAGCATGTCAGAACGGTAACGCACGAAATAAATCCAACTATATTTGCTGTAATGGTCATAAAATAGAATGTAATATCTCTTATTGTCAATGGAATCAATTGGAGAAGGACCCCAAACGTCGCTGCAAATCAAATCAAGTGGTCCGGTAGCTCGATAACTAGATAAAGGAAACGACAGTTTGTGCATTTTGCCAACACAACAATCATGACAGATGTGAGACAAATGCTTATTAGAAAAAGAAATCTCTGATGTACGAAGTGCTCGCTTTACATTCTCCATGTTTGCGTGACCTAAGCGCCGATGCCACGTCGACAATGTGATGGAATTGGCGCGTGGTTGCATCCGGTGGAGAAGTGACAGCGGGATGGTATAAAGACCATCCTTATTCTGGCCTCGGTAAAGTATCCTCCGGCTGACCAAATCCTGTATACACACCCAATGTCGATAGAACAAGATAGCCAGATTGTTATCACGTGTTAGAGCACTAATAGATAATAAATTCTGACATGCCTCGGGAACCACAAGCATATTATCAAGGTGCATACGCGAGCCATTAAAGTTGGAAGTAGCTGAACCTAAATGAGAGATAGGAACGTGATTACCATCGCTTAGCTGGACTTGGTCGGTGCCCTGGTACTCAGAATGAATGGCTAGGTTGGCGAGGTCATTCGTGAGATGATGTGTAGCTCCAGAATCCAGGGTCCAGGTAGGCTTCGTCTGTGCCGGAGAGGTAGAGTAATGTGCCTGAGGCGAGATAGTGGTAGTGCGAGGAGACGGACACATCCTGTAGTGGTGCCCAACACCATTACAATTAAAGCAGACCATCGGACGTTGGTTTGGAGGCTGCTGGTAATGGTTCGGCGGTCGGGGGTAATGGTTGGACCCTTGGCCGAACTGCCGAGGTGTGGGAGCTTGGATCGCCACTTGACCGAACTGTCGTGACTGATAACCCGACATCTGCTGCTGCCCGCCACGGTTGGGCGGTGTGTAGGCGGTATTCCGACCACGAAATCGACGTGGCCTGCCGCGGTTGGCAGGTGCTTGAGCGGCGAAGTTCGCCTGGGCCGCTATGGAGTTGGCGGCATCATCCATCGCCAAATCCGACTCTTCAGATAGGAGGAGGCCATGCAACTCCAAGAAACTCACTGGTTCGGACCTATTGTGAATAGCCCGAATCAGCGGTCGATATGACGGAGGCAAGCCATGAATTACGTACTCAACGAGATCCGCATCATTGACGGGTTTGCCAAGAGCGTGGAGACGATCAGCCATATTTTTAGCCTTCTGTAAATACTCAGCAATAGTGTTAGTAGACAAATTCAAATCCAAGAGTTGGTTTTTCAAAGACCTGATTTGCGAGGCACTCCCAGATCCATAAGCTGTCGCCAAGGACGTCCATGCCACACGAGCCGTTTGCACACCCACCAGAGTGTGAATGACGGATGGCGATAAGGAATTGATTAGCCACCCGAGAACTAATTGATCCTGTCGGAACCACTTTGTATAGGCCGGGGATACAACGCCTTCAGCCGTGAGCCGCGCCGGAGCTTCCTTCGTACCATCGACATGGTCCAGCAGATCGTAGCCTGCAAGGAATGGCTCGATCTGCATCTTCCACAACACGTAGTTCGTTGCATCGAGCTTAACGGCAAGGTTGGCCGGTGGAGCTGGTAGGGTCTGCTGATTGGCAGAAGCTTGAGCCATGATAGTGGCGTCTGATGCTTAGGGGAAGAAGGAAAAAGAAAGAGAAAGGGAAAAAAAAAGAAAGAGGCGGCTAGGTTTTGCCGAAAAAAAAAGGAGAATAGAGGAGAAAATTAATTCTAGGCTCTGATTACCATGTAGAGAGGTTTGGTTGGAATAGTTTTCCCACACCCAACCGTGTGCTAGGATTTTATATATATAGAAGGAAATTACAAGAGGATAAATACAAGAATTAAATACAAGATAATTACAAGATATAACTAATTAAGATTGTCATCCTTATCAAGTAACATCGATTCCTCATTATTTTCTTTGCATCTTCACATTCATGTTCAGTTCATGATAGTATTTTTTGTAAAATTTTCGTCAATAAGATTTAGAGATTAATCTAGTTATTTGTTACATGAATCAAGTGGTCTACCAAGTGACATATTTATCGAATTAAGTATTTAAGTGATTTACTGATCATTAACAATTTAAAATTTGATTTTGGCAGTCAAGATTAGTATGAACCGAAATGGGTAATATCAATGTTTAGGCTAATCACCCAGAAAAATACCGTGGAAGAAATAATTATGAAAATGTCTTCGTCATCAGTTCCTTCCACTTCCAGTCTTTTCTTCACTCTTTGCTTCCAACCAGCTACCACAGTCCACAGTCGTTTATCTCCCAATCGCCATGAGTTCTCCCCTCATCTTTTTACTCCTCATCCTGACCTCCACCTTCCTCGCCACCGCCGCCTCTAACGACGCCGCATACCCGACCATCCCCGGAACAACCGACACCTCCTCTTTCTCCACCGCCTCATCCGATGACCTAATCCCAGTCCGAAGAGAGGTCTATGGCGACGGAAAAATATTCGACATAACCCACAGGTACGCGGTCGATTTGCCAGTCTGGGAAAGCGACGATGGGTTGGGTCAGTTCTTGTGGCTGCCAAAGAGCATGAAGAACGGATCGCAAGCTAACAACTCCGAGATGAAGCTCCCTGCGCACACCGGAACCCACGTTGACGCCCCTGGCCATGTCTTCGATCACTATTTTGATGCTGGGTTCGATGTCGATACTCTTGATTTGGAAGTTCTTAATGGTAGTTGAAAGAGTTTTTGTGTGTGTTTGATTAATGATTAGTTCCTTGGTTTAGTTCGATTGAAGTGTTTGTTTGTTGAATGTTGGGCAGGTGCTGCTTTGCTTGTTGATGTACCGAGAGATACCAACCTTACTGGTACGCTTTTTAGTCCTTTGCTGGTCAATCTTTATCTTGGCAGCCGCAATTTATCGTGTCATTTGACTGCGGAAAGGTACTAAGTTTAGTTGGATTGTAGATGGGGAAGACTCAACAGTACGCTTGTGAAATCATGTTAGACATCTAACCGGTGAGGCTAATGGTAGAAGGGTTAATTGATAGAATGGTGATAAGCTATGATAAGATCACGGAAGAATCATTCGGAATGACAGTTTTGTAAATAGTCAACGAAATTGAACACTGTTTCAAGTGTTTCTCTCTGAATTTGACGTCTGCGATCATGTATATATAGCTTTCCTGTCAAGTGCTTGTTGGCCTTGAGCTACCCCGACCAGCTTCCAGTTTGTTAGCAAAATTTATGCAGTTGTGAAGAAAGTTGTGTGCTTTTTATACTTGTATTTGAGAATGTCATAAATCAGGCTGGAGGAGATTTGAGGCTATGTCCTGTTTTTAATAGTAATCTGGCGTTGGTTTATTTTTCCCTTTGCTTGGTCTCTCATAGCTGTTATGACGACTTCTTGCAGCGGAGGCTATGAAGTCATTGAGCATACCCAAGGGTGTCAGCCGAGTGATTTTCAGGACGCTAAACACTGACAGGTGCGTTTTGATTGCTGGATTTGTGACACTGGAGTTTCCATAGTTTCCGTTTACTTGTTCTTAGTTCCTGATGCAACTTGTTCATAGTTTCTCTATTGCTGCTCTGTTTGTCGGCTTTGTTTTGTTGGGAGTCTTCATGAAATGACAAACAGCTGGCTAGTTAAGCATGAAGGTTTCATCTTTAATTCTGTGATGAGGGAATGTGCTTGAACTGTAATCTTACTGTGGGATATAGGATTTCAATCTGTCTACTGCCCTCGTCTTGATTGAGGAGTGAAGTTGATTTTGATTTCAGGAAGCTTATGTTCAAGAAGCAGTTTGACACGAGCTATGTTGGATTTACAAAGGATGGAGCTCAGTGGTTGGTAGACAACACTGACATCAAGTTCGTTGGTATGTCTCTGGGTTCTTCTAGTCTCTAATATGTTCACTACTGATGGTTCCCAGCCTCATCTTGCTACTCACTTGCCAAGGCATTAATAGAATCGGGGTGAGGTGATCGAGAGATGGTAATGATGCTGGGGTTGGACTGTTGTTTCATTTTTAACTTGGCTAAATTCACACCACCTACCATCAGCGGAGAAAACTCCTGTTGTAGCCACCAACCTAAGCCTTATCCCTCCTGTTGAAATCCTCATCCGTTTCCCTTATATTATCTGTGTAGGAGTTGATTACCTGTCTGTTGCTGCCTGGACCGATCTGATCCCAGCACATCATGTTTTTCTACATGGCAAGGTAAGTCCAACGTTTGTAAGCACCTGTACAAAATGTATTTCATTTTTCTTTGGTATGATCTGTTCATCTGCCCCCGTCTTCAATCGTCCTACTACTCATTTTCTCGACAACCTGGACAATCTTTTGCAGGAAATCATCCTTGTCGAAGCCCTAAAACTCGATGGCCTCCAGCGAGGGCTATATTCAGTACATTGCTTGCCTCTTAGATTGTTCCATGCAGAGGGGTCGCCTATCAGATGCATTCTCATGAATTGATCTTATGTTACTCGGTACTGCACTAACTACTCAGTAACCCTCTTCAGCTGGATTATATATGTCTTTCTGCTATAAGAATTTCACGGCCTTGTCAAACACTTCGTGCAGGAACTATCCAGCTCAGTAGGATCAACATATAGCCATTAGAATATGGAACGGTGCCTCTTGTGTAAAGTAGAATATAGTAGTAGTAAATCTGCATCTTCTGAATGTGGTTTACTCGTGTAAGAGAATGAATAATAACCCAAGGAACTGACCTAGTCCAACAATAAATAGTTCCTGATCTTGGTTATTAAGTGCTGGGTTCAGATTTTCAGCATACTATGGCTGTGAACCCAAGATTGATGAAGGCTATTAAGAAGGAAGAAACATACTGTTAAGGCTGAGCAAGATCCTAGATCACAGTATGTATTTCACTGGTGTTCTGTATAATTGGGTATTTGAAATTGCCGTGCACTTAACTCTTATTGGGTGATCGTTGAAATTGTAGCATTACCAATTTGAAAAGCAAGTTGAAACCCTTTCAAATGAATCAATTAAACTTATTGGGTAATCGTTTGGTTGGCCTTTCGTATAGATTTATGCACAAAGTACTGTAATTAATGTGTACTTAGTATGAACTTATCGAATATTTATCTAACACCTCCACTAATTAAATATTTGTACGAGTTTTGGTCAAGATTGATCACATTTCTTTTTTCTCCTATGATGACAAAAAAGATTCCGAACTGCAAGAAGTTGAGAACAGACAGCACCAAACTCGGCAAACTGGTTGGCCAGAAACCGACATAGGGCCGCCTAAACTCGGCCAGCTACCCGCAGCCTCTTCCGCCACCGCCAATAATTGAACTGTTCTATTTAAGGTTAGCATTCAGAGAGCTTGAAACCACACTCTTTTCTACATCTACCAACAGTCATTTCCCTTCCCAAACTTCTGAGAATGTCGTCCGATCTATGCATCATTCTTCTGGGGCTTCTGTTAGCCGGCAATTTTCACAGTCTAGTATCAGCCTGCGGCTGCTCCGGTCGCAGATCCTTACTTGCAGCGGTTGGAGGAGTGCCACCGCCGCCGGCGGAGAGGAGGGAGGTGTACTCGAACGGGCGCCTGTTTGACATTACTCACCGGGTCAACCCGAGAATGCCGGCATGGGGTTCGACTCAAGGGTTGGGCCAGTTCCTGAGGCTGGTCGCCAGCATCAAGAATGGGTCTGATGTCAATGTGGCTGAGATCAAATTCGTGGGCCATACTGGGACACACATTGATGCTCCGAGTCACTTCTACCAGGAGTACTATGATTCGGGTTACGACATTGACTCGCTCGATTTGGATGTCCTCAACGGTACGTGGTTGGAATGCAACAGTTCTTAACGAGTTTTTATCAAGCCGGGTTGTAACAGTTAGTTTTTATTGTGGTGTTATATAACAGGCCCTGCTTTGTTGGTGGATGTTCCTAGAAACAGTAACATAACTGGTAAGTAGACTACTAATCGACATTTGATATTTAACCGTTTGGATGTCTTTTGAAGAGTCTATTTGTGCCGTGTGATGCAGCTAAAGTTATGCAGTCGCTGAGAATTCCAAAGGGGACAAAGCGGGTGCTATTCAGAACCCTAAATACTGATAGGTAAAATGCAATCGAAGATTATAAACGTTATACATTTTTCATAATGTACGATAATCAAATGTCGAAATGAAATCGAAAATTGAAGATGATTTTGATTTTCTTCGTGTTACAACCTTTACGGGGTGAAATGTGGGTTTGCAGGAAGCTTATGTACAAGAAGGAGTTCGATTCGAGCTATGTCGGGTTCACTGCGGATGGGGCCAAATGGGTTGTGGAGAACACATATATCAAGCTTGTTGGTAAGTTGCAGATTAATTCACCAATTTCCACAGTTTAGTTGACACATTCGGAAACAATAAGTGTTAATGCTGTCGAATCGTCACAGGTCTAGATTACTTGTCGATTGCAAACTTCGACGACGCTGACCCAACACATCTTACATTCCTCAAGAACAGGGTAATTGTTCTTTGACCTATCTCAAGCTTAATGATGATGAACTACCAGAATAATCATAATTATTGATTGAGTTTTGTTTGAATTGAGCAGGATATAATACTGGTGGAAGGACTGAAGCTTGAGAAGATTAGAGCTGGGCTTTATGATGTTCATTGTTTGCCCATGAGGTTGCTTGGTGCTGATGGATCCCCAGCTAGATGCATTCTCATCAAATGAATTTTCATTCTTAGTAGATTTACTGAAGAAGAAGAGACAATTTGTCCTGATTGGTTTTTAGAATGTTTTAATCTTTTCAATTTTACTCTTGGATACAGATCAAGATTATTTTTATGACATGTGTGTTATTGTTAAACATCGTTTGATTTTGAATAAAAATAGAACACATTTACAGCTAGGTTTTATAAATAAAAGTTGAGGGTTATAAATCATACTTACTTCAAGTTCGATACACTATTTTCTGATAATTACTAACGGTGAAGATATAATATAAAAATTATCCTTATTTCGACAAATTGGTAATTAATAGATGAAGAATACTAAAAAGTGAAAATATTTGATATTTTTTTATATCTTAATAAGGATACAAATCAATCACATAGGGTAGTAGTTAATTAGGCTACTACTTAAGTACTTATACATCATTATTCTTTAGTTAGTTATTCCATTTTCAATTAAAATTTTAAACTATCTCTTGCAAACGACCCCTTGGCCGTCAATCCCGCTCTCGCACTTCAAGCTCGGCAAGTAAATTCCCGCCATTTCACCTTCTTCAGCGCCACCAGATCCAACGAACCGTGATGCCGCGCAATCGGCAGCGAAAAGGCTGGAGGTGGCAAACTCCCTCTCCCAGCCCATAACAGCCATCTTAGCTCCGACGTCCATCCGGCTCACGTACCCACGCCTGTAAGTTTTCCCTAAAACCCCGTTCACTTCCTCCCCCAACGAGTTGAACTTAAACCCTAGATCCAAATGCGCCAGACAATCATCTTCCCTCACACCGTAATTATGAATTCGTGAATCCTCCTGCGTAATCGGTATGACCTTGGCGGCGATCTTGAACCTCCCTTCGACTTCCACCACGACGCTATTGGCGTCAGAGGTTCTGGTGATCGAAGTGGGTCCGGATTGCCATCTGGCGCCATGGTAGTTCGGGATGGATATGGCTTGGCCGTCGAAGGTGAGGTAGAGGCGGTCGACAGAATCTTCCCAAGTTGAGGTTTTTAGGGCTCCCAAGGTGAGCTGGTGGGCGTCAAAGAGGATTGCGATGGATTGGACACAGGTGAAGTCTCGGGTCATGGTAGATTTCCTCTTGCCGATGAAGTGGGCGTTGATGTGGAGATTTTTGTCGGATACTAGGCAGAAATCACGATCCTTCTTGTCGTGGAAGTAGAAGGTGAGTCCGTCCCCGCCGATGAATCGAGGGTCCTGGCAAACTGCTCCAGGTCTGTCACAGCCTGCCAATGAATTACATGTCAGTTTTCTTGAATTTGGATAGAAACTAGGAATAAGTTAGGGAGTTTATGAATGAAACTTTGTTGGATAGATAGAGTGATTTGGGGAAGAAACTTACTGCATATAGGTCTGCAAGTGACACAATCAACCATGCAGTCATATGGGCAATTGCTTGGGCATACAAACTCTCTGTAGTAGCAGGATCCGTAGTTCTTGTTCATGCACCTTGATTTCTTTGGCCCATTGCCTTTAGGACTAGGTGGAGGTGGTGTCATTGGTGGCGACATAGGAGGGTATGGAGTTGAAGGAGTGGGAGAAGGTGGTGTTTGAGTAGGGGGAGATGGGGTTGAAGGAGTGGATGGAGTGGGAGGTGTTACGATAGGAGGATATGGGGTTGAAGGGATGGGAGAAGGTGGTGTTTCGATAGGGGGAGACGGGGTTGAAGGAGTGGGAGGTGGTACAATAGGAGCAGACGGGGTTGAAGGAGTGGGAGGTGGTACGATGGGCGGAGATGGAGTTGAAGGAGTGGGAGGTGGTACGATAGGCGGAGATGGGGTTGAAGGAATGGGAGAAGGTGGTGTTTCGATAGGGGGATATGGGGTTGAAGGAGTAGGAGGTGGAACAATCGGAGCGGATGGGGTTGAAGGAGTAGGAGGTGGTACAATCAGAGTAGATGGGATTGAAGGAGTAGGAGGAGTAGGTGTCCCGGTAGGAGGAGATGGAGTTGAAGGAGTAGGGGTCGGAGGTGTTACTGGTGGAGGATAGTAAGGAGTGATAGTTGGAGGTTGTTGGTGTTGTTCTCCATTGCCATCCTTCTCGTCATCGTCATCACCTCCTTTACCATCCTTGCCTCCTTTGCCTTTCTTGTCATCGTCATTTTTACCTCCTTTCTCATTCTTCTTGTCCTCGTCATCACCATCTTTACCTCCTTTGCCTTTCTTGTCATGATCATCTTTTCCTTTGTCTTTGTCTTCCTTTTTCTCCTTTCTTGTGGTCATCATTGCCTTCATTCTTCTTCTCACCATCATCGTCACCTCCTTTCTCACCTTTGCCATCATCATCGCCACCTTTCTCACCCTTGCCATCATCTTCAAACTCCAGAAGCGAGCGAGCTAATCGGCTAGTGCAGATGGGCTGGCAAGAGTTGCACTCAACAGTGCAGGTCTGGCCAGGGCACAACTTCTCACATGCAGCTCCCATGTTCTTGCAAAGGTGCAACTTCCCTTTACACGACAAGTTGCTACCCTAGGATGCAATGACACTCAGCAGAGACACTAGCAGGACGAGAGGAACAATCAGTTGTTTAGTGAGGTGAGCCATTTTGGAGAAACCAATCCTTTCGCACTCAATAGAGGAGTACTTGTTTGAGTTGTGTTGTGTCTACAATTTCGTAACATCTCCCCTTTTATAGACAACAATGCATCAAATTTTCCCAATTCTTAAAGAACCGAAGTGTTTACAAAGCAATCTGTCACATGGTTTTATATAACATGAACATGGCTTTGGTTAGGATTAGGAATCTTGCTCTACTGGAAGAAGGAGATAAGAAAGGATAATGGCAAGAGACAGACATTATAGAAACTGACTTAACATAGACGACAATACTGCATCAGCGTCAAATTGATTCATTTTGCAATAGCATTTTCAGAGATATTCATGTTCATCTTGCGGTTCTAGCATTTAGTATTACATAGATTTGTGTGAAGTTGGGCTTATTATTTTGAAGTAGAAGTTTTGAATTCGATCTCAAATCCTACTACGCCCGATTAGCATTATGTTTCTAAAAGGCTTGGTTAGATTTGTGCTTGCGTTTTGGTGTCATTTGTTGTTCATCTTCCCTTGGCTGACTTTCTTGTTCTGGTTTCTGATGCGTCTTATTATTGACGTATTCATTCCCTTATTAGACGACATTTTTGTTGTGATATTGCAATGATTAAGGGTGTTTCGGGTGTGTTTTATTCTCCCTTGGCCTTTGGGTCATTTTATGTCGTTTTGCACGTTTTTAGTGTATTTCAGGCTTAATACGACATTGGGAGATCGAACCGAGAGTTGAGTATTGATTCCACGGATTTTCGAGGCTTAGAAGACTGATGTGGGATGTAATTTTAAGGCCCAAGTCGTGATCATACAACACGATCCAAGTGGGAGCCCCTTTTAATGAAACACAGAGTTTTGCTAAAAAACAGATTCCCACATCGTGGGAATTAATTCCCACACCGTGGGTATTTCCCAGACACGGGGAATTTCCCTTTTCAAGTGGAAAAAAGGATTGGGAGAGAGGACTCTTCATTCTTCATTCTGATTTCGACGAACCAGACACTCTCGGAAGAGGATTTTGGAGTTTTGAAGAGACGATTGAGCGAGAGGAAGGAGAGATTAACTCAGGAGTTTCGAAGATTCATCAAGATTAGGTTTTCTCGGAGTAAGATGTCTTCTTCTCCAGTTTTCTTCTCTTTGTATCTTTGATTTCTTCTGTTTCCATGTCGAGCTAAACTCTTTAGTTTGTTCAGATTAGATGAAGCTCTAGTTGGATGATGTCGGGTTTCTAACCCGTTTATGTTAATCGATGTTTATTCAGACTTAGATGCGATTTCTCCTAAACCCTAATTTAAACGTTTTGATCCTGACAACTTGATCAATTGTTAGTTTCTAAGTTTATCTTTGATTTGCGGTTCTGACCATGGACATAGATCATTCTAGAGTTTAGGAGGTCGTTAGGGTTGCCGGTGTCTTGACCATAGGGCCGGTGAAACTAATCTCTTTGCATATCTGTGTGGCATTTCACTGTTCTTCGTGCGTTCTTGAGGATTTGCGAGTTATCTTGACCATAGGAACTTGTAGGTTTGATAGGATAGTTTCTCTACGTCCTGACCATGGAGTAGAGATTACCCAAGGAAGTGTCGAGTCATCAAGTCTGATAAATTGAAATTGCATTGCATCATCCGTCTTAATCGAGCTAGAGCGGATTCGAGTCTGGACAAACGCCTTAGCTATATTCAAATCTCCAATCTGCTTCACTTGTTTGCTTGTTCAATTTGCATTCTTAGTTTACTTAGTTCATTTTTAAACCAATTCAAACCCAACACGAAAACCTGAATTGCTTATTCCACAACCGTTGAGTAATAGAAAAAGAAAGACCCTGGGGAAAAACGATCTCTTTGGAGAAATCCATTGAGTTAAAACTAGTGTGCATTAATTGCGCACCAAGTTTTTGGCGCCATTGCCGGGGAATTTTTTTCTTTTTCCAGGAAAGGCATTGTGCGTTTTAAGCTTTTCATTCATTCTATTATCATCTCTTATCTCCCACATTTTTATACTACTTGGTATTTCTTATTTTTGTTGTTTCAGGCAAGATTGCAGGTACGGAAGAAAGAAGACAGAGTAAGCGCATGGCTGACAAGGGCAGAATTTTCTACACTCAGTTCGGCACTACTCCTGTACCTCCTCCTCCTGCCAAGACACCTAAAGCAAGGAAGAACCTCTTCACATCTTCATCCACATCTTCACCTTCACCATCCCCCATTGCTACCACAGACCCTCCTATTCAACCGGAGGTAGAAATTATGGCGGCGGAAAGGACATTGAAGGATTACGACCGACCGACCATAGATGGGACAGCTTCGTGCATTCAGATTCCCAACACGGGAACTAGGAATCTGCACATCCCATCTCACTTGATCAACATGATTCAAGCAAACGGGAACACTTTCTCTGGAGGTGTTAATGAGGACCCGAATGCTCATGTGAGGAACTTCTTGAGGCTGGCTCATACAGTCTCTAACAATGAAGCGGATCATAATGCAGTCAAGCTTCAGCTTTTTCCTTTCACTCTGAAGGGTCAAGCAGAACTGTGGTTGTATGATCATCCTGCGAATCACTTCACTACGTGGGATGGTCTGGCTAAAGCATTCCTAGAAGAGTTCTTCTCCCCTTCCAGAACCGATGCACTCAGGGCACAGACAACAGGTTTCACAAGTGGTCCGGAGGAGAACTTCTATGAGGCTTGGCAAAGATTTCAAGGGCTTCTCCGAGCTTGTCCTCACCATGGATGGGATGACTATAACAAGTTCTCTATATTCCTCCGAGGCTTGGATTATGAGAAAAGGAAGGATTTCTCTTTACAGCTGAATACAGACTTGGATGATATGACCGCAGCCGCGGCTTTGGCTGCTTGCAAGGCCTTTGCCATGAGGATCAAGTCTCTAATGCAAGCTAATCCCTTAAAGGTGGACGACAGGAGTCTGGGGCAAAGGAGATTTTCTGCTGATGCCCAATACCCTGTTCCCACAGTTCCTGCACCAGTAGACCTTGTTCAAAGTCAGTTGGAGTTGGATAACTCGAAATTGGAGATGGAAGTGCAGAGATTAAAGCATGAGCTGGAAAGGGCTAAGATAGCTCCTTCGCCGGGTGTTCCTACAGCTCCACCGCCAGGGTTTAAGGTGCTTACTCGAACAAAGAATGTATCAGCTGTATCCACTCCGTGTTCGAATTGTGGTGGTGCAGGTCATTCAACCGAGGGCTGTACTTGGAAGTTTGAGAGTGACCAAGACCAACAACAAGAGGAGATTGCTTATGTTGGTCGCCCAACCCAAGGGAATAACCAGAACCAGGGAGGATATCAGAATCAGAACTCCCAATGGCACAACAGAGGGAACTGGAATAATAACCAGAACCAAGGGGGTTATCAGAGGAATAATGGGAATCAGAATCAGAATTCCCAATGGCAGAACAAAGGAGGCTGGAATAACAACCAAAACCAGAATTCGGATCAGAACAACAACGGTGGTTCGAGCTCTTCTGCGCCTAAGTCCTATTCCGATATCATGTTGGACAAATTTTTTGCTGAAACTCAATCAAACAAGAAGGACATCTCACACACCGACTCTTCTCTCAAGAAGTTAGACGATCGGGTGACGGCGATAACCAACTTTCTGAAGGAGATGGGAGTTGGTCTTCTACCTAGCACAACTCCATCCTCTTCATCCAACAATGCAGGGGGAAGCAAAACTAAGGAAGAATTTTGTGGAGCAGTTTCTCTTCAGGATGGTACGGAGGAACTGGAGAAGCCAATGGAGCAGTTGTGTCAGAAGGAGCAGCAAAGGAAAGAAGCTACTCCACCAGTCGATCCCTACCGACCAAAAGCGCCTTATCCTGCAGCTTTGAACAGACCTGTGCTAAACAAGGAGAATTTGGGGAAGACTCTGGTGACTATCAATAACCAGAAGATGGGAGTTGCTTTAGTGGAAGAACTTATTGTAAACCCGGATTATGCGAGGCACTTGAAAGAAATTCTCTCAAAGAAGAAGAAGCTGAAAAATGCAAAAGCTGATGCTGTGGTGGAGGAGCTGAGAAGCGTGATTCCTGACAAGAAGAAAGACAAAGCTGTCAATCCTCTTCCAAAGAATTCCTCTCAAAAGACGAGAGCAGACGAGATAGAGGAGATAGCATCAGTTACCCTCCATGAAGCTGGCGAGTCTGCTCCGAAGCAGAGCCACGTGGTGCCAAAGCGACTTGATCCAGGGAGTTTTTCTTTCCCTTGTTCTATTGGCACTTATTTGATTGATAGAGCTCTTGCAGATTTAGGGGCCAACATCAGTGTTATGCCTTACTCGTTGTTTGAGCGTCTAGGACTGCCTAAGTTAACCCCTACCATCATGAATATCAACCTAGCTGATCAAACTGTTAGACATCCTAGGGGAATTGCTGAAAATGTTGTAGTTGGGGTGCATGATAGCTACTTCATGACTGATTTTGTGGTTATTGATTGCATGGAGAGTGTTAACATTCCCCTTATCCTGGGACGACCCTTCCTAGCCACTTCTGGTGCACTCATAGATGCACAGGCTAGGAGGTTAACCTTTCGGGATAAGGAAAAAGTTATTACATTTGAAATTCCTCCACCTGATCCTAATGTGCATTCTTCCGCTAAGAAATCCATGTCGTTAGTATTTGAGAATGCTTCAGTATATACTGTGTTTACCGATATGGATCCTCCTGGTTCGTCTTCATCTTTGCAGGATCAGGTAGCGGCGATGGTATCTACCAAAGATACAAGTGGAGTGAAGAAGAAGAACAAGCCTCCTAAGAAAGCTAGGGCGCCGCCCCATGAAAGTACTCCTACCAAACCACCAGATGTGGTCCTGGACAAAGTGGAGCTATTTGGACCCTTTGAGGTAGCTGGATTGCGTGGCGACGGTTCACTGGAGCTGTTTCATGCTAGCGGGAAGAAATTTGTGCTTCAGAGTGGAGCGATGAAGGTATTCTTTCAGGACACGGATGCCAGTCTAAAAGAAGTTCTGAGCTGGGATGCCGCGCGTTAGACCAGGTATCGTCTAGCTCAAAGACGTTAAACGAGAGCGCTTCTCGGGAGGCAACCCGAGCGTTGAGTCTTTTATTTATTTATTTTGAGTCGTGTGTTGAGTCGGTTGAATCTGGATGAAAATTTTGATCTAAAACACGTCATGGTCTGATCTAACATTTAGGCGAGTTATGAACTTATTGCAGGAAGACTTTAAAAATTTTGGGCATCTGGAGAAGACCCACAGTGTGGCTCGAAAAGGGACAGTAGAAGACCCACGGCCCGTGGGAATAATTCCCACAGTGTGGGAATCCCTCAGATACACAGTTCTTCATTTTTCTTGCTCATTCAAGCAGGATGAGCGTTGGACGCCCGACTGGAGTGACGGTGAACCATGTACCAATTACAATCGTACTATTTCGGACAAGATCCAGATGTTGACCAACCTCCGTCATCTCAGTGATGCCAATTCGAGGACTTTATGTGTTTTATTTCTTTTATCATCCATAACTCAGTATTTGTTTCAGTTTGTGTGTTTTGTGTCAGTGTCGAGACTTACGTGGTTCTCGTGATTGGTCGCGTATTTTGTATTTTGACCGCTCTAATTGTGAGTTGTTCCTTCCTTTCCATTCTCTCAGGATATAATTTCTTCTCCCGATGCTCCTATCCAGATGCCATTATCCACTCGGTGTTTCGCGCTCGCCATTCTCTGGCACCCTCATGATCTATTTCCTGGTACCCCTATACTCTTTTCTTCACCATTTTGTGTGGTCCATTGAGGACAATGTCCTGACTAAGTGTGGGGTGGGGTGTTTATTTTTGAGGGTTTCTTTGCATTATCGATTTCTTGTCACTTAATGGGTGGTGATTGTGCTTTATTTTTTTCACTCTTTCACTGCTTCCCATTCTCGTTTGTAAGAATCTCTTCGTATTGCTTAATATCTTCCTAGATGGCTTACTGTTTTCCATATGGTGAGATTGATGTGGTGCTTTTGCTTGACCAAATGTGTGTGTGAGAACCTGTATTATGACCATCTCCCGCTCTTCTTGCTTGAAGTATTCGAGGAACTTGCCCTTATCGTGTTAGAGAACAGTTGACTTGTTAATGTGGAAGACTTGGTCTGTCTGATGCTCGAATTCTCTAGTTCAATGCCTTGATCGAGTCTAGATAAGGGATCTTTTAATTTCGTATTTCTAATTGTTGTTAATGTTACCAATCAGAGAAAATCTGATGTAAGAATGGTTTGGTATTGAAGTTGTGGGTCGATTCACGAGCTGGCATACGTGCCTGCCCATTGCTGTAGTCCCAAAGGGAAGTCTCAATGTGGCATTCTTCTTCTAACCTACTCCCAATCGTGGCTGGGGTCTAGGATAACGCGAAATTCCAAAGGTTCCCGGCTGCTCCATACCCGGTAGTATCCACACTGTACCGACCATTCGAAAGTAAATGTCAAGAAAAAAAAAGAAGAAGAAGAAGAAAAGAAAAAGAAAAAAAAGTACTCGTTAATTTTGTTCAAGTCGTGTCCCCTTATCTAGCAAGTGTCGGGTTGCGTCCTAGAGTAAGTGTAGCGGAAGTAAGTATTGTCTTGCCTTTTTCAAGTCAGGTTGTTCACTAGCTCGTTAAAGTCTTGTTCCTCTTTTACTCTCGTAGAGTTTGGTTTTAACTGTGTGGTCAGTCGGGTAATCCTCCTGCTTGATAGAAGCACCATATGCATCATTCTAGGATCCAAGAGGTTTTTGGTTTGCTCATTAAGGTTGGTGCATTGTTACGCTAGAGTTCTTGCTTGAGGACAAGCAAAAGTCTAAGTGTGGGGTGATTTGATGCGTCTTATTATTGACGTATTCATTCCCTTATTAGACGACATTTTTGTTGTGATATTGCAATGATTAAGGGTGTTTTGGGTGTGTTTTATTCTCCCTTGGCCTTTGGGCCGTTTTATGTCGTTTTGCACGTTTTTAGTGTATTTCAGGCTTAATACGACATTGGGAGATCGAACCGAGAGTTGAGTATTGATTCCACGGATTTTCGAGGCTTAGAAGACTGATGTGGGGCTGTAATTTTAAGGCCCAAGTCGTGATCCTACAACACGGTCCAAGTGGGAGCCCCTTTTAATGAAACACAGAGTTTTGCTGAAAAAACAGATTCCCACATCGTGGGAATTAATTCCCACACCGTGGGTATTTCCCAGACACGGGGAATTTCCCTTTTCAAGTGGAAAAAGGATTGGGAGAGAGGACTCTTCATTCTTCATTCTGATTTCGACGAACCAGACACTCTCGGAAGAGGATTTTGGAGTTTTGAAGAGACGATTGAGCGAGAGGAAGGAGAGATTAACTCATGAGTTTCGAAGATTCATCAAGATTAGGTTTTCTCGGAGTAAGATGTCTTCTTCTCCGGTTTTCTTCTCTTTTGTATCTTTGATTTCTTCTGTTTCCATGTCGAGCTAAACTCTTTAGTTTGTTCAGATTAGATGAAGCTCTAGTTGGATGATGTCGGGTTTCTAACCCGTTTATGTTAATCGATGTTTATTCAGACTTAGATGCGATTTCTCTTAAACCCTAATTTAAACGTTTTGATCCTGACAACTTGATCAATTGTTAGTTTCTAAGTTTATCTTTGATTTGCGGTTCTGACCATGGACGTAGATCATTCTAGAGTTTAGGAGGTCGTTAGGGTTGCCGGTGTCTTGACCATAGGGCCGGTGAAACTAATCTCTTTGTATATCTGTGTGGCATTTCACTGTTCTTCGTGCGTTCTTGAGGATTTGCGAGTTATCTTGACCATAGGAACTTGTAGGTTTGATAGGATAGTTTCTCTTCGTCCTGACCATGGAGTAGAGATTACCCAAGGAAGTGTCGAGTCATCAAGTCTGATAAACTGAAATTGCATTGCATCATCTGTCTTAATCGAGTTAGAGCGGATTCGAGTCTGGACAAACGCCTTAGTCTATATTCAAATCTCCAATCTGCTTCACTTGTTTGCTTGTTCAATTTGCATTCTTAGTTTACTTAGTTCATTTTTAAACCAATTCAAACCCAACACGAAAACCCGAATTGCTTATTCCACAACCGTTGAGTAATATAAAAAGAAAGACCCTAGGGAAAAAACGATATCTTTGGAGAAATCCATTGAGTTAAAACTAGCGTGCATTAATTTCCGCACCAGTTTCATTATTCGTTTGTTTAATAATATTCATTTGTTCATAAGATAAAGGGTATCAAAATGTTTCCTTGCAGCAATATGGGGAATGAACAACAATATTATGTATCTTGTTCTGTAGTTTTTGCAGAGAACCCCTTTACTTGTCTTAGTTGATGACTTTGAAGTTTAGTAATGAACTCATTACTCATGAACCCATAACCCAACAAAGCTTGCATTGAACTCTTTTTTCTCATGCAAGTATGGAACTCAGCGGGTTCTTTAGCTAGCTCGCTCTGTTTCTAGGCTTTTCTGATGGTGAATACTGAATATTTACCCAGATCAGTTGTGTCATCGTCCTGTTATTCCCTACGGCCGATGAGGGTAGGCTGTTGGAAGGTAAAACTTAGCCTGCCGAAATGTTGATCGGACTGACTTGGGTTGCTTATGAGCCGAGTCAAAAGTGTAGCTAACTTGAACTCAACTAGATTATATTTTATTGATCACGAGTTGAGTTTTCAAGCTCGAGCACGACTTGAAACAAAACATAAATGTGCCTAGATTGAGTTTTGCTCGAGCTCGAAATTGTAAATCAATCTTTTACGAGTTTAGCTTAAATTGTATAAGCTTATTATGGACTAATTTATTTTCAAAATCAATGTTAGTTTTTAAACTTTATTCTTTTTCTTTTTTGCCTAGTCAATTTCTACAACATAGGGACGGACTTTTATTAAAACTAAAGTTGAAGGACCTTTCTTACAATAAATTATAGTTGTTGACTAATAGGTGTCATGATTTCTCCGGTCCAATATATCGGACCTGTTCAGTCCTGACGGCTATGGATACCTCCAATTCATATCCCACACCACACCTACCATTATTTGACATTTAACAACACAAAACCCTATCCCTCTTATTGATTTGTATATATATACTTTGACATCTCCATATCCAAACAAAACAATCTCAAACTTCACGACCATGTTGAAACTCAACGTTCTGTTATTGCTGCCGCTTCTCCTCCTATCCATTCTCGCCGGCGATGCTGCCTCAACTCGGAGAACGGGCCGGATAGGCAGCGTACCACCTCCGGTGAGGAGGGAGGTGTATGGGTATGGACGGCTGTTCGACATCACTCATAGGGTGAGACCTGATCTGCCCAAGTTTGGACAGGCGGGAGGGGTCGGCCACCTGTTGAGACTGGTCGAGAGCATGGCGAATGGATCGACGTGGAACGAGGGGGAGATTAATCGGATGGGGACCCATACTGGAACCCATGTCGATACACCGGGGCATTTCTACCAGGAGTATTACGAGGCTGGTTACGACGTTGACTCCCTTGACTTGGATGTCCTCAATGGTAAGCAACCTTACACTATCTACTTGTTTATATTTTGTTGAATGCTCAGTTTGATTGGTGGATGTTTGTGTTTTGGTTGAATGATTGAATGAATGTTGATTCGAGAAATTAGATTGTTTTAATTATTCTAGTGAAATTGGTTTTTGCGTTTTTTTTTATCGTATATGTGATATGTGTTTTGTTTTTTCTTAATTGTCTAACGAAAGTTCAGTTGAGTGATTGTTTAGTAAGTAATTTGATTCAAGTTTTGTAAACGTAAGGTTTGAGAGTGATTTTATACTTTTATTTTGATATTTTATCATATCCTATTTTTTTTGGCGAGGGTTCTAACTTCTAAGTGAAAAGTCAAAGAGTAAAAATATTTGGCATCATAGAAATTTATCATAAATTATGACATTTTAACTTGTTTAAACTTTGATCGACAGTTGAACATGGTTGACCCAATCTCCAAGTAACATACTTTACCATTTCCATCTCATCTTGCATGTTTAATTGTTCTTTTAACCATTTAGGTTGGTAATTAGCGTGTGGACCATAAACCCTCATATCTATAGATAAGCACTAGATCATGATTAAAATATGTTTTGTAGTACGGTGCGGTGCTAATAGCACCAGTGCCAAGTGGCCACCCCTAACATTAGCCACGTATTTGGAGTCCACCTCAAACATCAAATATTAAGCATCTTATCTCTCACATCATTAACCAAGTTAGCTAACTTCTCCCACTCAACATCATTTCACAACACAAATCCCCATCGGCCTACTAGCCAAACAATACAAAGATCGATACTCTCCCACAGACCATGCAACTTAACGTTCTAGTAGTGCTGCCGCTCCTCCTCTCGGCCATTCTAGGCGGTAATATAGTTGTCGCGGCGCCTCAGGCAACGAGCCGAGAAGGCAGCGTGCCGCCACCTGTGAGGAGGGAGGTGTACGGGTATGGACACGTGTTTGACATCACTCACAAGGTGAGACCTGACCTGCCCAAGTTCGGGCAGGCGGAAGGTGTCGGCCAATTGTTGAGGCTAGTTGAGAGCATGGAGAATGGGTCGACGTGGAACGAAGGGGAGATCTATCGGATGGGCACCCACACTGGAACCCATGTCGATGCGCCGGGACACTTTTATAAAGAATATTACGAGGCTGGTTATGACGTTGACTCCCTTGACTTAGATGTTCTCAACGGTAATTAAGTTAATTAACTATTTTATTTTCTTTTCATCCTAGTTTAACTGTGGAAAAAATAAAAAAAATTGTTACTGCTTTACTCCCCTCTTATTAGTTTAATTGTTTTGGTCATTCACGCATAGAGTCATAACCTGATAGTCATTAAATTATATCACTCTGTAACGTTGTGATTATTCTGTCAAATGTCCATCCAAAACTCATTTAAACACCTCGACACTTTTTTCCCATATATTTCTTGCCATTTTACCTAATTAAACCTCAACCCAACTAACCAACCCAATCCAAATGAACAAGGTGGGAGGAGTTCAAATAGAAACAAAGGGGAAATAGAAGATGGGTTAGGTGATTTTGGGTGGGTTTGGTTTAGAATGGGTTGAGTTGAGTTGGGTTGGGTTGGTTAATTGGATTGAGTCTAGATTCAATTAGGTGACACGACAAAAGGTGATGTGGAAAAAGTGTTGAGGTGGCTTGCTGATATTAGTGTTTAACGAAATTTTTGAGAGGATATTTGACGAAATGGTCATAATCTTACAAATTAAATGTTATAGATTAATGACCACCACCTTACAAAGGTCAATAACCACATGTTATAGACCCATACGTTAATGACTTAATGAGCAAAATGAATAAGTTTCTAGCTCGGCGGCGAAGACTACTGAAGTTTCTTGCTCTACTGAAGTTTAATGACCAAAATAGATAATAAGCCTTCAAATTATCAACAACAAATCTACTCTGCCGGAAGCAACTATCTAACTATCCTTAAGCCATGATCGCCCAACCCCTTCTTCTCCTCTTCCTCCTCTGCTCCCCACTCCGTTCTCTCGTCGCCTCGTCGGCGACCGATGGCAGAAGGATAATCGACATCACCCACAGCTACGTGGAGGAGATGCCGGCTTATGGGTCGGATCAAGGCATGGGGAAATTTTTAAGGCTGATTTCCAGCATGAAGAACGGATCCGACGCCAATATGTCGGAGTTCAAGATGTCGGTCCATTCGGGCACTCATCTGGACTCGCCGGCGCATTTTTACGACAACTACTTCGATGCCGGGTTCGATGTCGATACCCTTGACTTGAAAGTCCTCAACGGTAATTGGATTTGGTTTCGCGTTTTGTGAGCAAATTCCTTGCCTGCCATGTGTTCGATGAAATGCCGTTGTGACCAATTTAGAAGAATAGTTCAGTATGTCTAATTTCTTACTTTGGGAGTGTTTTGAATTGGGGGATTCTGGATGATGGGTACTGGTTACCAGATTGATTTTCCATTGATGGTGTTGGATTAACCTTTTTGCTGGGGTCTTGTTTATTTGACAGGTCCAGCTTTGTTGGTCGATGTTCCAAGAGACAGTAACATAACTGGTAAGTGTTAACCATCATTCGCTATCTGCTCCTGCTAAGAAATCTTGCTACCTTTGTTTGGTAACAGAGTTTTCATTCTTGTGTGTACCACAGCTAAAGTTATGAAATCGTTACAAATCCCAAAGGGAACAAGGCGTGTGTTGTTCAGAACTCTAAATACAGACAGGTAAGAGGAAACAAAGATTGCAACTTCCTATCTTCATCATGGCTTATGAATAGAATGTGAATGTGGGTTTTCTCGATTTCAGGCGTCTGATGTTCAAGAAGGAGTTTGATTCAAGCTTCGTCGGGTTCATGGCCGATGGAGCGCAATGGCTTGTAGACAACACAGACATCAAGCTTGTTGGTAAGTAAGGTAAAATTTGAATGCCATTTGAAGTGGTCTCTTTCAGTAAACAACTAAACATGTTATGGCGTGCGAATCCAGGAGTTGATTATTTATCTGCTGCTGCCTTCGTCAACGCTGCCCCATCTCATCTTGCTTTCCTCAAGAACAGGGTAAGAATATAGCATCATCTGTTTTGTTTAGAACCATTGAAAGGGCATCAATTTGTTTGGAACTGGAAAGTAATGCTGGAAACATGGTTTATTGTTTGTTATATTAGGAGATCATTCTCGTGGAAGCACTGAAGCTCGACAACGTTGAAGCTGGACTATACAATGTCCATTGCTTGCCTCTGAGGCTGGTCGGAGCTGAGGGATCACCGGCACGGTGCATTCTCATCAAATGATCATTTGTATATACCTTGGAAGTTCTGCTTGATAATACTCTGTTGTATTGTATAATCTATGGTAATCTCGTTATTTCAAAAGAGATGTTGTCAATTTGTACTGGGAATGTTAGAGCAGAACCCTTTTGCTGAAACTCATGTAAACTTGCAAATAAATGAAGAGTATGGATCGCATTGTATCTATCAGATGCAAGTCTTTCAATTAGATTTCATCCTGTTGATTTCAATCGAGTTTGTAATCTAGCCTACTAAGTTGAAGAATTTCAAGCTCAAATTCAAGTCGGCTCGCGAGCTGTAATCTAAATTGACTAGGGAACTAATTGAACCGAGTGAGCTGGGACATGCATAATTGAATCTCTTTCTCATTCAATTTGATTCCATGATGGGCTAGTTAGTTTTTGCCATCATTTCATCAGTACAGTGAAATAATATAATGTCAATTATATGAAATAGAAAGTAATTATATCAGTATAATTCATCGGAAAAAAAAAAAAAAAACCAGAAAAGAGAAAGATAGTTAAGAACAAAATTAGAATCTCAGGAGGTATGAAGAATTCATCAGGAAAAAATAGAATCAAGTTGATAGAAGTCACCAATGGCTTAAACATCCCATGGAGAAAACTGCTGCGAGACTTTCTTATTGGCAAAATCTCCTTTCACCATTGTTGCTTGCTAATGCTCTCAGTAGCTACCTTGTTTCCTCTGTTCTTCCCATTCTTCTTTCCTGCAAACAGTAAAAGAAAAAAAAAATTAATATCATTCCAAAACCATATCGTACAATCCGGTTATCGTGATGATTTGATTACCTCTGCGGCTCCTTCTCTTGGAGTTGGCGACATAAGGAATGAACACTCCAGTTCCAGTGTTTACAGAGTTCCCCCATGAATTCCCAGCTGCAGCAGGCCAGTTGAAGTACTGATTCCCACATCCCAGACTCAGATTACCAATTCTATTGTTAGCAGAGTTCATCATCATCAAGTTCCCATTTCCACCTCCAACTCCATTAATATAGCTACCACCAACACCACCGTATTTCTCCATCAGGAAACGATCCTTTTGTTCTTCTTCATCATCATCAGCAGTCAACAGCAGAACCTGCCTGCTTAGTTCTGCATACAGCAAATCATCTTCATCAATCCCACACCACCCCCCTGCAGCTGATCATCACTGATCTCTGATTTCGACACGAAACGATCGAATCCCCAGTGATCACCGCCACTGAAGATGAGGCTGTGGTACATGTCCAGGTCCATTCCTGTTGCTGTGTTGTTCATGTTCATTACTGTATTAGAGTTATCTGAGCTTTGGTTTGGTGATGGGATATGGAGGGGATCAGGATAAGTTATATATATAAGGTAAGATGGATTAAACAGCATCTAACTAATGTATCATCTAAAGTTTGTTTCTTTGGGATTTTAACTCATTCATTTCCCTCTCTATTTCCCACAAGTGATTGAAGTCTATGAAGCTGGGAAATATGCTTCAATTTGGTTTTGAATGGCGGCAAATGTTTGGCCGTGAGCATTTCATATGTACCACTTTTTGTACTCTTACCATATTATAATGATTATTATAGGGAGTAAAATACCACGACACTGTTGAATTTTGATTATCTTTCATATTCATCATTCAATTTTGATTTTTGTACTCTTTGAAAAAATATGATCATTTTTTTTAATGGTTGAATAAAGCAAATAAACAATTATCAAACAGGTTTTAAATTGAAAATTTATGAAATCGGGACCCCAAATCCCGACTTCAAACCTAACTCGGCAACTCCCACAAATTGGAAAAATAGGTAAAAAGAAGTAGAATTCAGACTTCACTCGTCAGATTTTCGGTTTACCGGCAGGCCCGTTTTCCGCCGGATTTCTCCCTCCACCGGCCTCCACAGTCTTTTTATCGCCGTCGAGTTTGATTAGTCGGAAAGTCGGCCAATCCCGTCGACCGCTTCTTCTCTCTCCTCCCACCGGTCGGTAAGACTTAAGAGCTCCATAGGCCATAGCCCATAGCCCAACGATTTAGGTGGTTGTGGCCTGTGGGTGTAATGGGTTTAGATTGAGTGTGAGATGGAGAGTGTGGGTTTCGATTGAGTTGAAGCCATCTGATCAGATTACTGATTCAAGATTGGGGTCTGTGCAGGCAGCGGACACAACAGGTGCAGGGGATGCATTTATGGCTGGTTCCTGGTTTCTGCTCACCTCGTCGTCATACGTTGCCGTTTCTCGACTCACTTGAGGTAATGAAACTGTTCGGTTCGTTTGATGTCCTCGTCTCAGTTTGAGCTGATGATGGCCATCACCAGCTTTCTCCGTCTCTGTTGAGCTCATAGTTAGAAAAGCATCTAGCTTGATTTATTTTTTGTTAGATTTGGTTGCTTGAGCTAGTGGAGTCTGCTACAGCTTGGTTATAGTTCCTACTTATGAGTTGAGGCTGCCTTACTAGTTAGGAGGAGTTGAATTTAGTTCAATTTAGCTCAGCTGAATTTAGTTGCTTTAGTGTCTCACTTCACTAGGTAGTTGATTTGCCAGGTTTTGTAACCTAGGATGAGTTGGATGTTTTAACTTCCTGTTACTAGAGAAACCTTTTTGACATCTTCACGGGTAATGAATTGTGCTTATTTGTTTGTTTAATCTGTTAATTATCTTCTAGGTTTTGATGGTTGCTGATGCCCTTTGTTCAACAGACTGAATATACGAGTGGTTTCTGATGCGATTTACCCTCTCGCGAATCATGTTCCCAATACAAATTTCCACTACCTTCAAAACCCTTCACTCGAAGTCTATCCATTCCCATCTCCCTTCTTCTAGTCTATCAGTCCTTCTTCAGGGACGCTGTCCACCATTGCATGTCCTCCAAATCCACGCTAGAGTCTTTCGCCTCCAGGTGCATCAGGACAACTTGATTGCCACTCGCCTCATTGGTCAGTACCCATACACCATTGCTCTTCGTGTCTTTCAACAGCTTAACCATCCTAATTTATTCCCATACAATGCCATTATCAGAGTGCTGGCTCAAGAGAGCCGTTGCCATGATTCTTTTCTTGTCTTCCGCAAATTGAAATCATCAGTTCACCTCCTTTGCCCGAATGACCTCACTTTTTCATTCATTTTGAAGACTTGCCTTAGCTCAAAGAACTCACTTTTCGTGGAACAGATTCAGACCCATATCGTGAAAAGTAGGTTCTTGCTGGACCCTTTTGTTTGCAATGCTCTGATAGCAGCGTATGTGAAGGGTGTTGATGATATAGGGTCTGCGCACAAGGTGTTTGATGATATGCCTGACAAGAGTGGTGTTTGTTGTTGGACTTCTTTGATCGAGGGCTATGCACGGTTGGGTTGTTCTGAGGAAGTTCTGAGGCTGTTTTATAAAATGGTTGAGGAGAATGTGAAGCCTGAAACTGATGCACTGGTGAGTGTTTTGTCAGCATGTTCTAACCTTCACGTTGACCAAGTTGAGAAATGGGTTGCTTTGTTATCCAAGTTGATTGATAGTATTGGTTCAGGGGATCCAGTTAACTATGTCTTAGTCTACTTATATGGGAAATCTGGAAGGATAGACAAGAGCAGGGAAAGATTTGATTGTATCATGGGCGATGGAAAAAGAAGTGTGCTTCCTTGGAATTCAATGATAAATGCATATGTTCAAAATGGAGAACCTTTGGAAGGTTTAAATCTTTTTAGGTCGATGGTGGATGATACTCATTGTACGCCCAACCATGTCACTTTGGTCAGTGTGCTTTCCGCTTGTGCTCAAATAGGTGACCTAGACCTTGGGCGTTGGGCCCATGGATACTTGAAAACAAGAGGATTCAAAGGTGTTTTAGAATCCAACACATTTCTGGCTACTGCATTGATAGACATGTATTGTAAATGTGGGAGTTTAGACCAGGCAATGGACGTTTTCAACAAGATGGTTACCAAAGATGTTGTCTCTTTCAATGCTATGGTAATGGGTCTTGCAGTGAACGGTAAAGGAGAGGAGGCAGTTACTCTATTTGGTAAAATGCAAGACTATAGTCTGCACCCAAACGCTGGAACGTTTCTTGGTCTTCTATGGGCCTGCAGCCACTCAGGATTATCCAATAAAGGACGGCAGATTTTCCACGACATGACCTCGGTGTTTGGCATTGCTCCCAAGTTGGAACATTATGCTTGTTATATCGATATTCTTTCACGTGAGGGCCACTTGGAAGAAGCCATTAGTGTAGCTACCTCCATGGCTTTCAAGCCTAATAATTTTGTCTGGGGGGCTTTACTTGGAGGTTGCCTGCTCCACACCAGATTAGATTTAGCTCAAGATGTTTATAAAAGGCTTGTTGAAGTTGATGCAGGTAATTCTGCGTGCTATGTGATGTTAGCAAATGCATTTGCAGATGATCGGCGATGGCATGATGTCTCTGCCCTAAGGTGGCTTATGAAGGAGAAAGGGGTTAAGAAGCAGCCAGGATCTAGCTGGGTTAGTATTGATGGTACTATCCATGAATTTCTAGCGGGATCAACCACACATCCTCAAATTGCCAACATTTATCATACCCTGCATGGATTGGTGAATGAAATGAGGTTCCTAACTTCGTAGGGAAACAGAGAAGTGATTCATGGTTTGGAGATCGTGGCACACTGAGGCACTTGTGCCACAAGCTTCCCTGCGGGTAATGAGACGGGTAGTGAAGCTGATACTACTGATGTCGAGAAACTTGAACTTTTTACCAGTGCAAAAAAATATCGAAGAATCATTTCATCTGACGACATCATAGTTACTCACGAGCGTGGGAAGGGCCAAGAGTCTTTTAAATGGAAGAAGAGAAGCAGTGAGCCCTCGGGCCAAGCACCAGCTGAGTGCTCGCCCATATTCGTTGAGCCCATGAAGTGGATGCAAACTGGTGAGAGCCCTGATACTTTCATTCAACTCCAGATTTCTTAACTATATCTTTTACTCTCTGTACTGAATTATTTTGGTGCTGGATCAGTGCGGGAAGGCTTTGTCGGGGAGAAGCTTCTATGCATCGGGTGCAATGCAAGTTGGGTTCGTTCAACTGGGCTGGAATGCAGTGCAACTGTGGTGCTTGGATTAATCCTGCATTTCAACTCCACAAAAGCAGTTTAGATGAATGCCCCTTATGATTTCCAGATCGGGTTTGTCCTTTTTTTTAACATACAGGAAGGGGTGAGGTAGGGTCTAATCCTATGATCTCCGCGATAGTAAGAATTGACTACATAATCAGTAGAGTAATGTTACGTGAGTTGTAGGTTTGTAGCAGAATGGAATGTTGGCTATTTTGCTTGAGATGCTAATTTTTGATAAGTAATTATATTTTTTTGATGAATTGTCTGTATAAATTCTTCATCCATAGCTACTGGTCTTAGAGAAGTTTCAATCGATAGAAGGGTTCGATATTTTGTTATTCATATTTGTTTCGAATTCCGTAGCAAATGCAGAATGTTGGAGGAAAATACAGGACCAATTGGTGTCAAAGCCAGAGTCTTTGGCTTATGTTGGTTTTACGTTATGATCACTGTCCAGGAGCAAAGGCCTCAACTGGAAAAATCTTAGCAATCCCAGACTCATCCCCGACAATGATCTCACCTACCGGAGCCTTTCCTCAAGAACAGGGTAAGAATATAGCATGATCTGTTTTGTTTAGAACCATTGAAAGGACATCAATTTGCTTGGAACTGGAAAGTAATGATGGAAACATGATTTGTGTTTGTTATTTTAGGAGATCATTCTTGTGGACGCACTGAAGCTCGACAACGTTGAAGCTTCTGAAACAATGTTCATTGCTTGCCTCTGAGGCTGGTTGGAGCTGAGGGATCGCCTGCGCGGTGCATTCTCATCAAGTGATCATTTGTACATACTATCGAGTTCTCCTTGATAATACTCTGTTGTATTCTAAGCTAATTTCGTTATTTCAAATTAGCTTAGAGTAGAACACTTTGTACTACTTCTGAAACTTGTGTAAACTAGCAAATCAATGAAGATCCTGGATCGATTTGTATCAGATGCAGTATTTTTAGTTAGATTTCATCTATATAGGTGAGAAACACATTGGAACTTGTAATTGAGTTTGTAATAGAGCCTTCTAACGAGATGAACTTCGAGCTCTGTTTTGAGTTGGCTCGCGGGCTCTGTAGCCTGCAGGTCAAAATTGACTAGTGAAAGCTGCGACATGCATAACTGTTACAAATACTAATATGATATTATCATTAATAAGAATCTCTTTCTCATTCAATTTGATTCCATGATAGGCTGGTTAATTTTTGCCATCGTTTCATAAGTACAATGAAATATCAATAATGTCAATTATATGGAATAAAAAAAACTATATCAGTATAATTCGTCAAGAAAAAAAGTCAGAATCTCAGGGGTGTGAAGAATTCTTCAGGAAAATATAAAATGAAGTTGATAGAAGCCACCAATGGCTTAGACATCCCATGGAGAAAACTGCGAGAGACTTTCTTATTGGCAAAATCTCCTTTCACCATTGTTGCTTGCTCTCAGTAGCTACCTTGCTTCCTCTGTTCTTCCCATTCTTCTTTCCTGCAAACAGTAAAAGGAAAAAAAAAACTTAATATCATTCCAAAACCATATAGTACAATCCGGTTTATCGTGATGAATTAATTACCTCTGCGGTTCCTTCTCTTGGAGTTGGCGACATAAGGAATGAACACTCCAGTTCCAGTGTTTACAGAGTTCCCCCATGAATTCCCAGCTGCTGCAACAGGCCAGTTGAAGTACTGATTCCCACATCCCAGACCCAGATTAGCTATTCCATTAGCAGAGTTCATCATCATCAAGTTCCCATTTCCACCTCCAACTCCATTAATATAGCTACCACCACCACCGAATTTCTCCATCAGGAAGCAATCCTGTCCTTGACCAACTTCTTCATCATCATCAGCAGTCAGCAATAAAACCTGCCTGCTCAGCTCTGCATAAAGCAAATCATCCTCGTCAATCCCACCATCAACCCCTGCACCTGATCATCACTCTCCGATTTCGACATGGAACGATCGAATCCCCAGTAATCCCCTCCGCTGAAGATGATGCTGTGGTACATGTCCAAGTTCATTCCTGCTGCTGTGCTGTTCATGTTGTTTTGTGTATAAGGAAGGAAGGAGAATTACTACTGTATTAGAGTTGTGTTGAGCTTTTGTTGATGGGTTATGGATTGGAGAGGTTTCAGGATAAGTTATATATATAATGTAAGATCGATTAGACGACATCTATTGTATCCAAAGTTTGTTTCTTTAGGATTTAACTTATTCAAATCCCTCTCTATTTCCCGCAAGTGATTAAAGTCTGTAAAGCTGTGAAATATGCTTGAATTTGGTTTGAATGTCGCCAAATGTTTGGCCGTGGGCAGATCATATGTACCACTTTTCGTACTCTTTTCATATTATTACAAGGGATAATAGGCCGGAGGCCCCTGTACTATTGATAGATAACAAACACGCCCTCTTACTATTAATTACACCAAACAAGCCCCTCTACTTAGAACATATAACAAATAAGCCCTTCCGTTACAAATGTGACAAACGACATTACTGAATCGTTGACATAGTTGACTCGTAGGTTGTTAGAGTTTACACGTCAGCCGATTGGAATGTCAGCAACCCTAAATGGTGTCGTTTTTTTACTATTTGGATTATCTGTTACTAATAACCCTGAGTCAAAACGGAGCCGTTTAGGGTTGCTGACATTCCAATCGGCTGACGTGCAAACTCTAACAACCTACGTGTCAGTGACGTGTCAATTGTGTCAACAATTTAGTAATGTCGTTTGTCACATTTGTAACGGAAGGGCTTGTTTGTTATATGTTCTAAGTAGAGGGGTTTGTTTGGTGCAATTAATAGTAAGATGACCTGTTTGTTATCTTTCAATAGTACAGGGGCCTCCCGGCCTATTATCCCTTATTATAATGATTAAAAGGGATAAGGATGGTTTTTGGCACTCCGATTATGTCTAATTAACAAATTAACTCTTTATATTTTAGAATTTTCAAAAGTAGCCCTTATACTATGACCCGTTTAACAAATCGACCTCTCTTTGTTTTTTTTTTTAATGTCGATACATCCTATCCTTAGCATTCATATCAGTGAGTTGATCATTCATCAAAAGTCGATGATCATCTAACGTAAAAGAATGAAATCTCAAGAGCAAGATGGTTCATGTTTGCCAAAATTCTCTTGTGTACAAGGACGGGTCACGTGAATGGTTGTCCAGGGGCCATGTCAAACTTTCCTCAAGGCGTGAACGAAAACATAGGTATATTCTAACAGTTTTTGGTCGTTTTGATTGGATATCATATCAATCAAGTTCGGCCTACCGATCTAACAGATGTAGTGTACTTGTGGGAAAATAGTTCTTAGAATCCTTTCCTCCTCTGTGTGTGCCAATTGGAAGACAGATGGATCAACTGATGTGATAGGTTGCGTTGTAATTAAAACAAATTAGTACTGTGTGATTAATTTAATTAAACCATGATGGCAGCATAAGTCGTTAATTCAACCCATGAATTTGGATTATTATGCATAAACAAGTAGGTGCCTGCATAAATAAAATATTAAAAGTTAATCGGAAGCATCACGGTGAACGTTGACTCCCGCAACCACCACATCAACGATAGCTATGCTAGTACTGATATTTGGACGGTTAATGAAGTTTGCATGGAACGGCCAACTTCGGCAACGCATTTGGGATTATATTGGCTTGCCGCCCAGGTGGAAATGACAATCGTCCAATAGTTTAAAATTAGGATTATGGTAATTTTTATATTCGCTTTACCGAGTTAACAAATAGGTTCTTATCTTCATCTTCATATATATTAAAACAGAATCCCCTTTTTTTAGTTGACACGTCAGCTTTTTGAGGATTTTAAAGCTCCTCCTTCATTCTAGGAATGAGGGTATTTTGAATAAAAATCAATTTTGACAAACAAATTTTTTTGATTCTTTTCTCATGAACAAGAATCGAACTCTCAACCTCATGGTTAAGAGACAAAGTGAAGAACCAACAATACCACATCTAATGATTGGAATAGTTTACTATTTAATCAAAGAAAAGTTGCAAGGTTTTCAATGTAACAACAAGAAAGCATAACTATAATGCTTTTATTTATTATATCCCAACAATTGATAACAAATTTATAATTTTTTACCAACATATGAATTAAATTATTATATATTAAAAAGTAGAAAAAATTCAACCACACTTCTAAGTAATCTAAATAAAAATAAATAACTAATTATTTTTCGTTAAACTATTAACATAAAAAATAGACCAATGGGTCGGTGATAATCTAGTATTATAAAATGCTTATTCTTTTTCCTCGTATTTGGCCGACTCAATGATTTGTTCATTTTTTTTTTCAAATTCATTCCATCTATTCTTTTGCTAGGAGGAACATGTCAGGTCATTAACAATAACAACATGTGTGATTATTCATATTATTATTTTAAATATATTTACTATATCGTATATATTCATCCAAAAGTTATCAAATATATAGCCCTAATTATAGTATACAGCCTCCTTCATATACTCAATTTGTCTTTGACGCCCGAAAATCCTTGAACGTCTAGCATGTCATGTTAGAGCAAATCTAAATAAGGAAAACTAAAAAAAATAAAGTTAAACAGAAGGGTGGTTAAATAGTAAAAGAAGAAGAATTGGGGTCTTTTTAGAAGCTTGGAATTACTAAAAAAAGTCAAATACTCAAAAGGTCCCGAAACTATAGGGTGGGTTACAAACTCGTCCTAAAACTTTAATCCGTTACAGAGTAGTCCTAATGACGTCATAAGTCTACTTTTTCAGCCATTTTGCCATGTCATCGAAAATAATAATTTAAAATTCATCTTAAATTGATTCAAATCTAGAATTATATCAATATAACTCACTAGATTTAGTTTTGAACCAAAGTTTATCAGGTAGATGAGTTAAGATTTAGATTTGGATCATATTGTTGAACTTTGAATCATCTTTTAGATGACATGTCAACAGTGACATGGCGAAATGGCTAAAAAAGTACACTTATGACGTCACTAGGACTACTCTGTAACCTGTTTCATAGTAATAGGATTACTCTGTAATGAATTAAAATTTTAGGACGAGTTTGTAACTCGTCCTATACTTTCGGGACCTTTTAGTATTTGTCTCTAAGAAAGACTTCAGCTCTTTTAGAAGATGTTGGGTCTGGGTATTAAATGAATAGATTAGATGACATTTTATTTTGAACGGGCTTCACGATTACCAATAAATTTGAGGCCTCTTTAAAGGAGAGGTCATGTGCTGGTGGGCCTATCAGCAGATGCTGTTGGGTGGGCCTGGTAATATGGGAGATGATTGTCCGGCATTGAAATTTAAAGAAAATCAATTCATTTAAGCGGTAGTACCGCACTTTTCAATTTTTTACGATTTCAATGATGATTATCCTATGAGAATTGAAAAAAAAAATCAAAATAGCGAATTTTTTCCGTGATGGTATGAATTTGCCTGAAATATAGACCATACCATACCAGCCCTTGAAATGTGAAGAAAATCAAATCATTTAAGATGCAGTACCGCACTTTTCGGTTTTTGGCGAGTTCGGTGATAGTTAGCCTATGAAAAATTGGAAAAAAAAAATACAAAATGGTTAATATTTTCTGTGATAGTAAGAAACTGTCAGAAATATAGGCCCACAACGCCAGAACATGAAATTTAAAGAAAATAAAATCATTTAAGCTGCAGTACTGCACTTTTAGGTTTTTGACAATTTCAATCATAATTAGCCTATGAAAATTTGAAAAAACACAAATGACTAGTTTCCCCGTGAAGGGCAGGAAATTTCCTAAAATATAGGCCCCAACACGTCCGACCTTGAAATTTGAGAAAAATCAACTCATTTAAGATGCAATATTACACTTTTCAATTTTAGTGATGATTAGCTTATGAAAAATCGGAAAAAAAAAGACAAAATTGTTAAGAAACTACCTGAAATATAAGTCTACACATTAAAATATCGGAGGACTGGTTTGAAAGATGTACCCAAGCTTACGGTGAGTTTGAGTCCAGGAAATTGAACCCACCAATGAACGGTAAAAAACTAACAAGTGAAGGAATAAATAATAATAATATAAAATAGAAAGAACATATTTGCAAACATCATCCATCTCACTCCCCAAATTCCTGGTTTATACAATCTTTAGACAAATAGCAACGACTGCATCTCATAAACACATCCCTTCTAGTTCTAGCAACTAGCAACAGCAATCAATCAACTTCCCTCTATACTTGGAGGCGTTCGTTCATGTTTCGCGGCCTACCGATATGTAATTTCTGGAGACGGGAAGATCCTCTTTACCAGCCACTGCACAGGTCTTAGGAGCTGTGCTCTTTTCTTGCGCCAGAACCAAATGGCTGCGTTGTATTGCTCGTTGCGGATTACCTTAGTGGCTGCCTTCCAATCATACTTCTCCATTTCTAACCTTGCAGCAACCCCCATGGTTTCCCTCAGTTCATGGTCATTGATCAAAGTTTCCAACTTATTCACGCATTCATCAAGATCTCCAGGGCTGTACAGGAAACCAATTTTACCATCCTGCTCCGGAGGGATTATATCTGGAATGCCTCCAGCTCGAACTCCAACTACTGGAATTCCGGAAGACATTGCCTCCAGTACCACAAGCCCCAATGTCTCTGATTCAGAAGGCATGACGAATACATCTCCACTTGCATAGGCTTGGGAGAGTTCCTCTCCTCCCAACATTCCAGTGAATACAGCAGGCATCCCTTCAAACAACTTTTCCAGCTCCTCTCTGCCAACATAGTCAGGTTAAGACACAGTGAGGGACCATTCACAAAGTAGAGAATATGTGAAATTATTATGGTTTCAAGAGTCTAGAAATCAGCACTACTGTACCTGTATGGTCCATCTCCAACAAAAGCAATCCTAGCATTTGGAAGCCTATCCATCACTCTGGTTAATCACAAGCAGTGAAATGGTCAGAAAAAGGCAGATTATATGTACTTTCATCTACTTGTTTGCATATAAAAAAGAGCGAAGAAAGGAAGATATGAATGGCAATACGTTTTCAAGCAGTCCAAGCTCTTCTCAACTCCAAGTCGGCCAACATGGACTATCAATGGTTTCTCGGGTTCCCCATTGCTGTTCAGAGCACCAAAAGAACCATCATTGAGAGAACAAGCATATATGTAAACAACTGTTGACTAATAAATGGCCTTACGTTAATCTCAATCGCATCTCAGGGGAGCGGAAACGAGGATTGAAACTCTCAGAGTCAACCCCTTTATTCCAAAGACGAATCCTATTAGCTGCCATTGGCAAAAGAACATCATTGTCAGTTTGTAGACGAGGGCTGTAAAGGCAGCAATTCAGTGAAACACAAGTCTGTACCTGTTGACACTTGAGCTGCCAAGAGATCCCTCCCAATGGCAGCTGAAGGAACTAGTGTAAGGTCAGCAGCCCTGTGAAGGAACTCTGATAACAAAGACAAAAAAACAGTTCAATTATTGGCTCAGAAACGTAAAGCATCTAGCAATGAGATTCAACTAGAGGAAAGAAAGATACTGAGCTGACATACTTATGACCATCCACATGGGAGTCACCAGCCAACTATAAGTATATCTTGGGATGTATCTGATCAAAACGGATCAAGGATGAATCTTTGAAGTTCTGGACTCATGGATACAGTGGACAAACTACAATTAGGATGGACCAATTTAAAAGAAAACTTACACAGGGACATGAGTGTGATAAGACATCACTATGGGAACACACAACATTTTTGCAATAGCAAGGGCGCCAAAAACCTAATATAAAGGTTGTAATTGTCAGCATGGCTCCAAAATAGAGCAGCACATAATGTTTTGAAGTCATCAAAAAGAGCAGTTACCATTATTCCGGGTGATGAAGCATGTATTATATCGGGCTTGAATCTGGCAACCTCGGATATGATTCTAGGACTAAGTGCTAGGGACAAGGGTACTTTCTGATACCAGGGACAAGGAAAGCTGCAAATAATGGAGATTAAAGCTGTGAGCTTGGAACCTAAAACCACAAGTCTAAACCCTTCATGACTTTATCACTCGGTTACCTCCGTGAACCAATCAGTTTTGCTCCGTAAAACTCTTGAGGAACTCCTTCATGTGTTGTCACAACCATCACCTGTATCATGCGCAAAATGATACGATACATGTAAGTATGTGTTCAAATGAACCATACAAAGTAATTTCCCAGGCTACAGAAAGAAACACAAATCAACAACAGCCAAGCTTCCACTAAACTAACTTCGGATCAGAACATTATTCCTATAAGATATATCTGTTTTGACTTGATAACGTCTCAAGCTTGGAAGTCATTATGTTACATTCTGGTTGGGCAAATGCAGAACTTCTTCTTATTCATATCATAGGACAGAGAACATTACCTCATCCCCCATTTCGCGCAAGTATCTGATAAAGTTTTGGAAACGGTTTTTGTATCCGGACACATACCTGCAAAATGAAAGCAAACAGATGGGAGTGAATCAGGAGCGAAACTTCATGCACCTTTGATTGTCAACAACTTTGAGGTGACAGTAGGAGAAATAGTACTGAATCATAATCAACAAATAAGCAAAAATTCCCAAAATGTTCTGGCAAGTAGGGAATTGACTAACGAATTGTAGTGCACGTGAGTCAAGTTTTCTCCCAAGTAAATGAAAATCTGCAGAAACTGGAGGAGTCTACTCCATACCAGCCAATCAAATGAATTTACACATGAAAAGGACTGGTTCACAGAAACCTATGTTGCAACTAAACACCTTACAATCATTGCCAAGCGGAAAGTAAAATAACCAAGTAATTAATAGACCAAAGGTGATAAAGGAGTAGATTCATAACTCCATAGAAATGGCAGCTGAACAGAATCAGGACCATGAAAGCAAAAGACAGACAGTCAAACACCAAAGACAAGAAAAGAATAAAGTGAAACCAAAAAAAAAAGGGAGAGAAAGAGGGTTACGCAAAAGGAGAAGGCTCAACAAAGAGAGCAATGCGACGAGGCCTGGAATTGGCTTCGGAATCAAGCATAAGAGGAGGACCCTCTTCCTCATCTCCTCCTTCTGCTTCCAATTTGATATACTCAGACTCGGTGATAGTCATATCCTTACTGTTACTCCCTTCTCCTTGTTCAGCTCTAACAACAACACTGTTCTCCCTTGTACTCCTCCTCTTGCTATGATTTCGAAATTGGGGGGTTGGTTTGGTTCTCAGAGACCTAAAGCTGGAGACTTTGAAGGAAAGGGATGGAGTAGTAGAGCACAGAGAAGAAGAAGAAGTAGAATTTGTAGCAAGGAAAGAAGAACTAGGAGAGAGAGCTGGATTTATAGAGAGAGGAGAAGGAGACATTATTGAATGATTATAATATAGAGAGGCCGCAGAAATTGGGAAGGGAGGGAGAGAAGGTGAGTTGATTAACAGAAGAAGAGAGTGAAAGAAAAGCAAATGGAAAAGGAATTGGAATTTGCCCTTTTCCGTTATTATTGTTTTCTTTCTTAATTACCAGGAAGATTACTGTTTTTTTTCTCCTAATTTGCATCTGTGCTGTGCGGTAAGGAGGTATCTTAAAAGGTACAATAGGAGTGGATATTCTGAGGTTCCAAGATAATTAATAATAATAAGAGCGAAGAGGTATCAAAATAGAAGCTCGTGTGAGCATATGCTTTCTCTCTCAGAATTTGTGGGACAGAGAAAGACTGAGACACTCGCACACTCCTCCTTACGTACCACTAGCTGCACTTATTTAACTTTGCCAAAAACTTCATCATCATATCCTTTGGATGTTCTGGGTCCGCCATTCCTGACTCTCTTCTCCTTCTTCTTCGTCGTCATTGGCCAATTGCCGTTTCATAAATGGTAAATTGTGTCACTTGCTTTCGTTTTCGTAACCAACTGCACCAAATCTCTTCTCTAATTTTAACAGAAAAGAAATACATGAGTGGTCTGTCACAAAACGAAGTTAGGTGACCATGGTGTTTAACCCCAAACTTGGGTGACCGCCAATTGACCCATAAATCTTACTACTGTTTACAGAATTCTTTAAATAAACAGCACATTAGCCACTTGACTCAACAAATGAGATTGAACTTCTAAGACAGTTGGTGGCATAGCTCATGGAATCTGCCATGCCTGCTCTGTCACGGCCGGTTTGGAGCCATCCATCCAAGCAAGTGTGGCAGATAAAAGGTAGCAGCAATAAAGAACAAGGCCGGCCAGTCTTAACTGCTGATACTGGGCAGCTCAAGTACAACAATGGGTGTTGTTATGTTCATGGAAATGTGTTTTGTTCTTCAGGTTTGTAATGTGATGAGGGATTATCAAGGTTTGATTGAATTCCCAGACAGATTGGAGGCTTTCTTCATCTCAAGGGCTCTCTTATAAGGAGGAGCGATTGGGGGCTGAACTGGATCCAAGCTCTGGTATGTAGTACCCTCTGGGTTTCTGGGAAGTGGGTACGATCGATCTGAGTCATAGCCACTTAGGTCTCCACATGCAAGGAACGGGATGTACACCTTATTCGGACCTTCTAACCACCCGCTGCTGCAATCTGCACAGTCCAGACCACAATTCAATTGAGAGGGAAGACAAAATAGAAACAGATGGTTTTTTTTAACTCGTGGCAAAATGACATAGATCTAGGGCAAGCTAGTCAAACAGACATTAAAATGAGTCCAAATAAAGACAAGAAATGTGGACCAACAATGCAATCATACCAACCAAATAATATGCGTATGAACACGTTTTCCAATTCAGAGAGAGGTAACTGTTAGTGAGACAATCTGGAGGGAAATTCGTTGAGGCATTGAGCAATTTTCATACTGCTCTAAACTTTCGAGTACACATTACTACTACATATGGAATTACTGACCTATCAGTATTTTACTATTTTAATTATTAAAGAAGGTAAGAGATGAAAAATGAGAGGTTTTAAGAGATCCAGAAGCTATGTACTTATATGTAATTTAGGAAGCCACGGCAACAATAAGCAGTGACCTTGGATATAAAAATTGCAGAAAACTTGGAACACAGCCTATAGCTCATAACGTGCATCAATTGAAGATCCAATAATCCATGGAGAAGAAACCCAGTGGAGAGTAAAAGTTTTGAATTACCTAGATCATGTGCACCCGAGGGGCTCCCGACCTTTTCAAGGAGGCGATGTAAATCTCTCGGATTAAAACCTTCTGGTGGAGAATAATTCTCACACACTGCAAATGCCTCTGCACAAGGAAGTAATTTTTAATATAGCTATAAGTATCATAACTGATGATCTAATGTATGTTTCTGTGTGCAATGCATAATTGTTCATCATGTACTAAATCGATCATATAGTAACAAACTTTATGATCAGGGAGCTAATAGGCTCATCATAACAATCCAGAATGATACAAGTGATAATTCATTTGTTCAATGCAGTGATGAAGCCATATAGAGAAGGAGACAGAGGTCACTCTTTACCTATGCTAGAATTTCGGCTACTCTTTGGTTTAGCAAAAGTGACAAGTGGGAAAAACAACTTCAGCTGCAAAAAGACAACGACAAGCATATTGAAGTCAATGTGAATTTCCACCATTTGAACAGTGTTGATAAGGATGTAAAACTAGAAGTTGTAGGTTTATGCTACATGCCCCAAGCATCGATTAGTTGCTCCAAAAAGGAAAAGATACTAGCTGTTCAGAAATGGTGCATAATCCTGAAATGAGAAAACTTAAAGAGTATCTTCTTACCTGGCAGTAGAGAAGACTTGTATCTTTTCCCCGGAAAATCTTGGCAATAAATTTACCACCTTCTCTAAGTATGTGGGTGACAATGGTCAAGCCCTGCAAACTTCTCCAGGCACATCAGCAAATGCAATAATCCCGCAAGATAAGTAAGACCATAAGACGTATCAACTTGCAATACCACTAGTAAAGAGTCCAGCCAAAGAAATACTGCCAATGTAAGGTTATAAATAACCCACGGTAACATGGTGCTATTGGCAGTATGACTTCAGAAATTCTTTCGATTTACAAATTTATAGCCATGCTGCTGTTCTAAAGCCCAAAAGGCAATAGTTGGAATGATGGTGTCATTCTTACCGCTAGTATGAGCTGGGATTGAACGAATTCGTCCATGTCATGAAGACCAGTAACTGAGATTAACAAAAAGGCAAAGAGATTCAGAAGTATACTCCTTTTATTGATCTTCAGTTAGCTCTTGTTAGGAATATCAAATACTGAAACTGAAACAAGCAGTAATAAAGTTGATTACCATCAGGGGCACCATCACAAACAACTAGGTCAGCTTTGCAACCATCAAAGTGTCGAATGACCTGCAAAATAGAATTAAAAGAATAGTGAATGAAACAGCTATTACCCGACTAAAATAAATAAACATATAGTTGGATGGAGTCGGGAATTCAAGGGAGGTAATGAACCTCACCACTTCAGCTGTCCGAGCATTAGTGATATCACCCTGTACTTGAAGAACTCCTTCAATTGGAGCCATTGGTTGAAGGTCAATAGCCACAATAAGGGGAAGATCCTCATCCCTGCAAATGAACAATATATTAATTAGTACTTGTTGATCAAAAACAATATATCAGTAATCTGTTCATAATAATAGCTTTTAGTAACCAGTGTTCAGATTGAGAAATCAATGCAACTGATTTTAGAAAGTGAAGACAAGTTGGATATTAAAAAAATGATATAGTAGATGTACATCTACAGTTGCATTTTCCCATTCATCTTAAACTGTTTCATGTCAGATGGTATGAGACATGGCATTGATTAGATAACTTGATCTTGACTGCACTTCCTTTGTTTTACTATTAGCACACCTAGAGGGTAGCAACTAGCAAGGTAAAACTCACTTTGAAACTTGTGAGAGCTTTGCCGGGATATAAAGTTTACGACTCAGAACCTGCGCATGAAAAAACTAACTTCAAAATTCCGTTTGGAATAAGGAGGGAAACAGGATAGGCACAATCAAAGTAATATACGATTCAATGAGAACTTCAACTAGTTTGGCGGAAATATTTATGAGCTACATTGCAACAACAATGGAAGAGAAAAGGAGGATAATGCAAGTACTCTTTTACTTTATTGTCAAGAACTTCGTAAGAACATGCATGCCCATTCAATTGATGTGTCCAATATTACCTGACTCCAGCTACCAGGTGCCGCACATAGATCCACTACACGCTTCACCCCTACCAATCAGATAGTACAAAATCAATAAACGATAACAAACTGAATGAACATTAAGTTTAAAGGTTAATTTGATAGCAAAAAATTACAGATGGCAGATACAAAACCTTCAAATATGTTGAATTCCTCATCAATCTGAAGGAGCTTGAAGGCACTCCGAGCTCGCCAGCCCTCTTCTTTAGCTTTTCTATAGTAGATGTCCTAAGGACCAACTAGATTCATCAATACTGAGCTCAAAAACCGGAAACAATGCCTCAACTTGAAGAGGCACACAAGCTTACCCGCTTATCCCTGGAAGCTTTTCCCATGTTTTTCCCAAATGCTAAGAACCTCAGCAGGACAATTTATAGCTCCTTTGATGGCCGAATCGAACCTGCATATATAAGGTTTTTTGTCAAACCCCATGCACGTAAATTTAATTAGGTTTACAGAATGAATCTGCTTTGATAGGAATCTGCTTATATAATAACTCTACATACGAAAACAAGAAAGGATAAACAAATATGGAGAAACGAAAACTTTTTTTGATGAATGAATTCATTTCTGAGACTTGTTTTCCTTGTGATATTAAATTACAGTCATATGTGGTGTATCTTGGGAGCAGCATTCATCAACCAAAAACCCTTGACCCAATGGCGCATAAGAACAAAGGACCATGGAAAGAAGTAGAGCAATGGACAGGAGGAGCAGAGAAGGGAATCGAGGAGCATACTGTATACTGACCTTTGAATCTTGGTGTTGGCGGCAGGCTGTGTAAGGTTGGAGCAGGGACCAAGTGAGAAGAAACCAGAGTTTGGAGCAAGGACTTTGTAAGGTTGTAGCTCCACACGACGACGAGATGCAGGTACGGCGGCAGGGTTGGAGGAGGTAGCGGCGGCGCCCAGCAGGAGACAGAGAGAACTTCCTTCTACCGGCGGAGCCCTAAATCGAATTTCTTTTAATTTTGAGAAAACTCAACGGCGCCGTTTGAACACGTTTAGAACCTCTCTTTCCTCTTCCTTGACCTATGTCTCTGGCATAATACGGATCTTAGTAAAACTGCAAATAACAGCATCCAAAAAATTTATATTTTAGTGAAAAGACTCACTCGACCAATCAGTTATTTTAAACAAAAAGTTGAATAATTATATTAAAATTTTAAATGAATTATGGTATTAATTTTATTTTTGAGAATGAATTACAATATTGATGAGTCAAAGTCCAGTTAGAAAAAAACCTATTAGTCATGTCTCAACATGCCCAACCCAAGATGTACATAGGGTTCAAGAGACGCATCCCAACGGTACGACATCTAACATCATATGATTACTATGTTGCAGGACAATGAATATCATGCCACCTAACATATATCGCTTTAGGAGCTCACCCCGCGATACTTCTATATTTGTCAATCTCTCTCGCACATTTATCTCTACATGTTCACTCTTTTTACTATCTTTTCTATACGCCTTGCGAGGTACATCATAAAACACCTTAAAATGAATATCGCTAAATCAAACAATCATAGAGCTAGCAGATTCAGATTAACCATGCTCAGTTCTCCAAATTGAAATATTATTACTTTCGAATTTCTAAAAACAAAATTCAATCCTGAATTGGGCGTCATGTAATTTTTCATAAATTTAATAAAATGAAACCTAACTTATTTATAGAGTTTTGCCGGAAAACTTGCTATATAATAAGTGAATCCTTTGCATTAAGCTATAGATCCGTGTGGGAAACCTCTTTCCCAATATATGATCATATAACCTTTGTTCTCCGATTAATTTAATAAACCTATCTTCAAAGCTTTTAGTAAATGTTCTTTTACGAATTTTGTTGAAGTTTGACTTATGTTTTTTATGATATGTCAACGGTGACATGGTGAAGTAGCTGGAAAAGTATACCGATGATGTTATTAAGACTACTCTGTAACCCGTTTCATAGTAATAGAACTACTCTGTAACGAATTAAAGTTTTAGCATGAGTTTGTAACCCGTCCTATAGTTTTGGAAGGTTTTAAGTATTTCACCCATGGTTAATAGCTATACTTGTGAAGAGAATTGTAAAGAAAACTTATTTCATGGTAGAAGAAAGAATTAAACTTTGTGTATGTAACGTGGTTTCCACTCCACAAGCAGCCATTTTAGTTTTCATGCTGAAACGAGGACTTATAATAGCTTAAGCCAATCTGAAATCTTGATGGAGGCACAGACACACGCCACGCAATGAAGTCCAGAAACTAGAAAATTCACGGCTATAAGCTATCTGTTGCGTTGGTAATGTGTATTTCAGAGGTGACTTGTAATCATATTTCATTTCAACTAAAGCTGATCTTAGTTAATGCTATATATATGATCAATGGGGTTTTGATGATGATGCTGAAACACACAAACGTTACTAAATATGAGATCATCCACTTCAATTCTGCTGCTGCTGCTGCTGTCGTTTCTTCTCTTTTTCCAGATCCTTCAAGTACTAGCTGCCAGAAAGGTTCAAAGCTGATCTTAGTTCTGAATTGATTTTTTTCCAGGTCGTGTTGTTGAATTTTCTGAGACTTAAATGGTTTCCTTTGTGATATACTGATATTAATGTACAGTCGTATGTGGTGTATCTTGGGAGGAATGCTCATGGATCCAAAAGAACTGCGTTGGATGGCGTTGAAATGAGGGACACATACCATAAGCTGTTGGCTTCTTCCATGAAGAGGTGAGGAACACACCTCTCTGTATACCTGAACTTTGAGATTACTGTAATCTTATGATCGAGCCATATAAATGCAGCAAGGATGAGGCAAAAGAAGCCATATTCTATTCATACTCGAGCCATATAAATGCCTTTGCCGCAACCCTTGAAGACGAACAAGTTGGCCAACTCTCAAGTACTACTTGCATCCATTTCTAAAGAAAACACAGTTGAATGAATGAGTACTGTCATTAAAACAATTCTGATGACTGTAAAACATGTTCAACACAGGTCATCCTGAAGTCGTGTCAGTAATCCCAAATGAAGAGTACGAGTTGCAAACGACAAGGTCATGGGAATTCATGGGTTTGGAAGGGCGTGGAGGGAACATCCCAGATGATTCAATTTGGAAAAAGGCAAGGCTTGGTGAAGATGTCATCATTGCGAATCTTGACACGGGAGTTTGGCCAGAGTCAACAAGTTTTGACTGCAGTGAAACATTGGATGCTGTTCCAACCAGGTGGAAAGGGGAATGCGAAGCAACTGATGATTTCAAATGCAACAGGTTTTCCCTTGTAGCAGAATTATTTGTTTATAAGTAACTATATAATATACCAGATGTTATTAATGAATGGATGTTGTAAATTGCTTGACAGAAAACTGATAGGAGCAAGGTCATTTAACAAGGGTAACCGAGCAGCAAGAGGACAGGACATGGATGCAACTACCTCGGTTAGAGACACAGTTGGTCATGGAACACACACACTGTCGACAGCAGGTGGTTGCTTTGTTCCAGGTGCAAACTTGTTGGGATCAGCGAATGGAACAGCAAAAGGTGGATCTCCAAAGGCAAGAGTTGCTACCTACAAAGTATGCTGGCCAGGATGCTATTCTGCTGATATACTGGCTGCATTTGATGCTGCCATCCAGGATGGAGTTGATATTCTGTCTCTTTCTCTTGGAAGTAGTAGCCCTCGATCTTACGATTCTGACACCATTGCGATCGGGTCATTCCATGCTGTTAGAAATGGGATCACTGTAGTCTGTTCAGCTGGGAATTCAGGACCATATCCTTCATCAGTCACAAATGTATCTCCTTGGATTCTTACTGTTGCTGCCAGCACTGTCGATAGGCGATTTCTGTCCAATGTCACTCTTGGAAATGGCCAACGATTCACGGTTTTGTCTTTCAACCAATTTTATGACTAATCTTATCTCTGATAGTACATAGTTGATAGCCTGCCTTGTTCATTTTGCTGCAGGGGTTTAGCTTCAATGCCAATTCCTTGCCTGCTGGACAGTTGTATCCTCTCATCACTGGAGTGGCTGCCAAGTCATCTGATGCTGAGGATTCTGACGCGTAAGAACAAGATTTTTTATTTGTATGCTCTTCGATGATGACGTTTAAAAGTCAGTCATGGAGTTGAAAAAGAAACCATCTTGATATTTTCCTGTGTGCAGAAAGTACTGCTTTCCTGAGGCACTTGACGCAAGTAAGGTAAAGGGAAGAATAGTGCTGTGCAGGAGTGGTGGATCAGATATTGAGAAGAGCCAAGGGATCTTTAAGGCTGGTGGAGTTGGAATGATCTTAGGAAATTCGTTCTCAAACTCCATTTCTCCTCAACCTCACTTTGTTCCTGCTTCAATGGTCTCCAAGGAAGACAGTGATTCAATTGCATCCTACATATCCACTGCATCGTAAGTAGATTATGCTAATAAATAATATAAGATCCATTCAGAACTCTCTAAGGGTTCCTGGCATATTGATTACTGCTACATTCACAAGTCACAACATTCTTTAGTTCACGTCTCGTCCCGATTAAACATTTTCCCTTTGTTTCAGCTCTCCCGAAGCTTATATAAGCGGCGGTACAGAAATTGGAGTAGCAGTTGCACCAGTAATGGCATCCTTCTCGTCAGCTGGACCTAACCGACTCACACCACATATCCTCAAGGTTCGTGCTTTCGTGCCAATAATATTAGCACAAATTATCAAATTTGAGCCTTTATTTGAATCCAAATTGACAGAAACCAACCTGCAGCCAGATATAACAGCACCTGGTGTGTACATATTAGCAGCATACACAGAAGCAACTGGAGAATCAGACAGCCGCCGTCTCCCATTCAACATTATATCAGGAACATCAATGTCATGTCCTCATATCACTGGCATTGCTGGACTTCTGAAAACGATGCATCCTGACTGGAGCCCTGCTGCCATCAAATCTGCAATCATGACCACAGGTACAAGAAAAAGCATATATATAGCTGTGTTCAATTCCACAATTCATTCAGCTAAACATATATGATTAATGGTTCAGCTACAACAACGAGCAACACGGGAGAAGAAATCATGTCAGCAACAGGAAGCAAAGCAAACCCTTTCAACTATGGAGCAGGACATGTGAGGCCTAACAAAGCAATGGATCCAGGCTTGGTTTATGACTCGAACCTCACGGATCACCTCAACTTCTTGTGCTACATTGGCTACAATGATGAACAGATGTCTGTGTTCTATGATAAGTCATACAAGTGCCCAGCGAATAGCAGCACTGCAAGCCTGTTAAATATCAACCATCCGTCCATCACAGTCCCTGAACTATCGGAAGAAGTCACAGTGACTCGAACCCTTAAGAACGTAGGGAGTTCGGGCACGTACACTGTTAGTGTCCGCGCACCAACTGGGATCTCTGTAAGGGTTGAACCAACAAGTTTGGTGTTTCAGAAGATGAATGAAGAAAAGAGTTTCGAAGTTAGATTGAAGGAGGATCAGGAGGTAAATGCAGGGGGTGAGTATGTGTTTGGACAGCTCATTTGGTCAGATGGATTTCACAATGTCACAAGTCATATCATAGTAAGAAGCCACACAAACCAAATCGAACTGATGTAGACTCGACATTATAATAATTCATTTCTTTGTGACACGACATGATCGCTCTTGATCATGAATCCAATTACACAACACAATTAACTTAATACACATGCATTTCGATTTTCGACACCTCTAGTAATTGACATTCGCTTTCACAATTGCACAACATATACGAGCATTCAGAGACGATCAACCAAGTCACTCATGGCATTCTTCAACAGAAGCAACTGCTTATCCTTGTCGTCCAATAACTTCTTCCACACGCATTCCAACTCCTTACTCTTCTCCACGAAATCCCTATTTGCCGACACTTCCTTCTCCTTCTCCTTCAACAAATCCACCATCTCCTCCTCCTTCTTCTTCATCGCCGCCACATCAACCACCGTAGCCAAGCTGTCCAGGTCACATTTGTTCCATATGGAGGTCCATGTTTGTCCTTGGTTCAGCTTCACCCCGTATTTCGACCAACCGAAGTAGTCGTTGATCCTCAGACGCATAATGTTGTTGGGAGTAGTACTGTTGACATAAAGAAAGCAGTAGCCTTGTCTGTTCACTGCGAGATGGAACAACTGGCCGTCAGGTGAAGTGAGGGTGAGCTCTTTGGCGAGTTGGGTAAGCTTTGGACCCTGAATCGTGACACCATGAACCTCTAGAGCTTTGTATTTTGCATCCACGGATGGACCCACCTTGATCGCACCACCACGCCAGCGACTAGGATCCCTGGTTCGGATCATCTCCGGTTCGTAAGGATCAGGGCCTGCATACTCGTACACGAAGACATCCACAGCTGAATTTTGTCCCCATGTACGGACGAAATGCCTATCCGTTGCCATGCTGAATACAGCCATCACTCACAATATGAATTATAGTTTGGGTTTGGGTTAATGTAGTTATGTTATGTTATGTTATATATATAGACGAAGATGAGAAGCGAAAGCTGATGATGAATGTTGGCATAGAGTGTTATCGACGCAAATTCACGTTAAACGCATTCATTGATTGATTCCCAATTAAGAGATATTTTTTACCTATCAAGTATAAACATAGTTATTCCAAGCTTCGGTTATCGGAAATTTCTTCATTTCATGGGTACAAAAAGGAAAGGTTTGTGGGTCGAGCTTTTCTGTCGTTTGTTGTTTTGGATGACGAAAATGACCCAAGCCCAATTAGTTATCCCGGATCAAGTATCATAATGCTGGTTGTTCAGACTTGCAGATGGTGAAATTGCATCTGATCACTGTGGTACAGTATACAACGCAAAACAAAAAAAGAAAGCTACAATGCCTAATTGGAAGGAACCAACAGTAGCCAGTTAGGCAGGCAGTTAAGTACCCTGCCTCTGTCTCTAGCTTGCGTAGTATTGCCAAACCTCCTGAGGACTAGAGTGAGCCACACGAACTAGCAGGAGAGCTGTGCAATCTGAACTAGATTAAGAACAGCATATGCTTCTGCTATTACTCCGCTGCAGTAAGAGCAGCATGATCATGAATTCAAGCTAAACACTGCCATTCATTACAAAGATGGAGTAATCTGACAACAGGTACGTGTCCCTTGCACTGCGCAAGGTCAGCAGATAATAAAGCAAAGAACATTATTGCAAACCCCCCACCAATTACACACCAACTAAACCCCAAAAGGTCCACGTTATTGTTTTACTTTTCCAATTACAAGTAAGCATGTATTCTCCACAGTTGACTTAAAAAAACATCTCAGCCCTTCTTCTTCTGAGACTGAACACAACCATCTGTCCCTGCAAGCATTGCATATTTGTCCTTCCTAGTCAATTTCGTGCACTCGAATCTCAATGTGTCGCCAAGTACCCTCTGAATGTAGTTTGCAACTTCAATGGCCGATTTCCCTCCTTTGCAAGTCATCTCTTCAGGAAGCTGATCCAAGAACGTGAGCTCGTATGTTGGTACCGGGTTCATGTACAGAAAGTATGGATCCAACCACTTGTATCCCCGCGCACTTGTCCCGTGAAACATGCTCTGCCTCACCTTGAGCGCAACTGGCACAATCCTGTCTGTTAGCTCCGCAAACAGAGGGCTGAATCTCAGCAGGAATGGTTCCCTGCAGGTGGTTCCCTCGGGGCAAATCACCAAGTCGCCTTCCTCCAGCAGCTTCTTGATCTGAGCTGCATCTTTCTCTCTTTCTCTCGACAGAGCTACTGCTTTCACCGGCGCTATCATCTCAGTGTACTTGCTTATGCTGTATGTAACACAACTTAGCTCTCTCCCCAATGCAATGGCTATCATTGGAGGATCTGCAAGTGTACGGTGATTGCAGACAAAAACGACTCCACTTCTGCCCTTTGCTGCAGGCTGTGGTGGGGTACCTTTAATTACAAGCTTCACTCCAGAGAGCTGGGAAGTATAGTGAACGACACTCTTCGGTAAAGGTATGCAGTGAAATAGTCGTACTGTGGCAAGGATGAAACCAAATGGCATCCATAAGAAGGTGAAAAGAGCAACCAGAGGCGTAGGTCTCTGAACCAACCGGCCATCGTGGATTATCAAAGGGCTCCTGAGCTTCTTTCTTGGTAGTGGCTGGCACTTGGTTCTTGGTACTATGTAACCTTCCTGCAAGCAGTGAAACAGAAGGGAACAACAATTAAATCTACTTGAGCAGAAACTGTTTCAAAATAAATAGTTCCTGGATACATAGTAACTGGATTCCTGCTACCTCTGTGATGCTCAGAGACAATGAATTGAAAGAAGTGAGAAGCTATGATGTCTGACCTTGCATAAGAACATAAAAGGGTAATCGGAAACTTGATCCCCGAGGCCTACATCAGGCAAATTCACGCCGAATTCCTTAATGACTGCATCTCTTCTCTGTCGTCCCACCATAAGTCCAGGTTTAGTGATGAACCCAGTTGCCCTCCCAGAATTTGTGATCTGTAACTCTGTGCCAAGAACCTTGTCAGCCCCTAAAAACATTTTGGAAAATGGTTCAACCATGATCCTAGGACTGTCAGTAATTATGTATTTCCTTCCGAATGAATCAAATACACTCCAAGCCTCTGGATGAACGTCCTCTGCATAAAACCTAGGCAAGACTGACCTCGACACGAGCTCAATATCTTTCAACTCAAGTCCAGAAAAGGCTATAAAAATAAGCATCTTATTTGCCATAGCTTCTGAAACAAAAAAGGACAGAAAGTACATGAGAGGTACTGATAACAGAAGGACAAGTGCTCTAAGGAGGCTTCCAGCTTCAAGAGCAACAAGCAAAAAGTAAGGGAATGAACTTGATGACAGCAGGAGGGTGCCGTCTAGGTCTGCTGCCACTGTCTGATCTGAACGTCTTTCACTGCTACATCTTGTGACTGGTCTAAAATAGCCATTAACCCCCATATCTGGGGAAAAGGAAGAGAGAAGAAGAACTGGGAATTGGGATGGAGGAGAGGTAGAGGGAGGAAGAAGTGATACTTAAAAATATGAGTTTGAGCACAATTATCCTCTCTATAGGGATAAATTAGTTCCTTAAATAGAAAGAAAAAATCACCTTGGAATGTTTATCTATAAGACTGCTCTTTCTTTATGTATATTTCACGTCCTTTTCCATTTCCTGGAGGACAGACCTAAGTTGTGAGTTGTTACAAATTGGTAAGAAAATGGTAAAGTTCAGTGTCACAGATTTACCCGCCATGCTCTGTTCCTTCGCCTCCCACAGAAAAAAGTCATCACCGAACTAGTGTCACATTGAAATTAACGACTCAACTTGACAAAATGGACAGGCAAAAATTCACTGCTTCAAGAATAGAACATGAAAGAATCTTAATATTTACCTCATATGGCGGCAATGTGACAAAAGCACTCAGCTTTCACCTGGAAAGGGTATATATATGGACTTACGATTTCTTCCCTTTGAATATTCACCCTCACCCGGGAGAGAATAAGCTAATTGTGCCGGCTGACAAAAAATGTTACGGAGTATCCCATTTGACAATCACATCAGCTGCAGCCTTGTTAACTTTTGACGAATTATAATTATCTACAATCTCTAATTACATACCACAAAACGGGGTACAACTATATTACTATGTTATTCATGCAAAGCTAATGCTTCAAAAAGAAACAAGAATGTAGCAATTCATTCGTTCATTTCCCACTGCCCCATGGTCCATGTATATGGGGCAATAAAGGCAGAAGACCTAGCAAATTGCCGGCCAAACAATGAAAGGTAGCTAACTCTTAACAGTTAACACGACTTGCACAGAAACCACAAGTCTCAAGACGGTTGAAGCGACGGTATAAATTTCACCTGTATAAAGCTGGCCAAAACCACATCAGACAATAAAGGAAGTGGCAAAAGCGACAGACTGAGATTAGCAACCATAGTTCAATTAATTCAACTAAGAAAGCAATAAAAATAAAATCTCTGAGCTGATAAACATTTGATGTTCTTGTTATGGAAGGACCACTACACAGGAGAAGAGCAAAGCAAACAACTTGAAGCAAGTCCAGAATATTGTACGGTAACCATTGCTATGAATTATGAAAGCATACCCCTCAACCAGATTAGTCAAGAGCTATGAATGATAAGATGAGCCACTGTTAAGTGCTACAGCTGATGTATGTCAAGTCCCTCGCTGATGCACATGCTCCTTCAACACCAAGAACATCTATACTATCGCTATCATTTTTCCAAGAAATAAATGACTTACCAACTTTCAAAGTAGTTACATGTCACTATTGAAACAATTTCAAGTTCCCAGTATGATTAAAGCTCTCAGCAGATTAAGTGGGAAATGAAAGGCCAACAAACTCTGCAACATTAATCATGTTAGTTCAGATTAGGCTAATCATTTACTCATATTTACTACCAGAGCGCCCTCCAGTCCACAAGTAACATGAAATGATACATCTGGAGCGGATCACTGTAGTAGAACTCTGCCACATTAATCATGTTAGTTCAGTTTTAATCACGTCGGTGATGTCCATATCATGATTCACTTAAAATCTTATCAAAAGCTCAGAACTGCAATAACAATTTTGCTTCGGTGGTTGAAGCACTACAAGACCATCTCCAATCATGGTCTTAAAATTCACAAGTTAAAGTATTTTAAGATCAACCTCACCTCCAATAATACTTAAAACCCCAATAAAAAAAAACCACATTGAATGAAAAAGCTTTTTGCCAAATCACAAGTAGATTGAATAACAAACTAAGCCAATGAAGTTTACAGTCATGGTAATTGGTAAGGATACTCAAATTACCATTTCTACTGTACGTATGAATACTCTTCTAGGAGACGAGAAACACAAGACTAAGAGTACAGCGGAAGAATACAAATATGGAATGAAGAATATACAAGGACAGGAAACAGACTAACCTATATCATTATCAGCCAACAACTTGGACAGAATTGGAAGCCTCCTTTAGACCCAAATCTGCACTGCTACCAGACATTGCTACAAATTGGTATATTAGTTACAAAACTGAGACTGTAGCAGAAAGATTGGAACTTTCCCAAACTTCAATCCCCTCAACGTCTTCCCTGCTAAGGAACAACCGATTCCCACCTCCTTCAATCTTCCTGATGATCCCTTTCTCTGAATCCTCCACTTTATCCACAAAATTCCGTCTGTAATTATCTTCTGTCATCACTCTGCCTCGTTCCTCTTCCACTCCTCCGTTACCTTCCTTCTCCTGAACTCTTGACCAAACTTCCAAAGCTCCATCTCTTCCCACAAAAACCTGACCTTTGTAGCAATGCAATACGTTGCTTATTCCAGGCTCGCCAGTGTGTCTCAGGCTGGGGTTCTTATCTTCTAAATACACCCACGGATCATCCCCCAAACTACGGATATCAGCCACTCCTAAATCACCGGATTTGGAACAAACCTTGAACAGAGTTGACTCCTCCACGTCAACAGCCACGTCGGAGAAGGAATCTCCGAATCTGCTGCTCCGACCCGAACCTGGCTCGTTCGTCTCCCAAACCACGTCACCAGACCTAGGATCCCAGATCCGGATGTAGCCGGAGTAACCAAACGCCCCAGAAGTAACTGCCGTTGCGATCACTACACCAGTCCTCGGAAGCCACGTCAATTTCCCGGGGACGATGTTCTTAGCTTGCCTACCGGATTGCCTTCCGATCTCCGATTCAACCTGGAGAGTCGTTTTGTCTATTATCAGTATGCAATTCTCCCTGTGCGGGCAATCAAAAGACGCAAAGACTTGATCGGGCGAGCATGCTGTTGAAGTGACTCTAGCTTTGTAAATCCTCGGATCCGAGGGATCCGTCCAGTGCGTTGACCCGATGTGACGGGAACCTGCGAAGTTGTAGAAGTGTAGCCCGGCAGCAGAATCCGATCCCACAGCGGCGACGTCAGGCCAGACTCGGCAAATGGAAGTGATATCATCCAGATGCGTACGCACTGTACTAGAGTGAATCAGATTCCAATCGTAGGCAGATACCTGGCCACCGTGCGCAATCCAGATAGAGCCGTCATCAGCTGCGGCGGTGAACGAGGACGGCAGACCTTCGGAAGCAGGGCGGATGGTGTCGACCACAGAGGCGTCGATTCCGGACAACGGAGGCGGAGCCATGGCTGATCGTAGCTGAGATTCGATTCCATAATAGGCAGCCTCTTCAGCGAGCTCTTGCTTGGAGAATCTCCGAGCTGTGGATGGAAGGCGATTGGATCGGAGTAAAGATAGGAAGACAGAAAATATGTCGGGATCTCGGTCGATGAAGACTGGATCCGGGCCGGACCTAGTCGATAGTGCTGATAGCACCGAATCCGGACCGCTAGACTGGAGAGTGGAGACGGTGGTCTGGAAGAGCTTGCCGCCGACGTTGAGCTTGATACGTTGTTCTTCACCTCCGCCGCCACCAGAAGTGGGGAGCTGGGCAGAGTGGGAATTTCCGTTCTCCATGGACGGAAGAGGCGGCTTGTTGTTCGGATCAGACGTGGAAGGAGGAAGCTCAGGCGGAAGCTTTGGATAGCTCTGGGGAGTAGGATGAGTCTGCCTCGGCTGTGATGAATTTACATCAGTGTCCTTGGAAGTTCAAGTTGTTGGGCTGGGCAAGTGGAGCCGGTAGCCTACGTATTTACGGGTCCAAAACAATGTAGTTGGGCTATTTTATACGAGGGCCCATTTATTTATCTCGTTACACGTGTTTGCGCTCGTGTTTACTCTCACTATTGGGCCGTTCTCTGTGGGCCTATCAATCCAATTAAGCATTTCTAATTCAGGCCTTCAGCTACTTTCCAGTCTCATTTACTATTTAGGAGAAATCTTGCCTTATTCTGCAATTTAAAAAAAAAAAAAAAAAAGATGAATATGATTTGCCAAGCTGGGGAGTGGTGACATAATTAAATTCAAGCCATGTGCAATTTAATCTTTGCCCCTTACTTCCCTACTTGTTCAATGAGGTTTGAAAATTGAGACTAAGCTAGTTGTATATCAGTATATGATCACATGAATCTTCATTCAGTTCCAGTAAAATAAATTCAATCAAAACATTTCCTACCGGTGAATTATTTTCATTGTTTCCATTTTCATCATTCAATTGTGGTACATTTCATGTTCTGTTCTTATTTACCTAATAGCCTATGAGATTCATGTCATCGTACCAAGAAGTTGCTTCCTCAAAATTGCAATACACAAATAACTTATTAAAATGAAAAGTTATAAGAGGAAGTTGTAGGGGAATTGGAATTTTGTAGCACAATATAAAAAAATATGTACCGTCAGTAGTCAAATGCATAAAAATGTCCAGAAATAGCACAATCTGACTGGCAGCCAGCGCTGCGCCAGCCAGATAGCGCTGCGCCACCCAGCCAGCGCAGCGCTGGCTGCCAAATAAAATTCAACCCGTTGCAGCGCTGCGCCATGTGGCAAAAGAGCCATTACTATTTATCCGTTACTTAACGGTAATATTGAGCCTAGGCAGCGCTGCGCTGGCTGGGTGGCGCAGCGCTATCTAGAATCAATATTACCGTTTTTTTTTTGTATAAATACCCCCTACCCCCCATACCATCTTCACACCTCCTCTCCTCTCATACTTTCTGAAATACAATTCTCTCTAAGGTATTTTTGATAGTTTGTGTTTGACATAAGTTTTTTGTTATTGTTATTGTACACTAATGACGTCTTTTATTTGTAGGTTCATAGCAATTGTCCGGCGCGGAAATTTCGTTTGAAGAAGGCCTGAACCCTCCCTCAAAAGGTATCATGCTACAAATTATATCCAAATGAATTGTGTGATTTTATATGTACTTAACATTGCTTGTGAATATTAAATTGTAGATGGATTACATGTTTGGAGAGGTGCCGGTTGGGGTACGAAGTGGTAGTCCCGAGGACCCGTCGATTTTATGGGGTGATGCTGACCGACATCGAGCGGCGGGAATTTTTGAAGCTCAGGTTGGTACATTTGAAATGTTATTTATTTTTACAAGGTATTTATGTTTGAATGTTGCATTTATTTTAATAATATGAGTTATTTAATTACTTATATTGTAATATTAGGATCAAATTTGAATATTAATAGTAGTAACAGTTTTGAGCGAACATTAATTAGTATTAATTAGTATAATATTATATTGTACTATTAGGATCAAATACAAATTAGGAGCAAATTTGAATATTATATTGTAATATTAGGTTCAAATACAAATTAACTACTAGTTGACTACTAATATTAATTAGTAGCGAACATTATGTACCTTAAAAATTTACTAATAATAGTAATTAGTAACGAATATTAGTTCTGAATATTAGTAACGAATATTAGTTACGTTAAAAAAGTTAAAAAGTAACAAATAATAGTAATTATATTAAAAAATTTAAATAGAATTAGTAATTCACTACTAATGATAATTAGTAGTACCTAATATTGATAAATTTTAAACTTAGATTTAAATCACTAAAACTAATTGACTACTAATGGGGATTAAAAGTAGTAAATAGTAGTAACCTAAAAGATTACATATTGACTACTAATAGTGATTACTAATTATTTGTAAATGTTACTTATATTATAATACTAATTGATATAATTACAAATAATGTAAGTCCTAATTCATATTACTATATAGTAATAATTGAAATGTTACTTCAATTTGAAATGTTAGTTATGTATAAATGTTTGTTATATGTAAATGTTAGTTATATTTGAATGTTAATTATATTTGAATGTTAATTATATTTGAATGTTAATTACATTTAAATGTTTAGGGTGCACTCAGAAATTGAGTACTAGTTATTAATTTTGTTACATCTTCTTCCCCCAACTATTAGGACCCACATATGACGCTTAATTGTCGCTTCTCTAAGAAGATCGTGAAGTACGATCCTAGGTTCGAGGCATACCTTGCCCCCATAGGTCTAGGTCAGTTGCGTGACTGCTTGGATTTTACCCCTGATTCTGAGCTGATCACCGCATTGGTCGAGAGATGGCGTCCCGAGACGAGCACTTTTCACTTGTACCACGGTGAGACAACCATAACACTCGAGGACATGTACTTTCTCACTGGTCTGAGCATCGATGGTGTGCTTGTGGAGTCGCAGAGGCGCATTTCGACTGTGGATTCTGATCTGCAGATTTACGTTGAGCAGCTTCTGGGGAAGAAACCATCTACCGCTGACCTGTCTGCTGGCAGAGTGAAGATGACGTGGTTGCGTAACCACTTTGGCACCATCAGGGATGATGCCGACCAGGAGACTATCGAGCAGCACTGTCGCGCATACATTCTGGACTTCTTCGGCAGCTGCATCTTTGCTGATCGGTCAGGATCACACGCCTCACTCTTCTTCCTTCCACTGCTCGAGGACATGAGCCAGATAGGCGAGTACGCTTGGGGGGCTGCCGCACTTTCATGGCTATATAGGGAGCTTGGCCGGTGTGCTTTCCGCATAGAGAGCAACCCGTCCCGCGACCACGTAGGTGACATTGGAGGTTGGTTGGCACTGGTTCAGGCGTGGGCCCTGGAGAGATTTACGTCCACTGCGCGTCGAGTCCACAAGAGTCGACAGATTGCACCGACGCACTCCCCCATTCCACGTATGCCTAGGTTCGGGCTACGACTTCTTCTTCCATTTTCATGGTTTATTCCATCTTATCAAGTTGTATGAATGACGTGGTTCATTCCGCAATTTTGTAGCTGGAAAGAATGGTATCACGCGAAGACCAGATACATCCTTGTTGGGGGGTACCGCCAGCTGTTTGACGATGGGACTCCATTCGTGGTATTGTATTCTAACAAGAAGATCGTGTTTTTTTCCCTTACAGTTTAGGTTTCGTAGTTGTCTAACTTTCCACTTTGTTTCATATAGTGGTGTCCCTACTCGGCGGACCGTGAGCATTACAGTCCAGGGACTTTCCCCATCCATCGCGTCGTCGCACCTCTTATCTGCTTCTTCAGCGCTATGTGGCATAGGCCTGATAGAGTGCTGCGTCAGTTTGGGATGGACCAGCCTGTCCCTACATGGGATCAGCAGTAGGTGAGGTCATCAGTAACCTGGAGCTGACACAGCGTGGATGGCATCGTACTGATGTGGTAGCTAGATTTGCTGGATATCGAGACCTGTGGTCCACTCGTGTTGACCACATCGCCTCAGGCCCGTGGCTGCGGAGCGAGGAGAGGGAGTCCTATCACTTCCACGACGAGATCAACCAGTGGTATCATGGCATCACTAGACGTACAGTTTCTCGTCGAGGAGCCGTGGACCAGTCTTTGGTACGTAGGTTCTGTCATAATTATTACAACTACTTCTAGTTACATGTTTAACCATTCTAATTATGTGTTGTAGCTTGATGGCATGGAGAGGCTATACGTGACTACTGGCCAGTCACATATCACGCCTCAGGAGCAGCAGGAGATGCATGCTACATTGAGGTCAATGATGCATGCTTCAGGCGGGATCCAGAGGACGTCTGAGTCTAGGAGGGCACCCCGGCAGGCCACCCATCCACGACATGCTGACTACCCAGTGCCTGACCCGCCAGCCGCCAGGATTCCTTCTACACGTAGAGTCCGACAGCATGTAGATGTCCCCCCTGTCCCGCGATTGTGGGAGCCGACATTGCCTCAGTGGGATCCACATCACCAGCAGACCCGATATTCTGAGCACTATCCATTCGACACTACAGGCGACGCGACTTTCGATTATATGGGGAGTCAGGACTCACATCAGTCCGACCCAGCTGGACGTTGATGTCATAGCCGATGCAGTCACGCCCTTTGTCCAGGCACGCCCCCATATTCGTATCAAACTTCTTCAGACAGAGATACATACTATGTACGGACGACAAATTTCGTACAAGAAGGCATGGAACGGCAAACAGCGCGCCATGGAGCGGATATATGGTAATTGGGAGGAATCATACAACGAGTTACCTACCCTAATGAAGGCAATACAAGATCGGAACTATGGGACGGAAGTTGAATTCGTCACGAAAGAATGGACAACGGTTCATGGAGATACAATCATCCAATTCGACCGTGTGTTTTGGAGTTTTGCCCCGTCCATTGAAGGTTTCAAACATTGTCCTCCTGTGCTCATCGTCGACGGTACCTTCATGACCGGAAAATACAAGCACACACTACTCATGGCTAGTTCGTTCGATGGTAATAAGAACATCTTCACTGTGGCTTTCGCAATCGTGGATGTTGAGAGCAAGGAGACTTGGGAATGGTTCTTTGATTGCATACAGCGACGAGTGACACAGAGACGCGGAGTATGTGTCATATCCGACCGACATGTGGGCATCGTGAGTGCAATGGAGAAAATCCAATTTGGATGGCATTGGCGATGGTGCGCCAGACACTATGTAAGCAATTACAACAAAGCCGCCAAGAACCCAAAAATGAAAAACCGCCTTATGAATTTAGGTCAGTATCATGACACTCCACCAAGTACTTAACAATTTCAGCGTATATCATTTGTAATCCATTCTTTTTTACCTGCAGCTAAACGCCGGTCCTTCAGAAAGTTCACAAAGGGGGCAACAAGATTCGCAAGGGACGACCCCGTAAATAAAAAATGGGCGCTTGAAGATCAATTATATTGGTCAAGAGCCGTAGACGCTCAACACGACGGGGCACGATGGAACCAATTGACATCAAACATGGCGGAGAGCGTGAATGGGGCATTCAAGTCAATCCGGGCTCTCCCTGTTGCAGCTTTGGTGGAATCCACTTTTTACAGGCTGCAAACGTATTTTGAAGATCGACGAAAGAGGGTTCGAGAAGAACAGGCGGCCGGTGAAATCTGGACGAAGAAGTGTCTTAAGCGCCTGCAGAAAAGAGTAAATAAGGCCACTTCCCACACAGTGAGGCAATTCGATTACGATGCTGGGATATTCGAAATACAGACGGCGATAAATCGCAGCAACGGGAAGGGAAACAATAGGCAAGAAGTTTGCTTGGACTACGAGGAGGGGGACGGTCATTGTTCCTGCGGCAAGTTCCAACAGTGGAAGATGCCTTGTTCACATGATGTGGCCGCATGTAACGCCGCCAATCAAGATCCCTTATACTACGCCAACGACCATTACAGGCTGGAAACAGTAAAACAAATATACGGACGGAGTTTCCTCCCTATCGGCTCGAAAGACATGGGTGCCTCATGGAGGGCCTAAGTTGATGCCTGACCCAGGAAGGGTCAGGGAGATGGGGCGACCACGACATTCTCGCATACGCAACGAGATGGATTGGGTTGAAGATATTGAGCCTCACTGCAGTTACTGCCATCAAGAAGGGCACAATAGGAGGACGTGCCGACGTGCGAGGCGAAGCAGCAGAAATCCAAACCCTACAAGGAACGGTTAATTGCACTATGAAATGTTTTAGTATTATGGGTTTGGTAGTTTGGGTTTGGTAATCTGTATTTCAAATGTGTGGTTGTCAATTTCATGTTTCAGTTTCAATGTAACCTAATGTTTTGTAGTTGTACTATGAAGTTACTTTTATTAGTCAATCCTTCAACTGAGAAAGACTGCAACTATGTCATAACAACAAATGAAATTTGACAACACAATGAAGAAAGGCTGCAACTACAAACCAGTCATTTTATTAACTTTTATAATGACGCGAACAACGACAACAACAACAACGACGACAACAACAACAACAACAACAGCAACAACAACGACAGACAGCAACAACAACAACAGAAATAACAAACACACTAGGCCCAACATGGATGTCAATTGTAAGGACAAGGTCCGGGTGGTGGTGGGGGAGGCCCTTCCCTGAGCAACCTATTGATTGAAACGTGCAACCATGAAATTTCTTCCCTCAGTTCTCGAATAATGTTGTCCTTCTCCTCAACGATGTCATCCTTCTCCCTATTCGCTCAAACAAGTAGTTCGTCCTTCGCCCGAATGATTTGGTCCTTCTCCTTAATAGCAGCATCCACGGCCTCCCGCACCTCCAGTTTTTCATAATAACCACACCCCTTCTCCTACAGATCAGAAATCAAACGTAGAGGGTTTTGATAACTAGGAAAATGAATAAAATTAAATTCGAACCCTTTTTTTACCTCTCTTTCACGAGGGCAGCCAAAATAGCGTTTCAGATCACTCGGTCGAACGGATCTAGTCGCCCTTAAGTCACACCAGCAGTTAACCACACTGGCCTCATAAACGAACAAGTCCTCCTCCACCGGCTTCTTCAACTTGTGCATTACCCTCTCAGTATCTGTCACTATAGAACAACAGTACACAAGATTAATTCGTTAAACGCAAAAATGAGATAAGTACAAAGCACCCAAACGAATTTCACTTACGCTTACTCTTCCGAGACCTAGAGCCAGAGTTGAAGAACGACATATTCTAAGCTTGGTGACGGCTGCCTACTTCAAATTCTAAGTTTAGGGCAAGGGAGGTGAGTGGTCCAAAACTGCATCATAGAGGGGGTATTTATACTGAAAATTGAGGCCTTAGGGTTTCTTCAGTCCTAGGCAGCGCTGCGCCACCTAGCCAGCGCATTGCTGGCTGGGTTTGAGGAAACCCTAACGGAGATTTGACGGTATCTAATCTGATTAGGCAGCCAGCGCTGCGCCTGCTGGGTAGCGCTGCGCTGGCTGGGTGGCGCTGCGCTATCTGGCTGGCGCAGCGCTGGCTGCCAGTCAGATTGTGCTATTTCTGGACATTTTTACGCATTTGGCTACTGACGGTACATATTTTTTTATATTGTGCTACAAAATTCCAATTCCCAGTTGTAGGACCGCAGCGTCACCAACAACCCACACTAGTATGATATTGTCCGCTTTGGGTTAAAGCTTTCACGAATTTATTTTTGGGTTTCATCCTAAAAGACCTCATACTAGTATAGTTTGTCGACTACAAGAAAAGTACTTTTAGTGACCGTAATTGTGTGAAAACGGGCACTAACTAGATGGTGGCTAGAGATATTTAGTGACTGCTTTTACATATTAGTGACAATTGAAGCAACAATCACTAAATAGAATTAGTCACCATCAAGCTAGTGACCTTTTTTCCAGTTACGGTCACTAAAATGATTTTTCGTGTAGTCTCTTTAATGCAAGGCAAATCTACCCTAATTTGCCATATTAGAGATGTTACCCAATAAAAATGGACTCATATGAAATAATATGTTTTTTAATAAGTAAAGGTTATGGAAAACAAATTAAAAGGTATTAAGGGTAAGATCTGTTTTCCGAAAAATCTAGTGCATTTTTTAAATAATTGTACGCCAAATTTGACTTTTAGCTTTTCAACATTGAGCATTTTTCGTTTAATCCATTCAAGGGTTGGTTGCTTTATGATATCATGATGTATTTTAGGTCATTTAATTATCACCGAATATACATCTCTGTGTCTAGGTCTTTATTTGCAACATGGAGGCAGTTGTAATGTTCCCATCTCCCTTGCTCAGCAACCTCCCACCAATTAATGTCTTATGCATTAAATACATGTATTATATCAAGCTATAGTTTTCTTTAGCTACATTTAAACGTCCAACAAATGTACAGACCTTTCTAGAATCTAGCTAGCTATATTCTTGTTGGGTTTTGGAATTTTATAGCACGTTATTCATTGCTATGTATCGTTAGTGGGGAAACGCATGAAGATGTCCAGAAATAGACAAATGTGACCTACAACCAGCGCAGTCCATGTATTATTTTAAGCTATAGTTTTCGTTAGCTACATTTAAATGGCCAACAAATGTACAGACCTTTCTAGAATCTAGCTAGTTACATTTTCGTTGGGTTTTGAAATTTTATAGCACATTATTCGTTTTTATGTACTGCCAGTGACGAAACGCATGAAAATGTCTAAAATAGACAAATGTGACCTGCAGCCAGCCCAACGCTGGACAGCTTAAGCCATGAAACCAAATTACAAATGTAAGCGAGTTGAATTGCAAATGTAGCAAATTGCAATTTGGTCCAAATGTAGCCAAATTGCAATTTGGTCCAAATGTAGTTAAATTGTAATTTGGTCACTTTTCTTTACCTATTTTACAAATGGATTATTATTATTATTATTATTATTGGACATTTTCGTGCGTTTTGTCACTGACGGTATATGTCAACGAATAAATTGCTATAAAATTCCAAAACCTCATTCTTGTTGGACATGTACATGCCTCGTAAGCTGTTAAGCTTAATTAATAATTTATATTTGACACCATATGTATAATTAACAATGCTTAACTTTTATTTGCCTTAGAATTTTTTTCTTCTTTTTGGACAAATTTGGTTTCTAAACAATACTGGTGAGAACAAAAAAGAAAGCCAATAATACTACACAAATGATCCTTTCATATCCAAATCATTCTGATGATGAATTGATGACAAGTTCCTCAAATCACAAACAAATAATAACAATTCGTTTCTCTCTCAGCTTTCTCCACTTCGATTTCAGATCTCAGCAGCCTTGACTTTATTCTTGCCCTCCTTTGTCGTGACGACGAGGCCGTCGGTTCCTGCCATCATGGCATACTTATCTTTCCTAGTCAGACTCGTACACTCAAACCCAAGGGTCCCACCAAGCACCTTCTGAATATAATTCGCCACCTCAAACGCCGACTTCCCACCTCCCTTACACGTCAGCTCCGCAGGGAGCTGGTTCAAGAACGTGATCTCGTAAGTCGGCATCGGGTTCATGAACACGAAATACGGATCCAACAGCTTGTACCCTCTAACCGTCGTCCCGTAAAACACGGACTGCTTCGTGTTGATCGCCACGGGGACGATGCGGTCCGTCAGCTCCGCGAAAAGGGCGCTGAACCTCAACAGAAACGGCTCCCTGCACGTAGTCCCCTCAGGACAGATCACCAGGTCACCTTCTTCCAGAAGCTTCTTGATGTTCGCCGCGTCCCTGTCACGCTCCCTCGACAGCGCCACCGCCTTGATCGGTGATATGAACTCGGTGAACTTGCTGATGCTGTAGGTGACGCAGCTGATCTTGCGGCCGAGTGCGACGGCGGTGACTACCGGGTCGAGGACGGTTCGGTGGTTGCAGATGAAGAGGACTCCGGGTTGGCCTTTGCTCGGAGGTGGCGGAGGGGTGCCTTTGACCACTACTTTGATTCCGAGGAGCATGTAGTTGTATCGGGCCAGGCGTTCGGGTAATGGGATGTTGGTGTAGACCCGGAGGATTGAGAGGATGATTCCTATGGGTAGCCAGAGGAATGTGAGTAGTGCGACTAGTGGGGTCGGCCTTTGCACCAATCTGCCCTCGTGGAATATGACTGGACTTAGTAGCTTGTTACGTGGCAGTGGCTCGGTTCGTGTTCGTGGGACTATGTACCCTTCCTGCACATTTTATTTGATTTGTGAGTGATTAATTACTAATTACAATTAGATTAGTACTAAGCAAAATCTATTGTTTATTTCTTCAGAAAATGACTTCACGTTCAAATTGATTGCTTCTTTCTGGCAAATTAAATAAGATTTTGCCATGCTGGTAAATTAAAACTCAATATTCTGTGTGCAGTTTTTTTTCGTTGGACCACCATGGATAAAATTAAATAAAAATATAAAATTACAAAGGCCGACCAAACAACTGGAAATATGGGTCCCTTATTTATTGATTCGTTTTTTTTATCTCTATTTTTTACCTCATTTATAATTTCTAAACTAAGTCATAAAATATGTAGAATTTGACATAAATAATATTTTTGCTTAAATGAATAGTTTAGAAAGAAAGATGTGTAAATGAATGACTGATGCGTTAGATAGTGGATAACTTCCTACATGTGCATGTCGCATGATCACTTATTCATTACGTGTCACCAATTGAAGCTCAACTGAAATTGGTTTTTTTTGACAATTAAGTGTAACCGAAGTGGTTAGGTCATGAAGAATGCATTCATTTCCAAATAATGTGATGAATCACAGAAAAATGTCATGGAGTTCACAAGTTTAAGTTTACAATCATCCATGTGATGTGATATGAATATACTAAAGTCAATATTAATCAAACCTTATGTGTAAATGACCGATTAGATATTATTGACTCACGAAACCTCATGTAATTTTGTCAAATAAATGAGAACCGTTAAAAATATTATAGATACATAGACATCAAAATAAAAATAAAAAGAGCCATCAACTTAAACTAGACCAAAAATGACACTAAAACAGGAAACACATGCAAAGTGGTCCATACAAAAAAAGGTAAAAATGGAAAATTTAATTGACCCACCAAGAACCTTATGAAGAATTAAATGCAGTGATAAGACATTATAGCAAAAATTGACAAGACGTATGAAATCAATCCCAATTGTATAGGAAATATTATTCATAATAATAATTAAATAAAAATTTCAGGCCATCTAACCGTATATCCACCCTTTACCAACCAACATTAAATGATTAAATAAATCAACGGCCGGCCGGCCCAATTTGATCGACAGTTGTAAAATTCGCATTCTAGCTACGAGACAAAACAAAACCGGTCTGAACCGTCCCTAAAACCGAACCAAAACGAGCTCATTTGAAATCATTTCTCATTTCTGACTTATACGAATCTGAACCAAACGAATCAATAACCAAAAAAAAAAAATTTACTATTACTTACGACGTACGTACCTTGCACAAGGACATGAAATCATGATCCGTCTCTCGGTCACCAAGCCCCAAATCAGGCAAATCCTCCGACCCGAACTCCTTCAACAACGCATCCCTCTTATGCTTCCCGACCAAGATCCCGGGTCTCTTCACAAACCCGGTAGCCCGACCCGACTTACTAACCTCAAGCTCAGTCCCGAGCACCTTGTCCGCACCCAAGAAGGACTTCACAAAGGGCTCCACCATGACACGTGGGTTGGCCGTCACGATGTACCTCTTCCCAAACGAGTTGAACACCTTCCACGTGTCAGGGTGGACGTCGTCGGCGTAGAACCGGGGCAGGACGGATCGAGCCACGAGCTCGATGTCACGCATCTTGAGGCCCGAGAGGGCGATGAAGACGAAGGTCTTGATGGCGAGGGCCTCGGAGAAGAAGAGGTAGGTGATGTAGACGAAGGGGACGGAGAGGAGGAGGATTGCGGCGCGGAGGAGGCTGCCGGCTTCGAGGGCAACGAGGAGGAAGTATGGGAAGGAGTTTACTGAGACGAGGAGGGTGCCGTCGAGGTCGGCTGCCACGGCTTGGTTGGAACGGCCTTCGGTGGTGCATTTTGTGACCGGTTCGAAACGGCGGCGCTTAGCCATGACCATTGTGTGAGGGAGGGAGGGAGGGAGGGAGTGGGGGGGAATGAAGAGGAGTTAGAAAGTTGAGGCTTTTATAAATGAGAATATGAGAGAGGTGAAAGATGTTTATATGGTGGTTTAATTTTGTATTGTGACTTAAGAAAAGGAAAATGATTTCCGGGGGGGGGGGGGGGAATAAATAAATTTCGTGGTTTATAGTTAGGAAAATTGAATATCGGTATGTCTACTAGCTTTGTCGTTTGCTTTTGTGAAATTTTTAAACAAAATTAATATATCCATGGTTTGAATTGGTCAGTTTGTTGTAATTTTTGTGAGTTATTATGGTGGGAATTGTATTGTTGGGATTATAACTCAAGTATCGTATTAGTAAGTTGGTGTAGATTGTTTAAGTTTAAAAGAATTTATCAACTACACTAATATATGAGACTTTTTGGGAAAAATTTCATAAAAAAATATTTCTGGAGTCATGACTCAAAATGAACAATATTATACTAGTGTTGGATTGTTGGTCGTGGTAGTACAATCCTGAGTAACATATATATTTCTGTTTTCGACATAATTAAATACTGTATACTAATTTTGTAGTGTGTGGAAAAAATATGTCATTTAATTTATTTATAGAGGTGCAATCCCCACTCCTCGATGATGGGAGGATGGATCATTAGAGTAGATACCACTAGCTCAACATTCCCTTCTAAACTTACCTGCAAATTATAATTTCTAATGAGATCACATAGTAAATATGGATCAGGGGCACCGGAATTATAACTTCTAAGAGCCACCTACACCCCCTCACACTTCTTTCTTCCACTATTCCTAAAAAAATTAGTGAAGGGCACCGATGTGTCTTGATAGGCATCTCCATTTGTTAAGTTTGGCATGCCAAATTGGACCACGAATAAATTTCATAATTGTACTCTTTCTAAAATAGGTAGAGTGAAACTTGCAAGACAATAATTCAATCAAATGGTTATCCACATCTAGCTAGCTTAAAACGGAAAAATTAATCAGTGAGACACGGTCTGACGAAATAAATATTAGTTGAATTTAATCATAACATTGAAGTTAAAAACATTGCTTAAGCACCTCTCCAAACTTGCATCAATTTTCTTATCCGTACATCCAACGGAATTGACAGTATTACCCTCATTCGCATTAGGTCTTAATCTTCAAATTACAACTTTCTTAACTTGATCAATTCCTCTTAAAACTTGTGGAATAATTATGGTTCCCTTTTTTGCCCAAATAATATGGGAATTTCCAGAAAATCATATTCACCACCCACTTCAATTTTGTTGAAAGTTGTTTATTTCTTGTCGTCTAAGCTTTGCTGAAATGTGCTTCAAATAAATTAATTAATAACCCTAAAACAAATTTGATATGGTCAGTGTTCTTGGCCTCTTGCGGCCAAACTGTCTTCATGAGCATTTAGGCCTCGCTTTTTGCGTAAAATCTGAATACTGGTAATATTGGATAATTCTGCAGCAATTGAATTCAAGAGGAATTAAGCATTTTTTTCGTAATTGAACTCTTTGTTTTATGTACAAATAATAAAGTGAAATTGAAATTCTTAATTACAAGAAATGACTACACTACCCCATAAATTCAGGTTTTGTAGTTTAGAGAACAAAAAATCGGAACTATGTACCGTCAGTGACAAAAACTCGAAATAAGTCCGGATTAGGACAAATGTTAAGGGAGGTTGATGACGTTAGATTTACCGCATTTATCTCGCCAGCAAGAAGTTCGGAGCACAAATGTTAAGGGAGGTGATGACGGGGATCAATTCGGAGCACAAATGAGGTTGGAATTGCCGAAAGAAGTTCGGAGCAAGAAGCAGCATCGAAAAGTGCGGTTTTCAGAGGCAAATGTGCGCCGGCGCACTTTTCGAAGTGCCAGGCGCACTTTGCAATTTATTTTCAAAAGTTTCGGCGGAATATTCAAGATGTGCGCCTTTTAGGGGTCAATGTGCGCCGGCGCACTTTTTGACCCCGCCAGGCGCACATTTGGCCATTTTTCAGCACTTCGACGGAAATTGGGTTTTTAACCCAATTTCGAGGAGAGAGAAGACACACATCATTTTCTGCAAATTCTCTACTTTTCTCTGACGAACCAGACACTCTCGGAGGTGAAGACGGAGCTTTGGAGACGCGATTGAGCGAGGATTAACAGGATTATGGTTTGAAGGATTGATCGAGATTAGGTCTATTCGGAGTAAGATGTCTTCTTCTCCGGTTTTCTTCTTCTTTGTTTCTGCGATTTCTTCTGTAACGATGTCTGGCTAAACCTCTAGGGTTGTTTAGATTAGATGAAGCGTTAGATAGGATTTTGTATGGATGATTTCGGGTTTCTAACCCGTTTATGTTAATCGATGATCTTTCAGACTTAGATGCGATTTCTCCTAAACCCTAATTTAAACTGTTTGACTCTGGCAACTTGATCAATTGTTAGTTTCTGAGTTTATCTTTGAATTGGGGTCTGACCACGAACGCAATTCATTCTAGAGTTTAGGAGGTCGTTAGGTTCTCCAATAGCTTGACCATAAGATTGTCAGAACCTAATCTCTTTGCATGAATTTGTGGCATTTCACTGTTCTTGATCGTTCTTGATTTCTTGCAAGTTAGCTTGACCATAGGAGCTTGTAGGTTTGAAAGAATTGAATCTCTACGGCCTGACCATGGAGTAGAGATTACAAAAGGAATTGCCGAGTCGTCTAGTCTGTTGAATTTCGCCGTCTACATAGTTTCATCCATCTAAACCGAACTAGCGTGGATTCGAGTCTGAACAACCGCCTTAGTCTATCTCTGAAAAACCCCCAGTCTGCTTTAATTGCTTTGTTTGATTTCAATTGCATTCTTAGTTAATTTCATTCACAACCAATTCAAACCCAAAACGAAACCCTGAATAGCTTTGACACACTGTTCTGAGTAATAGAGAAAGGAAGACCCTTGGGAAGTAACGATCTCTCTAGAGCGATCTAGCGAGTAAAACTTTGTGTGCATTAATTTGCGCACTAAGTTTTTGGCGCCGTTGCCAGGGACTTTTCTTTTTCTAGGAAAGGCATTGTGCGTTTAAGCTTTTCATTCACTCTTTTATCATCTCTTTTCTCCCCATCTTTTTCATGATTTACCTGGGTAGTGCTCTTGTGTTTTGAGATGCAGGACTACAGGTTCGATAGCAACCAAGGATGGTACAACAATGGAATGCCACTTAATGATTACAACCAAGAGTGGAGTACATCATGGCAACCATGTATGCCAAACTGGAATGAGGAACCACCACCCTTGCCTTCTTGGCCAGAGCCACAAGCTATACACTACTACCGAGATTACGAAGAGGAATATCTACATTCGCACCAGTACCAACAACAAGAGTCTTATACAGATTTTATGTTGAATAAGATCCTCTCGACTCTACGAGCTCCTAATGTTGTGAACGCCGAAATTGAGCAACAGTATCAACTGATGGAAGAAGATTCTCGAGAGCTGGTCGAAGAAGAAAATGATAACCTAGCCCATGACTGTTGTGAGCTAGAGGTATCTGATGAAGAATCTTTGACAATGGTGGTAGATGAAGACGTGGAGCTTATCCATCTCTTGATTGAAGCTGAAGATGAGCATCTGGATATTGAGGAGCTATCCTCATTTATGCTTCCGTCGAGCCAGCCTGTAGTTCCAGATAGAGATGAGCACATGGATATCGAGGAGTCACCTTCATTGGTAATTCAGGCAACTGAAACTGAGGAGGGCAATGATTCTGAGGTGTATGAGCTTAACTGCCAGAGCAATTTGGATGACATTGGTGTGGAGCAGACTGCAATCTATAACACACCATACTATCTCTTTCCTCCTCCAGTAGGAAAATTTGAGAAGAAAAGGTCATCCGAGCATAACCAGGATCTACTTGAGCATCGCCGACTACATCTTGCTCCTTCTGGCGTGCTATTTGGAACTCAACCGCTAGCCCTGAAGAAGCTGTTTGACTTCAAGGAACTCTTGAGTTGGGGTCCATAATCAGGTATCGTCTAGCTCAAAGACGTAAAATAAAGAGCGCTTCTCGGGAGGCAACCCGAGTCTGGAGTCTTTAAATTTGTTGAGTCGAGTCCGTGGTAGAGTCGTGGTGTCAGTTTTGTGTGTGTGTCAGTCCCTGAGAGTCAATTTCGTGATTTGGTCGCTTTAAAACCTCGGATTTTTGGCAAATTTTTCATGATTTAATTGATTTTTCCGAGTAAGCAGGTCAAAAAGTGCTGTTTTTGGGGGTAAAAGTGCGCCGGCGCACTTTTCGAAGGCTCCGGGCGCACTTTTCAATTAAATTTCCAAACTCTCGGCGAAAAAACTCAAAAAGTGCTATTTTTGGGGGTAAAAGTGCGCCGGCGCACTTTTCGAAGGCTCCGGGCGCACTTTTGAGACCTAAAAAAAAATCAGAAAATTTGGAAATTTTAAAAGTGCACTCTTGGCTGATCGCACACACTTTTATTTTATTTTATTGAGTCAGTCTATCTTGTTCTTGAGTCAGTAGTCTATTATGTACTTTGAATGCTCTAATCGTGTTGTGAGGTTCTCTCCAGTTTCAGGCTATCCTCAGCTCCCGCCATGACTGTCCGCCGGTACTTCACTGATGCCTTCTCTGGCAACCTTATGATCTATTTCCTGGTACCCCTAAACACTTTCTTTTTCATGCTAATTCTTTGGTGTGGAACATTGAGGACAATGTCCAAAATTTAGTGTGGGGTGGGATGTTTATTTTGAGGGTTGCTTTGCTTCGATTTCGGTATGTCTTCCATGATTGAATCTTGTTCTGTTCTTGACTTGCTATGCTTAACTGATTTAAAATCTTTCGCAATGATGCTTAGACTGTCTTATCTAGAACCTGTAACCAGCATGTTTGAATTGAAATTAAATGAATCCAGCCAGAACAGACTTTAGAATCACTCTTGTAGCTTCACTTTGAATTGCACGAAAATGATTCGAACCCTACTAGCAGCTTTTGGTGAGCTTTTGATCCGTTGCGCGTAACTTGCAACTTGTTTCTTTTTGAGTGGCTTTCTTGTACTTGAATGCGTCAGAATTTGCATGATACCTATTTGAGACCACACGATAACAGGAGTACTAGAAGGATAGGGGCACCTAGAATTGATACCTCAGCCAGAAGCCATCCCGATATAAATCCCCTTAGGTGTAAACCCTTGAGCTTGGCCTATTCTTTCGGTTCGATATTACGTTACAGCTTATTCCCATGTTTTTGTTCACCCCGTTGATCCCTTGTGGTAGTGGCCTGAGATTAGCCTAACCGGAAGTCGGTCTGAGGTGACTTGCCTCTAGCCAGTAAACCAGTGGTCTTAGCTAGTATGTCCAGACGTGTAAACCCCCTCTAGCAGCTTAAAAATTTAGCACTAAAAAAAAAGAGTTCAAATAAAGTGTCAAGTGTTAGTAGTTTTTAGTTTAAAACGTTCTTCTCCCTACATAAGGAAGAACGAAAGCAATAAGTAAAAAAAAAAAAAAAAAAAGAAGAAGAAGAAAAGAAAAAAATAAATGAAGTGCTAAGTTGCTTGAGGGTGTCATAGGACGAGCGTACATTATTCCACCTGTGTCTGGTTAGACGGTAGGAATCCATAGACTTTGATTCGAGGGAGGTTAGTCGATTGCTGCACCGCACCATACCTTTATCATCATTTATCCCTTCATCCATTCATCATTAGCCCTCGTAGTATAGTATCGTTACAGTCCCTGCAGGGAAGACCTTCTTGACTAGTTACTCGTGTTGTCACAGTGGTTGATTTGGTGGTTGAAATGCAAGCCTATGACATAATTCGGTAAAGAAAGTGATTGAGAGTTTAAACACGTCCCTAAAACACAGAGTGTGAGAGTTCCCTATTACTATATTCTCTGTGCGAGGAAGTCTGGTCGGTTAGGTCGGATTCGTGCTTGATTGGTGCTTGTCACTTGATGTGTGCAGATGATAGTGAGACTTGGATTTGTTTGGTGGATTTTCTTTCATGCGTGGGTTGCGTTTTCTGAATGATACAGTCTTGGTTAAATTGTTAGAGATTGAACTTTGGTGTAGTTGATCTTGTTATTTGTGAATTAGGGCGAGATTCAGAAATTCAATTTGTTTGAGGACAAACAAAAGTTTAAGTGTGGGGTGATTTGATGACGTTAGATTTACCGCATTTATCTCGCCACATTTGAACGACATTCCTCTTGTTTGACCCTGAATTGTGATGAACTTGAATGATTTTATTGTAAATTATGTTTGATTCCCCGTTGGCCATCTTTTGGGTCGTTTGACGTGTTTTCAAGTTATTTTGATGAGATTTCAGGATTTCACATCGTAGAAGACTTTTCTACGAGCTTGGCGGTTCAAACGGGGATCAATTCGGAGCACAAATGAGGTTGGAATTGCCGAAAGAAGTTCGGAGCAAGAAGCAGCATCGAAAAGTGCGGTTTTCAGAGGCAAATGTGCGCCGGCGCACTTTTCGAAGTGCCAGGCGCACTTTGCAATTTATTTTCAAGAGTTTCGGCGGAATATTCAAGATGTGCGCCTTTTAGGGGTCAATGTGCGTCGGCGCACCTTTTGACCCCGCCAGGCGCACATTTGGCCATTTTTCAGCACTTCGACGGAAATTGGGTTTTTAACCCAATTTCGAGGAGAGAGAAGACACACATCATTTTCTGCAAATTCTCTACTTTTCTCTGACGAACCAGACACTCTCGGAGGTGAAGACGGAGCTTTGGAGACGCGATTGAGCGAGGATTAGCGAGGATTAACTCAGGAGTTTGAAGGATTGATCGAGATTAGGTCTATTCGGAGTAAGATGTTTTCTTCTCCGGTTTTCTTCTTCTTTGTTTCTGCGATTTCTTCTGTAACGATGTCTGGCTAAACCTCTAGGGTTGTTTAGATTAGATGAAGCGTTAGATAGGATTTTGTATGGATGATTTCGGGTTTCTAACCCGTTTATGTTAATCGATGATCTTTCAGACTTAGATGCGATTTCTCCTAAACCCTAATTTAAACTGTTTGACTCTGGCAACTTGATCAATTGTTAGTTTCTGAGTTTATCTTTGAATTGCGGGTCTGACCATGAACGCAATTCATTCTAGAGTTTAGGAGGTCGTTAGGTTCTCCAATAGCTTGACCATAGGATTGTCAGAACCTAATCTCTTTGCATGAATTTGTGGCATTTCACTGTTCTTGATCGTTCTTGATTTCTTGCAAGTTAGCTTGACCATAGGAGCTTGTAGGTTTGAAAGAATTGAATCTCTACGGCCTGACCATGGAGTAGAGATTACAAAAGGAATTGCCGAGTCGTCTAGTCTGTTGAATTTCGCCGTTAGCATAGTTTCATCCATCTAAACCGAACTAGCGTGGATTCGAGTCTAAACAACCGCCTTAGTCTATCTCTGAAAAACCCCCAGTCTGCTTTAATTGCTTTGTTTGATTTCAATTGCATTTTTAGTTAATTTCATTCACAACCAATTCAAACCCACAACGAAACCCTGAATAGCTTTGACACACTGTTCTGAGTAATAGAGAAAGGAAGACCCTTGGGAAGTAACGATCTCGCTAGAGCGATCTAGCGAGTAAAACTTTGTGTGCATTAATTTGCGCACTAGAGGTCAGCGCCTAGCATCCCATTACATTAATCAACTGTGAATTGTCTAAAATTAAAATAATGTGGCAGTTTAACCAAAAAAAATATAGGCAATCCTAGATTGGGTTGAAATATTGAGCAACAATTTCCGAATCCTTACCTATTAAGAAGGATTTCAAACAGGGCTTTTCTGGTTTTCAAAGTGAGCAGACTTTCAAATCCATCAAATCCACTTACAAGTTTAATGACAAAAAAAACAAGGAATTTGCAAATTCCGCCCACTTTAGTACAATCTAGCGAACTTCATTGGAATGGGAAACTTGGCCCTAATTAAGAAGTGTTATTCCAAGCTTCGGTTATCGGAAATTTCTTCATTTCATGGGTACAAAAAGGAAAGGTTTGTGGGTCGAGCTTTTCTGTCGTTTGTTGTTTTGGATGACGAAAATGACCCAAGCCCAATTAGTTATCCCGGATCAAGTATCATAATGCTGGTTGTTCAGACTTGCAGATGGTGAAATTGCATCTGATCACTGTGGTACAGTATACAACGCAAAACAAAAAAAGAAAGCTACAATGCCTAATTGGAAGGAACCAACAGTAGCCAGTTAGGCAGGCAGTTAAGTACCCTGCCTCTGTCTCTAGCTTGCGTAGTATTGCCAAACCTCCTGAGGACTAGAGTGAGCCACACGAACTAGCAGGAGAGCTGTGCAATCTGAACTAGATTAAGAACAGCATATGCTTCTGCTATTACTCCGCTGCAGTAAGAGCAGCATGATCATGAATTCAAGCTAAACACTGCCATTCATTACAAAGATGGAGTAATCTGACAACAGGTACGTGTCCCTTGCACTGCGCAAGGTCAGCAGATAATAAAGCAAAGAACATTATTGCAAACCCCCCACCAATTACACACCAACTAAACCCCAAAAGGTCCACGTTATTGTTTTACTTTTCCAATTACAAGTAAGCATGTATTCTCCACAGTTGACTTAAAAAAACATCTCAGCCCTTCTTCTTCTGAGACTGAACACAACCATCTGTCCCTGCAAGCATTGCATATTTGTCCTTCCTAGTCAATTTCGTGCACTCGAATCTCAATGTGTCGCCAAGTACCCTCTGAATGTAGTTTGCAACTTCAATGGCCGATTTCCCTCCTTTGCAAGTCATCTCTTCAGGAAGCTGATCCAAGAACGTGAGCTCGTATGTTGGTACCGGGTTCATGTACAGAAAGTATGGATCCAACCACTTGTATCCCCGCGCACTTGTCCCGTGAAACATGCTCTGCCTCACCTTGAGCGCAACTGGCACAATCCTGTCTGTTAGCTCCGCAAACAGAGGGCTGAATCTCAGCAGGAATGGTTCCCTGCAGGTGGTTCCCTCGGGGCAAATCACCAAGTCGCCTTCCTCCAGCAGCTTCTTGATCTGAGCTGCATCTTTCTCTCTTTCTCTCGACAGAGCTACTGCTTTCACCGGCGCTATCATCTCAGTGTACTTGCTTATGCTGTATGTAACACAACTTAGCTCTCTCCCCAATGCAATGGCTATCATTGGAGGATCTGCAAGTGTACGGTGATTGCAGACAAAAACGACTCCACTTCTGCCCTTTGCTGCAGGCTGTGGTGGGGTACCTTTAATTACAAGCTTCACTCCAGAGAGCTGGGAAGTATAGTGAACGACACTCTTCGGTAAAGGTATGCAGTGAAATAGTCGTACTGTGGCAAGGATGAAACCAAATGGCATCCATAAGAAGGTGAAAAGAGCAACCAGAGGCGTAGGTCTCTGAACCAACCGGCCATCGTGGATTATCAAAGGGCTCCTGAGCTTCTTTCTTGGTAGTGGCTGGCACTTGGTTCTTGGTACTATGTAACCTTCCTGCAAGCAGTGAAACAGAAGGGAACAACAATTAAATCTACTTGAGCAGAAACTGTTTCAAAATAAATAGTTCCTGGATACATAGTAACTGGATTCCTGCTACCTCTGTGATGCTCAGAGACAATGAATTGAAAGAAGTGAGAAGCTATGATGTCTGACCTTGCATAAGAACATAAAAGGGTAATCGGAAACTTGATCCCCGAGGCCTACATCAGGCAAATTCACGCCGAATTCCTTAATGACTGCATCTCTTCTCTGTCGTCCCACCATAAGTCCAGGTTTAGTGATGAACCCAGTTGCCCTCCCAGAATTTGTGATCTGTAACTCTGTGCCAAGAACCTTGTCAGCCCCTAAAAACATTTTGGAAAATGGTTCAACCATGATCCTAGGACTGTCAGTAATTATGTATTTCCTTCCGAATGAATCAAATACACTCCAAGCCTCTGGATGAACGTCCTCTGCATAAAACCTAGGCAAGACTGACCTCGACACGAGCTCAATATCTTTCAACTCAAGTCCAGAAAAGGCTATAAAAATAAGCATCTTATTTGCCATAGCTTCTGAAACAAAAAAGGACAGAAAGTACATGAGAGGTACTGATAACAGAAGGACAAGTGCTCTAAGGAGGCTTCCAGCTTCAAGAGCAACAAGCAAAAAGTAAGGGAATGAACTTGATGACAGCAGGAGGGTGCCGTCTAGGTCTGCTGCCACTGTCTGATCTGAACGTCTTTCACTGCTACATCTTGTGACTGGTCTAAAATAGCCATTAACCCCCATATCTGGGGAAAAGGAAGAGAGAAGAAGAACTGGGAATTGGGATGGAGGAGAGGTAGAGGGAGGAAGAAGTGATACTTAAAAATATGGAGATTCAACCTGGAGATTTCGGTATGTCTTCCATGATTGAATCTTGTTCTGTTCTTGACTTGCTATGCTTAACTGATTTAAAATCTTTCGCAATGATGCTTAGACTGTCTTATCTAGAACCTGTAACCAGCATGTTTGAATTGAAATTAAATGAATCCAGCCAGAACAGACTTTAGAATCACTCTTGTAGCTTCACTTTGAATTGCACGAAAATGATTCGAACCCTACTAGCAGCTTTTGGTGAGCTTTTGATCCGTTGCGCGTAACTTGCAACTTGTTTCTTTTTGAGTGGCTTTCTTGTACTTGAATGCGTCAGAATTTGCATGATACCTATTTGAGACCACACGATAACACGAGTACTAGAAGGATAGGGGCACCTAGAATTGATACCTCAGCCAGAAGCCATCCCGATATAAATCCCCTTAGGTGTAAACCCTTGAGCTTGGCCTATTCTTTCGGTTCGATATTACGTTACAGCTTATTCCCATGTTTTTGTTCACCCCGTTGATCCCTTGTGGTAGTGGCCTGAGATTAGCCTAACCGGAAGTCGGTCTGAGGTGACTTGCCTCTAGCCAGTAAACCAGTGGTCTTAGCTAGTATGTCCAGACGTGTAAACCCCCTCTAGCAGCTTAAAAATTTAGCACTAAAAAAAAAGAGTTCAAATAAAGTGTCAAGTGTTAGTAGTTTTTAGTTTAAAACGTTCTTCTCCCTACATAAGGAAGAACGAAAGCAATAAGTAAAAAAAAAAAAAAAAAAAGAAGAAGAAGAAAAGAAAAAAATAAATGAAGTGCTAAGTTGCTTGAGGGTGTCATAGGACGAGCGTACATTATTCCACCTGTGTCTGGTTAGACGGTAGGAATCCATAGACTTTGATTCGAGGGAGGTTAGTCGATTGCTGCACCGCACCATACCTTTATCATCATTTATCCCTTCATCCATTCATCATTAGCCCTCGTAGTATAGTATCGTTACAGTCCCTGCAGGGAAGACCTTCTTGACTAGTTACTCGTGTTGTCACAGTGGTTGATTTGGTGGTTGAAATGCAAGCCTATGACATAATTCGGTAAAGAAAGTGATTGAGAGTTTAAACACGTCCCTAAAACACAGAGTGTGAGAGTTCCCTATTACTATATTCTCTGTGCGAGGAAGTCTGGTCGGTTAGGTCGGATTCGTGCTTGATTGGTGCTTGTCACTTGATGTGTGCAGATGATAGTGAGACTTGGATTTGTTTGGTGGATTTTCTTTCATGCGTGGGTTGCGTTTTCTGAATGATACAGTCTTGGTTAAATTGTTAGAGATTGAACTTTGGTGTAGTTGATCTTGTTATTTGTGAATTAGGGCGAGATTCAGAAATTCAATTTGTTTGAGGACAAACAAAAGTTTAAGTGTGGGGTGATTTGATGACGTTAGATTTACCGCATTTATCTCGCCACATTTGAACGACATTCCTCTTGTTTGACCCTGAATTGTGATGAACTTGAATGATTTTATTGTAAATTATGTTTGATTCCCCGTTGGCCATCTTTTGGGTCGTTTGACGTGTTTTCAAGTTATTTTGATGAGATTTCAGGATTTCACATCGTAGAAGACTTTTCTACGAGCTTGGCGGTTCAAACGGGGATCAATTCGGAGCACAAATGAGGTTGGAATTGCCGAAAGAAGTTCGGAGCAAGAAGCAGCATCGAAAAGTGCGGTTTTCAGAGGCAAATGTGCGCCGGCGCACTTTTCGAAGTGCCAGGCGCACTTTGCAATTTATTTTCAAGAGTTTCGGCGGAATATTCAAGATGTGCGCCTTTTAGGGGTCAATGTGCGTCGGCGCACCTTTTGACCCCGCCAGGCGCACATTTGGCCATTTTTCAGCACTTCGACGGAAATTGGGTTTTTAACCCAATTTCGAGGAGAGAGAAGACACACATCATTTTCTGCAAATTCTCTACTTTTCTCTGACGAACCAGACACTCTCGGAGGTGAAGACGGAGCTTTGGAGACGCGATTGAGCGAGGATTAGCGAGGATTAACTCAGGAGTTTGAAGGATTGATCGAGATTAGGTCTATTCGGAGTAAGATGTTTTCTTCTCCGGTTTTCTTCTTCTTTGTTTCTGCGATTTCTTCTGTAACGATGTCTGGCTAAACCTCTAGGGTTGTTTAGATTAGATGAAGCGTTAGATAGGATTTTGTATGGATGATTTCGGGTTTCTAACCCGTTTATGTTAATCGATGATCTTTCAGACTTAGATGCGATTTCTCCTAAACCCTAATTTAAACTGTTTGACTCTGGCAACTTGATCAATTGTTAGTTTCTGAGTTTATCTTTGAATTGCGGGTCTGACCATGAACGCAATTCATTCTAGAGTTTAGGAGGTCGTTAGGTTCTCCAATAGCTTGACCATAGGATTGTCAGAACCTAATCTCTTTGCATGAATTTGTGGCATTTCACTGTTCTTGATCGTTCTTGATTTCTTGCAAGTTAGCTTGACCATAGGAGCTTGTAGGTTTGAAAGAATTGAATCTCTACGGCCTGACCATGGAGTAGAGATTACAAAAGGAATTGCCGAGTCGTCTAGTCTGTTGAATTTCGCCGTTAGCATAGTTTCATCCATCTAAACCGAACTAGCGTGGATTCGAGTCTAAACAACCGCCTTAGTCTATCTCTGAAAAACCCCCAGTCTGCTTTAATTGCTTTGTTTGATTTCAATTGCATTTTAGTTAATTTCATTCACAACCAATTCAAACCCACAACGAAACCCTGAATAGCTTTGACACACTGTTCTGAGTAATAGAGAAAGGAAGACCCTTGGGAAGTAACGATCTCGCTAGAGCGATCTAGCGAGTAAAACTTTGTGTGCATTAATTTGCGCACTAGAGGTCAGCGCCTAGCATCCCATTACATTAATCAACTGTGAATTGTCTAAAATTAAAATAATGTGGCAGTTTAACCAAAAAAAATATAGGCAATCCTGATTGGGTTGAAATATTGAGCAACAATTTCCGAATCCTTACCTATTAAGAAGGATTTCAAACAGGGCTTTTCTGGTTTTCAAAGTGAGCAGACTTTCAAATCCATCAAATCCACTTACAAGTTTAATGACAAAAAAAACAAGGAATTTGCAAATTCCGCCCACTTTAGTACAATCTAGCGAACTTCATTGGAATGGGAAACTTGGCCCTAATTAAGAAGTGTCTTCTAGAATACTTACTTAAACAGTAAACCACAGATCAAACAGTAATCCCAGAATCAATTTCTTACCAAATTGAAAAGCAAAAACACTTGCTGTTAGATCTTTTAAGATATGATGCATGGAGGTGGCGGCAAAGGAAAGGAAGTCGTTGGGGTTTGACTTCATAACTACCAGGCTAACCCCCAACTTACTTGCTTCTCAATTAATGTTCACATATATCCCCGCCATTGCCAGACCAGACCCTTCAACGCCACATACACTCCAATCATTCATTCATTCATTGGTTAGTAAAATTCCAGCTGGACAACAAATTAAATTAAAATGAAGGATGAATCACGAGAGAGTCAGAAAATTGGTGGTTAGTTTGGGTTGCCTCAATTTGCAAACTCTAACTTTCCAATATGTGTATCAAGTTTCTAAGAGGTAGATATACCAACATCACGGATATTACTCATTAATTTGCCTTATCTCACAAGAAAGAAATCATCCCAAATTCAGAATTCAAAACCACCCATATATCACCATTTATTTTTTATTAATTAATTGACCTTTGCTGTTGAAGCTTCGGAGCAGTTATCAGCCCACATGCATATTGCATTAATTACCAATATCTCTTATATTTTTCCAGGCACTTTACAAATTATTAATTAAGAATGTAATACTAGTCATTAGTCAAGATGGTCTTGTTTTTAAGTCCTTTTCTATGAACTACGAACCTCATTAATTATGATAATTTTTAAGGATTTTTTTATTCTAATATTCCCTTTCTATTATTTCTTTGCATCTTAATTTTTTCATTTTTTGGTAAAAAAACGGGTGCAGCGCACCTTTACTCATTCATCGAAATAATTCTGAGAAAACAAGTCACTACATGGTCACTCCAAATAGCTCTATCAACCTTGTGGGGTAGATACAATTAACATGAAAATCAAAATCAAGAGTGTGTCCGTGGTGGGCAAGTAGATCAGCAACTTGGTTGCCTTCTCGAAAGATGTGGGAGATGGTGACTTCCCAGTTTCTGCTCCGGAGCTCATTAATGGTATCGAGCGTCCGATCATGTCTGAAATCCTCCTCCTGGTGCCCTAAGATGGCCGTGACAATCGCTAGAGAATCAAGCTGTAGGTGGACATGTTATTGTTTTCTTATCCAACTGTGGTTTAATAGTTTTACCTTAGTATAAATCATCAATCATATGTTAAAATATCGACCACAAACTCATATATATAATTATTTACTCTAATTCATTCAATTGTCATTCAAAATAATTACTTACTAAATTTGATCACAAAGTTATGATAACGTGCATGCATTGAAATTCCTGCACTAGCTAGCCATGTTCTATCATCCGTAGTCTAAACTGCAAACTCTTTTGTGTTTCTAGGTATTTTTTATGTTATGCCAGCTGTGGCGAGTAAGTATCTTAGTAGACCCTGAACTTAATACATAAAATATATTGGTCGAATATATATTTTTGTACGAAAAAATATTTATATTTAGCTATTTGGGTGCAAAGGACTCTGGGCCTGGGTCAGGGATAGACTTCCCCTGGCTTCGCCACTGATGTTATGCAACAACAATCACTATTTTCTGTAGCCATATACTATTTCCAACACCACTATTTTCAACGAGGATATTGGTGTCGCAAATAATATGGCTACAACAAATTACTACAAAAATTCGTGATTGTCGTTGCATAACACCAACTATTTGCTACTTGCATTTTCATGTTGTTGTAATTTATATCAGTCAAAAGTAAAATTCTTTTAGTATGTAATTAACAAAGTATTTTTACAAACATTGAAATTAACGATCATTAACCTTATAAAAAGCAAAGGAATTAAAGATGATGAATATATAACAAGCCCTGGAACAAGTTAGGTTGGTGGTAGCTACTTTCTTTGTCTTCTTAGGGACGTCTTAATTGTGGGGATTAAATGTAGTTCAATTTCGAACCGACAAATGGTTCGGCGGGCTGAGTTGCGTGGTTGGGTGACGCCTGAATTTGGGTTTTGCTATATTTGGAGGATTTCAACTTCAAGCTCACAATTTTAACCAATTCATTATTCATCCATGCACCATGTAATATACTATAATTACATAACCATCACATGATCACAACATCAAGACTTTTTGTTAAGTCATGACGACCCAAATTGTCTTAGATATTTGTTGGCCCCTATGTACTTTCTCTTCTCTATGTCTGCTGGCGTTTTCTTGTTCCGGTAAGCAGAGCTGCCTATTATATATGTGACATGATAAACTCTTTGATGTCTTCCAAACTAGAGGTTGGTAAACTTCTCTGCTTTGGTGGATAGATGTGCGTGTGTAATTATCTCCCAGTATTCTACTGGAGTTGCATATGAAAAGTAAATTAAATAAATAATGTGACTATACATAGCCTATATGTACGGTTAATTAGTTTGGTGACAAGCTAGCTAGTCCGACGCATCAATTTGTGACTACACAATTTAGATGTACAAAAAATAGTAAACTGTATAGACTTGTAATTTCATTACAAATAGATTCATATTATAGTTCAGATTTGACTTTAGAAATGATATGTTTTAATGTTCAAATTCATTCAATCATAAACCCGTGAGACAAAGTCTTGTGCCAATACTATTGTATATTATTTCGAGTTATTGGGATGCAATGGTTCATATGACATGATATCAGAGTCTTTGATGTAGTAGTGTAGTCAGAAATTTTTCCAAGTAAAGTCCATAATAATTTAATAAAAAATCAACAAAATGATTGAATAATACGAGTTCTGATCAAGTCCAACTACGGTCTATTATCCAATTATAAACATTTATGTTACAATTTTACATACATTTTTTCAAAAAGTCATTTGTCAAATGGGGTCCGGGGACCCCGCTTGGAGTCCCTGGCTCCACCCATGTTCAAAATATATTGACATTGAATCCCGGTAGCCCTATATATATAACAATTGATCTTGCATAAAGGTGTTAGGATCCTTTCGTGGGCTTTCGTTTGAGGAGATGTACAATATAAACTCTCTCCCAACAATTCAAATTATTGGGGTACAACGACTGATGACACTGGCTAACTGGCTAACTAGGCTAGCTAACCGCCTATTAAATCATGTGGACCACATTACATATGTGACGTGGGGCTATAGGTACATATATAACAGTGGTCTGATTCCGAATGGCATATAAAATACATATAGATACGGTTACAGATGGCGAACAAGTGAAGAAGGATCATATGAGTGGGGCCGGATATGTTAAAAGGAGATGGGTCCCACATCCATGGCTTGATTGCGATTTGGAGTGCTGGTGGAGAGCTTAGTTAGTCAAAATGGTGGGTACTGTGTAATTAATAATGGAGATTTATAATAATGTAGGAAGAAATTTGGTTAACTGTCTCCTTCCCTTGTCCTGTTTCATCCTTCCCGTCGGCACTTTAATCGCCGAATATGTCACAAATTAACGGTCCTAATGCTGATGGCTTTCCAGAATCAAGGCTGCTGCTTGCCAGCCGTTGTAATCATACTTCAATGAGCTGTGATTTTAGTTGAGCTGACCTTTCTTCAACCATCATCATGGGCTACGATGGGCTGATTTTATGGGCCGATGACGTCGTACATTGGATAATGGGTCCGACTTATACTTCTTCGAAACCCTCTTTCATTGAAGCCTGAAATTTCAATAGGCCCAACTACAATGGTATGGTCATTTGTCCGTGGTGTTTCAGGCCTAGGCCTACCTATTTTCCACCGATTGCTATTCGGGTCGGCCCATTTGGTCCAAATCCCTTAAAACCCTATAGGAGCTGACAGTTTCCTCAGAAGTGTCCAAAAACTTGCAACTCGGGTCAAAACACGAATTGAGAGTAACTGGCCCTACTTATATTGGGCCAAATTATATTCGGGCCGGACTAAATAAATAGCCCAAACTCCTTGAAATCCTCTCCAATCTCCTTTTCTCACAAGGCCCAAAAAAAACCGCATTGTCCTACCACGTCGTTTCTTCCCAGAACAACACCTCCTCTGCTCAAACGCCGACGACCGCGATGATTCCGTGGCCAACTCTGACGCCATATAGCTCGATCTCAAATGTGCAGAATACCGAAACTAAGTAAAAAAGCATCTTCGGCTGATGCTATTTTCCTCTTAGCCTGGAAAGTTATTCAGAGTCATATGTGCCACTTAATGGTTGACCTTGTTACCTGAACAACAAATTATTAGAAAGCGTCACGAGTTGAGTTACATAATTTCCTCAATTATTGCTCCACCTAGATTAGATATAACCTGGTCAGCTATTAATCTCGTAAAGTCGTAGCAACCAATTTCGTGTCTCCCTCGATTGGGTTGATGCCGCTAGAATTTTACGTGTTATCACTCAGCCCCAAATCACTTCCCTGATTGAGTCTGTATGCATAATATTTCAATGAAATTCGATATATAGATTAGATGGTATGATTTGTAAGCCAAAATAGGTGGATGGAAAAGTGAAGTTCCACTATCTTTGGGGGTCATTCAACCGATCTCTTGTAAATATTCGAACCATTAAAGTCAGTTAGCTGGAAACCAAAGAGAGTGATTTTAGTAATATGGGTTGTTTGACTTAGGGATGGAATCTTTTAATAAAGATGTTTCCTTTTTGGCTAAAAATGTTAGCATTCTCCGTCAAGATTTTAGGGGTGATTTTAGGGGTTTGGTGTGGGTTTCTTCATGTCTCCCACTTTGCTTCTCTACTACCCATTCGTGCGCTGCCACAAATAAAGGCATGAAATCTAATAGCTAGTGGAGCATAAAAGTTCAGTATCCCTTAATTTCTGATTTCCTTCTTATAATCATGTGTTTTTTCACTCCCATATATATATATATATGATGCACAATTCAACTTTTAAAGCGGTGGCGGATCTAGGATGGATCATGAGACTGGTTCATTTTGTCAATTCATGATATGTATTGGGGTAAATCTGAAAATATCAGTAAGTCAATCGATTTATGTACATGAAAATACATATAGTTTAGTAGCTCTAGACTATAAAATTGTGATCGCGCCCTGGGAAACCTCATCCCCAGATATCCGCCACTGCTTCTAAGACATGAGATCTATTTTAAATGAGTCAGTGTTACAAAGATAGCTATCTCACAATTATTTGATTGTCAAAACCATGAGTACACTTTGGTTATAAACTCGTTGAGAATGATTTTGATCTAGTTTATGCATGACATGATAGAACTAGAATGTGCTCTGGTAAGATCCTAACGAACTGATGACACATTATTCGAATTACTAAATATCAAATATTCGAATCATGAGTTAATCGATGAGAAAACAAAGACCGGTCTCGACTTGACTTGACTCGACTTAAACATAAGACAACTCCCAAATGGATCTTATCTTAAATCTGGGAGTGGCTCCCCACTACCAAATGTGTTGCCGCCTAGCTCCAAAACTTGATAGCTAGCTATAAGGTCTCATCATGCACCAAACCAATCCTCATTCCCACTCTTATCCTCCATTATCGATCTCTCTACTTATAAAAGGGGCCATGCCCTATTTTTTTCTCTGACAACTTTGCTTCTTTGACCACCTTCATCCATATGGGTAACACTTGTTGTATGTATATAGTTTTGGAGGACATATTCATGATCAAAGTAATGGATCATTTCCATTTGTTTTTGAGTATATTTCAGCTTTAGCATGCCAACAAATATCATGAATTCCTAAAATTCATGCACTCAATTTTTTGGTTTCAAATTATATAACAAACTTGCAAAAAGTTAAAGTTTTTGCTAGAGGAAGGTTTAGATTTCTTACTGTGTGATTAGCAGTTACACGTTCTAACCAACTGAGCTATTACAACTAGTTAATTACATAAATTAGGTGTTGTAATTTTTAAAGTCTAATTCAGTGTGTCGAATCGTACCATCCACCACCAATACTTATAAGTGTCATAAGTTGAAATTATGATAAAAACATTGAATGAGATTTTCTTTTTCTTTGTTGTGGTCTGATTTCGTTGGAACAACTAGTAGTGCGGAAATGGTCCATGTTTATACACTTTCATGGTGTATCAATTCAACAACAACATCACATAATTCTAAAATATGCGAATTTTCCCACCTCAAATGAAAAATCGTCTCATTATCGCCTAATAAGATCGCCAACTCGATCAATCATACAGGTGCAATGCAATCATTAGAGCTGCTAGGATCCTTTGAACTAACTAACTAATTTGTTTATTAAGATTGTTTCACTGGTTTTATAAATATTTTTCCCATGTTACATTCATATAGCTGTATGATGATCAGGCAGCTGCCTAATTAATTGATAATGAACTAATAACGGTACTGATATTATCCCAGAGACAGGAAAGGCTGTTTACAATGTTATTAATCCAAAAACTAATCATTACCAAAACTGATTAATTTTAAAATAAGTTGGCAATTAGAGTCCAAAGCAGACTGTTAATTCTGTTATTAGCTAGCCTGGCGTGGCGGGTACCTATTAACCATGTGACTGCCAACCCAGAGACCCAACTCTCTGCCATCTCTTGATCCATTTGATCAGTACTATTCTTCGCCCAGATCTGATTCCATTCAACAAGTGGATTAGTAAGAAGAAGAAATCATTAATCAGTATCATATCGTTATTAATATTTTCTTCTTGTCATAGCAAGTCCTCACGAGACACAATAAGACAGCAATCACAAATAAGGAACGAATATCAAGTCCCAATTCAGGAAGTCTTGTTTACCTGCATGACCCCTTTGAGGTTAGACAAGACCATACGAGCTACGTAATGGGCGGTCCCTGTTACCTGAACGACGGAACCGTCTGGAAGCGCCAAGCTGCAACCCCTCTGTGTAGTTGTAGGATTTCTTCCACTATAGCCCCGGCAGGATTCGAAGTAACTTGTCCGGCCAACACTATTGTCGAGACCAACTCCGCATCACCTTCTATATTCACCTGCAAAACTTCAACCCACGAACACTAAGTACACGCATCTCTGAAAGCTAATAACTCAAGAACAAAAATGTCAATGATACCTGAATGGGTGGTCCCAATCACACGAAGAAATGTCCCGGTTAATCAATCCCGAAGGATAGACACACTACTCTTCTCTTCTATTCTATGTACTTTCCTTAATTGTGTTTGCTTAAGTATTATAATCGGGGTTAAGGGTTAATACATGATTAGCTGTGACTAAAAAAACTTTGGATCCTCCTCTCCGTGATGAATTATCATCAACCGGTCAACGGAAGGCATCATGCGTTGGAATTAAACAACATTTTCCAATGCTACATGTTACAATAATTTGCAATCATATAGAAACAAACATTTCATGCATGCATGCCCCTTCTATCCTAGCTAGGCCTGGCCTTGGCTAGCTAATAATGATCTCTATTCTTTCAGGATTAATGCCTTCCTCATTATGAACCGTGACTCATAATCATGGTTAATGATTATTTATGCACTTCATTGCCTAACAATCATCGCCAACCTAAGTCAAACCCATATTGTGTTGTTTGAAGTACAATTCATTTCATCCTTAAGGAATTATTTTGTAACTTTGTGTACGTATCGATAGAGAAATACAAAATTTGCTTCACAATAACTCGAGTTGTTGAGAAGAGAGTTCCGAAACACGCAACATGAAAGAATCAAACACGCAACATGAAATTAAATACCCAAATCACCCTCCAACCAAAATGGATTACCAATTCAGTTGGGAGTCGCCGAATTATGGAGGTATTAACTTTTTTGGTACCTTATGTTTGGCCTTAATCTCATTTTGGTACACAGCCTTAAAAAAATTTCAAACCGGTACCAATCGTTACAGAAAATCTCGATTTGGTTTTTCCGTCCTATTCCGTCAATTTCGGCGTGAAATGTGACACGCTGGCGTGCCAACTATTGTTTCCACCTGGGTTGTGTATCCAGTCACCCTTCTCCACGTCAGCAAACATTTCTCTAGTCGGACCGCGACTCGAGCCGTTTTCGATTCAACCCACTCGGGTCGTCCCTTTCATTAAATCGAATCGTACTTTCGGGCCCACACTTTAAAAAAACCCCATCCTTTTCAGACCCTCACCTGCTATTATTCTTACCCTCACCATCGTCTTCTTCCCCTCACCGTCATTGTCGACATTGTTATTTTCTTCCACTCACCAGAAGCAAGCCCAGGTTGCAGGTAAGCAAGCACTCAACCGACTCCTGTCTTCTCTCCGTCTTCCTTCTCCTTCTCTTATTACATCTTTTCCAGATCTGACTTCCTTAATCTCTCCATTTTGAGAAACCCTAAGTAGGAACTGGGATAGATTTGTGGTGCTACACAGACACTATGTTCGAAATTGGGCCCTTAAGTCATTCTGGTTAGTCGTGGAAGAGTATTCAACCTTATTATTAGTTGGCAGATCTCTCATTACGGTTTCTTGTGAAGCAGGTGTTGAAGCAGTAATGGCGAAGTTTGTTCGTATGCCTGTAGATCTGGATGAGTTCCAATATGATGATCACGATGTTCTATGCCACTGCGGTGTAAAGGCTTCTCGTCGAATTTCACACACGGCAGCGAATCCTGGACGGAAATTTTTTGGTTGTCGAAAATACAAATCAAAGGTAACAATCTAATCTCACGCAGAACATTGAAATTATGATTTCATTGTTAGTAGTTGAACAATGGTGGTTTGCAGGCTGATAGTGGGTGTGGGTATTTTGAATGGGTTGACGATAAAGTTGCCGCCTTGAACGACAAAATAGCGCTAGTCAATGCCTTGAACGATAGAATCGACCTTCTTAATGTTGTTCGACAACTAGAGCATAAGGTCGAGGAACTCGAGAGCGAGAACCACGATTTGCAGTCCACACTTACTCAAGTTATGAGGAATCCGAGTCGCAATGCGTCGACCGATGAATGCAGTAGCTCAAACTTGGGTGGGGAGTACAACGTACAGTCTGAGATCGAGGCTCTGAAGAAACGTGTTGCATCGCTGGAAAATGTAATTGGTCGTCAGTAGTGAGTATCGTATTCTGCCTATTGTATTCTTGTCATTGGTGATGTATCTGGAATTGTAAGGTGTGGAGGGATTGTATTTTTATTAGGTTGTGAATGGTGGAAATGGTTAGAAGAAACTCCTTCGTACATTTGCCTTGTATCTTTCCGAATGTTGAGTCGCTAAAGACGATGTAGAAGTGTTTTTATTACTGAATGTTACTACTATTTTCGCATTGGTCACTCTCCTTATCAATTTTGAGCCTTGACAACTTCATACGTAACGTGATAACATGATGAAATGCACTTTCTATGAAGTGGTAAACATCTTTCCATAGCAACGGAACTATAATTACAAAGCACCGGTCAACATTTACAGATACTTTCCCATACGGGTTAGCTACATCGACAAAGTATCCCTCGACCATTGTTTACAGGTACAGTAAGGCCCCTAAGGTAGTCGGGTTACACATCGATCAAGCCACCCGCACCGAACACAAAAGCTGTTACCTAGACATAATTACCCCAAAATAATTGATCCCAAAATGATACACCAAGTTCTGTTAATACCACCTCCCCAAAAGGTACACCCACCCTCCTACTTCCCTGTCAGTACGCTACTCTTGTGAATTGAGCCGACGAGCAGCCAATTTGCTTCGCGTCATTCGCACAGAAGGGTTAGGGACAAAGGTCGATCCACACCCGTGTGTTCCTGCAGCAGGTGTGCAGTTGGTTGCCTCTCCAGTCTGCAATCCCACGCCGGTTGGCGTATTCTGTGTTTGTGAAGACGATCCAGCATCTACGCTGGTGGGTGCAGATGACTGCACGAACCAAAGAAATCTTGGTTAAACAAAATTAAACACGTACAACATATATTTGAATTAACTTGATAGTAGTGGACTTACCTGACTGTGCACGCGTCGGTTGTGTCCCTCCTTCTCACACAAGCTGCATCGTTGTTTCTGTCCTGACTTTGAAATGGACTTGTAAGAACGGCCACGCTTGTCGACCCTGGTTCTCTCAAACTCGCCTACAGATGCTCTTCTTTTTTCTGTTTCGGTCCACACCCCGTAGCTGCAACAGTGGGTGCCCTCAGCCTTGGCCCATTACTTGGCAGCCATTGGCTGGAGTCATTTAGTGGCCGAATTGCAACCGTGTATGCCCGATTATACGTTCCAACTAGGAATGCAGGGTCCACGTAGTCCAAAAGCTTCCACCCGTTGTATGTAATGCACGCTATCGCGTGTTCACATGGGATACCTGAGAGCTGCCATGCTCCGCAGGCGCATGAGAACTCTCTCAGTTTGACAACAAATGTACGCGCCCCTTGGACTTCGAACTCCCCGTCACCATTGTAGACAGGGTACCAGAATGGAGACTTCGCTTTGTTCACTTTCAACTGCTGACCCGGATTTGGGCAAATTGTATCATGGGGATAACTTGCTAGACGAATCCTTGCTTGTGAAGACGTTTCATCATTTTGCACCTAATTTAGAACAGAGCACAAGATCGTAATTTTGACCCAAACATAAACCACAAACCAAAGTGTACAAAATGACTCATACCTGATGGTCTCCAAACACGATAATATGGGCATATCCCAAGCCTCCAGAATCCATCGGTTGAACACCTCACAATGGTTGTTCAATGACATTTCACATCGAGTTTGTGTGCGATAGAAACACTCACCATGTCTGAACATCTCGGTCATGAAGCCAATCGACAGGAGCTTGGCCATCCTTAGCATACTTCAGTCCTTGCTTCACCAGTACGTTAATTGCTTTCTGATACGCATGGAGGTAGGTGAATTTGGCCACGTCCCACAACATGTTCTTCAGCTCCAATGACCCCTTGAACTTTGAAGACATGTTGTGCCACAGATGTCGAACACAATATCTGTGCTCAGCGAAGGGAAATCTCCTCTCTAACACGTTCATCAATCCCTATTATATGGCCCAACACGTTAGTCATGTATGAAAAATAATATTATGTCTACATATTGATAGAGGCAGTGTAATTAACCTTCTGTCTATCTGACATCCACGTCCAGTCGATTGTATTCGTAATGGCCAAGTCAGCAGCAAGCAACCCGAGAAACTAATCTCATGTGTCTGTTGTTTCTGATTCAACCACAGCCCAAGCAATGGGGTACATTCCCCCATTGCCATCAACACCTACTGCCGACAATAGCTGCCACCCGTTGACATGCTTCAGGAAGCATCCATCCACTCCAATGAACCTCCTACATCCTGCTACGAACCTAGTCTTTAAAGCTTCTAGGCAGATGTACATGCGAGTGAAGGTCAGCCCGTCGTAATCAATTACCACTGTCGAGCCCGGGTTTGTCCTTTCAAGTTCTACCTTATAATCCCATAACTTGGTCCACTGCAAAGAATCTTCTCCATGTATCATACGCATTGCAGCTTGCTTCATCCTATATGCCTTTGTGCGATTTATCTTTAGGGACAGATCGGTGACGACGGTGTGGACTATGTTCTTCAATGACCAAGTAGGGTCAACCCTAAACCTCCCCAAGTACCTTTTTGCTAGGTAGTCATATGTTGTTGCCCGTATGTCATCGTCAGCCACACAGTCGTGGGACATCTGTCCAGACCTGAGCTTCACATCATTTGAGCTTTTGTCTACTGATGCATACAACCAGAACCCGCATTCCTTGAATTGCCCCAAATTTTCAAACATGAGACCAAGCTTCAGCTCCGGATCGTCTAAGTCACGCTCTGGACGAAATGTTGGGAGTGGTCGTGGCTCCGTTTCTTCCTCTTCAGAACCCCACCCCGTTTCATTTAAGAGATCCCCTTCATCGTAAAGTCCATCGACATCACTGTCTTCATCTGTTGTCCGAGATGCCTTGCCCCTCCGCCGAAGCACGTTATCGATTACCTCGTCAACCTCCGACTCACTGTAATCCAATGGTTCATACTCAGAACTCTCATCCCCAAGTTCGCGTTCATCAGCATGAAAGGAATCGTCCTCTGAAGAATACTCATAGTCAGCGCTTCATTGTTTTCATATCCAGCTGGAGAACTTGAGGTTCCGGGAGGACTTTCAGGGCTTGTAGGATTGATATTGGTGTCTACAACTGGACTGACTGGGATTTCAGAGGATGGTCGGCTGGTCGGGAGGGTATCTTCTTCTAAGCTGGGTGGGATCTGAGATGAGGGTGGGGTGGGCGAGTCAGGTCGGGTCACTGCATCTGAGCTCAGATGTATTTCCGGGTTCAGATGGGTTGTAGGGTCAGTCTGGGCTATTGTTACTGGGCCGAGTGGGCTTTCAGAAGTGGCTTGGTTGAGCACAGATGGGCTCCCATCAACATTATACTCCAGAGTGAGCAGATGGTTATTTGCTCGTCCACCATCTACTACTGGCTCTCCCTGACCAGCTCCGCCAGCAGCCATCACTTCTTCAATCACTACACCCCGTCTCCTAGTAACCACTTCAAACATTCGCAGCTGCACTTGTGCTAATCTCCTTCTTGCTTGAAACGCACTTAGTTTGTTGATGTACACACATACTGTCCTAGCTGCTGTCACACCTTCAGTTAAATCCCTCACCTCTTCATCGCAGTGCAGAGTCTTCAAGTCTTTAGGGATCTTCTCACCGGCACCAACCACAGATACTCGAATATACCCCCATATACCCCTAAGAACTCTACCATCCTATTCAGTTGTTGTAGGGAGAAAGTATCTGGTTCTACCATGTCGAAGTAGGCTGTGTGTCCATATTTGTAAGCGTCCCCAAGCAAGACTCCACCATAATGCAACTCTATGGTGAACAAGTTACATGTTGGATCTGCACAACAGAGGCAAAATATATGTACATCTCCACAATATACTGATATACGATAAGATAATCTACATATACTCATATGCAGTTGTACATGTACACAATATCCACAACAAACGCGTTACCAAAAACTAGCACACATAATTGCTCAGCTCACAACCGGAGACAACTACTTGTCTACACCACAACCCATATGAGACAAAATTGCAAGCTGTAAAAGCCAAACAAAAATTGAATGCTACTTCACCAAGCATTTCGACCTACAACACTGCTAGCTTTTACTTCACCACCCTTCACCATTTAAACCCATTTGTATATAAACCCTAGAACTAGGGTTCATGTCAAACAGGAAAAAAACTCAATTTGGAACATACGATTCTTACCTGCATCATAATCGGGCCTGTCGTAGTGCAACGGACGCATCACCCACCTACCCATTCCTGCGTGCGTAATAAGGTAGATGTCATTACAGTAAGACTTTACTGGCAGATTTAGGATCGTCAGAAATGAACAAAAAGTTCTCATGAACAGTGACACTTTACCGGCGGTGGTCAAAATTCAACCTCTGTCAACACCAAAATAGCCTGCCGCTCGTCGCTCTTCGCTCGTCTCTCCGCCTTCAGCAGCCGCCAACGATTGAGTTCCTCACTCGTCGGTCGCGTTCGTGTGTCAATGAATCAGAAAGTTCTAGAAGAGAGAGAAAAGCGGAGATGTCAAAAAGCATATAAGGGAATGTCAACGAGTGGTCCCAATTTCACTTGGGGTTGTGGATAAGGTGTAGCCGACCCGAGTGGGTTGAATCGAAAACGGCTCGAGTCGCGGTCCGACTAGAGAAATGTTTGCTGACGTGGAGAAGGGTGACTGGATACACAACCCAGGTGGAAACAATAGTTGGCACGCAAGCGTGTCACATTTCACGCCGAAATGGACGGAATAGGACGGAAAAACTAAATCGAGATTTTCTGCAACGATTGGTACCAGTTTGAAATTTTTTAAGGCTGTGTACCAAAATGAAATAGTGCCAAACATAAGGTACCAAAAAAGTTAATACCTCCCGAATTATGACGAGATGAATTCTTCCTGGATAGGTAATTAACATGGAAACAGAGTAATGGACGCAAGAGGGTACATATAAACAAGGCGTCACGCTGATGTAGTAGTTAGTTACAGTTGGAGATGAAGAAGGGAGGGAATAATAGGAATATTCTTAGGGTTTAGGGTTTGTTTGTGTGGATTCGTTTCACATCAATTCTTATCATATCACACAACTTCAGATTGGACCCCATGCATGTTATTCTTACTCCTTTGTTGATGAATACATGGTAATGTAATGCCTACTTTGTTGTAAATTTTTCTTTTTTAGAAAATGCTACTTTTTATTTCTGTTTTTTTTTTTTTTGAGTTAACAAACTGACTCTTATACGGTAAAAGTATACTATAAAATGTTTAATATCTCTCATTTTACTTTGATCAACTTGACAACTAATCATTCCTTATAAAAAACCAGTTCATTTGTCATTGACTTCTAACGAAGGAGCATGTCATGTCATCAACAATAGCAACATGTGTGATTAGTGATTACTCAACATATTATTTAAAATATATTACTAGATATGGCATATTTACCCAATACTTACTCAATTCATATATTATACGGCGTATTTCATACACTCAATTTAATTTATTGTCAATCTTTAAACTTCCGACAATACATCTTTCTGACATGGTATTGCATGGCAAGCTCCTCCGTCATAAGTTAACGACAAGTGGACACTGAATTTTAAGCAAAATAGGCTAATTGTCATGTTGGCCAAAATACGAGGAGAGAGAATGAACATTTCATAGTAGAAGTGACCTATTTGTTAAACTTGGTAGAGTAGAGGGGGAGATACCAAAATTATTTTATATATAAGAATTAAATATTATATTGGCTTAACTCAATGGTTCTGTCGTCATGAACCGTTCCATCCCAATAATATGAATTGTTCGGAGAGGGTTTCTTTGCACAGCTTCGATAAGACTAGTTCAACGAATTGAGGGTCGTAGAGGCTTCAACAAGTCTTTATTAGTATTACATACAAATTGATGGTTACCAGAATTCGAAATCTTAACCTCTTGTTGATCAAATGCTCTGATATACCATGTCATGGACTGTTTCATTTCAATGATTCCAGTTATTGAAAGCGAATGAATCTTATATTACTTACTAAAACGGATTCTTCTTCTTCGTATAATCTCACCCGCAAACGAATTCAATCATGTAATCATAACTAAATGGCAACTATAAGTCAATTGATTAGCTGTGTTTCGGATACAAACCTTAACCAAATTTCCACCAGTCAACTAATTTCAACAAGAATACTCGAGAGGTTGTGCTGAATCCGTCGGTTTCTTACAAAGATTCAAAGGCACAATATCATGGAAAGAAGATTTGGAATGTTTCCCGGTGGCCGCCGCTGATTTGATATTTAACGATTAAGAAAAACAAATTCAGGATTGATGTTGGATTTGGATCAATCGATCATAATTCATATATCCAGTGTGGGGTATGTTGAATTGTGAGCTTATAGCACACCACCATCCAAAATTAAAGGTGGGATTATAGTACTTATCACCAAATTAAAGTTATTCTCCTAATAATTAACAAAATTTAGTAATCATAATCATGAAAAGGGGATTTTGTGTTGTTTAGCTTTGGGTTTTTATGAATGGAATTTTGTGTCTTTTGCAGGCCGGCTACCCAACCTTAGATAGCTACTAAATCTAAGCTAGATAGCTTAGGGTTCTAACTAGTAATTACTATACATGTTTAAAGAAGCATAATGCAAGGGTTGGAAATTAAAAGAAACTTTTCCCTTGCTAAAGTCTAAACACCTCAATGATTGCATTATTAACTAATACTAATGATCCTCTTTATACTAATTAGCAATGCTTGTATTTGAGTTTGTTAAGGGTTTGTTTGGATGGTTGTAGTTGAGGGAATTTGAATTTTCTAGCACAATTTAAAAAAATATGTACCGTCAGTAGCCAAATGCTTAAGTATGTTCAGATTTAGCACCCTGACGGTACATAGTTTTTAAAAAAAATATGGACATACTTACGCATTTGGCTACTGACGGTACATAGTTTTAAAATTGTGCTAGAAAATTCCAGTTCCCTTCCCTGTAGTTGAAGTACATGAACTTCTAATATATAAGACATATCTCCTTCGAAGAAGAAGTGTCAGATTCATGGTATTGTCTCCCCTCTTGCACACTGAACACTTTTTTCATCTTAAGATGACTCGTCCATTACAAAACTAATTGATTGGCCCAATGTATGATACACACAGATCCCTTCATAAGAAGAAACAGTGTCAGTTTCATGGTATATATTGTCTCCCCCGAGCGCATTGGACACTTCCTTCATGTTAAGATGACACATTAATTGCAACAACAAAAAAAGTCTAACTCGCTCAATATAAAATTCAAATTAAGAATCCACGTGAGGCAATTATACTGTTAAATCCATCCAATTTCAAGGAAATGACCAAAGAAAATTACATTAAGTTGAAATAGATAGAGTTGAGGAAATTTAATATCAGTGATATCAACTAATCAACAGTTTTACAAGCTCGGTTAGGATTTCTTGGTCAAAATTCAAAAAAATTAATACATGTATGTTTATTTATAAAAAATATATATATAACTAGTAAATCTCAACAAAATAATGATTATATATATATCATCATCATTCAACGTAACACATGATTTTAGCTACTTTAGTTTACTTGAAGAACGAGACCCAAATGGAAGGGTTGTGTGGAATTTAGGTCCAATTTTTGTGTTCAAACTTTAGGCATTGAAGTAATAGATCGAAATCCCCCGACTCCCAACCTTCTTGGAGCGGAACAACCTTCCATCATCCCCATTTTCCACATTTCCCTATTCTTTAATCTTCTTTGCCTAAATTTCTTCATTTCTCATTGGGCTGCTGTTCATATGCTCTTTAGTCTGATTCATGTGCATTTTCTTGATAATAATTATATAATATATCTATACTTTGAATCTGCAAAAAAATTAGTTGATCATTGTTAGTGAGTGAAATATTATATATATCAAGCCTAAAAACTCATAAATTTGAGTTTTGAGGCTCATAAGAATCTCGAAAATGGGTGGATATGCTATGTTGGCTATTCACACTTTTTTTTTTGGTAGGAGAGTGATTATTTTTACGTTTAAGATTGAGTAAAACAATCAATTCATACTCAATTGTTCTAGGTGAGACTGCTACAATACCAGATTGATAGGCCTCGATCTAAGAAACCCGTGGGTCTTATATAAGAGCATCTACAATAGTCATATTTCTTAAAGCTTTATACTAAATCCTTTAATTTGATTGGTTGGAAGTAAATATTAATAGCATTAAATAAATAAAAAAAGAAATTATAAGAAAGAGAAATGATTTGATTGGTTTAGAAGTGATTTAGTTGGTTTATTTTATAAAGCTTTTGCATAAAAACTCTATAAACACAAAGCTTTTGTATAAAACTTTATAAAATAAACCAATCAAATCATTCCTTTTTACTATAACTAGAATTACCCGCGGGATGCAGCAGAAAATTTTAGAGGACAAGTAATGGTAGTTTTGATTAATAGTGATGTCAAATTTTGAGATGGTAGTGAAATGGGCAATCGAAAAAAACCAAAAGACATAGAAGAGTGTTGATTAGCACATAGCGAGATGGTTGTGAAATGGGCAGCCGAAAAAAGAACCAAAAAAATAGAAGAGTGTTGATTGATTAATTGACATAATGCGTAGCACACAAGAAAAATAATTGTGGAACAATAACAGGAGGGGCGAGGCTGTTTTTGCAACGTCAATTATGGAGATGAGAATGCTACAAGACCATAAACTTTACCCTCATAACTCACAAACCCACCCAACACAAGATGACCCACAAAAGACTACTCTTAAAATTCTATGATCCAAGTCTTAAATACTTTAATGGAGGGAAGGAAAAACACTATTCATTCAATAGTAACTCCTCTTCTCCTTTATATATAGAATTTCTTTTATTTATTAATTTAATGCTATTAATATTTACTTCCAACCAATCAAATTAGAGGATTTAGTATAAAACTTTAAGAAATATAACCATTGTAGATGCTCTAAGCTCATAATGAGAAAACTAGAGAGAGAAGGAGGAGAGAGAGAGCGCGCGCATGAGGCATATTGCTAGAAGTATATAGGCACCAACTGGTGAGGACTTGAATATCATCTTGAAAATCAGGGGTACAACCGCTACATAAATATGGATTTTTGTTCAAATAAAAACATATTGTTAGTCTATAATTTCTAGTATATATATTGTTACTCTATGTTTCAAATTTGGTATAATACACAAATTTAGCAAAACCTTTTCAGTTTATGTCAATTCTGGCCACTTCTATTGGAAAACCCATTTTCACCACTTTCACCAACTCCGTCCAGTTTCTTACCATTCCGTTAACTAAAATTTGACGGGAAATCATGAACTTCTAACGTGGCAAATGATTAATCAAATACACGTTACACGTGGAAATACCCTATGTAAAAACAAAAATATGGAAAAAGAAAATTACTATTTTTATCTTTTACCATTCTCCCCCTTCCCATCGCGTTGCTCTGAATCTCATTCTCCCCTAACCATCTAAACTCTAACCGGCGGCTGACAATGGTCGATTAAAGTAACTTCGCTCAGAGAATGCGAACGGCGAGATAGAAGCGGTGAACGAGTCGCTGATGAACGACATCTGACGATGGGTGAGAAGACGACGACTCTGTAGATTTCTGCTTCTTTGTTTGATTACGAATAGGAAGAACGAAGTAAGGTCGCGGTGAGTGGTGGTTCTATATGCTCAATTCTTCTTCTAGTTTCGACAGCTGCGATTCATGCGCAGAGATTCAATCTCCGTGGCTATGAAATTAGGGTTTAGCCAATTTGGGGGTTTTGAGTTTCGAATCTAAACGGCACCGTGAACTACAAGGAATCCGTTAATGGTCAAATGGGTCAACTGGACATATTTGACACAAAAATAAAAAGTTTTACCTATTTCGTGTCACTAAAATAGAAGTGGCTAGAATTGACATAAACCAGAAAGGTTTAACTAGATTTGTGTATTAGGCCTTTAAATTTAAATAGTCTAGTACAGTTTCAACTCTACTTCTCCTTCATCGATGTAGACAAAATTGATTTGTGAAGTTAAACATGACTCAATCTCAGGCCCGGCCCTGACCCTGTGCTGGTCAGACCCACAGCACAGGGCCTCCAATAATTGGGGCCTCCAAAATTAGGCCGGGTAATTAGACTGTTTTTCAACGTAGATGAGCATTCTATTCTTCTTTCTATTAATTATTTCTCCAACCAATCATACCCTAAAAAATAAACTAACCTTTTCTTGAGCGATAGGAAAAGAAAAAAAAAGCATTTTCTCTCCAAGTTTTTCGCCGACTGTGTGTTTCATGGCCGAACCTCCGGCGCCGCCGGGTCAGGGGATCCAATCCTCGCCGATTAAGGTGGTGAAGAAGGCTAGAACGGTGGATGCGTCTGGTGTCCAGGGTATTACAATCCAGGCCTCGGAAAAAGGACAACCTAGTTCGCCGGTGGGGGAAACTTCGTTCCGGGATAAGATCGTCAACTTTTGGGTGGCTGATCAGACCGATTATGGGAGGGCGTTTTCTGATGAATCCGAAGGAGAGGAAGACGATGATGATCCACGATGCCCTACTATTAGGATTCCGCTGGATGAAAAACGAAGGGTTAGGAGCAAGTTTGACAATGCGATTATTGTCAGTACTCTCGGAAAGGTCTTCCCGTTTCCCTTCATGAGTCGGAAGTTGCCGCAGATCTGGGCTAAGAAGGGGCGACTGCAGGTGTCCGACGTTGGGTGGGGATACTATGTGGTGAAGTTTGAGACAGTTAGCGACTATCAACGTGCCATGTTCGGAGGACCTTGGATGGTTGGGGATCATTACGTGGTCATCCAAGAATGGCGCCCGTATTTTCAACCGGAGGACTCGCCGATCACTACTCTGAGAGTTTGGGTTAGGTTACCGGGTATCCCTCTGGAGTACTATGATGCTTCGATCCTTCGGATCATTGGTGATAGGATCGGCAAAACCGTTAGATTGGATCATACTACGCTGGAGGGTTCACGAGGGAATTTTGCAAGGATCTGTGTCGAGGTGGATCTCTCGAAGCCACTCCTTTCTAAATATCGCTTACGTAGACGGATTCGTCGTATTGAGTATGAGGGTCTTCACACTATCTGTTATACGTGTGGGTGCTACGGACATGGCCAGGGTGAGTGCCCGGACAAGGTTGAGGAGGCTGCGGTGGGAGAGACAATCATCTCTAACCCGATGTTTCAGAAGAATGCTTTCGAGGAAGAGAGGCCTGAAGTTGAGGAGGACTTTGGCCCTTGGATGAAGGTGACGAGAGGTGGTAGAAAGAACAGAAAAAGTACTCCGGCGACGGCTAGTCAGCCGGCCGATCAGGTGTCCGGTGAGCCAGATAAATCAGAGCCTTTTTTGGGTAACAAATTTGATGCTTTGAATGGGGAGAATATTCAGGAGGTCATTTCAGGAAAGAGTAGCATGCATGGGGGCTCCAATCAAGCAACGGCTGGAGAGGTTTTTGAGGAGACAAAAAAGGCAATTGCTGATTCTAAATTGGCAGGATGTGGTGGGGGTGATTGGGTCGGATCAGGCCAATGGTGAGGTTGTTATTGGTGGAGTTAATTGTGGGCCGGAAGCCCATGTGGGTAAGGAAGGTGATATGGAGATGGACCTTGGTTTAAAAAACCAGCCGGCCCAAGCCCAAATGTCTAACCAGTCTGTGTCTAAAGGCCTGGGTGGCGTGTCTAAATCCGGTCCGAGCCGGCCTCTTCCATCACTTGGGCGGGGTGGTGTTTCGGGTGGAGTAAAGAAGAAGGGGTCGGGCAGACCAGGTAGTAAGGGAATGCAGCTTCCCAATGTTAGTACTATGGATGGAATGAGCACTTTGCACTCTGCTCCTGAGAGCACGGTGCATAAGGAAGCTGGGAAGGACGTCGTTATGTTGGATGGTGCAGTTTGAAGACCTTTCTCCTTGTCTTCTTCGCCTTTAAGGGAGTCTCTCTTCTTGTTGTTTGTTTTTATGTCTTTGTCTAATATCTTTTCTTGGAATTGCTGTGGGGCAGGAAGTACTTCGTTTATTACAGCTTTTAAGTTGTACGCTAATATGTGTAAGTTCTCTATTGCAGTGATTGTTGAGCCAAAAATCAGTGCCCAAAGAGCTGATGAGGTCATCAGTAAAATGGGATTTGCAGCGTCGTTCAGATCAGATGTTGTGGGGTTTAAAGGGGGCATTTGGCTTGTTTGGGATCCGTTGGTTGTCACTATTGATATCGTGGAATTCGGAGTCCAGTTCATTCATGCCAAAGTTTCTGTTGGTGACGGCTCTTCTTGCTTTCTTACGGTGGTCTACACCAGTCCCCGAGCCACGGCTAGAGTACTCCTATGGGATACTCTTAAACGTCTCTCAGTTAATCAAGGTGACCCCTGGGCGGTTATTGGTGATTTTAATGCGATTCTCTCGGCGGATGACAAAAGAGGCGGTTCTGTGTTCGAACGGAGGAGAAGCAAGTCCTTCATTGACACCGTGGATCTCTGTGGCCTCTCTGACATTCCTTTCTCGGGTCCTCGTTTCACTTGGGGGCGCAATGGAGTTCTCAGTCGTATCGATCGCGCCTTGGTTAATGCCCAGTGGATTCAAACCTTCCCTGAGTCTGCTGTTTCTCATCTTCATAAGATTAAATCAGATCATCGCCCCATCTTGCTGTGCCCGTCCGCTCAGGTGTTTCCTACCAATGCTAAGCCTTTCCGTTTTCTGTCTGCTTGGATTTCCCACCCGTCTTTTAATTATTTTGTTAAAAATAAATGGCCTGCAGATTTGGAGCTGCCGTCTGCGCTCGAGGTCCTGTCATCCCAGCTGAAAAAATGGAACTGTAATACCTTTGGGAACATCCTTAAGCGTAAGAGAAGGCTGTTGGATTTGCTTGTTAAAGCTGAAATGGTGGTGGCTGGTAATCCGAATGAGATGAATCGTAGGGCGGAGGCTGATATCCGGACTAAACTTGAGTTGGCTCTTTGGCAAGAGGAGGCACTCTGGGTGCAGAAGTCGAGGTCTAAATGGGCAGTTGAAGGAGATAAGAACACCAGGTTCTTTCATCTTGCTACTCTTAAAAGACGGGCGCGCCAATCGTGTTAGGAAACTGAAGGATGGTAATGGTGTCTGGGTGGAGGATCAGTCTGCTCTTTTGAATTTGGCAGTGGGGCATTTTGAAGAAATCTACAGCGCCGCCTCGGATGTTAATTGTAAGCTTGTGGGCTTCTCTTGCTGCATTGCTGGTTCGGAGATTCAAACTTTGGTCCGACCTATTTCGGTTGAGGAAGTTCAATTGGCTGTCAGGAGTATGGGAGCCTTGAAAGCACCTGGAAAGGATGGTTTTGGTCCTATCTTCATTCAACATTGCTGGTCAGTGATTGGTGGCAGTTTTGCGAAGTTTATTGGACGATGTTTCCATTCTCCTGAGCTCATCGGTTCTATCAATGAAACCTTGATTACCCTTATCCCGAAAAAGCAGAGTCCGGAAAGCTTCAATGACTTTCGACCTATTAGCCTTTGTAATGTGGCTTATAAGACTCTTACGAAGTGTCTGGCTAATAGGATTAAACACCTGATGCCCGGTCTTACCCACCAGTCTCAAACTAGTTTTGTTCCGGGCCGGCATATCACTGATAATATTCTCTTAGCTCAGGAAGTGGTTCACTCCCTTCGTGTCAGGAAGGGTAGGAAGCATGCTATGGTGATCAAGATTGACTTGGCTAAAGCGTACGATAAAATCAGTTGGGAGTTCGTTCGGGATACGATTTCTACTATTGGTTTTCCGGACAGCTTGGTGGAGGTCATCATGGCTTGCATCTCCTCCTCCTCCTTCCAAATTCTTTGGAATGGTGGCTGTTCCAGGCCCTTCCATTCGGCTAGAGGTCTTCGTCAGGGATGTCCACTCTCTCCTTATCTGTTTACCCTTTGCATTGAAAGACTCAGTCGGATGATCCTTTCGGCGGTACAGTTTGGGTATTGGGTTCCGGTCCTTTTGGCTGAGGATGGGCCTCCCCTTTCACACTGTTTTTTTGCAGATGATCTGATGCTTTTTAGTGAAGCATCTACCGATCAGGCGAAAGTCATCTCTGACATCTTGGACAGGTTTTGTGGGGCGTCTGGCCAAAGTGTTAGCAAGGCTAAGTCGCGAATTTTCTTCTCGAAGAACACGCCGGATAGGAAGGCTGCAGATATTGTTAATATACTTGGGATTGCTGCTACGTCGGATCTTGGAAAGTATCTGGGTGTGCCAATTCTTCATGGCAGGGTCACTAAGCATACTTATGACTTCCTTCTTGATCGGTTGGACGCTCGTCTTGCGGGATGGAAGGCCTATTGCTTCTTCGGTACTTAATTCCCTCCCGTGTTATGTGATGCAGACGGCGGTTTTGCCTATTGCTACTTGTGAAAGAATTGATAGGAAAATCCGTAATTTTATCTGGGGTTCAACTGAGGGGGTTCGGAAGATGCATAATGTCAACTGGGAAACGGTGTGCAAGCCTAAAAGTTTAGGCGGTCTTGGGTTGAGAAGCGCCAGAGAATTGAACATGGCTTTCCTCATGAAGGTGGTTTGGAACATCATTTCGAGACCCGATGAGTTATGGGTGAAGGCGCTGTCTAATAAGTATTTGGTGAGATCGAATAGGGGCTTCACGCTCCGAAGTAACTCCGGTCATTCCTCGCTTTGGAGAGGGGTGCTCAAGGTGTGGGATCAGACGTTGAGCGGTATCCAGTTCAATATTAATGATGGCAAGAGTACGAGATTCTGGACGGATAGGTGGCTTGATAGCGGGGACATTCTCATCGACTCGGCTTTGAATATTCAGGGAGTTGATTCCTCTCTTTCGGTCTCCTCTTTTGTTACCCCTGATGGGTGTTGGGATATTATTAAATTGAATTCTTGCTTAACTCAGGATGCTGTGTTACAGGTTATGGGGATGACGCCTCCTTGCGACAAGCTGAGTGCAGACACTATTTCATGGGGTTTAGAGGCGTCGGGCAGATTCACAATTAATTCAGCTTATTTGTTTATTAAGGACTTGAGGATCGGTGAGCAGGGAGGGGCTTGGAACAAGGTGTGGCGTTGGGAAGGGCCTGCTAAAATTAGGCAGTTCTTGTGGTTATCTATGCACGGCAAACTTATGACGAATGAAGAGAGATGTAGGCGTCACGTGTCGACGGATGCGGAGTGCCCACAGTGCAAGGACAGGTGCGAAAATGTGGAGCATGTGCTGAGACGGTGTGCTTTTGCCGACTTGGTTTGGAGAGAAGTGTTGCCTGAGATGGCGTCTCCTGCCACTTCCAATCTCGCCTTCTCTGATTGGTGGAATAGGGGGTTAAGTGTGAGTGAGTTGAAACTTATTTTTGGAGTCACAGCTTGGGTCTTATGGAAGAGAAGGAACCGGCTCATTTTCCACTCTGAGGGTATTATGGTTAGTGAGGTGTGTCATCAGGTTAGGTTTTGGGTACATCTCTACTCGTCGAGCTGGAAGGCCCTTCAAGCGAGTCGAGAAGCGCCGAGTATAGCTCGGCAGGCTCGTTTGATTGGGTGGCGGCCGGCGGGAGGGGGATGGTTTTCCTTGAACTCTGATGGTTCCCTCTATACCAATAGTAATAGAGCTGCTGCTGGCGGAGTCATCCGCGATGAGGATGGGAGATTTACCACTGCCTTTGCAGCAAATCTTGGTACTTGCTCCATTATGCGTGCTGAGTTGAGAGGCATTGTGGAAGGGATGAAGCTGGCATGGGATAAAGGCATTAGAAAGTTAAGAATTCAGACCGATTCTAAGGCAGCGGCCGATATGCTTCTCCAGCCAGGAAGTAGGAACAACAAACATGCTAACCTGCTTCACCAGTTCTCTGAGCTTTGTTCTCGAGAGTGGAGTGTCTCTATTCACCACATTTACCGCGAAGCAAATTTTGCAGCGGATTATTTAGCTAACCTTGGTCAGTCACTGCCGTTAGGTGTTCATGTCCTTGATGTTCCTGATTCTGTTCTGGCCGATTGGCTTAGATTCGACTTAGTCGGAAGTTGTACGCCTCGTTTAATTATTAATAATATGTAAGGGCTTCCTTACTTTTTCACAAAAAAAAATTTCTCCAACCAATCAAATGTTATTTTTGGTAAGCCCAGCCAATCAAATGTTTGCTCCTTTCCCAGATATATGCTTCATTTACTCCTTCCAATTAAATCTCCTTGAATCAATGGTTTATTAATTTTTAATGATCATTTCAAGAACCCTTCCACGAGATACTGCTATGGCCGGCTCGCCATTGATTTCATCAGTTACTTTGAACATCAACCCTTCATTCTTCTTCTTTGAAATGAAATGATTTGATATTTTCTGGGAAGTTATTAGATTTCTGGGTTGTTTCTTGGCAGTGGATGCTATGCTTCCCTTTCTGAATGCTTATCTCGAAGCAATTAGGTTGCTGAATTTTCACAAAGGATCAAACTTTGTTGTTGCTAGTGCTACTATACTTCCAGCATCAGCAACTTGTCTGCCCCTTTTCGTTCTAAATTCAAGTGTCTCAGTTCCTTTGCTTGAAGTTTCGAGTCCTCAAATTGTTCTCGAAAGGTTCGTTCTTCGTTCTTCAGCAAATTCAATTTTGTCTATTATTAACAATAAATTTTAATTTTTTGTTTAATTAAATTTAGGTTTTAAAGAAAATTTGTGGGCCACAAAATAATTTTCGGAACAGGGCCTTCAGAAGGTCAGGACCGGGCCTGCTCAATCTTATACCACTCTCAAGTGTCGCTCGACCTCGAACAAAAGGAGACCTCAAATTTCTGATTTAAATGTAGGTAATTAAGCAAAACATTAAACAAGAGCTCTTCTCTAACTTGGCTATAGTAAAGCCACGACCATCTTGAGTAAAAGAAATAAACAACAACAAAGGGGGGCCTGTGAAGGCATGAGAGCAACATATCCGAGTTTTGATCCCCTCCTCCATGAAAATAAAATCAAAGTGTAAAAGGCTCAATTTCTATCACTAATCACACTAAGGCCTATCTCCTACTTGAAGGAACTAACAAACATATTCCATTCATTATCATCCCCTCTCTTAAAAATTTTAATTATAAAGCATAGAAGCACATGAATTGTTATTCGTATATAATATAAATTCATGTCTAAATATTACAAACAAACTTATTTTTGTATACTATGTTTCACGTAATTTGAATTGTCAACTAATTAAATTTTATGTCCTCATTAGTCAAAATCACACACTCATCTTAATAATTTATGTCTTCAATGTTATAGAAAGACATTTAAGGTTAAAGCAATCATTGAATTTGTTTTTAAAATCGTATATGAAATATAAATTTCAATGTGTCTTAAATAGTTTAAAGAAACAAAACTTAAATTTTTGTTATATTATTGTCACGTATAAATTTAGGAATTGATCGTAAGTAGTGGTGATCTAATCACTTTTGTGCAAATTGAGCAACCATGAGTATCACACTATTAGTGATATAGACTATCAATGCCCCGATCAATAGACCACATCATTCATGCTAACCAACGTCCCAAACTCCCTATAAATAGTTACTCTGCCTTGCTAGATATAGACGTGAGACCGTGTGTTGTATATATTAAAGTTGATTAAAAGTTACATCTCAAATAGTGATATGAACTAGATGCCAATATGAATCTTGAACCAAAATCCAAAATTCTCTTGATTCACAACTTGTGACGTAAAATGACAATTAACCTTATAATTATTACGGGGAATAATGAAAGGAATAGTGATGAAGGAAGTGGGATTTTGTTAATCAAAATTATTAGTTTCCCCGTGAGAGGGACCAGAGATATGCCATCAAGGCGACAAATCCCCCTTCCAACGCCACTCCTCTGTTAAGGATTTCCCTAACATTTTTACATGCCCACTTACTTTCATTCTTCACCGTGAAAAAAGGTGTTGCTATTTGCAGTCCGTGTTTTACTGTACGCAGTTCGTATTTTAACTCAAGGTAAACGCTTCGGTGCACCCACTAAAAGTGGGTGTATCGGGTACACCCACTGACGTTTGTGCTATCTAGAGTGATATTTTCATTGAACTAATCGTTTATATCAATAGATTTAATCTTAATAACTCTAAATTGAGCTTAGTTACAATTTTTAGTCATCATAGTATAAGATTATACATAATGTTCTTCAAGTTTCTTTCTACAGCTGCATTTTTTCTCAATATGATAGATTAACATCTCTACCAAATTAGTTTTTTGTTCAAATCGTCTTATATGTCCTTTAACCACATGTAGATTCTTATACTCGAAAAACAAGATATTAAAAACATGTTTATCTATCAAAACGTTAGTGGGTGTACCCGGTACTCCCACTTTTAGTGGGTGCACCGGAGTGTTCACCTTTAACACAAACTGACAATTATGCCCTTGTAGTCCGTATTTACTAACGCAGTCCGTTTTTTACTAATGCAGTCCGTGTTTTACTAACGCAGTCCATGTTTTACTAACGCAGTCCGTTTTTTACTAACGTAATCAGTGTTTTACTTTTTTTTTTTATCAAGAATCAGTGTTTTACTAAACGCAGTCCGTTTTTACTAACGCAGTCCGTGTTTTAGTAACGCAGTCCGTTTTTACTAACGCAGTCCGTTTTTTACTAAACGCAGTCCTTTTTTTTACTAAACGCAGTCCGTTTTTTTTACTAAACGCAATCCGTTTTTTTCTAACGCAGTATATTTTTACCAACGCAGTCTGATTTTACTAACGAAAATCTTGATTCATAATATATTAGAAAAAACGGGCATAAAATACAAATAACACATTAAACATTTAGAATAAATTAATAATATTGATAAAAATACTAATGAAAAATTATAAATGTTGAAATAAAACTAATTTTGAGAGAAAATATTGCTAAGAAATTATGTAATTTTTTAAAAAATACATATTCAAAACTACAGTTATATCCGTTTTTTCTAATATATTATGAATCAAGATTTTAGTTAGTAAAATCAGACTGTGTTGGTAAAAACGTATTGCGTTAGAAAAAAATGGACTGCGTTTAGTAAAAAAGGACTGCGTTTAGTAAAAACGAACTGCGATAGTAAAACAAAGACTGCGTTAGTAAAAACGGACTGCATTAGTAAAAAATGGACTGCGTTAGTAAAAAATGGATTGCGTTAGTAAAAACGGACTGCGTTAGTAAAAAAGGGACTGCAAGGGCATAATTGTCAGTTCATATTAAAATACGGACTGCGTACAGTAAAACACGGACTGCAAATAAGCAACCCTAAAAAAATTAAAAATAAAATAAAAACTAATCCTGGCTCCACCGGCGTCACCTTCCGGCCGCCACCACTACCCTTAATTAATTACTAATCGCTGTCAAACGGAATATTCATAATTACCAAACCCCATCCATAATTCTTTTTCCCGTTTTGCCTAATTCAGGGGATTCGGCATAATTAAGTTTAGGGGTTCGTTTTTTGTTAAATATTGCCAGCTGTGAATTTAAAAGAAGAAGCCGGTTGCCGCCGTGGCGGGGGCCACATCCAGCCGTCCGATATGATGATGCGATCGGATTGGGAGGTGCTTCTCATTGTGCGCGTGTGTCTAGTGTTCCCCCTTTCCTTTTGCAGCGTGCCCATCGCCGGACACGCGTGTACCCCCGCCGGTCGTTTTGCCGATCAAACAATTGGATTAATTATTATTCTATTAAATTATGATGATGGGCCAGCATATTCACATGTTAGTTGGGCTTTGCTCGGCCCACTGTTAATCAATCGGATCGGGCCGTATCTATATCGTATTCCGTGGAAGGGGTTAACTAGCACACTTGCTCGTATAACACGTAACTATGAAAATGAAACCCTCAATTATGATTTATTAATCCATATTTTCGTTATTTAAAAAAAATATTTAAAATGTAGAAAAATATTTATTAATTTATAAAGCATAGGAAATGTACAAAAGTTTCCTTAATAAAAGAAGTAAAATTGACGAGGACTGAGGAGGAGGAATTATTGACTGGGATTTCGATCTGAGCGGTGGGAAACAGGTTTAGTGGCTGGGCCCTGCCACTACTGCGGCGTTACATTAGAAACATAATTAAAACTTTACCTTATAAATCAATTTAAACACGACCAATTGATTTTGAAGCTATTCCCATAGCAAAAGGTATTCAAAGAGTTGACCTTTAAATGCTATACTGTTAATTCAAATAGCTTTATTAATATTAATTATCATGCAGGCTATCAGAATTCAATTCACATCACTGCGCTCTTTTGTTACTATTTCCTAGGTGCAGGATATTAAATTAAATTAAATAGTTTGCTTCATATAAACGTCTTTTATACAGAAAAACCCAGCAATTATTAGGTCACTGGAAAATTATGGCAGAGATATGAAACTAATATAATATATAATATATATTGGCCGTTGGGAGCAGTGGCTATAAAGATCAAGGGTCCTCCTTAGTTAATGTTTAGATCTCTGTAATTCTCAGCTTCTATTTTTTCCCATCAAACAGAAGTGGAGGATACAGGGGAATCCGGCTCCCGTCCTTTTTCCATCTTCTTCTTCTTCTTCTTCTTTTTTTCTGTAACGACCCCAGCAGCCAAACAGCAGAGTGTGCAACAATTTCAAAGTAAGGAAGTGGCCGATTTAATTTCCCCCCCACTCTAGCTTTTATATATGTATATATATAGCTGTAGCTTGTAGGTTGTATTTCGTTGAATAAGAGTGGAAAAGGGTTCTTTTTCATTAGTGCTCTGTTTTTTTTCCCCAAGCGGCGGAAGCAGAAGAACAGAGAGAGAGAGATTAGTTGGGTGAGTCGTCTTTCGCCGTCTTCGCGGCGCACTGTGCTTTTGTGTCTCTGAGCAGATAGGTAGATAGGTGGCCGCATTAAATTAGTAGAGAGCTTTTACTACGCAAAGATACGTCCTCGTTGGCTTGCAGATTCATTTCGCTACGCATTTAAGAAAGGCTCTTTCTTTTTTCTCTTCCCCTGTCTTTGTTCCATTTCTGCAAAAATCTTCTTCCTTCTCTTTCGGACTGTCTCCATAAGTAAGTAATCTCCCCCATTTTGGTTTCGTCTTAGGACACCCTGTAGCAATCTTCTCCCTCTTTCCTTCTTCTTTAGTGGGTAACGCCAATGCAATCTTCTCCGATCTGTAATTTAGCGATAAGGACACTTGAGAAGGAGGAATTTAATTTAAGGGTTTTTTTTTTTCAATTTGTTTCAGATATAGAAGAAAATGTTGCCGCAGCAAGCAGAGATGGCGATAGTCTCCAACTCAAACGACACAGATCACGTGGCCGCCGCCGCCGGCGACGAGAAACAAGAGGAACAACAACAGTCGACGAGCCTGGGATTCAAGAACTTCCTCTGGCACGGTGGATCCGTGTGGGACGCGTGGTTCAGCTGCGCTTCGAATCAGGTGGCACAAGTCCTACTCACACTCCCTTACTCCTTCTCCCAGATGGGGATGCTCTCCGGGATCATTCTCCAGATATTCTATGGACTCATCGGAAGCTGGACCGCTTACCTCATCAGCGTCCTCTACATGGAGTACCGCACTAGAAAGGAGAAGGAGAATGTCAACTTCAAAAACCATGTCATTCAGGTCAACACTCTTTAACACTCTGTTCACTGTTCAACTTCTTTTTAGTACTATTCTCGTCGCCGGCGACTGTAAAAAAAAAAGATGTCTTCTTTTTTAACTGCAGTGGTTCGAAGTGCTGGATGGGTTACTGGGTCCATACTGGAAAGCAGTGGGTCTCGCCTTCAACTGTACTTTCCTTCTCTTCGGCTCTGTCATTCAGCTCATTGGCTGTGCAAGGTATGGTATAAAAGTATCAACATTTAATTACATATGCAATTGTAACACTCTGTTCATTTTCAATCCTTTTCATTCCATTCATTCATTATCTTGTTGATGCAGCAATATTTACTACATAAACGACCACCTGGACAAGAGAACTTGGACCTACATCTTCGGAGCATGCTGTGCAACCACTGTGTTCATCCCTTCTTTCCACAACTACAGGATATGGTCCTTCCTAGGACTCGGAATGACCACCTACACAGCCTGGTACATGACCGTCGCCGCCGTGGTTCACGGCCAGGTCGAAGGTGTCACCCACTCCGGCCCCAAAAAGCTCGTCCTCTACTTCACCGGCGCCACCAACATCCTCTACACCTTTGGCGGACACGCTGTCACTGTGTAAGCCCTGCTTTTTTATTATTATTATTAGCTTTGTGGTCCTATACCTAGTTAATTTCTTCTTTGAAATTGTTTCTACTACACGGCTTCTTCTGTTAGCAGCTTTTGCCGGATATCTCATAGAGGTTCGAGTCCCCTAGACAACATCATTCCAAATTATATCATTTTGTTCCCCTCTTTCCCCTCCCACGTTCTCCTTTATTTTGACTGTTTACTTGTCATCTTTCGTGACTCTATTATTATTACTAATTAACAGCTTAATTAATTAATAATTACCCTATCCCTAATCATAGAGTTAAACCAGTAATGATTTAATTAACAGAATCCTAAGCAGAGGAGATTGATTAATTAGTACTGATTTTGGTCAAATAATGAACAGGGAAATAATGCACGCCATGTGGAAGCCACAGAAGTTCAAGTCAATCTACTTGCTTGCCACCCTGTACGTTTTCACACTCACAATCCCATCCGCCACCGCCGTCTACTGGGCCTTCGGCGACCAGCTGCTCAACCATTCAAACGCCTTCTCACTCTTGCCCAAAAACGGATGGCGTGACGGCGCCGTCGTCCTCATGCTCATCCATCAGTTCATAACATTCGGGTTCGCCTGCACGCCGTTGTACTTCGTGTGGGAGAAGGTGATCGGAATGCACGACACCAAAAGCATATGCTTAAGGGCTCTAGCCAGGCTGCCTGTAGTTATCCCCATATGGTTCCTTGCTATAATCTTCCCGTTCTTCGGTCCGATCAACTCCGCCGTCGGAGCTCTGCTTGTTAGCTTCACCGTTTACATCATCCCGTCTTTGGCCCACATGCTTACTTACCGCAAGGCCTCTGCGAGACAGGTAACTTGCTACTTAAGCTAATTACTTTTGACTGTGTTGAGGAAGGGTATTGTGGTAATTATATAGTACTAGGTGGGGGCGTTCCCGGGTTTGATGGGGATCCCCATCACATTCCCCACTGGTGGTTCCGGACACTGTCCTAATCTTAGAGAAACCAAAAATAAATAAATATGAATTGTATTATTATATTTAATTTAATTGCTTTGATATGGATAGGAGTCATGTTAGGCGGCATGTCGTTTTCATTTTAGTTACATTGCATTGCTCGCTCCTACTTAGGTCAGGACCAGACCAGCTGTGTCTTCCAATTATGCTACGTAGGATTCTGACGACTAACGCCGTCCTACGATTTACACTAATCATAACCTTTTTGCAGAATGCGGCAGAGAAGCCGCCGTTCTTTTTGCCAAGCTGGACGGCGATGTACGTGCTGAACACATTCGTGGTGGTGTGGGTACTAATAGTCGGGTTCGGGTTCGGCGGGTGGGCCAGCGTAACAAACTTTGTAAGGCAAGTGGACAGTTTCGGCCTTTTTGCAAAGTGCTACCAATGCAAGCCTGCGTTGCCGGCAGCCATCGCGGCGGCACCCACCGCCGCTCGCCATCGCTGATGATTTTCACAAGACTTATATAAAGTTTAGGCTTGGTAAAAGGAAAAGGATGGAAGGAAGTTCTGATTTTTTTTTTTTTTTTTTTGGGTCCGATCGATATTTTGTAACATACCCTTTTACATGTGATGTGTGTGTTGGACTTTAATTTGGTATTTTTATTTTTTCTTTTTATTTATTAATGGGTGGGTTAGTGGGAGATATAGTTTTGTTGATTAAAAAAAGGGTAGTAGTGTGTTGAATTTGTGATCCGGGGTTTGATATGATTCTCCTTGCTTTAAAAGCAAAGGCTAATCAAGTTTTATTAGATTATTCAGGGAAGAAAAGGCAAATATTAATTGAACTTGTTAGTGTTGATTGATTCCTAATCTTTGTTAACTCAATTAGATCTTAATTGGAAGCTTAATTATCGGATTAGCTGTAGCTTCGAGCTTACTAATTGGGGAAGGAAGTAATAATTAGGAACCATGTTCCCAAAGCAAAAGCACAAGCAATGAAGGCGTAGAATACAGGGGAAAAAGGCAGAGTATGGGGACTGTACAGTGGATCAGAATCCTTATTATTTTTTTATATTTTTGTAGAAATTGGATCGGTGGCTCTTTAAAGTCTGAACATGGGCATGTTTTTTTCTTCAATATAAATATTTAAATTATAATATTGGGAAAATATCATTTTGATCACTCTACTTTGCAAACTTAACAGATAGCTCCCTTACGCTATAAATTATTCATTTTACCCCTACTACTTCGGCCTTTTTTCCGTTTGTTTCTTCCGTTCCGACTTTCATCTTCGTGACGTCAATTGATGCGCATTCAGTATACCACGTTAGCTCCAGTAGTCATGTATTAATAGTTTTTAATTGATAATATAAATATATATATATAATTAGGTATAATGAAATTGACGAATAAAATGTATGGTTTTAAACCCTTCATATTTCACCATATTTCTCTTGATACCTCCCCAATTTACCTCTCTGACCAACCCTTCATCTCCTAGCTCCGATCTCTCTCTATCTGTCAGTTTGTGAATGTGTCCCGATTTAATGTTAAGAAGACGAAAGTCGGAACGTAATGACACAAACGACAAAGTGGCCGAAGTAGGAGGGGTAAAATGATTAATTTATAGTATAGTGAGCTATTTGTTAAGTTGGAAAAGTAGAGGGGACCGAAATGCTATTTTCCAATAAATATTTGAGGTTAGATTCTTATAAGAAATGGGCCGTAGGGTCCGCGATCTTTCAATTTCCTCACTTCACATGGTGGCTTTGCGAGGTTTGGGCCCGCCCCCCTCAGCTTGTCACGTGCCATACTTTACTCCTAAATATTCCTCTCTCGCCATTAATTTCAGCATATTTTTTCTTTAGGTTTCTTCGCGAATCAACTTGGGTAGTAGTTAGTTAATTAATTAAACAGCTAGTTTAATTAGTATATTATTGTTTCTGTGTAAGTAAGCTATACAGTTGCAACAGATTGTTGACTTGCATTCAAAGTTTCTTGATTAATTTCTCATGTTCCCACATGCACCATGCAAATTGTTTTCCCAACTACAACGGCTAAAGGAAATGGATGTACTGAGTTTGCAGTTGAATAGTTAAGAAATGTTAAACTGGTCCATGTGCACTAGTTTATAATTTCATGATTTGATAATGAGAAAATTTTAAAAAATTTGTATAATTAGCTCCAATTGTAAATTGTGTTAGTTGATCGAATGAGAAGGTCCATGCATATTGTTTCCAAGATTAATTTAAGTTTGGTGTACTAATTCAACTGTGATTGATCAGCGTTGAATTGGGCCTATTTTTGTATTTCGTGGACGCATAACCCACGGGCCACGGGCCCATTCGTACAACGTCGAAGCAGGTTGGAACCAGAACCCCATGGCCCATTCGCACAGAAACAGAAAAACACGACGGAGAACGGATAGATTAGATTAGAGCGAGAAGCAGAGCGATAGTTGGAGCTAGTAAACGGCTTTTCTCAGCCATCTTATCCAATTACCACTGCAATCGAAGCTTTCGAGCCATGGCGTCCCTGATGCTGGCAGCTCTTCCAACTGTCACGCCTCGTTCAAACAACTTCTGTACTCGATTCTCTTCCTTCCGTTCAGAGTCTCGAGTCACTTCCATTGTCGCATCATTCGATTCCCTCGCAGTCTCCGCTTCTTCCTCCTCGTCATCACTTCCGCTGGGTTGCTAATCAATAGAATTCTCTTCCATAATGAGGTTGACGGACTATTAATTCTCCTCTGACCTAATAATTTTGTTTGCTGTTCGGTACAGTGGCTTGTGGGAGAGGCGATAGGAGGACTGCTAAAGGAAAGCGGTTCTGTCACTCGTTTGGAAATGTTTGAGAGCTCTCACCTTATTTTATTGTTTAGAATGTGAATTCGAACTGTTTTATCAAAATTTCAGCTGATAGATTGTTTCGTTTATGGTGCAGGCGAGGCCGAGGAACAAGAAGAAGGGGAGAGGACCGCCGAGGATACCGGTTCCTGCCTCTCCTTTGACTCCTGATGCTCCTTTGAATCCTGATGATGAATTGGTTGAGGACAGTGAAGCAGCCTCTACTGAAGTGACTGAGTGATGAGTTCTTATTCTCTCTCTGGTTAATTTGAACTGCTGAAGCTTTCTGTAGTTTTTGTAATTTTGATGATACTACTTTGCTGCCTTATGTGATTCCTTGCATTGAGGTTTAATGTTTAATCACGATTTCATGAGTCATTTACATGATTTGGCATATGAGGTTAGAGGGTTAGATGATCTGAGATTCTCACATTCTGTGATCAAGTAATGATTCAGAAATTTGATTTCTGGAGAATTTGGCTACTGCTAGCATAATAGTAGGGTTTACTATTGTTAGGTTAAGATGACTGTCAGCCGTTTGCCTGTCCTGAATTTGTAATCTTTGATGCTACATTTGGAGCTTGAAGAGTACCAACTCATGCTAGAGTAGAAGACAAGAATCACTACCAACGAAAAGTTATAAGGACTATCCAATACATTTTGCAATAATCTTATTATTTATGAGGTAATAGTAGTAGTAAACCTTTTTTATCAGGAAAAACAAAAATCTCAACCTCTCCGTGTCTCTAAGTTGCAAGATTTGTTAACTGATTTTCAGCTTTAGAAATGATGATGAAGAAAGTATAACCAGGTAGGTCTCAAGCATGGTTGATATGTTGGCAGACAACACAGTGATCTGAGATCAGTCTGTCCATGACACTGCCTTCTTCAATAACCAACTCTCTGCTCCTCTTGTTCCATAGGTGTAGTGCATAACTATTTTGCAGTTCTACCAGAAGCTGGTCTACCCATCTTGACTGATAGCCAGTCGTCGGCTTTTTGAAAAGCCTCCGGATCTGAATCCAGTCGACTGGATAAAACGCATTGGGTGGCATGATGGTTACATTATACTCGGGTTTGCTTCCCACCCTCTCAAATACTCTGGAAAACATGGCAGGTCCATTGTACCCCCATTTGTTTCCGTTGAAGGTGTTTGAGAATTCCTCAATGAAGTCTAACACAATTGGATGGCCCAGATCAAAGACCACAACTGCACAGTTTATGCTGCTCCATCTGTTGGTGGTGGGATCGATACTTTGTGCCCCAACTGCATTCCTCAGCCCCGAGAAGTCTTTTAGAACAATGAAGTCTGTGTCCAGGTATGTCCCTCCATACCTGTATATCATTGCAACCCTTATCAGATTGGAAAGGTTTATAGTTAGTGGAATATATCCAGGATCCCTTGTTCCGCTCTTCATGTCTTCGAGCCAATCTTCGCCCGGTGTACCTTGTACTAGGAATGGCACATCTGGTGTAACTGCAAGAACTTTGTAGCCCAGATCAAGTATAGGCTTAAGCTTTCTGTATCCATGCTTGGAGTCCATAGACCTCGACACAATAATCAGACACGCATCTGGATTCGCATGGAAGAGACTGTCCACAGCTAGGAATTCCCTCGGTCCAAATGTCTTAGCCGGTGAAAGCCACACCATATAGAACTGGACCGAACAGTTGTTGTTGAAGAACTCCAGAACCCGGCCATGAAACTTACTGCTCAATTCATTTGAATTCAGCAAGTCGAGTTCCGGCAGCTGCTGACGAAACCACTCTATCCTTTCCGCCTTGGTGATGTTGCCAGGAGGAACTAATGGATCCGCAGCTTCATTCTCATCATCTTCCTCGATACTCATTCGTGTCGTAGCCTGTGGCAACTCGGTGACTGCAGGTAGCTGAAACTCAGGAGTCCCCGGTACTTGGAAAGCTAGCTCAGTCCCGGTATCAGCCTCGCTCGAAGACCCCGGAAAGAGCACGTCTGCAAAGACTATGAAGAATATGATGGTAAAGGAGACGGCACAGAAGATCTGTGTCTTGGCAGTACTGGAAATGGTACGGAAGTCGATCAACTGCTTAGATATGTTCTTGAGCATCTTGGAATATGAAGAATGTAAGGAGAATTTCCGGCGAAGGACCATTGGAATGATGATGAGCAAGGGAATTGTGACGAAAACCAGAGATGCCTTAGCCTGCAGTTTTAAATCCTCTTTCAAGCTTTGGAAGTCGTTGTTTTTTTACAACGTCCAAAGCGTGGCCATGCAGGAGAGAGTGGGACGTAGTGAAAAAGAAATGACAAGGTCAAACCAAAATACCATGACCAACCGATTGCGAATTCAATCAATTCGAAATTGGTCACGGTCATGAGTTTGGTATCGAATTCGGTTTTTGGTCAATTTGATCATTTGACCAAAAACTGTTTATGAGTCCAAATTTGTGAATTACATGTGATCACAGTCCCGGTTAACTGAATTCAAAATTGGTTATGGTGATGATTTTTGGACGAAATCAAATCGACCACCGACCAAATTCAATTTGGTTTGACCGAACCAACCAAATTCTCACCCCTGCTAGCTTAGGTATAACTTCTTTCCTACCATCCGCTCTAAATTTTGATGGCGTTGGAAGAGGAATGAATGCATATATCCATTTCAATTATCAATTTTGCCATTTAATGGCATAGACATAGACCTCTCTGAAATCAAGTTTCTCTTTATCAAACAATCAACATTACTCACAAAAAATGTATCCACGAGGAATCATGTGAAAAATGCTATAATCTTTCAATGAGCTAGTGACATAGGATATAAGATCAAGTGGTTTTCATTTCTTTGAATTCTTCTTCATCTTATAACAAAAACTAGCTATACGAATTAATTAAAAAAAATTAGACGTACATCCAAAGTATCTTGACTTGGACGTCATCATCGAGTACAAATGATTGTTTAATACAGTGGTAGGTCTTCTTTTTGTCCTTGCACTACAGTCGGCTCACCCGACTGTCTTATGTGTTTCGACAACTAACTTCCCATTTGAAGACGATGGTGATATCGGAAATTACAGAGGAGGAGGAGAATGAAGGAGTACTGTTCTGCATCAACAAAGAAGCTCAGAAGGAGAAGATCAGAAGATTGATAGCTCATCAGAAATCAGTACTCACTTCTCATGTTCCACGTCTTCGTCCGGAAGCAGCAGCAACCTGCTGGATTTGATGAGAAGAGGGAGTACATCTCTGGGAAGGCTGTTTGGGATGGAGCACACTACTCTAGCTGCTCATTTCCGTGACTACAGCTGCTCCCCCAATTACCAAGACGATTCCTCTTTGGTTTAGCGATGGGGAGGATCCGATTGTCCGCCCCGATCCTTGGGGATCTGTCAGGGAGCACTTTGGAAGAGAAGGTAATTACAATGATGATGATCATTGTAGTGCCGGAAGAATTAGGAGAGGAAGATTGATTAGGAAAAGGTCGTTCCGGAAATTGCCAAAGTACCGTTTCTGGAGATGGAGGCTGAGATTGAGACGGTTCAGGGTTATGATCTGTGGTAGAGTTTTCTGATTTTTCTGAACCGGGTTGGTTGGTTGGTCCTCATTAATAAATCAGAGCTATTAGCCCAAGTGATGGGCTGTTTAAAGTCATTTGGGCCGGCCCAAGTAGCGGCCCATCTCTTCATTTATACTAGGAAAAATAGCACTTCGTCCCCTCTAGTTTGTCAACTTAACAGATAGCCTCTATACTATAAATTGTTATTTTTATTTCCTCCTACTTTGAAACACTTTGCTGTTTGGGTCCTTCCATTCCAACTTACGTTGATTGATGCATATTCGGTACACCATGTTAGCTTCAGTATTCCTGTATTAGCTTACTAAGCGTTTTCTATGTGGAAATATAAATATATATAATTAAATATGATTTTAAAATCGTTCATATTTTACCATATCTTCATGATACCTCCTCAATTTACCTCTCTGACCAAGTCTTTTTCGGATGTGGATATGTTCAAATTTTATGGTACGAAGATGAAAGTTGAAATGAAATGACCTAAATGGAAAAGTAGTCAAAGTAGGAGTGGTATAAAAAAAGTGATTTATAGGATAGAGGTCTATCTGTTAAGTTGGCAAAGTAGAGTGATCAAAGTGTATTTTCCCATAGTCCTTTCTTCTTCTTTTAACCCTCCTCCTGACACATGGAGACAAATCTCGCCGCCTACAAGACAAATGCAAAACAATTACAAAAACATCAAAACATCAAAACATGGTTCAAATTTCCCTCTTCTTGACTGCTTAGTCTACTAATAATAATAACGACTTTGTGTATCAGTTTCAAATTACGACTTTCGTCACTCTTCCAGAAATCAAGTCCCAATATCCAGCCAGCTTGATCCATTTAAGCAAAATTGACCTCTGCTGCTGGCCTCTTAATTGCAAACAAATAATTGCACGCCACCACCCTCCCCTCTGGTCCCGATCCCACAGAATTCAATACTCGGCGTTTTTCAATTCCCATCCCATCAGTTTGGTTCAACGTCTTCATTTCAATATCCTACGTCTTTAATTCCATTTCATGGCACAAGATTCTCCAAATTGGCCGCTTCTGCAGACATGGATCCACTTCTTCCATTTCTCATCTTCGCCCTGCTCTGCAGCTTCGGAACATCATCAGCTGAAGCAGTTCCTGGAAACGAGTCCGATAGGAATGCTCTGCTCGACTTCAAAACACTGATTACTCAGGACCCATCTCAAATATTAAGCTCATGGAACGATTCCACCCATTTCTGCAACTGGGTCGGAGTCTCTTGTGACCCATCCAACGGGAGAGTCCAGGTTTTGAATCTCCAGTCTCTCAAGTTGATCGGCTCTTTACCTCCTTCCCTTGGGAACCTCTCTTTTCTCACCGGCATTAACCTCAGAACCAACAGCTTTACCGGCCGAGTTCCGGAGGAACTCGGCCGTCTCCCGCTCTTGCGCCACCTCAATTTGAGTTTCAACTCCTTCACCGGAAACATCCCCTCCAATCTCAGCAAGGAACTCACCGTTCTTAGCCTCGCCAGAAACGGGTTTTCCGGCGATATTCCTGACCATCTGGGTTTAAACTCCAAGTTGGTTTGGTTGGATCTAGGGTTCAACAACTTTACTGGAATTGTACCGAGGTGGATTGGGAATTTATCTTCCACGCTTGTTGTCTTCTCGGTTGGTCCGAACAGGTTAACAGGAACTGTTCCTGGCGAGCTTGGCAAGCTTTCTAAATTGGGATTCTTCCAACTTTTCGGCAATTTCCTGACTGGTACGATTCCTTCTGCTATCTACAACATTTCATCGCTCTACTTCTTCGCAGTTGCACAGAACCAATTGCATGGGCAGCTTCCTCCAGATGTTGGCCTGAAGCTGCCTAACCTTAGAACATTTTCCGGTGGTGTCAATAGCTTCACAGGGAGAATACCAGTCTCGTTAGCCAATGCTACTGGCCTTCAGATTGTTGATTTTGCTGAGAACGGTCTTACAGGTGAAGTTCCTGAAAGTCTAGCAACATTACAGAGCTTGTCCAGGCTTAATTTTGATTTGAATAGACTTGGATACATGAGAAACAATGGAATGGATTTCCTTACTTCCCTGGTTAACTGCACAAGTCTGGAGGTCTTAGGAATGGGTTATAACAACTTTGGTGGGACTTTGCCTAGCTCTGTAGCTAACCTGTCCACCCAGTTGAAAATTCTCACTCTGGGTGCGAATCACTTGACTGGAAGTATTCCTGTTAGGATAGGGAACTTGGTGAACCTTTCAATTCTGGGATTGGAAGGAAACTTCCTCACTGGAAGTGTCCCTGATAGTATTGGGAGGCTCCAGCAATTGGAGGGTTTGAATCTCAATGTCAACAGATTGACTGGAAGAATCCCTGACTCCATTGGTAACTTGACTAGATTGACGAGGCTTTTCATGGAGGTTAACAGACTGGAGGGCAGCATTCCTCCGAGCATCGGGAGCTGCCAAAATCTGCAAAATCTGAACCTGTCTTCAAACAACCTCAATGGAACCATACCCAAAGAAGTTTTTCGCATTCCCTCTCTCTCAATCTCCTTGGTTCTGTCTAGCAATCACTTAACAGGTCCCATACCATTACAAGTTGGTAACTTGAACAATCTCATGAACTTGGATCTGTCAGGAAATGATTTGTCAGGTGAAATCCCTGGAACCATTGGCAGCTGCATAAGCTTAGAGTACCTGAGCTTACAGGGTAACAGCATTCAAGGGAGAATTCCAGTGTCTCTCAGAGCTTTGAGAGGTGTAAGGAGCCTGGATCTTTCAAGCAACAACTTATCAGGAAGGATTCCTGAATTCCTTAGTTCATTCACTTCCCTCTACAGTCTTAACCTCTCTCATAACAACTTCACTGGGCAAGTTCCAACCAAAGGTGTATTTGCAAATTTTACTGCACTCTCCATAGCTGGAAACCCCGGGATCTGTGGCGGAGTCCAAGAACTACACTTGCCTTCATGCATCCAGGAAATGCAGCAGCAACACACTAAATCACTTAACCTGAAGATAGTCATTCCAGCAATAGTAATAACTATATTAGCTGCTGTACTAGCTACTTATCTTGTTATGTTGCTTGTTAAAAGGAGCAGAAAAGAAAGATCCTCGAGGCACAAGGCAGACAAGGTAGTCTTCCTCCAGATCAGGACTGGCAAAATGGCGTTTCGTACTTGGAACTCCGGAGATCCACAAACGGATTTGCAGCAGAGAACTTAATCGGTTCTGGAAGCTTTGGTACTGTCTACAAGGGAGTTTTATCTGATGTAGGAAGAATGGTTGCAATTAAGGTTCTGAACCTTCAACAGCATGGAGCTTCAAAGAGCTTCGTAGATGAATGTAATGCTCTCAAAAACGTCAGGCACAGGAATCTGGTCAAGATCTTAAACGTCTGCTCAACCATTGACCCACGAGGGAATAGCTTCAAAGCTATCATCTTTGAGTTCATGTCCAATGGAAGCCTTGAAGATTGGCTGCACCCTCACAACAACAACGAGGATACCCATAAAAGATTGATCTTTACCCAGCGACTAAACGTAGCCATTGACGTTGCGAATGCCCTCAATTACCTCCACCGCCAATGTGAAATCCCAATTGCTCACTGTGATCTCAAGCCCAGCAACATACTGCTGGACCAAGACTTGACAGCACACGTGGGCGACTTCGGTCTGGCGAGCTTCCTCTTTGAATCGTCGAAAGCAGAGACGGTATCGGTGAGCTTGAAGGGCTCAATCGGGTACATTCCTCCAGAGTACGGACATGGAAGCCGGGTATCGGTGGTGGGAGATGTCTACAGCTTTGGAATACTGCTCCTGGAAATGTTCACTGGGAAGAGGCCTACTGAGGAAATGTTCAAAGATGACATGAGCATTCACAGGTTTGTGGCCATGGCGTTACCTGATGGTGTCATGGATGTGATTGACAAGTCGATGCTTGTGGACGATTATGAGTTCGTTAGCCCTGAATCTGAGCAGGGGAAACGTAGAAGGGAAGATGAAGAGGCGATGATGAGCGATCCAGGTGCTTCTGGGTTGCAAAAGATTGAAGAATGCTTGACCGGAGTCTTGAAAGTTGGACTGGCTTGTTCTGTTACTTCTCCGGTGAATCGAATGAGTATGAGCTTTGCTGTAAATAAACTGAATGACATTAGAACTTCCTTCCAACTATAGAAGAGAAGACAAGCTGCATCTGTGAAATTTTGGTTGCTTTGTACTAGCTTATAATATTATTTGTACTAGTTGCTTTCCGGTTGAATGAAACCCAGTAGATATTATTAGATAATTCATGGTCTTTTACTCTCGGGAAAATAGCAGTTTGAACCTTTTCCAATTTGACGGATAAATCGCTTTTTTATCGCTTTTTTAAACGATAAAAAGCGATTTAAAAACTTTGTCGTTTTTTTTAAAATAAGCGATTAAAGCATTTTAAAAAAAGCGATTTAAAATAACATCCTACATTATAAATCGCTTTTTTTATCCCCTCCTACTTTGACCACTTTGTCGTTTGAGTCATTTCATTTCAACTTTTATCTTCGTGACGTTAATTGACGTGCATGGAGTACACCATGTTAGCAACCAATAACCATGTATTATATTACTAAGCGTTTTTTTAAATGGAATATAAATATATATAATTAGATAGGATGTAATCGACGAATAAAACATGTGGTTATAAAACCCTTCGTATTTCACCAATACTCTTCGCGATACCTCTCCAATTTACCTCTCTGAACAACTCTTTATCTCCTATATTCTATATCTCTCTCTGTTGATATGCGGATTTTGTCGAGATTTAATGTAAAGAAGATGGTAGTTGGAACAGAAGGACCCAAAAGACGAAGTGACGGAAGTAGGAGAAGATTAAAAAAAAACTATTTATAGTATAAGGGTCTATCTGTTAAGTTGGGAAAGTAGAGGAGGCAAAAGTATTATTTTTCCCTTACTCTTTTATTAGGGATTTTGACTGCTTTGAGATTTTGAATGGTAGCGGTAATACGATTACGTGTCAATATGCCACGTGGACTGCCAATCCAAACTCGGAAAAACTTGAGCGCTGCACACAGTAGCTAGCACTCATCATTATCAAATCCTGAGTTAGTATATTAATGGCAACCACCAAAAGCAGATAGCACCTGTTAAAGTCGACAAATTACCCAGAAAATCAAACGTTATATAAAATCTCGCCGTCGTTTCTTCTTTCCATCTCCTCCGTCGTCTCTCCGCCAGCCGGAAAAAAAAACCCCACTTCGCAAGAGCTCTGTTTTTTTTGGTTTGGTTCTGATGGAATCCCTTGGGAGCGTCCCTCGTTCTCCCTCTTCTCACATCGTCGTTTTACGCAGAAATGGAAGCAGAATCTTGCTCCCTTTCGCTGAATCTAAACATCCCAGAATCCACATCAGTTTTCTCTCTGCCACCAAGCCTGGAAATGAAAATTGGTTTCATTCCTCGAGCTTGAAGGAGCAGAGGATCAGAAGTATTTCTCCGATTTCAGCTTCTGCTTCTCTCTCGCAGGGGTCTCTCCAGGTCAACCCAATTTCTCTTTCAGCTGTCTTTCATTAATCCTTCTTCGTTCAATTATACAAAATTGATTCAGGTTACAGATATTTGCTCACGGGTTGGTTTCAATTGTGGCTGCAGGTGGACTTGGAAGAATCAGATTCTCAAACCCAAATCGAAGCAACAGGTGAGTCATTTGATTTTCTACCGGCGCTGAAGGGAGTTCCTTTTATGGCTGTTCTTATTGTCTGATTCTTGCAGATGAAACGAGTAGTACTAGTACTGTTCGAGTGCGATTCCTTCTACAGAAGGAATGCTCTTTTGGGGAGCAATTCGTGTTGGTTGGAGATGATTCTGTGCTGGGATTATGGGATCCTGAAAGTGGGATACCATTGGAATGGTCAGATGGACATGTCTGGGCTGCAGAACTTGTAAGCTCAAAGAAAGGCTGAAACTTTCTCATCTTCGTTTATTTGTTTTTCTTTCTTTCGATAATGGCTGAATGATTTTGAGTTATGTTTAGGATATACCAATTGGTAGAACAATCAGGTACAAGTTCGTCCTCAAAGGAATTCATGGCAAGATGCTGTGGCAGCCGGATCCTGATCGGGTTCTCGAGACATGGGAAGCTTCAAATACCATAGTTGTTCTTGAAGATTGGGACGATCCTCACATTCAGAAAATTTTAGAGGAAGATTCAGTGGTTAATGTTGATGAAGATGTTAAGCCTGTTACTGACTCGGATTTGCAGATTGTTACAGAGAATTTAGCTCCCCAAGAGAGTGAAACAGTTTGTGTTGTGAAGGAAGAACAAATGGTCCAAAGTGTTGTGAAGGAAGAAGAGTCAGTGGCCACTGAAGATCCTAGTTTGCAGATTGTTGCAGAGAATTTGGCTCCTCAAGAGAGTGGAACAGTTGTCAATGATGTAATGGAAGAAGAACAGCTCACTGAGAGTGTTGTGAAGGAAGACTCAGAGCCTGCTGCTGCTAACTCTAGTTTGCACATTGTAGAGCCAAATGTGGATCCCAATCAAGAGACTGAATCTATTTATCTACCATTTCCAGCTGATCAGGAGACAGGAACTGTTGCTGAAACTGTCGCTACCTCACTAGAGAATCCAGTTTCTGGTATTGCAGATGATACAAGTCATAAACTTTTAGGTGTGAATACCATTACTAGTCACTCAAAGGAGGAACCCGTGTCAGCGTCACCTTCAAGCAATAACGCCGAAGAAGAACAAGATGATGATGATGTTGCCAGTGCCCCATCAGCCATGAAATCTTCCAACATTGATGGAAGTTCGGTACCAATTGAAAATGTGCCTGATCTTGTCCGGGACTCATCTCCAGTTCCCGAAAGCATAAACCACACACATGATTCCGTTGAAGACGAGAGAAGTGTTGCCTTTGATCATACCTCAGTCGACAAGAATCCGAGTTCACAAGAGGTAACAGACTGATGCAATTTCTAAGCTTTAAGTAGGTTTTGTTCCCTTCTTGACTTACTTATCTTCATTTCCCATGATCAGAATGGCAATGTGATTGATGAGCACAGTAAGGAAGAAGAAGAACTCAAGGATGAAGGACTAGTTGGACAACAGTTGCCCGCTTCAGCAATCGAAGAAACTCGATATTGCTGTGGACAGTCGAGACCTCCTCGAGGAGGGAAAGACTGTGTCTTGGAAAGCGACGTTCAATGGGTGCAGAAACTGCTGAGTAACCTAGGACTCCTGTAACATCTTGAGATGATCTTGGTAGTATCCATTGTAATTGCGGTTACTATGTATGTGTATCCAAAGTATAATCAGAGATCATGGTACTTCGAAAAGCTGGAGATGCATAGGAAAAGCATAATCATCATGGCCATATCATTAATGTATCAGATGATTCGTCCTCGATTCGGGTAGACATTGAGATGCGGATAGCGTAAGTTGCAGGGAGTAGGAATGCCAACGTGACTCTGTTACAGATTCAGAGGAAGGATGAGAAGTCAGAAAACTGGAATAAGTAGTTGAAGTACGGAGTAAGCAACTTCTCCTACAGAGAAGGAATCTGAGAAGTTTAGATCATATATTAATATCCGAAGAAGACAAGATGATTAGGGAATCTGCAAGGAAGAGTAAAGGGCTACTCGTGAACGTGCTAGCCATCTAACTTTGTGAATAAAATTCGGTTGATAATCTTTTAGTCTTCACGGTTTATTTTGTCCTAAGTCCCAAGAATTCTGGGCTGCATTTGTCAATGAACGATTTTGTCATGTTCAAAAAATTCTGGATTGAAGTTGTTGGATGATTTTATCAAGTTCCAAAAATTATGTGCTAGATTTGTCAGTGGATGATTTTGTCAAGTTTCAAAGATTTTGGGTTAAATTTGTTAATGAACGGATTTGTCAAGATTCGAATATTCTAGGCTGGATTTGTCAATGAATGCATTAGCCAAGTTTCAAAAATTCGGGATTAGATTTGTCAGTGGATGAATTTGTCAAGGTTCAAAATTTTTGGCTACATTTGTAAGTGGAAAGATTTGTTAAGTTTCGAAATTGTAGGCTACATTTGTCGGTGGATGGTTTTTCATGTTTCGGAATTTTTTGCCTAGATTTGTCAGTGGACGGATCTGTCAAGTTTAAAAAATTCTGGATAAATTTGTCAGTGGACTGATTTGTCAGGTTTCAAAAATTTTGGGCAATCTTTGTTAGTAGAAGGATTTGTCAAGTTTAAAATTTTTTGGGATACATTTGTCAAGCTCAAAAAATTATAGGCTAGATTTGTCAGTGGATAAATTTGTCAAGTTTAAAAAAATTGGGATGAATTTTTCGGTGAATGGATCTTATAAAGTTTAAAAAATTATGGGCTAGATTTGTCAAGTTTAAAAAATTATGGGTTAGATTTGTCAATGGACAGAATTGTCAAGTATAAATTTTTTATGGCGGGTTAGTTGGTATATACACAAAGACAAGTTATTTGATTTTGTTCTACACAAGAGAGAAAGTGCAATTTCACAATTTCTATATTGTAAAAATTTGGTACAATAATGTAATAGATTTTTGAACTAAGTATTAGTTAGTTCACATTTGACCCTACTTCATGTCATTGTACAAATGACCCTTATATCCATAATCACATAAAAATCATATTTCATAATAGTCATAATAAAATGTTGACATTTGACCATGTTCTATCTAAAAAAACTGAGCACAATGTAATAAATACCTCTTATCTTTCTACACAATTCTTAAAGCAGGGAACTACCTAGCTAGGCCCAAATTGGAGATGCTGGCCCATGATTCTTAAAGCCCAGGCCTGGTCCATTGGAATCGGCCACAAAAAACTGTTGCTGATGATATGCCCACGTGGCAGTTCAACAAGTGCTACTGTTGTCTTTTTCGTACGTTGATGTTTTTGACCTCCTAGAAGCCGAGAATGGAAGGAAGGAATTCCTTTGTTTGGTGAATAAATAATAATAAAATCTTAAAAGCTAAGGAAAAGAATACCACTTGTCAATAAACTAAATTACAGCTGGACCCAAAAAAACTTCTGGTTTTCTGGTTCGTCCTGTCTTGTGTATATCTAATTTATGCGCGTAGATTTGTAGGGCATCCAGCTTCACTTTCTCTAATTTCTATTATTAATTACGGATGTTAATTTTCCATTTTGCCACGTATTATATTTTCCCCATACACGTATTCAAGTGCCTGGCTGTCTACCATGGTATATATTAATTAATATAGTGCGTACATAGTAATACCAGGTTTTTCATAGGCCGAAAACATATACAAACGGTCGGATTCATATAAGAGATCTGAAATAAAGAAGAGTACTAGCTAGAAGAACCAAAGGCATGGCACAAAACACTATACATATGTTGCATGTCGGTGAATAACAAAACCGAGGAAGACGCGCTTTCATGAAGAAGCGTTTGTACCTTAGCTGTACTACTACAATCAAACCCTAAACCAAGCATGTCGATTTAAGAAAAAAATTAACTAAATACGGCGTAATTAAGTAAAATAATGACGAGGGTATATAGCAAATAACACTGATCAGAAGACAGAACATCATGTATCATGTGTAGGGGCAGAGAGAACATAGACCGATCAAAGCAGTCAAAACATATGTCAGCCTTTCTGACAATCCTTAAAGCAAAGCTCTAAATTCATAATTTAAACAAAAGTCTTCTTGCGCAATCTTTTGACTATATATATTATAAAAAAAATATTTAAAAGGAAAGGGTCATCGTCTTGAGGTTGAAGAAACTTACCAGGCAAGTCATCGTCGTCGTCGTCCTCAACCCTGGTTAGGAACCAACCATACAGAATATAAAAGGAGGAAGTTGCGTTGTTCTTTCTTTGCACTTTGATTGTGCCTTGTTTGACAAGTTGCTATATAGGTATATTAGAATAATCATAACTAAAGGGCCGATATCTCAGATCCCAATATATACAGAGGTAGTTGAGTATAGGGGGAGCCATTAACAACATTATGGACCATGCATTATTACCACACACCCCACACACCACCATGATCACCATTCACAATCACTACCACAATCTATATATGTGTACACTATTAATTAACACAATCTATAATACCCAAAGCTTATCTCAAAAACATAATTACATTTCCCTCAATCGAGTTTTGTGGATGTTATTGTTATGGTTTGCTCAGTGGCCAAGGCAGGGAGTCTATCCTTGGTCCGGGTTCAGGGTCTGCTAGACTCAAACAGATAAAGTATGTTTAATTTTTTTGTACACAAATATTTTTCATTTATTGTATCAAGGTAGCAAGACACAATTTTTTAGTTTGGTGCAAGATTAAATTTCTAGTGGCCTATTTCTTCTAGCACATGACAATTGAGAAATTAGTGCTCTCAAATACGAAAGTAGGAGAATGGTGGAAAAGTGTTTGTTAAAAATTGGAAGATGTTAAATTACCTTGTTTGGTATGTATATTTGGTAAAGAAAATAGTAGGGGGGACAGTGGGACCGATTATTCTATTTGGGAGAAGTCAGAATTTCTGATAAAAGTATAAATTGTTAGAATACACATTCTGAAGACGATTAAAAACACTTAGAATCTGAAATACAAAAACTCAACTCCATTAGACAGTAAACAAACAAGGATATCTCATAATACGTACAGGGTTTCTAAGAAACACAGCTGAATTCCCCCTATACCAAACGAGCGTAAACTCAACAATATTTTTCACTAAACAAACAAGGCTATTATAAGTGAATGCAAAAACATAGGCATGCATTGAAAACTATGTTTCTAAAATACATACTCAATATAATTGACACCAAACAAGTAACGATATCTCAAAATACATAGTTCATCACAATCACAATAATCCCAACAAAACTTCATCTATATCAAACAACCTCTTACACAAATCTAAGCAAATATTAGAATTCAATTGAATTATCGATCCTAGTACACACCGTGCACAAAACAGACAAGTGACTAACAGTATATTCACACTACTTATGTACACATTACCTCTACTTGTAAGAATACAAATAATCTGACATTTACACGAAAACACCTTACAGAGTTAATCTTGTTGCCACAAAAACACATTTCAGTTAGACAAGTTATGTTAACGATAATACTATTATATCAACTCGAATCATGGAGAAACGATTCTTCGTCATTCATTAGATTTTCCTAAAACCAATATTGGGGATCATGAACAATTCAACACTAGCATAACTAAACAACCTTGATGAAGATCAAACCATATACTAATAACCCTTCTCTCTAAAAATTTCACCTACACTGAAACATAGATCAAATACTACCTCATGAATCATGATGATCATCAAAAACTTGTTCTTGTCAAGTGTCATCATCTCTACGAAGCTTGTTAAGCAAAGCAGTAATGAGAGCATCTCTCTTCTCAGCACGAGCTTCCTCCCTAACCCTCCTCTGCTCTTCCCTATCCCTCCATCTCCTCTCAAGCATCATCCTCTCATTCTCCAAAGCTTCCATCTTCCGCCGCCACTCCATCTCATGCATCCTCCTCTCATTCTCCCTCGCCTCGTAAGCTTCCCTCCATTGCATCTCCATCGCCATCTGCTGCCTCGTGAACTCCTCCAGCACCTCCTTCATCGCCGCCACCGCCGCAATATTCCCACCACCACCAACAACGTTATCAGTCACATTGCTTGTAGTACCCTTCCCTTTCTTCATCTTCTTCCTGGAGGCGCCGGCGGAACCAGGTTGGAGTAAATGGACAGCCGCCACCGCCGCCTTGTCGGCCCCTTCGCTAGCTGCCTCCTCCGTCTCCTCGTCATCCTCGTCGTCGGATGACATGAGCTGGCCTCTCTTCCTTGACCCGCTACTCGTGGCGGCGGCTGCCGGTGCCCCGCTACCCGACCCGGCTTCCGCTTCCGCCCATAACATTCTCTGCATCCTTCCCGCGAATATCGCTTGTAGCTCGCTGTAGAATGGGAACTGCTGCCTCATTGATTCCGGCTCCATCGTCTCACATCCCTATATATTATTTATTATTATTATTATTTCTTATTAATTCATTTCCTCCTCACTACAAAATTATTATTAATTTCCGTACGATAGATTATAGACTATAGACTACTTAATTAACCGGGAAAATATAGGGTTTTGAGTATAGGAATTGAATTAATTTGGAGACGATTAAATAATGATGAATATAATTATAATAATTATAATAAAAATAATAAAAAACCTTGTAACGGGTGACGAGGTTTTTCCATTTGCACTTGCACTGATCGGGGCTACGGAGGAAGCCTTTCTCTTTCATTTTGGAGGAGATGACTTCCCAGAGAAGCTTGTTGCGTTTGGTCTCCATGAAGGTGCGATCCAGCTCTGCTCTTATCATTAGAAACTCCTTTGTCTCTTGGATGCTCCATTGAGGGAACCTGCTGTCCGCCGTTTCCCCTCCGATGTGCTGCTGCGGCGGCGGAGGCGGAGGCTGCTGATGCTGTTGTTGCTGGAGATGATGGTATGGAAGGTGAAGCTGTTGATGCTGCTGATGCTGATGCTGATGAAGATGATGATGATGATGACTGTGGCCTTCCATACATGAATGAAGGAAGGAAGGAAGAAGCAAAATGAAAAATGAGAATCTGGGGGATAATAATTGAAAGAAAACGCGGAGAAGGAAAAGGAAAGGAGGGAAGTTTAGATCCAAGGGTCGGGAAAAAAGAAAGAGAGAGAAATGTGGACCGTTGATTTATAAGGGTGGTGGTGACTAATGAGCTAGCTGTCTGTGTGAACGGGATGCCAAACACCTTCCGAAAAGTGTGAACGGATTGTCAACGTGTGTATCTATATGGACCGTAATCCAATTTAAATTTAATCACTAAATAAATAAAGCAGCGGATTTTTGCTTAATTTTAATTAGCGAAATCTATTAATCTTATCTTATTTAATAAAGTCGGTGTTACTTGCTATTTTTTTTCATTAAAAAAAATCATACTTTAGATTTTCTACCTTACAAAAAAAAATTAGATTAGATTTTCTATTTAATTATTTGGATTACGCTTTAAAATATTAGCTTTTTTATATATTATATTTTTTCTATATGGAATGGAATGAGCAGTTTTATTTTATGGATAATGTGTGTAACTGTATGAGGTTGGTTAAGTTGGAGTATTTGAAAGTGGAAAATAAAAATCAAGTAATTAAGTTTTAAATGAATTAACCCAATTTTAATTTGCTCGCCCGTAGGTGTTTGGGGTTTCTTAGATGTGTGTGCGCTGAGCATACGACCAAGGGAGTGTGATTACGTCGGTTGTGTGTCATCCCATGTCAAAGCTTATGTCAGGGTCTATTTATAGCTTCTTGGTAGTCGAGCCGGGTGTCACATGTCACCAGATGATTGGTGGGTCAGTGTCGTGTTCGACTTGTCTTCTTAGCAACAACTCATGCCTTTAATTTGTTCAGCTGAAACCATACCCAGCATGAGCCTCAACATCTGGCGATTCGGACCGGGCTTTGGTAGCCCTGATTCTCTGGGTACATACTCAAGGAAGTCTGAGCCAGTCACTTATCAATTCATATATATTCATTATTCATGCAACGAATCACTACAATGTTAACAGTTTTAGCATTTTTAATGAGTTTGTAACATCAACTCGTTGATTTTTTCAAGATAAGCTTAAACAAACAAATGATTAAGGACTTGTATTAGTGATTGCATCATGCATGATACATATGCTAATCTCTCAATGATTTATAAAACAACATTCCTTTGTTGGTCGATACGATACAACAGTAGATGAATAAGATGGAAGTAATATAGCTAGCAATTACACTAGTAAGTACTACAGTAAACATTTATCTTTTCAACTATAGATTAGTCATTATCTGCCTACGCGCTCTCTCTAATCACTTTTCTTTCCATTTTTGTTATTTTTTTTTTTATCAAGTAAACTTTTTGTTTGCATTTACATTAGTTCATATTGTGTCTACTTGTCATCACCCTTACATCATCTTATATATCATGTACATTCCTTTTCTTAGTGGCCACTTTATTATTATTTTTATTATTATTATATATAGTATATAGTATACACTCACCACTAAGTTACATCCATTTATTTATTTGTGTTTTTTATGATTAATACTCACCACTTTATATTATTAGAAAACAAAACACTATACTATGAAATGAGGTTGGTTTTCGATTTTTTTGTGTTATTAAAAGCTTTGTTGTTGTATTAGACACAAGCTATAGCCTTAGTTACTAACTAGTGTGTAATTTCTAATCTCATAAATAGTCAACAAGAGTTAAAAGACAGAAAATAGGTTGGTGAAACAAAACATCACCGAGGAGAAATGAGATATAGAGAAGTATCAAGATTCAAACTCTCGTCATAGTGAATTAAGGATATTAGATAAATTATGAGTTGTGTAAAATAATTCTTTGTAGAGAGATGTCAAGTACTATTTCCAGCCTGGATTTCAAAGGAGGAATTGAACAATTTTCTTGCATTTCTGAATTCCTTGTTTTCCGTCTCTAATTGTTCGTCCAATAATATCTCTAGAATTGAATTCCTTCTTCCCCTAAAATTCGGTTCCAACAGATTTTGAAATCCCTTTCAAATGAACATGAATTGAAGGGAATTGTTGATTTCTTTCCAATTCCAGGTCGTCATTAGATAGTAACCCAATTAATTTAATTCTAGTAGAATTGTTAGTTTTCTCAGCAATCAAATTCCACTAAATTTTGTAATTCTCCCAATAATATTGCGGACCCTAGATTATTTGTATACTAAGTAATGTGTATCGAATAGTAATTAATTAATCATGTGTATATGTACCAATAATGATGTGACGTATACACTCTTTGACTGTTTACATTGTTGTTTCAAATTACAAACCATATCTTATAATGAAAAAGCTTTGTGTAAATTAAATATCTTTATTAATTGGATGATGTCGACAAATAAGTAATTAAGTAAATATACTGTTTGCTTTCCATCTACAGTGGATGATTCAATTCAGAACTTTTAACGTGCAATTTTATTCAAAGGCAAAATTAACTTTTTTTTTTTTTTCACAAATATAGCAGATCATATATAATATCGTGGGCCGTTTTGATTATAAGTCTAAGTTTGCCGTTAATAACCCATTCCTCGTTGTAATCAAACTTATTTCAAAAAGGACTAACGCGTTATTCTGTCATGTCCCACGTGTGAAGGTGTATGGGTCCACGTGGCATGCATGCAGGTTTTGAAACACAACAAAACCAGGGAGAGAGGGAGGGAGGGATGTCCCACTTTGAGTTTCTAGCGTTCACATTTTAACATCATTAATTCCACCTGCCCTACCTCTTTGATTTCATTCTCCATGCCAATGTCCCATTTCCAACCGTTCAATTAGGTTACAAAATCGACTTGCAATGAAATGAACACAGAAATGGATCGAGACAAATGATTCAATTTTTTTAAAAAAAGGGGATAAATTTTTTACTTACTGATCATCACAATTATTGTCGTCGAGAACTTTCTAGGATCCCCCGTTATAGTCATGAGTAGAGATCTCACGAATCTTTGTCGTGCCCAATCCCTCTGATTTTGGACCCATGTCTTCACTGAATATGGGAACGTGTTTGATTTTGTCATGTTCGTTCAAGATTTCATCAATCAAAGATCTCTACTATGATCAGATAGTATAGACGTAGGGATTCACAAAATGCGGCTTATCCACTATGAGCTGAACAAGAGGTAAATATATGTCTAGGCTAAAAAAAAACTGGTCTGTGTGTCTTTTATATTTGGGAATTTGAATTCCAAATTTCAACAAATTAAAGTAAGTTTTGATCGAATTTCTAGAATTAATTGTTGACTCGGATATAAATTAATTCAAAATATTAATTATTGAAATGAAATTGTTCTCTCATGGAGGAAGATTGAGCTTGTAAAGGTAAAGCCCTAGCTTATTGATGAAGCTTAACCTAGCCAATATGTAAACATCATCCTATCTAGTAAGGGATTAATCAAGGGTCAACATTGATCAAAGCTAGAGCTAGCTAATTAATAACACTGAGTTTTGAGTTATTTATGTTTTGTTTCTTTTGAGAAATATTTCTCCTCATTAAAAAAAATTAATATTTTTTTAAATAAAACAGTGGTCGTGTTATTATTTTTTTTTTTTTGTCTATCAAATATTCATATCAAACAAAGTAATTTAATGTCATCCAACTTTCAACAAACATGTTTCCATCTTTTTTCCAAACATCATATTTCATCTTAACTGATCTCAATATCCACTATACCAAATGACCCTTGAATTCCGATACAAAAATTTTAAAACGAGCGATACTTCATATGATATATCAACCTCTTTAATCAAGAAATTCTTATATTATTCGAGTTATTGAAATGAAATCATTCTGTGTTGCGTGGGGAGAGAAGTTAAGTTATAGTGAAGCCAAAACCCTAGCAAATTGACTAATTGATGAAGCGTAAGCTAATCAACATGTAAAACGTCATCCCCAATCTAGTAAGGGTCCCATTATCGGATAATGACAAGTTAATCAAAGAGGTAAATTAATGGGGGTATAGGGTGACGTGGGCTATATATGTAGACTTGTGTACATGTTTTCTGTACAATTCAAAAATTTCAACGAATAGTCCAAAATAATTTGTTCCCACCCGGAAGAAGAGATCAACAACAGTCCAAAACAATGTTTTTTAGGAGTCAAGGAGATTATAAATGCCCGTTGCGTAGGTAGTAAGTTACACAAAAAAACTCAGATCAACGGTGGAGATGAGCGCGGCACAACATAACATTCATCCAATTGTTCTGCCTCAGATCCATCCCATGACCAAATAACAGTTGATCAACGCATGCCATAGTATACTTAGAACCATGTTCAATTGAATAATAATATAAGTGTAATAAACAGTTGCATCCCAATAACTCGAGTCCTCAAACTAAAGTCATATGGGAGATTGAAGTTTGCAAAGGTCCATCAAGTGTTATGTAAGATAAATTTTTTTTTTTTTTTTTGATGAATGTGTTACTATATATTAAAAGGGAAAAAGCAAAAACAAAAGTATCTATACACACGCCGACCCTCATTGCAGACGATCGCACGGGGAAAGCAGAAAACCAGAAAATAAAAGCCCCAAAATCACCTGCCAACTAAAACTGAACATAGGCGAAATCCAAGAAAACGCAAAGCAGACCCCTACCCACCCACAAAACAAACCGGACATCTGCCTCACCCAGGATCAAATATGAATTCATTCCAGCGAGCCAAAAGTGCAGCAGAGAAGAGATTTGCTACCCCAAGCCATCTGCCTATATTACACAGCACCCTCAACGCCACTTGTTTGTCGTCCTTCCTTACATCTCTGAAAATGCGCTCATTACGTTCCAACCAAACATGCCACAACACCCCATGCATCAAAATCCCAGATGCCTCTGTAAACGGTGGGATGCAGTTCATCCCTTTCCAAGCTGAGAATAGACCCCTGACATCTGCATTTCGGGGACCAGCCAAGGAAAGTCTAGAACTCACCCTACCCCATACAGCCAACGCAAAAGGGCAATGGATGAAAAGATGATCGACCGATTCCGCTTCTCTTTCGCAAAGAACACACATCGGGATTTGATGTGACGATGTCAAGACCTTTCGATCATCAAAGGCGGTGATACCATGTCATGAACCGTTGCATCGCAATAAACTCGAATTGTTGGGACAGAGTTCTAAATGGATCTTATATTAGTTATTAACCATACGCGCACCTTAGAATAACTAAGGCAGATAATGAATGTACTTAATGACGTATATATGAAGTTGAAGTACCGGATAAATAGATAGAGATCAACGGTAAAGAGAAAAAAGTGGTGGTTGAAAGTGAAAATGTTTGTTCTTACGTAGTTTTGAGGAACTCATAGTATGTTTTTTTAGCAATATACATAAGTTGGGCGGTATACAATATTGTATGCATTAATTTTCTCATTATCCATAACTAATTTATTATAGCGAATATGTCTAACTCTTCATATATATACATATGATTTTTCTCGTATTCGACCTAAAAAGGTTCAAATGTTATATATAAATCCAATGATAAAAGCAGAATATTAGACAAAGTTTCAGTTAGAATAATTAATATTGTCATACCTACAATCGTTGTTGAATTGTTTTTGGAACATCACGAACAAGTAAGTAACAACTTATGTTTGGTTCGTATAAACATGAAACGCAGCCGATATTTGCAAAAGCAATTGGTTAGCTAGCTAGCTAGGTGGATATAATTTAAGTGAGTTTTGAAGTTGACCGACCTCGGTTTTACACATTGATTCTGGCGATCTACCTGGCAGTGGGCCGCGACAAAAAACATGACATGCTGTTCGAACTGGCCGACGTTAGTTAACCCCAGAAACAGAAACGGCCCAATCATTATTCCAAAACACACTGACACACCAATATTTGTGGATTCTAGTTCTACTACTAGTACTGCTATAATAATATTGCTGTCCGGAAACGCGTCCAACGGATAGGGATGGATTACCACTACACCACAAAAATTACTGAAATTTACGTACTAGTACCCAAATTATTATTAATTTCACTACATGCCAAACTTAGATACTGTCTTTCTCATGCTTCAATCAATTGTTGCTTTTATCGTAACGTTTTTTTTTGTTTTGTTTCTCTGTCTTTCGTGTATTTAATGCAATGCATGCTTCCCTATATCATAAAATTGAGTAAATATGTACTAAAAAAAACTGAGTAAATTAAATTAAATTATACCAAGGGAAAGCAAAATACCATGGTCCAGCATTTCGGCCGACCACCATATGCTTAAACTTCTAAGATTTGTGGACCGGATAATTTCGGGTCAAAACAAGGGTGAGATAGATGTGACAGTTTTTTTTTGGCGTAGATAGCTTCGTGAAAAGAATTAAAATAGTAAGTAGCTGCAATCTAGCTAAGGTGTGAGGATTACCAGCAACACCCATGAGAGATATCTAAGAGCCAAACGTGCCACAGAATGGACGACACTATTTGCTGAACGGCAGACCGAAAGCAGCTTGAAGCCTGGACTGGCAGTCAATAACCGGATGACTTCTTGTCGTTGTTCCAAGCTCCAGTGTCCGTTATTAAAGAGCTAGAGGGTATGCAGAACAGGTTTCTTTGGGAGGGATGTGGGGAGGAAAGAAGAACACACCTGGTTAGATGGGATAGGGTTAAGGTTCCTAAAGCAAGAGGGGGGTTGGGGATTCTTGATCTCCGTCGGTTGAATTTGGCTCTGCTCAATAAATGGGGGTGGAGGTATGCTACGGAAAGAGGTGCTTGGTGGCGAGACTTGATGCGTGAAAAATGCGGTGTGGGGAGGTCTGAATGGAAACCGAACTGGAACTGGCCGAATGCAGGGTGGTCGGTTTGGAGAGATATCGTCTTCACTAATCCGAAATTTTGGGAGTACGCTATGATAGATCCTGGGGGTGGGGGGGTGTCTTTTTGGTTTGATTCCTGGTTGGGGGTGAGTGTTTAGCTGTTAGGTTCCCCAGGGTTGCTGCGGTAGCTCAATTGGGAGATGCTTTGTTGTTTGATTCTGTGGTGTGTGATGACAGGTTGATTTGGCATATTCCTATGACGACGATGTTACGTGTGGTGTAGAGGCGGAAAGAGTAAGAATGATGGAGGTTTTGGAGGAAGTGGACCCATGCTGGATCTCTCAGGGTCCCCCAGCTCCCTGCTGGAGGATTACAACTTCCGGCCAGTTTTCAGTGGGATCTTTCTTTGCGGCAATTTCAACTCAGGCAGATGCAGGTATAGATGATTTCCCTGTGAGAGAAGTGTGGGTGGATTTTGTGCCCACTAAGATTATTGGTTTTGTGTGGCAGGTGTTTTATAAGAGTATTTCTACCTTTGAAAACCTCCAAAAAAGAGGTTTCATTGGTCCGAATCTCTGTGTGTTGTGCAGAACTGACCTCGAGTCAGTGTCGCACTTGTTGTTGTCGTGTCCGTTTACTTTTTGGGTTTGGCTTACTTTTAGTTCCAAACTTGCGATTTGGGGTCCGGCACACTCCGATGTGTTGAGTTTTATTCATGAGTGGCAAGTGAGGAACTATAGGAGTAGGTTTCAAAGTTTCAAGTTCAGGTTAATGCACGCTTTGTTTTGGTGCATTTGGGGGGAAAGGAATGATCGAATTTTCAGAGATAGGGTGAGGACGAGAGAGCAATTAGTTTGGAAAATTGCTACTATCATGTGTAGGTGGCTTCGGGTGGCTGATATCGTCTCTCGAGATGAAACTAAAGAGTGGCTGGAGCTTTGGCGAGTGGCTATTGATCCAGGTTAAGGCTTTGGTTTCTGTGGTTTTGTAAGAGAAGGCTGATGTTTGTTTTTGGGTTTCGGATTGGGGCTTGGAGTGGATTGGGGGTTGTCCCAATTTCTTTGAGAGAGGGTTGCTGGGTTTTTTGTGTTTGAAAGGGGTTTCTTTTGCTGGAGTTTCCTCTATTTTGGGTGGTTAGTGGCCATGTTCTCTTCCTGTATTTTTGTTGCAGGATTTGAACAAGTATAATGGGCTTCAGTTCTGTTTCGGTTTTGGGTGGGAGGGTTTGCCTTTGTTTCTCAGGCGTGACATGATGTACAGTTTGTATGGGTATTCTCTCTGTTTTATATATATATATATATATATATATATATATATAATAAAATTATATATATATAAACCTACCATTCATAAAAAAAAAAAATAACCGGATGACTTCTTGAACAATGATTCCATCACGGGCTCTCTAGCCTTCATGATCCCGAATTGCCTTGGAAACCAGTTCCACATCCCCTTCAAAAATCAACCTGAAAATGATCCGAAGAGACACACCAAGCAACTGTATCCCTACACGCTAGGAGTTCTAGAATGAAATGATCGATAATACCTAGGTATGAAGTCCCTATCGCGTAGAGAAATGTGAAAATGTATTTTTTTACTGCATCGTGCCAAAATTCTGAGTTGAATTGTTTTGAGTGATGTTTTTTACTGGAGAAATCAGTCATCGTCCTTCTAGAAGGGTCGGGTTCCTTTTATTGGATCCAAAATTGTTTGGGCCAACCTTGGGCCCATCTAGCTCACGTCTCTATGGTTGTGAAGTTTAATTCTTGTATTGTTTGGGCCTAGCTCGACCTCTATGCCTTTGGCACTTTGTGTCCAAAGCCCCTCATAAATGAAACGCAGCGTTTGGGTGCGACCTCATCCAGGCCTTCTGCACGTTACTCCCATGTGATTACATCTTTTCTCTTGTAGCAAATTTTTAACATTGTTCCTCCTCTGCTGAGGTTTCTGGAATCGACCCATAGAGTTTCTTCCTTCGTCTTTATCGGTTTCTTTCACTCTCTGCACACAAAGCTCCATCATCATCATCATCATCCATGGCGCTTGCTCATTATCTTCTTGCTGTACCTGTCGATACTTCCTCTAATCGAAGAAGAGTTTCATTCTTCAGCTCATCTACTCCCACTGCTGAGTCGTCTTCTTTCCCAGCTCGCTCTCTAGCGTTTAATCAGCGCAAATTCCCAGTCTTTTCCAGAATTGGACAAAAGGGTAATCGATTTATCATCCATTTACCACTGATTATCTGGTCTTTTTGCTCATCAGGATTCTTTACTAATATTAGCTGTTCTTTAACTAGGTTGTTAGTGAGTGAGATTGACTGTAATAAGCTGTTTATCTGATATTTGGATGAGCAGTTAAGGCCAAGGGCCCAGAACCTGAAGTGGAATTGGGTGCAGCTGATGCTTACACCCGTTTCAAGCATTTACTTGTGCCGATCACAGACACCAACCCTTACCTCTCTGAAGGAACTAGACAAGTGAGAAAGTGACTTTTCACCCTTTTAAGGATTCTTACACACAATGTCTTAAAGTGTTGTGATTTCATCCATGAGGTGTCTATGATTGTTGGTTTAATTGCAGGCAGCTGCAACTGCAGGTGCATTAGCCAGGAAATATGAAGCTGACATTACTGTCGTTGGTAAAGCAACACACTTTGATTAGGGTTTTGCTCTCTGCACTGTATGGCTATTCTAACCGAAATTGAATGTGTCAATTTGTAGTGATTGACGAAAGGCAGAAAGAAACCTTACCAGAACATGAGACTCAAATGTCAAGCATCCGGTGGCATCTTTCTGAAGGTACAGATTTGATTCCAACCAACACTAGTTCTGTCAAGTTAGTAAAGGAAACAGTTTGAGCTCATTGTTTACGAATTGGAACATCATATGACAGGATTAGGCCCTTCTGCAATGAGATATCATATGCTATGCTCTTTATGTTTACTGTTGTATTGAATTGATGAGACATTTTGTTGCAGTTGGGTTCAAGGAGTTCAAGTTGCTGGAACGATTTGGAGAAGGGAAGAAGCCTACGGCGATCATTGGGGAGGTAGCTGATGACCTGAACTTGGATTTGGTGGTCATAAGCATGGAAGCAATTCACTCCAAGCATGTCGATGCCAATCTACTCGCAGAGTTCATCCCATGCCCCGTCTTGCTCTTACCCTTGTAAGGGGAAACTAGTTGATATTAGAACACCCCACAGTGTGCAGCAAGTGCCCAATTTTCTTGAACAATAGCATTTGTTTACCCGAGCTTGTCAGTATTTGTTCTCAACTGTGTCTTTCTGTCTTGTGTACTTGTGACGGTTTCTTTGCTAGCTTTCAGTTCAAACTATTGAGACAGTCATGTTTACGATTGGCCAATAATCAAAGTTACAAGTTTTCAACTCTCTTGCTACAACTTTCAGATTCTTTGTGATGCATGATTTCTGCAGAACAGGAACTCATCTAGGCGAAAAGTAACAGCATATTCAAAGAGCATAGATAGACCTCAAGATCGGGCCTTTATCACTAGGGTGGGCATATGGGTCCCAAGTACCCAACCCGAAATTTGGTGGGTATTGAGTACTCACTACCCGCTAAGGGTAGTTGGGGTTTAAGAAGAATTTTGGCTTAATTTTCTATCTATGAGTACCCATAATATCTATACTTAATCCTAACATATTTAGTAGTTATAGATTTGTGTTTGATAGGCTATCTTTCCTTTCTATTTTGACAGTGATACCCGCGTACCCAACCTGAAATTTGGTGGGTATTGCGTACTCACTACCCGCTAAGGGTAGTTGGGGTTTAAGAAAAATTTTGACTTAATTTTCTATCTATTGGTATCCATAATATCCATACTTAACCCTAACATATTTAGTAGTTATAGATTTGTGTTTGATAGACTATCTTTTCTTTCTATTTTGACAGTGACAATATTGAACTATCCTCTGTTTCTAATCGTTCAATGCTTGTTGTTGCATTGTTAGCTAGTTGTTGCTACTAATTATCTATGTTGAATTGTAGTGTAATGTAATGGTCCAATGAACGAGGTAATATGAAGAAAATTATAATGGGATTATCAATTATGGACAAATTGTTGTTGCTATATTAGTTTGCATTCTATGTTTGTGATAGTGTGGGTACTCCATCACTCATGATGGTATGGGTAGTGGAATGAATTTTTTTCAGTTATGAATATGGGTAACCATGACATATGGGGTTGGGTACCCATACTCAACCCGTTCTCCACCCCTAATTATCACCAGTAATCATGACACGAGTACACACGAGCACACCCCATCTATAAAGTGATGGAACATCTTTGTCATATCTCATTATAATCAATCGCAGTCCCTTGTAAGTGCGACACACACCTTTTTCTTTCTTTCAGAGCCTTTTTTGCGGGGCATACTAAATCCACTATGTACCACACCACCTATAGGCGTACAAACTTTCTCTCAGGAACGTAACTAGTCTCTATCATACGAACTTTAAATTTTTCAGCAGACCGTATATCTTATCCCAAGAAATCCAATCACGTGATGGGCTGCAAAGACTGGTCCTTTTCTAATGGGCTTGTTCATGGTGGAAGGAGATGGGAAAGCCCATTGGAGTCTAGCCCATTGGGTAGTGATTGATGAATATTGTACCAAAAAACTATGGGTAAGGTAGATAAAAACGTGTTCTTTTTGTTCTTGTGCTTTCAAAGTTTGACCTGTCCACCCATCTCCATGTGTGTGCTTTTGTTGTTCACTCTAAGGACATATCCAATGTTGGGTAGTCATTCATGGATATATCTTGTCGATTTTAATTTGTTTACTTTTGTAAATTTGGTTTAATCTATTTTAAGATACGTTATATCATTGAAAGGTGACTCTTATGTCTTAATTTTTCTTGACTTGTTCTGTTCTCAATACGTAGTTCTATGACGTAGAAATTTAATTTAATTTGTCATTTTTAAGTTTGAAATTTGGATTGTTTCATCTAATTTGTACAAACTTCCTACCCCACCATGTCGACCTATTTTATCTTGCTCATGGACGCTATCTAAACACACATTTTTCACTTAATACGAATATATATATAAAGGAATAATCATCACTAGTGTATTCATCGCAGTTTTTACATGTAATTCGTTTGCTTGATTTTATATTACGTTAGAAAAGTACGATTTATAAATCAGTGAATTACAACTTCATGTTTGTATTAAATTTGCTATATTTTTACTAGTTTTTATTTATATACCCACCTTCTTGTCACACCATAAGCTATCTTAGATGTATTATCTATTGACATTATAGAAAAAAAAACAGAGGATTAAGATTAGTCGGCAGAAAAAAACAAAAACATGTATGTTCATTAACCTTTTGATCAAATCTGAAATCCGACCCGATACTTTAAGCACAATTAAGGTAAGAAAGATGAGATAATTAGTCACATCCCATGCCGTAATTGGGACAGCAACAATAGATAAACCAAATCTTAATTCCCTCCTTTTAGACCAATCCAATCTCTTGTCTTTTTCCATCACAATTCCGGCCCCTAATTCCTGGGGTTTTCACTTAAATAAATAAAAAAAATTAACAATTAACCTAAATAAATACCATTCAAAACTATTGATTTTTGTAAATATAATCGCCCCAGGTCTAGGCGATATCGCCCCGGCCCTAGGTGATATCGCCCCAACCCCAGTTATTTCCGATCCACCCGATTCAAATCTGCCCAACCACCGATTAAATGCAAATGTGGCCGTTGTTGAGTTGTCGTATTATCCAGAACCCATATCTGTTGCTAAGTGTAGAACGCATCCTCCAAGGACACGTCGGGTCGATGCACTTGATGGCCCATTCCTTCGGGTTGGAAGTGATTACCCTGTACTTATAGTTGCGGAGGACTGCTTGGCTCTTCGTTAGGGACACCAGTTGACCTTTTGTAGAGAATGTCTGACCCAAGAAGAATTCCATCTCCACCGACCAGTACGACTTCGCTGGGATCTGGAAGCGCCTGTCCATGGAGTAGGTGTTGGAGATTGTCATGATGTCGTCACAGTCGTCACCCACGCTCGTGGCATGTTCCAGTGGCACATAAACTTCCACGCTATTTGCTGTGGCTCCCCCTTCTTCATCGTCGTCTTCCTCGTCGGTTTGGCCAATGTCATCGTCGACGTTTGGATTCCCTTCGTCCGCCGAGCAGTGGCTCCTTTCATCACCCGAATCGTCGGTGGTGACATATTCATCTCGCGCCAACCCCTCTTGATCAACCTCCTCCTCCTCCGGACCGACATGACTGGTCGCCATGTATTCCCCATCATACGTTTGGCTCTGCTCCGCCATCTGATTTGGAATGACACCCGAGAAATCGGAGAAGTGAGACGGCTCCTCTTCCATCAAGGCGTACAACTCGGCAACTTCGAAAAATGGGTTCACGCGAACTAAGTCGTATATGACTTGTACACCGTTGTCGTCCGATATCGGCCTAGAAACGAAATGCGACAGATTTCCCTCAGAACTGTATATCGGCATTCTCCAGACAAATGACTGGATTATCTGATCCGCTCCAAGACCCATTTTTCGCCGAAACACGGTAACCACACTATCATAGGTCGCTCGCTTGGTCATCTTCAGACGGACATTATTTCCCCCTTCGTAGGATAAGCCGGTCCAATCCTGGACGATACGGCCCCCCCAGAAAACTTGGATCCGGAATTCTCGTGACAAAGTGTGGTCGGCCATTCTAGAATTGTAATACTTTTGGTTTGGTGACTCTCCCCCGAACCTAACAAGGATTTAAAGGCTCGTTAGTTGCCCAGGCTTTAGGCGATATCGCCCTGACCATAGGCGAGATCGCCCAGGTCCTAGGCGAGATCGCCTAAAGCTTGGCTATTTTCTGACCCGTGACTCTGACACTGGTCGGGAATCTAATCACGGGTGGCTTTTACAGGGGTTGGGGCGATTATATTTACAAAAATCAATAGTTTTGAATGACATTTATTTAGGTTAATAGTTAATTTTTTTTTATTTATTTTAGTGAAAAGCCCCTAATTCCTCCTTATCTTCATTCTTAATTGATTCCATTCTTAGCTTATTTTATAACCAATAAGTCATATCCATGGAATTACGAGTTGTGGTGAGGTTAAATTTCGGTCTAACTATAGGGTATACGAGTTTTACATCGGATGATTTGATCATTTTAGGATGATATGTTATTAGCTCATTTTTCTGTTGGCCTAATATGAAAATTGAACTTATGATCATTTCATCAATGAGGATGATAGCATTTGAACACTAGTCGTCTAGTACTCGTGAGCTTAACTAGTCAACGATTTTAGTAACTCAAGTAGGAGGCATATAAGGTGATTCTTTTTCCGTTAATTCTAAATTCACATGGTACCAATTCATTATAATAATAATTCAACTAGTTAGAACATACCCATAACAACTCTTATATGGTAGCTTCAGATAGGTTAATTAATTTGTATTTGGTATTTCAAGTTCCCAAAATCATCTTGTTTGGTTTGAATATAGAATCGTTGATTACATATATGAATTTGCGGATGGAACATTTACATGCATTTTAGGGTATACACACATAATTATAATTCACATCCCTTAAAAAGCAGTAACTCGATAAATACTGAGTTTGCAACAATTTTGGTAAGTCTCATGCAACGAAATGAGAGCCATCATAATTCAAAACCAAAATATCTCACAATTATCAAAAAATCGGTACATCTCAGCCACTCGAATTATCGAGAGAGTTCAAACACACTACATCATTTAATTATCCTTCCAACTACCATGTCGGGCTCGCCAATAAATATTTGTGGTCATACATAAATAGGGTCTCACTTTAGTTACCCTAATTGCCACGTCTTTGTTATGTTCTTATTGTCAGATTTTCATATATTAATTTAGATGCAAAGTAGTTGAGGAGAAGAGTCTGTCTGTCCACCTAATTACTCTTTCATCATTTATTCATTGGGCCTCTACAATTACATCCTCTCCACGCCCAATTCCACACGGCTTCTTTCTGTAAATTAATGAATTTTTTTTTATGATTAATTCGTTTAAAGTACGTGTAATTCATCAAGGACGATAGTACGTACATAATTTGTTTTCCGCTACTTTACCAAGTTAATAAATGGGTCATGTAATATGAAATGTTCATTAACTCTTGTTCTACTTTGGCTAACTTGACAATTAGTCTCTCATGTTAAAAACTCAAATTATTAAGATGTAGGTAATAAAAATTAATAAAGATAAAAATATCAGTATATAACATAATTAATTATCTTCATAATGGCACATGAATCACAAAACCTTTAGAAAACTATAGATTAAACCTGGAGTACATCATCAAACAAAAAAATCATGTACATTTATATATATAGTTTCTTATAAATGTGATACATGTTATGTTAGTAATCATTAGTCCCTAAAACTATAGTCTTATAAATAGTGTGACCACATGTACCATTTTTCTCATTCCCTTTATATGATTGGTCAAAAGATTCTTCCAACCACACCCAATAACTCATGATTGTACTAACACACCTATGAACATCCTCTCTACTATATCAACACACCACATTTTAATAGTTTGTATAAACTACCCACGAATTCAAAATGATATTGTCTAATATGAGTTAAATGGTATAAAATAATATATTAATCAATCTCTGTATATGCAAAAAAAATTATATATGTTGTCGAAATTCTTGATTCAAAGATGAATATAAAATAACGTGCTAATTGATTTCCGTTTTGGGCATAGAGGTTACATTAGGGTTGGTGGGGTTTTACCGTCGTTGCTAGCTTTTGTCCTTCCTTATGTATGGGTCGTTATCCGACCTGGATTTTAGAAGAGGAATTGAGCAATTCCTTGCATTTCCGAATTGCTTGTTTTTTTGTCCCTAATTATCCGTCCAATATCTCCATTTGAATTACTCATTCCTCCCAAAATCTATCTCCAACAGGTTTTGAAATCTCTTTCAAATGGATGGGAATTGAAGGGAGTTATTATTATTTTTTTTTATAAAGGTGATTGCTTGTATATATAGAAATTAAAGAAAAGGAACAAGACAAACAGAGGAGGAACTCAGAGAGAAACCGAGCAAAAGAGGTGGAATCACAGCAGCAAAACCTGCTCATCCAACCGAAAAACCCCAAAACAAAACCCCCATGCTTACAAAAAAATCCAACCAAGCAACCCAATCAGGTAGCATTCAGTTGACGCATCCACTTCTCAAAATCTTGTTGTGACCATAGCGAAAAAGCCTTAAGCCAGCGTCCACACGCAAGCCAAATGGGAATTGAAGGGAGTTATTAATTTCTTTCCAATTCTTGGTCGTCATTAGACAGGAAAACAAGGAATTTAATTCCGGTGGAATTGCTAGTTTTCTCAGCATCCAATTCCATTGGATTTATCAATTTCCTCAATAATCCACTTCCATGCAGAAAACAACCTCATAATTTTGGGGCGTAGTTGATGAGGTCGCGACTATGAATTTTTGCTCGAGCAGGCAGTCGTTTCTTGTTTTGAATTTTGGTGAATTACATCGATTCATCTATGTAATTAACTTTTTCGGTTATATAATATCATTCATTCGTTAAAAAAACCTACTCATCGATTTCTAAATGCACAAAAATTATCAAAATTCTTGATTAGATCCCACAACACATCCACACACTATAAGCATTAAATCTCACATTCATAAATAAATTATAAACATCTATAAATCCACGTGAATAATAAAGCTTAGCTTACTTGTAAAACTTGTTCACATTCACTTCCCCACTACCCATCTTACTTAGACTTTTTTGGCCCACAAACATGAAGCTTTAGTTCATTAGGGACATCGCCACTCGCTCATAATTAATTTCATAATTTTATATATATACTAATAATTATTATTTGAAAATATATAAGTTCGGTCGATGTTGAGATTCAAACATGAAACTATGTTTGAAAATTAAAACGACTTATTAGTTAAGTTGCATTAATCTTAGTTTGTACAATTTGAGTTGATCATATATGTCAAACAGTTCTCTATCACTTGTTTTTATTTTTGTATGAGGAAGGTGTTTATGTTCATACATGAGCAAGTGACTCAAATCGAAAAATCTACTCATGGTTATTTATACATATATAAAGTGTTCTCCTCTTCATAACCATCCCTGAAAAAATTGAACCTGAGAACATAAAATTTCGAACTCAAACATATATCAACTCGATCAATTCTCAAAGTTGATAAATATATGTTGAAATCACTCTTGATCATATTTATGACGATGAAACTAGTTTCGATAAAACACTAACTTATAATCTTTTTAAGAGTTCAAATATTGGCATATAAAGCATTGATTCAAAATATGCAACTCGATTAGTACTCGTAACCAAACTTGAACCAGAAGTCTATCCAAGACAACCTAATATGTACTATAGAAGTGAGGTGTCAGTTTAAACAGACGAAACAAAATTAATGTAGCCGGAATTCGAATTTGGGCACATTGAAAATCCCATATGATGAAAAGAAATAATTAACATGTGGCAATGTCGACATCTGTATATATCCATCTTTAGCCTATCATATGTGGATCATTTTGTAATGAAAAATTAATTTGATCCTTACATAAGTCCCCGACAGTCTTATAGTACTTATCTTTTGTCTTGTTGGATTTGGCTTGCCTACACTACGTGGCATATACTTCTGCCACATATTTTTCATTCATTTATAGGTTTAATTTTACCTATATATTTGGCCTTGAATGTTTATAATATATGCTTATATTATTATGATTATTGGATAATATTGATTTTATCTTATTTATTAATGCGCTATTTACTTCTTTTAACAAAAAAAAATAATAGAGCATAAAGTTTGCATAGTTCAGTGCAGCGAATTAAAAGTTATTGGAATTCAAAATCAAAAGCTCTTGATTATTAAAATTTTAATATCATGTCAACAACCATTGCATTCCCAATAACTCGAATTATTTAACAGAAGATACAATATTGGTTTTACATTATTTACTGACGCCATTTTTATCAGCAGATTCATTTGAAGTAGTCCAAGATGCTAGTAAGATTCTGGAGGCGAAATTTCTACCGCTCATATATATAAGTAACAATAGAGATCAATTTGGCATCAATAGATGGACAATATATATGTGGATTTCAACACCAACTTTGAGGTGATATAAATAACACATGTACAATATCTATAACAAAGTATTGAATATTGGACAACATACCCATTACACCCCATGCCACAAAATATAGTGGGAGAATTAGGGGTCGTTTGGTTGATGGAATTAGGTCCCAATTCCAGACCCACTGAGAATTGACTCTAATAATTGCACTCAGTGGGCCGAGAATTAAAATCCAATTTCCAGACACAATTTCATCAACCAAACCACCCCTAAATTTCATCTATATCATTATTCTTATTCCACCCTCTTATTATCGTTATGATGTATTCTAGATTGACAACCCATTAAATTAAACAAAATACATACTATTAGTAAAATATATTGAGAAATATTTATCTCAACGACTCGAATTATTGAGGAGTAATAACGTTTCTTGTTTTCTTGTTTCTTGACACTTAATTAAAACAAGTTGATGAAAGCCTTAATTGGAGTATTATACTATTATGTCGACGGCATGACGGTGGCGAGGAGAGGAAGTAGGACGGCGGATGATGTCATCACGTCAATTATGTCACGTGCAGAGATATAGAAACCTCGAATTAATTGAGTTGCGGAATTCCGTCATGTGTTGTAATTGTATTTTAATATTTAAAAGTCGGTTTAAAGACAAAGATTAATCAAAAGGAGTTAAGAGTTTGGTATTACTCCAATGGTGTCGGCTACCTAGAAAGTGACGGCTTAAAACTAATTCACGGCCGATGAGTAATACAAATATTCACTATGTCCTGTAGTAGTGATTTTCGTGAAGAGTTTATCAAGTCAAGTTTCTCTTCTTATAAATGGGAGCCTCAATTTTTTTTATACCATTTTAGCGTTAATCTCGTGATAATTTTATTCATGTCTTATAGAGAAAAGAGTCGTGAACGGTTAAAAGACAATCAATTTCTTTTATAAAGTGAATGTATTATAAACAAACCACACAGCATGGTGTGGACTGTGGAGAATATGAACAGTGAAAAAGCAAACAGAAGAAGCTCAAAACGAGGATCTAAAAATTAAAAAACTCAAAAGAAAGGTAGAAGGCAGGTAAAAAATAACCCAGAACCCACTACACACAAGCAAGCACCAAAACAGATGGCTCAACCATTATCAAAACAAAGTCAAGACCATACTGATAGCTTATAGTGATTGTTAAAAGACAATCAATAAGGCATTGTATAATGATGCTTTGTTCATCATGTTTGGATGGTCATTTTTATCTGATTTTTAAGTTGATTCGATAAAAAATTTGCATATTAAAAAAGTATTCATATCATAAAAAATTTGCATATTAAAAAAGTATTCTCTTTCCATTATGTTCCCCGCATGTGTAACAGAGCTGCCGACTTTGTGGCTAAAAAGGCTCTCTCTTTGTACCCTTTACATGGTTCGGTGGATTTCTTCCACTGGCTTGTTTCGTTTAACCTTCTCTCTTAAATGCATTAATTTTTCTTTGGAAAAAAAAAAACTTTATTAATTATGGGTTAGCTCTTTGATGAAAAATAAATATCATTCTACTTGCACCAAACCCCATAATTAATCTATAGTTTAGGAGGTAGTTTATAAAGCAAAACTGCACATGTCAGAAGCTATGTGAAGTGTGAACGATTTTAAATATGTTTATATATTGTTTACAGATTAATTAACCTCTCTATAGTATAATACATTAATAATACTCGAAAGCCAAGTGTTGGGCTCGATCCCACGTGTACAGTTGGCTTTGACAAAATTTAGGTTACGCCGCCAGCTGCCTGTTGCCACTAGTTTCTTTCTTTCTACGCATGTATCATTAACCAACGTTGTTAATTAATCTCAATACTAATTAAACAATAAACAATTAAAAATAACATTAACAAGATGACGGCCTGTAGTGTGGGGATAAGCATCCAAGTTGGGCAAGTGTTAAGTCTGAATATGTTCTGTTATTGCCGGCTGTGATGATGAGTTGGAACCGACATATTATCTAATCTATTTTTATTTATTTTACAGGAATTTTCGACTCATAATTAAAAAATAAAAATAGTAAATGAAATGCTGAAACAAAGAATATAACCAAGTTAATGAAAAATGTGAACCAAATGTAGATGTATCTCACCTTGAATGGTTTAAATGGACACTGTCGAGTGTTATTAACTACTAGATTTTTTCACGTTTAGGTCATTTGTGAGACTCCATGCCGCAATTTTTACCTTGAACTCACTCTTATGAGTCACATTTTTAAGTATGACATGTTTGTTCTCTAAACGCTTTTACCTCAACTCAAACTCATCCTCGCTTGTACATGAACTAGTTTGTGGCCCGCGCCTTGCAGCGGGCAACCTACTTCTATATACCAGTGTTGGCAGAACCGGACTGGTCCGTCCAGTCGGACCAGAGAAACTGGTCCGGTTTCTCCGGTTTTGAGTTTTTGGAGAAAGAAAAATAGGTAGAGAGTTTTTGAAGTTCAGCCTGCAAATGGAAAGAGATAGAAAGAAAAATAGAAGAAGATGAAGAATAGAAGCTGACTGCGCTAGGGAGGGGGTTTGTTCTATTTAGTATTTATTTAGTGGCCATTAGGGTTTTAGTCTTTGAGATGAGAAAGAAAAACAGGAGAAGAGGAGAAAATAGAACAGGACAGCGTTGGTAGGGTTTGGTTCTAAAAGGTTATAAGGGATTATATATATTAATGAATTTAAAATACTTTGATACCTAAATTATAGAAAATGGGTAATAATATCATATATGTTTCTAAAAGTGATAAATAAGAACTATAATCATGTGATCAATTTATTATATCAGGTTTTAAGGTCTAATCACGGTCGGACCTTAAATCCTTGAACTTCTTGCTAGATCAGTTCGATGCCCGGTTCTGTTTTAACAACATTGCTATATACACACACTCATTACATAAATATGAGTAATTATTTATTTTACTTATAAGATATATACATTTATAATATATGAAAAAAATAAAGATATTTACTCATGATAAAATATCATATTGTATTTGTTGGATGTGATTGTTGAGATACTATAAATTTTTAAATGTTTTGAGCCTAATCTTATTAATTTGGTACTTAGTATATATGAGTTTAACTTTCTAGATATTTTTTTATATCTTTTTCACTATCATAATTTAAAATTGATATATTCATGCATGATAATGAGTTAGAGGATATTAGTGGATTATGCTAATTATTTCCATTAATTTTTTATGAAGATGACGATGATTTTATATAACATTGACTATCTATTTGATTTAAGACCAGAATATCAGTTTGATTACTAACAAAAACGTAAAAACTGGAAATTTATCAAATTTCTTATGTAATTTTAAATCATCTAAAAACTACTAAAGTGAATATGACAACTTAAGAACTCTTGAAACCTATAAAAATCAAGGCAAGAAAAAAACTATTAGAAGGAAATGTTATGACGATTAATTGGATTGGTCTATATTGTACATATGATTATAGATAATTATGAAAATTACATATAATATATATCATATTGAAGAATAAATAAATATTTTGATATTATAGGAGATACAAATCTGATGAGTAAAAAGTGGTATAACATGTAATTTTATTGTTTCTCCCAAATATTCTCATGTTCTTGTGATTTTTTTTACCGTGGGAAAGAATAACCAAAATTTATGTACTTCGATGAATATTTTACTAATAAAAGAAACCCACTTTGTGTTAGCAAAATAAATCCAATTTACGTTAATATTATATGGTAGAAAAAAACATGGAAAAGAAAACCGAATAGACATTTATCATATTTATTTTAATGAAATATGAAAAAAATAGCTCATTAAGAAATTGGAGGATGTAGATTTAGTTGGTCTATATTGGTGGACGTTGGTTCTCGCAAGATTAGTTACTCATTTATTATGCTCAATGAACTCTAAACATGCGATGCAAGATTTGGATGGACGCTTATAATGTTGTTGTGTGTGTTGCAATTGAACCAAACCCTCATTTGTATTTTCTAATGACCATGCTCCAATTTCTTATATCTTAATAATCAACTCATTTCGATTAATTGTGGTCAAATAAAAAAAATGGATGACTCAATAAATAATTTTATATATATTTGTGGCTCGTAATTTATCAAGAGAATAAAAAAAATCCGAGATAGAAAATCTTGTTATGGATCAGAGAGTTGCAGAAGAGAAATAATAATAATTTTATCATTTTGCCTATAATACGTAAAATAGACTAAAAATGAACCTTTCATATGAAAGGTAAAATTATGTAAAAATGTCAAATCATTTTTTTGTTAAAAGTCTAACTTTCAATTGTATTAAAATCTAAATGAAGGAGAGAATGAATAAAAAATAAAATCAATAAATATTTTTTATAAGTTTATTGAATTTTATAATTTCTTATTTTAGGTATGTGATGACGTTAGATTTACCGCGTTTATATCGCCACATTTGAACGACATTCCCCTTATTTGACTTCGAATTGTGATGAACTTGAATGACTTTTATGAAAAATATGTTTTATCTCCCGATGGCCCTCTTTTGGGAATTTGATGTTGTTTCGAGTTGTTTTTGTTGAGATTTCAGGTTACCACGTTGTGGATGACTTTTCTACGAGCTCGGCACTTCAAACGGGGATCAATTTGGAGTTCAAACGGAGCGGGAATCATCAAAAGAGCTGAAGGTCATTTCCAGGGGCAAAAGTGCGCCTGAAGTCGCACTTTTCTGGTGCTGCCAGGCGCACTTTATTTTTGGCGTCCTGTAAATTTTCCATCGGCCGCGAAAAGTGCGCCATTTTCATGAAAAAGTGCGCCGGCGCACTTTTTAAGTGCCGCCGGGCGCACTTTTTCCCAGGACGGATTTCGGAGAGTAAAACAGGGTTTTCAAGGGAGAGACAAAAAGACTTCATTCTTAATTCTGATTTCGACGAACCAGACACTCTCGGAGGAGGATTTTGAAGCTTTGAAGTGACGATTAACTCAGGAGTTTCTAGGATTCGACAGGATTAGGTTTACTCGGAGTAAGATGTCTTCTTCTCCAGTTTTCTTCTTCTTTGTTTCTGTGATTGCTTCTGCGATGATGTCGAGCTAAACTCTTCTAGTTTGTTCAGATTAGATGAAACTCTAGTGAGATTTTATATGGATGATGTGGGTTTCTAACCCGTTAATGTTAATTGAGGTTTATTCAGGCATGTGATGAGTTTTCTCTTAAACCCTAATTTGAAGCTCTTAGAATCCGTTGATTGACCATATCGTAGGGTTTTGCTTCATCTTTGATTTGCGGTTCTGACCATGGACGTAGATCATTCTAGAGTTTAGGAGGTCGTTAGGGTTGCCGGTGTCTTGACCATAGGGCCGGTGAAACTAATCTCTTTACATATCTGTGTGGCATTTCACTGTTCTTCGTGCGTTCTTGAGGATTTGCGAGTTATCTTGACCATAGGAACTTGTAGGTTTGATAGGATAGTTTCTCTGCGTCCTCACCATGGAGTAGAGATTACCCAAGGAAGTGTCGAGTCATCAAGTCTGATAAACTGAAATTGCATTGCATCATCCGTCTTAATCGAGCTAGAGCGGATTCGAGTCTGGACAAACGCCTTAGTTTATATTCAAATCTCCAATCTGCTTCACTTGTTTGCTTGTTCAATTTGCATTCTTTGTTTACTTAGTTCATTCTTAAGCCAATTCAAACCCGACACGAAAACCCGAATTGCTTATTCCACAGCCGTTGAGTAATAGAAAAAGAAAGACCCTAGGGAAAAACGATCTCTTTGGAGAAATCCATTGAGTTAAAACTAGTGTGCATTAATTTGCGCATCAAGTTTTTGGCGCCGTTGCCGGGGACTTTTCTTTTTCTAGGAAAGGCATTGTGCGTTTAAGCTTTTCATTCATTTTTCTTATCATCTCTTTTCTCTCCATCTTTTTCCATGATTTACCTGGGTAGTGCTCTTGAGTTTTGAGATGCAGGATAACAGGTTTTATGGGCAATACCAAGGATGGTGCAATAATGGAGTACCATTCGACGAATATCAACAAGGATGGAATATATCAGAGCAGCCACCTTTGCCAATCTGGAATGAGGAACCACCACCCTTGCCTTCTTGGCCAGAGCCACAAGCTACACACTACTACCGAGATTACGAAGAGGAATATCTACATTCGCACCAGTACCAACAACAGGAGTCTTATACAGATTTTATGTTGAATAAGATCCTCTCGACTCTACGAGCTCCTAATGTTGTGAACGTCGAGATTGAGCAACAATATCAACTGATGGAAGAAGATTCTCGAGAGCTGGTCGAAGAAGAAAATGATAACCTAGCCCATGACTATTGTGAGCTAGAGGTATCTGATGAAGAATCTTTGACAATGGTGGTAGATGAAGATGTGGAGCTTATCCATCTCTTGATTGAAGCTGAAGATGAGCATCTGGATATTGAGGAGTTATCCTCATTTATGCTTCTGTCGAGCCAGCCTGTAGTTCCAGATAGAGATGAGCACATGGATATCGAGGAGTCACCTACATTGGTAATTCAGACAACTGAAACTGAGGAGGGCAATGATTCTGAGGTGTCTGAGCTCAACTTCCAGAGCAACTTGGATGACATTGGTGTGGAGCAGACTGCAATCATCGATTATAACACACCATACTATCTCTTTCCTCCTCCAGTAGGAAAGTTTGAGAAGAAAAGGTCATCCGAGCAGAACCAGGATCTACTTGAGCACCATCGACTGCATCTTGCTCCTTCTGACGTGCTATTTGGAACTAAACCGCCAGCCTTGAAGAAGCTGTTTGACTTCAAGGAACTTTTGAGTTGGGGTGCATAACCAGGTATCGTCTAGCTCAAAGACGTTAAAGAAAGAGCGCTTCATGGGAGGCAACCCATGTCTGGAGTCTGTTTTGAGGTTTTGAGTCAGTTATTTATTTTTGTGTCGAACTTTTGTGGTTTTTGAGTTAGTGGTGTATTCTGTACCTTGAATGCCCTGATCTTGTTGTGAGGTTCTCTCATGTTTCAGGATGTCCTTAGGTTCTGCATGACTGTCCGCCGGTAAATAACTTTGATCTCGCCTCCATCCACGACACCGATCTTCACTTTTCAGGTTCCCGGATTCCTCTACTCTCTTTTAGTCCTGTGAGGACAATGTCCAAATTTAAGTGTGGGGTGAGGTGTTTGTTTGCATGTTTTGCCAAGTAATGGGCGGTGATTGTGCCTTGTTTTGTCACTCTTTCACAGCTTCCCATTCTCGGTAGCAAGTAATTTTCCACATTGCTTAATAACTTCTTGGATTGCCTACTGTCTTCTATATGGTGAGATTGATGTGATGCTTTGGCTTTAACCAAATGTGTGTGTGAGAACCTGAATTATGACCATCTCCCATTCTTCTTGCTCTTAGTAGTCTAGGAGCTTGCCCTTATCGTGTTAGTGAACAGTTGACTTGTTAATGTGTAAGACTTGGTCTGTCTGATGCTCGAATTCTCTAGTTCAATGCCTGGATCGAGTCTAGATAAGGGATCTTTTAATTTCGTGCTTTAAGTTGTTATTGATTTTCCCAATCAAAGAAAATCTGAAAAATGAATGGTTTGGTATTGAAGTTGTGGGTCGATTCACGAGCTGGCATACGTGCCTGCCCATTGCTGTAGTCCCAAAGGGAAGTCTCAATGTGGCATTCTTCTTCTAACCTACTCCCGATCGTGGCTGGGGTCTAGGATAACGGGGAATTCCAAAGGTTTCCGGCTGCTCCGTACCCGGTAGTATCCACACTGTACCGCCCATTCGGACAAAAAAAAAAAGAAAGGAAAAAAAAGAAGAAGAGAAAAATGAAATGCTCTTTAATTTTGTTCTAGTCGTGTTCCCTTATCTAGCAAGTGTCCGGTTGCGTTCTAGAGTAAGTGTTGCGGAAGTAAGCGTTGTCTTGCCTTTACCAAGTCAGGTTGTTCACTAGCTCGTTAAAGTCTTGTTCCTCTTTCGCTCTGGCAAAAGTTTGGTTCTTAATTGTGTGGTTAGTTGGGTAATCATCTTGTTTGGTAGAAGCACCGTATACATCTTTCTAGGAACCAAGAGGTTTTCGGTTTGCTCATTCAAGTTGGTGCATTGTTGTGGTAAAATTCTTGTTTGAGGACAAACAAAAGTTTAAGTGTGGGGTGATTTGATGACGTTAGATTTACCGCGTTTATATCGCCACATTTGAACGACATTCCCCTTATTTGACTCCGAATTGTGATGAACTTGAATGACTTTTATGAAAAATATGTTTTATCTCCCGTTGGCCCTCTTTTGGGCAATTTGATGTTGTTTCGAGTTGTTTTTGTTGAGATTTCAGGTTACCACGTTGTGGATGACTTTTCTACGAGCTCGGCACTTCAAACGGGGATCAATTTGGAGTTCAAACGGAGCGGGAATCATCAAAAGAGCTGAAGGTCATTTCCAGGGGCAAAAGTGCGCCTAAATCCATGAAAAGTGCGCCGGCGCACTTTTCTGGTGCTGCCAGGCGCACTTTATTTTTGGCGTCCTGTAAATTTTCCATCGGCCGCGAAAAGTGCGCCATTTTCATGAAAAAGTGCGCCGGCGCACTTTTTAAGTGCCGCCGGGCGCACTTTTTCCCAGGACAGATTTCGGAGAGTAAAACAGGGTTTTCAAGGGAGAGACAAAAAGACTTCATTCTTAATTCTGATTTCGACGAACCAGACACTCTCGGAGGAGGATTTTGAAGCTTTGAAGTGACGATTAAGCGAGGAGAAGCGAGGATTAACTCAGGAGTTTCTAGATTCATCAGGATTAGGTTTTCTCGGAGTAAGATGTCTTCTTCTCCGGTTTTCTTCTTCTTTGTTTCTGCGATTTCTTCTGTAGCGATGTCGAGCTAAACTCCTTAGTTTGTTCAATTAGATGAAACTCTAGTGAGATTTTGTATGGATGATGTCGGGTTTCTAACCCGTTAATGTTAATTGAAGTTTATTCAGACATGTGATGAGTTTTCTCTTAAACCCTAATTTGAAGCTCGAAGAATCCGTTGATTGACCATATCGTAGGATTTTGTTTCATCTTTGATTTGCGGTTCTGACCATGGACGTAGATCATTCTAGAGTTTAGGAGGTCGTTAGGGTTGCCGGTGTCTTGACCATAGGGCCGGTGAAACTAATCTCTTTACATATCTGTGTGGCATTTCACTGTTCTTCGTGCGTTCTTGAGGATTTGCGAGTTATCTTGACCATAGGAACTTGTAGGTTTGATAGGATAGTTTCTCTGCATCCTGACCATGGAGTAGAGATTACCCAAGGAAGTGTCGAGTCATCAAGTCTGATAAACTGAAATTGCATTGCATCATCCGTCTTAATCGAGCTAGAGCGGATTCGAGTCTGGACAAACGCCTTAGTCTATATTCAAATCTCCAATCTGCTTCACTTGTTTGCTTGTTCAATTTGCATTCTTAGTTTACTTAGTTCATTTTTAAACCATTTCAAACCCAACACGAAAACCCGAATTGCTTATTCCACAACTGTTGAGTAATAGAAAAAGAAAGACCCTAGGGAAAAACGATCTCTTTGGAGAAATCCATTGAGTTAAAACTAGTGTGCATTAATTTGCGCATCAGTATGTAAAAATGAACCTTTCATATGAAAGGTGAAATTATGCAAAAATGTCAAATCATTTTTTTTTAAGTCTAATCTTCAATTGTATTAAAAATATAAATGAAGGAGAAAATAAATAAAAATGAAACTCAATAAATATTTATAATGGATTTATAATTTAATTTTTTTATTATAAGTTTGTTAGAGAAAAATAGAGCATAATATATCTGGTAATATATATTATATACGCTATCTTTTTTTAGGGAAAAAATTTATTGGGAAATATTTTTAAAAGTGGGAAACTAATGGAATGGTGAGTGGCCCGTTTTTTGTGGTATGGCTGATTTTTTTATTAGTTAAATTAATTATGAGAACTAAAATGATAAAAAAAGAAAAAAAGAAATTTTTTGATTGGTTGCCTAGCTAAAGTTAAGGGGAGAAGGAATAAAAGGGGTATACTTTTATATTCCTATATATATTATAATAGATTATCTGAACCTCTTACCCTAACTTAGTTTTATGTTAGGATAATATCCCAAGTAATACATTGGCAAACTGAGGTAGGTTTGCGCGTATTTAATGAGTCCACTACTACATTAGTATGATGCATTTTGCCAGGAAGGAACCAAAATAAAAATTCGTGCAGACTTTACCCAAAACGGATAATATCATACTAGTATTGGACTGCTGAGGACGGTGCACTACATTTTTAGACCTATAAAACCTCTACCAATAATGAGTGAAATTAGCCTCCACTTATCATAACCCTTTATTTGAAACACATTGAACTCCCTATATATCATCATTACGCCAAACAAATCAAAACGAAAACTTACTCATAATTAACAAGATCCGCAGTTTTGGCATTCAGTGACAATTGTACACGAAAAAAGCTGCACACAGAATCTCCCATGCTCTCTCTTCATTGGCTTGTTCCTCAACAATGGCGATAATCCCCATATGAAATCAATCATTGTTTGATCATCATCATTATCAGAAATTAGGACCCCATGATTGATCATGAAACCAAAAAACACTCGCCACGTGGAAATATTTATGTCACGTGGTGAAAAAAACAACCACCCCACTTACTAGCTAGCTTACTCTAAATTGACGAGTCAAAAAAGACCTTTTGATTTGGATGGCTAATATGCAAGTTTACTTTTGGTCGAACACCATTACTCTTTCCACTACTACTTAGGCGCCGGTAGATTTGATCTGTGTTCCCATCTAGCTTGTGATTATGAAAAAAAAGGCCTAGCCTTTGGTTCGTCTAGGAACGTGATAAATGCTTAAATCTGACTCATTATTGCATCATGATCTTGTGGGCGTAGCTTGTTTTGGCTTTCTAAATTTTGGTTATGGAAGAAAGAATTCTCAAGGGTTGGAGTTATATGTATAAGGATCATTTGTTTTTACTTTACGATTGTGTACTATACTTAGATGTCGATTATAGGCTATAAGTGTGTGGACTTGTACTAGTTTAATAACGATAGGTCATAGCCCACTAAAACAGCTAAGGCTACCATGTTTGGAATGTCGGGTCTCTAGGTAATTAGGCATAAACCTTTGTACATGGGCGGATATGGGTATTTGATCGTTATCGTTAATCTAAAGTACGATAAATATGTAATTTTAGTAGGTCTTTAATTAATGAAATAATGACAATAGAGGCTCGACACTAATTTCAGTATGTTAGATAAAAGAATAAAATTTATATCGTGTATGTTGAGTACTTTGCACTTATCACATTCTTGTCATGAATTACCAATACACGGTCTATAATGCACTTGTTATCTTGTATATTCTCTATCTTTCACTTCATTCAGTTCATCTTCCAACTGTATGAGCCTTCTTCTCATTCACTACTTGTTCCTCTAAGTTGTCATGACTCACTTGATGACCATGCGGGGCATTACCTTTGAGGCGGTCCAAACAATCTATGAATAGTTAAATCTCCTACCGTACGCCACTCAAATTTTTGACTTAGAATAAATATCATAATTTTACTTTATGCTATATTCTGAAGTAAATATTATCACAATTACGATATACCAATGTTTCGCACGAGTGAATTGACATTCAACTCACTATTCATTCAATTTCTTATAGTAGTAAATTACGGATCGTAACACGATAAATACAATATTCTTACACTTACCTATCATTAAAACATAATCATAATTTAACCCTCCAAAAAATACCTACACCAAATTCAAGTTGGCATCATAGCCTATGAATTATATAAACCAGGCGCGTTACGTGAATCAAATGCCGACAAAAATTAAATCCACATCCAAACCACCATACGATAAAACGGGATTTTTTTTCGGTGACAAAGGAGATACTTTATCTCCTACACAAAGTTGAATTCCCACCCTTGATCTCATCCCATCTTCCCTATTAAATAAATAATATAATTTAATAATAAATTAAAGTGTATCCAGCGGTTATAGCAAGTGAATGATTTCAATTTATTTAAATTATTAATTTAATAAAATGTTTTAATTATCCCTCCCTTAAAATGTGGTAACAAAATATTTTCTTCCCCTATTTAATTTACACGTTCGGCTTCTTCTTCTTTATTTTTTGCTTGCATAACCAAACCACACAGCCGCCATTACTAGTTATTTTTAACATCCATTTTCTACCCCAATTCACGATGTTTGCAACCACAAACAAACTAGTTTTAGGGATCAGACATGCATTTGTGTAAAAAAAACATACTAGTACTACGAGCATACAAGTATTGAATACATATAAGTATTGCTTGATTTATACAAACACATATCACGCTATCGATTCAAGTGTGAATGGAATTCATCATAGTCATATCAAATTTGCCCCATTTCAATAACTTATCCATCTCACTAGTATTACACAATATAACAAATACTATCAATCACAGTATACACCGAACCACGTACCAATCATACCATCTAATTCAACGAGCCTCCATCAATCAGAAACAAGGAGCAAGAAAGACCAAAACTTGACAGAACCGACAAAGCCCCAGAACCTGAACCTATTCTACCACAATTCACAATGATTGCAACCATATACATACTCAAACATACTAGTACTAGGGATCGAACATGAATTTCTGTAAAAAAACATACTAGTATACGAGCATACAAGTATTGAATATATACAAGTATTTGATTCATGTTCCAATAGCATCTCAATCCATCCATAATCTAACTAAAGAACAGTAAAACATCACAATCCATGAAAAAAAAGTGCCTAACCAATGGCAAGAGCTGTTGTATATAATCAGAATTTCTTGAATTTAGTTTGAGTTTCTTCGCGGCGGTGAATTTGGCTGCGGCAATGATACAGTCGGATGAGGGAAGAGTTAATGGGTTACTGGCGGAGAACACGAATACCACCGGGAAACAGCTACGACGGCGCGGGTGGAGCGAACCAGAAGAACGGCGACGGTTGCGGAGGGTGCGGTGGGCTTGCGCCGGCGCTGAATGGGGAAGAAGGATCGTTGACTCGGGAACTCGAACCAGGTGCGTGCGAAAGAAGAATCGTTGACTCGGGAACTCGAACCAGGTGCGTGCGAAAGAAGGATCATTGACTCGGGAACTCGAACCGGGTGCGTCCATTACTTAAAAAATAAACTTAAAATCATGTTTCCCTTAATAATGGTGGCTGGCGCTTTTTGACTCCAGCAAGAAGATGACTACGGGTGGGAATTAGGGGAAGAGAATATTGCAGAGCCTCATTTTAAGGAAGTGGGATAATTATAAAATATTAAAATAATTAATTACCATTAAATTCAGAAAAAACGATTAATTAGTGCGGTGCTTAAGGAAATTGAGGAAAGAGAATTAACAAAAATCAGTTAAAAAAACTGCAATAAAAAATCCCTTTTAAATACAAGTATCTGAGACCGTTAGATTGAAATCACATAGATCTAATGGCTGAGAATTAACTTTGTATGGGGGACAAAACCAGCGCGCTCCGGTTCGCATACGCTTTTTGGAAAGGATGGAGACAAATAACCAGTCATTATTAATTAATTAATTTGCAAAACAGTCACTATTAATTAATCAATCCACTTATCTCTAATTATTCAATTCCGCAAAATCCCACATTACTCAACAACAGCCGATTTCTAGCTGTCTGCTGCATCACAATCAATCCTAACCATCACTCTCTATTCAAGCACGTTCATTAAAAGGGAAATATAAATTAAATTCAAAATTTTTAATTTATTAATTACTCAAATTCCCCCTCTATAAAAACACCCACCATTTCCCCTTCCTTCATCACTCACTCAGTACTCAATCTCTTACCCTTTACAAAAAAAAAAAAAAAACCCCAACAAACAAAAAAAAAAAATGAACTGCCTCCACAGTTGGCCCGAACCCGTAGTCCGAGTCCAGTCCTTATCCGAGAGTGGGATCCGAAAAATACCAGACCGTTACGTCAAGCCGCCGTCCCACCGACCATGCACCAACTCGCCGCCGTCCAACACTTCTCCGGGGCGGCGACCAACATCCCGGTGATCGACCTCGGGGAGGCGTTCTCGGAGGACTCGGCGGTGAGGGAGGCGACGATGAAGAGGCTGGCGGCGGTGTGCGAGGAGTGGGGGTTCTTCCAGGTGGTCAACCATGGGGTTGACCTTGAGCTGATGCGGAAGATTAGGGAGATTTGGCTGGAGTTCTTTAACCTCCCGATTGAGGTTAAGCAGCAGTACGCAAACGACCCCGTTTCGTACGAAGGGTACGGCAGCCGCCTTGGTGTTGAGAAAGGCGCCATCCTCGATTGGAGCGACTACTTCTTCCTTCACTTTCTGCCGGCCAAGCTCCGTAACCCGAACAAGTGGCCCGAATACCCGGTATCTTGCAGGTGAGTGAATAACACGTCAGCACTCAGCATTAATAAATAAATTTTAATGGAAAGAAATTAATTGCATGGGGTTGGTCGGTGGGTCTCCGTTAAAATCTAAGTAAATAACTAAATATCCTCCCAAATCATTTTATTTTTAATTTATTAAAAATCACGATTTGATTTGGTTAATTCATAAGAGAAAGAAATATTTATTCATCTTTATAGGTTTGATCACATACTTAAATTAGACTGATCTTTAAATTGGATGAGTCAAACTTGAGGGTATATGACAAAGGTGGAGTTTGACGGCGGCGGCGGCGGCTGCTGCCGGACAGATGTCCGTATTATGCTCGGACTATTTACACAAAGACAAAATGCAGTTAGTAGTTGAATGTGAACACATGAAGAAAGAAAAGTTAATACAAATTACCAACATGTGTTTTTTCTTTTCGGAGTAGTAGCATGATAACTGCTTTTTCCCGGTTTATCTACAATTGACCTAGACAGCATACACATGCATGAACACGACACAGTCAGTAATCACACGTGCTATTATTATTCTACGTACGTACCCTAATTAATTAATTAATTAATTTTTCTACAGAGAATTGGTGGCTGAATACGGGAAAGAGGTAGTAAACCTAGGCGGGAAGCTAATGAAGATATTCTCCAAAAACCTCGGACTCGAAGAGCACGGTCTCCAAGACGCCTTTGGCGGCGAAGATTTCGGCGGCTGTATGAGGGTAAACTTCTACCCAAAATGCCCTCAGCCGGACCTAACCTTAGGCCTGTCATCCCACTCCGATCCCGGCGGTATGACCATCCTCCTACCGGACGAGAACGTCACCGGACTTCAAGTACGGAAGGACGGCAACTGGGTCACAGTTAAACCGGTACCGGACGCATTCATCATCAACATCGGAGATCAGATTCAGGTGCTGAGCAATGCGATCTACAAGAGCGTGGAGCATAGGGTTATAGTGAACTCGGCGAAAGATCGAGTGTCGCTTGCGTTCTTCTATAACCCGAGGGGTGATCTTCAGATCGGACCGTCGAAGGAGCTGGTCAAAGCTGGTCGGCCGGCGTTGTACCCGTCGATGACGTTTAATGAGTATAGGCTGTTCATAAGGACAAAGGGTCCGTGTGGGAAGGAACAAGTTGAGAGCTTCAAATCATCTTCTACGAGTTAATTAATTAATTAATTAGTTAGTAATCCTAATTAGTTTCGGATAACTCTGATTAATTCGAGTCTTTGTAGTTTGTACTTGGCATGTTCCTCCCTCTTATAATAAGCATGAATGTAGGTATAAGATCAGCCGGTTACATTGAAATTAAATCGGTTTTTTTCTTGTAAAATCGGAGTTAATCGGACAAGGTAGTCAAAATTGAAATTCCATGTAACATCGTAATAGTAAAATAGTAAGATTTTTTTCTTTTAAAAAGAATGAATAAATTGTTGAATGTGCCAACATATATAACATTCATATTTATTAAATTTAATCACCAACATAATATATCACTAATACATTAAACACATGAATATGAATATATTTAAATAGTGATTACGATGTATCAGTCACTAAGAATTGTAAAAACATACTAAGATTCAGTAAACAAAATCACAAGTAAGTAACAAACACATTAGTCTTTTTTGTAAAATCATATAGGCCGACGATTTTAATATGATCAAGCTTCATCATATTATTAATGTTCATAAATCATGCAGCAAAAGCTATAACGTTAAGTATTCTCCAACCAAACCTAAATAGCAACACCCACAGTACAATTATGCGACGAATTGTGATAGCCCAACTAACACATGGTCCATAATGTCATTTTGTTCAAATAAAATCATAAAACCGTAAAATTTTAAAAGATAAATTATGATATGAAGTCGAAGGGCTTTCTACTTCAATTTGGGGAGCCAAAATGGTACAAGTGAATAATATGATTAACAGTGACATTTGTCTGTGCCAAATGAAGAAAGCATAAGAATGAATAGTATTATATAATCAATTGATTTATATACTATAGACTAAATTGAATAATTGATGGAAAAGATTCTTTATTTATTTACATTACATGTCGCTCCTTTTCTGATGAATAAGTTTGTGGACTCGATTCTGCCTTTCCCGTTGTTTACGTTGCTCCGATTTCCACGTTTTCCCATTTCTTTCCTTTTTATACGTTTAGTCAATATCATATATTAACCAATAACGTGCCTCCAATTTTGTTAATGAATTGATTGTACGTTATATTTGGAAAAAAAGACATATTCGAGGGGGCGAATTATTGGTATTGTTGTTGGTAGATGTTCACGAAATTGTTTTAGATCTAGCTAGCTCGATTTTAAACAAGTTGAGTTTGAGTTACAGTATGTTTAGCTCGATAAGTTCGTGAGTTTACTTTGTTAAGTATTTGACTATGTGGCTAACGATCAAGAGATTCAAGTTATATTGAGTTTTAGCCCAATTACTATGTCGACTACACATATGACATCGACTCATTAATAGGCCGAATAATATAATGTTATAACTTGTGGTTTGTGTCTAGAATATAATACCCTCAGTTCTAAACTCTATATGACCTTTTTTCTAATGAAAAAGTCACCTCTTTGTAAGTAGTGGAGTTAAACTCTGTTCCAGCTCTATGGCACGACACCCTAGATTCTTCTTTCGTCTTAATTCGACTCACTGTCAAGAATTTTCCTATCTACCAAAAATTGATGCACCAAGTTTCAGGAAGGAAAAACTCAGCTCAACTCCACTTATATATATATGATGTGACTTTATTTAGTGCATTTTGAACCTATGATTGACCTATGAAATGCCCGTGTTTGATCATGAGATGCCATGCTCTATAGGCTTTTATTGACATTTTGCGCAAAGTGCCCATTTGTTGCCCGATTTCCACTTTGGAGCCAAATTCGGGGTCTATTGGAGTTACCTATGTGCATTTTCAGGTTATGGCATCGAAGTACGGATGACAAGGAGTCCATAGGACCAAACGGAAGCCAATCGGAGCTCGGGTGAGGGAGAAACGAGCGAAGCAAAATTGTGATCTATGCAGGGTACACGACGTGTATGCCCAGCAGATTTCTATATATTGACGATTTGTGGAGCTAAAGGGGGATTCTATCACTTCTCTTTCATCACCTACAACCCAAGAACACCTCATTTCGTCCCCAACACCTCTGGAACCTTAGGAGGCCATTTGAAGACCCAAATTGGAGCAATTGGAGCTAAGGATTGAAGTCCACAACCTTGGAGGAGAAGCTAGAAGTGGAGGATTGAAGATTGTCCAAGGATCCAAGCCATGGTGTTCTTGGTGATCATCTCTCTTTCTCTTTCCTTCATTTCCTTGGCCATGTGTGGTTGATTTCCTAGGTTCTTCTTGGACTGATAGATAGTTGTGCTATGATAGATGTTGATTGTGTAAACATGCTACGATTGATCTTGGATGTAAGAAGATGATCTCTAGACTTGTTGTTAATTCCATTTTATGCCATGATTGCTTAAATTGGTCTATTGATGACATTAGATTTACCGCGTTCATCTCTCCATTCCTAAGCGATATTTCATCCATTTTACACACTTCTATGCATAATTCGAGGTAGATTCTCATTTTTGTGTCAAACACTATGTTTTAGTGCCCTTGACCCATTTCGGGTCTATTTGATGTCGTTTTGTAGTACTTTCATGTGAGTTACAGGCTACAGATGTCAAAGGAGAGTCTAATATGAGTTGCACGAGGTTTGGATCGCTTTGGGGCACTTCGGATCGCATCGGAGCACTTTGGGACGCGTTGGAATAAAGAAATTCAAAGCTGAAAATCATGTATAAAAGTGCGGTTCAAAAGTGCGGCCCAAGTGCATTTTTTGGGCGCACTTTTAAACACCTGCGGATTTTGGTCTATTTTGAGAGGAGAGACAGATTAGGTTTTATTGAGACTTCACTTTCAGACTTCATTTTGATTTCGACGAACCAGACACTCTCGGAGGAGGATTTTGAAGCTTTGAAGTGACGATTAAGCGAGGAGAAGCGAAGATTAGCTCAGGAGTTTCCAGGATTCGTCAGGATTAGGTTTACTCGGAGTAAGATGTCTTCTTCTCCAGTTTTCTTTTTCTCTGTTTCTGTGATTTCTTCTCTGGCAATGTCTAGCTAAACTCTTAGTTTGTTCAGATTAGATGAAGTTTTAGCGAAACTTTGTATGGATGATGTCGGGTTTCTAACCCGTTAATGTTAATTGAGGTTTATTCAGACTTAATTGAGATTTTTCTAAAACCCTAATTTGAAGCTCTTGAATTCGCAGATTGACCATATCGTAAAATTTGCTTCATCTTTGTCTTGCGGTTCTGACCATGGACGTGAGTCATTCTAGGGTTTAGAAGGTCATTAAGATTACCCGGTGTCTTGACCATAGGGCCGGTGAAATTAATCTCTTTGCATTTCTGTGCGGCGTTACATTGTTCTTCGTGCATTCTTGGAGATTTATGAGTTATCTTGACCATAGGAACTCGTAGGTTTGCTAGGATAGTTTCTCTGCGTCCTGACCATGGAGTAGAGATTGCCAAAGGAAGCGTCGAGCATTGAGTCTGTTAAAACCTTAGTTGCATTGCATCATCCGTCTTAGTCGAGCTAAAGCGGATTCGAGTCTGGACAAGCGCCTTAGTCAATTCTTGAAGCTCCAACTTGTTTGCCTGCTTGATTGTTTAATTTGCATTCTTAGTTTACTTAGTTCATTCACCACCATTTCCAAACCCAACGTTTAAACCCGAATAGCTTATTCCACATTAGTTGAGTAATAGAAACAGAAAGACCCCTTGGGAAATAACGATCTCTTAGGAGCAATCCTTCGAGTAAAACTAGTGTGCATTAATTTGCGCATCATCTATTCAATGTGATGTAATGCATGAGAGTGCTTAGATTACATGGATTGTAGGTCTAGGGATTGAATGGAGTGTATTCTAAGAGATTATATCATCTCAATTCAACCATAGTTGCATGATTTCTCTCTTGTGCATTTTATCGAACACTTGGTGTGCACTTAATTTTTCACTCAATTGAACTTTGATTAGTCTTTTGATGATTCTCTTAGTGTTAGGACATTGACATGAGAGTGTGATGTCTAGCCTTGTGGTCATAGAGTTATAGGAGAGGGTTTTGTACATTGGCATTTCATCAAACACCTTTAGTGCATCCTTAGTCACTTAGCTTGAGAGCGAGAGCCTAAGTTGAGTAGTCTTAGGATAGGGATTTAGTGCTACGAGAGTGCATTGAGTCTACAAAAGTGATTTGCATGGTCATTCGATTGCATCCTCCATCATGTTTGGCTTGTTTGTTCATTGTCTCCTCTTGAGCATGATGAAGCTATCTTTCCAAGTGAACCTCCTTTATCTTTGATTTGCACCGCTTTGTTTTTCTTTCTTGTTTAGTTTCCTTTAAGCTTTTGATTTCTATTTCAAACCAAAACTCCTTTCAAATGAATAGACCGTCTACGAGGAATGTGAGTAGTGATCATTGAGAGAACCCCGTGGAATACGACCTTGAATGTTGTGAGTTGAAATTCACACGTCAATATACACACGCAACCATACCAATAAACATATGTATGATGCACATCTATGTAATTAGTGGCGGTGTCAGAACGCAATTAAACCATCATGTGTCCGATACATAAAATACAATGAGTTAAAAATATGTTTGTACGAAAAATACACATATTTTAGCTATTTGGGTCCAGTGGACCCTGAGCCCATCCATGGTGGCCTCCCCTGGCTCCACCAAGGTATGTAACAAATAAACATGATATGTACATGTATCATACGATGCAAACACTCAACAATAAGTTGTCGAGAACTAATGATGAATACTTAGGTTAATTCACACAAGTGTAACGTGATGTTACACATGTTATATGTAACGTGATGTGCATGTGAAATTGGGACATGTAACAACTCCGAAAACAACCTTTGTTGGTTGTTTTGTTTGGGATGAAGAAATTAAACAAAACATGGTGTATGGTAGTATGTGGGTACTTTTGCCTTTTCAAGTCAAGTGAGGAAGTAAACGAAAGTGAAATGAAACTTACCCACTACCACCACCAATCACGGTGGGCCACGTGTATTTGTTTGATGTGTTCTGGTTCACATTTGACTCCTATTATTATATTATATTATATTATATTATTGAATCTGAAAGTCGCCACTTTTGAGTTTAGAGCACTTTTTTGGGGTTCCCTTTGGTATACGGTAATTTTGCTTTTAATGCATGTGCTTAATGCTTTCGCTAATGGGTTGGGCAAATAACGTGGGTTGGGGGGGCATGTGTTGTAAATAAGTTGGTTTTCTATGCATTCAACATTTCATATTGATTGAGTAAAAGTTTTTTTTTTTTTTGAATGATTATACTTATCTATTATAGACAAAAATGGTATAGAAACGTAAACAACGCTTGGAGACCTGTACAACCCAAACGTCCAGCCCCCTTCCCGACCCCAGCCTAGGACCCAAAAACCAAAAAATAGCTGACAGACCTCCCAAAACTACCCGGAGCGAGATCAAAAATCTCACCCAGTTGCCCCCAGCACAAACCCACCCCAAATCCACCCCCAAAGCCCCCTACGCAGCTGTCAACTGTCTCAGCCAGGTTTCAAAATCATGCTGAGGAATGGCTGCAAAAACTCTCAACCAACTCAAAGCAGAGAACACACAACGGAAAAACACTCGAGACCCCGACGCCGTCACATCCCTAAACACAACCTCGTTCCTCTCCAACCAAACGAACCACAAAAAACTATGAAACAACACCTGTCCCATAATACCGAACGGAGCTCCACAGTTCAGCCCTTTCCATCCCGAGATCCAATCTACCATCAACTCCGGCACCGGACCAACAATGAAAGTCTCGAACTGATTTTTCCCAAATAGGAATCACAAAAGGGCAATGAATGAAAAGATGACTGACCGATTCCATGTGATGTTAGCTAGTTTACCAAGTTGAACTAGGTCGAAAGTGATACGTGGCATGATCTTATTGTGTTTCGGATGAATAAATATGATTGACAGGTAAAATTTAGCTTGATGTCTCTCGATTAAAGATATATGCAATATTCGTTGATTCATATATTACTAAGCTAAACTGACTTGTAGGGTAATCAATCATGTGGTATTTTCTCTGTTATCCACTCTCTCATTATTTCTTATCCATTATTCGTCTAAGATAATATACAACATATATGGTCCATGATCAATTTTTATAAGGTATCCACCACTTGCTTGCAAATAGAACTCTTGTGCACGTTATATTCTTACTTAGACGTAATAGATATGGTTAACATGAAATGTAGAAAAATTATAATAAAACTAACTGAAGTAGATGATGAAATGTATTATCGTCCTTCTCAAATCTTGCTAAACATGATATTATCACCAAACGTGCATTTAACCCCGACAGACTATCCAATACTCGAAATGGAGAACCAAAATCGTGGACAAAACACTAGTTGGAACACAAACAATGAAGTGACACATGTTGGGAACATGATGAACCACCTCTATAGCACAAACACTATCAAAAGGAAAAACACAACCAATTTGAAGCAGTCATATCTAACTTCACATCCACAAAGACTAACCTCTTAAATACTTTTCTAAGTACCATCATCTCATTACGAACACACATCAGCCCTTTACTAACCTCCCACAAACCTCACTTACTTTTATACGTTCCTTTCAATGTCTTCCTGTTGTTCTAAACTTTGATTATGTGGTTTCAAGAAAAGCAAAGCTAAGCCTGTGGGGAAGAAGAAAATCCCACTGATAAACGTTAGTGCTGAACAAGACAGACCCAGAACTCACCGATTTCTAAATGTGTTTTTTTTTTTTTTTTTAATTCATGTCGTTTGGATGTGAGTTGCCAACAACCCTTATAATATGTTCCATTGATTACTTCAATTTCGGTTTGCTGACATTTTTAAATCAGACAACTTTGTAAAATGACTTCTTTGTTAATCGTTCTATTTATGTGTTTTGCACAAATAATTGTAAGAGACCTTGTTTGTTATTTTTTCAATAGTACAGGGGCCTCCCGACCTGTTATCCCTATAACATATAATTAAGTGAAAAAGGAGGATCAAGATGATAAGTCTATTAACTCTACAACAACCATTGTATTGTAAGTGGACCGTGGACGACCATGAAAGTGTTCGAGTGAGCCTACTTATTACGATAAATTTCATAATTAGGTACATCATATCGTTATATTAAAGGACATGAATTCAATACACTGCATAGAGAAATTTAGCTAAATTTATTTATTACTTGAAACAAGGAAATACAAAGCTTTTATTTTAAGTGTATGACAAGGAAAAAAAAAAGTGTAACATATGATAAAAATAGTACCAATAAGTCTTATAGATTATCCAAATAATCATATATGAAGAGATCATTAACAGATTGAAAAATAAACGAAAATTAATAAACCAAATAATTCAATGATATTCAGTTATACTTTCCCATTTCAGGAGCTTCAGAAAAAACTAGGGACCAATGTCGAAGGGCAGGAGGAGGCCATGTTGTTCCAGGCAAAGTTGATCCCTTGTGTTGGGTACGAGTATTTGCCATCTTTCTCAACATACATCATGTTCCCGGCGAAGGGCTCTACCGCGGCCACCGCCGGAGGAGGAAGAACAACGGAGTAATCTTATAACGAGGCGGAAGAACGTCGTTCTCTGTTCTGAGTCGCTTGAGGGCCCTGAAAACTTCTGCAGACTGAACTTCCACACGGTCTACTTCTGAGTCCGACTCGTCTTCCTTATTGGTGTTGTTTGATTCGGACTCATCGCAGAGAGATGGTAGGGACATGGTTGGGAACAGCTTTGGCTTGGAGAAAGCAGCTCTGTTCCTGTGTTCCTCCACCATCCTCTCCAGGAACCTCCCCTGCGCTTCGATTTTCAGCTTCAGGTTCCTCTGCACCTGACAAACATTCCAAATTAGGAACCGTATGATTGAGAAACCTGTCAAAAGTATTGAGATTCGGAAGAAGGATCGACTATGTTTACTTACGTCAAGGTGATCGCTAAGGCGCCTTTCGACTTCCAGCTGCATTTGCAATGCTTCGTTGAGTTGAGCTCCTCTGAACATAATTATTTTTACAGTGAGAGATTTCGTTAGTCCTTATCAGAAAACATGGATTTTGTTCAAAAAGAATCCTGCTTTGCAGAAGGAATGAACTTACGACGTGGCACTGAAATTCGGGAGCATCTCAGAAATGTTTCTTCTCTCAATTCCTCCTGCAATATCAAGAAAGTAGGACATTTACATATACCACGGAGATGTGTAGTTTAGGTTCCGACCCAATTCGTAATTTAAGTTGAGTAATAGTTAAAATTTATAATTTGCTCAATCCGAAAATTCTAAAAAACAGGCAATCCAAGTGAGTTGTGATCAGATTGCCTCCTAATCCGTTCAATTCGTGACATGTAGCCCAATTAACCTAGCCAGTGACTATCTAACCCGCACTGTTTGACAGCTCTAGTGTCGACGATAGGATCATAGAGTTCTGCTGGATGAAAAAAATGCTTACTATTGGGTGTTTCTGGGATAAATTTCGAGATCCTGTATTTCTGGAAACAGAACAACAGAAACAAGAAGGTTATCTTCAGGAATCAGGAAAAGATGAGAATTATAAGAGAATCATACAATAAACCAACTTCATTTCCTTTCTAATTACCTGCAGGTGGCTCTTGACATGATAGATGGTCAGTCCAGGAATGCCCATAGCCTTCAGGATACCCTTCGGAGTGGCCCCTGAAAATTGTTGCAAACCCAATAATTGTGAATCCTCAAACGACCAACGAAACATCTGACTGATACCAGAAAGGAAAGAGGGGCTTATTACTGTCAGGACCACCAAGCTGGTTAACAGCTTCTTCAAACCGGTCATGTAGCTCTTGGGTCCACCGCAATCGCTCCTTATTGGCGCCATCAGAGCGACTGGAACCCATTTCTGCAGATCACGTGATCAACTCAAACTGGCATTGCCCAAGAGATGAAAGCAAATGCCAGTTGAAGCAGGGCAGGGAGGAAGAGGAGCCACTTTATCGATGTATGATTTATACAGAGAAGCTTGACCCACAAGAAAGACCAAAACAAGCTGGAACCTGGGGAAAGGGACAAGGAAAGGGAGATATGGCGTAGTGAACTAAAGGGAAGTGGGGTTTGATGGCATGCAGATCCTAGCCAATGTCTTTAGTCACAGGACAAAATCAAGTTCATCAAGAGTCCAAGTAGACTTAAATTCATTCTTCTTGCCTGACAATGCCTGATTTGATCCAAAAATTTCGAGGACTCGAGGGAAGTACTTACCATCCCGCCAAACAGTTATGCGCAGATCAGTACCAGCTGTACCTCAACTGCAATTTGTCTTCTTCCAGAACGTGTACTGACTTCCCTTATAAGCGTTCAGACTGGTTTATTCGGCATTGAACAGAGGCTGTATCAGGTTGGACTCTGCAATCAATAAATAAGAGATCAGTTCCACCAGTAAAAACCCACAAAGCCATAAATTACACCAGAAGGGAATGCAGCAGAGTCCGTAAGAGTAGAAACTACCGTACAGTTAGACCAAGTGGACCGGCGGATGGATTGGATCGGACCGGCCGGAGAAGCTTATGTAAAAAAAGGGATAAAAAAGAAAGAACCTTTGGTGACAAAAACAGGGAAAGAGTAATAAATCAAACCTTTTGGGTCAACCGACTCGAGATCGGGAGTTCGAACCTGCAAAAGACTTCTATTAATACTTACTTAATTACTTTATTTCTCGACGTTCTCGTTAGCTAACGAGTTTCATGTACAACAGTTCCCGGCGGAAAGTTACTGGCCGGCGAAGAGAATAAATCATGCAAAACGCTTACACAAGATGGCAATGAAAGCTCTCAATATCCACTGGCATCGGTAGTGTCCCATCATTTTCTTCGTCGTACCTTAGTACATTTCTCCTAAACTACACGGCATGGCAATGTCGCTCTGTAGCAGCTCCTTTCGTCGGAGCACAGCACTGCACGCCTCACCGGCAGCGCTCCTCCTGTCAGCTGAAGCTATCGAAAATTAAGGTGTCAGTATTGGGCCGGACTTCTGTTCCGATAGTTAACTCTTTGGTGAGCCTATGGACTACATTATTGGGCCCAATCACGATTGTTCATTTATTAGGCCCAATCACGTTTGTTCATTTATTAGGCCCAATCACGTTTGTTCATATATTGGGCCCAATCAAATTGCGTACTAATGGAGTTAACGCAACTAGTCATGAATGTTGATCAAGTAGGAGGACTTGCTAGTTTGCTAGCGACCCTCGAGGTCTTCGTCAAATTAATTGAGCATCGGTATAATTACCATTTTACCACAGGAAAGAACAAAAGAAAAGCAGAAAGATGCTAGGAAAACAACAAAAAGGAAGGAGTTGGTACCTTTGAAATGAAATGATGTTCATTCTCCTCCTTGTCCAGAAAAAGATTACGAGATAGTGCGACTCTGGGTCTCATTCATGGCGGAGTTAGGCGGCGGAGGAAGAACGGCGAGGGAGCCAAATCGACGACAAGTCTTAGGTGTGTCGTTCAGTTCATCGCCGGTTACGGATGCTTGGAGAGGGGTAGTCAGTTGGTTGACTTTTCTGCTGCAGATATGCATCCAGATCGTCAGAGGAACGCCTACAGTGGCGTTTATGCTGCTTTCTTATGTCGGGTTTGGTCAACCCTTGCTCCCTGCCTCTACGTCTTTCAAGCGATTGCCGGTCGCCGAAGTTCCTCTACGGGAGACGGGGAAGAAGAAGTCGTCGTCGCCAGCTCCGGCTGAATTCGGCGATGATGAAGTAGGCGATCAACACAATGAGAAGTTGACAGTAGGTGTTCTTCTTGATGTCTCTGTGAGAAGTCAAAGGTTCATACTTCTGAATTGGGTAATGAATAAAGATCATCTCTTGGTGTTGGCAGGTGGTGCTTGACTTGGACGAAACTCTGGTCTGTGCATACGAGACATCAAACCTGCCACCGAATGTTCGGACTCGGGCGATCGAAGCTGGATTGAAGTGGTTCGAGATTGAATGCGTCTCCGAAAAGGTCAGCTTACTGCTCTTCATTGTTCCTACCTGCATAGTTAGATTCGATAGTTCGTTAGGAAGTGAAATGGAATTGAATCTGTTTGCTTGGTTAGAAGGAAATCGAAGGTAAGAAGAAGATAAACCACGTTACAGTGTTCGAAAGGCCCGGTTTGGAAGAGTTCTTGACACAGCTTGCTGAATTCGCCAATCTGGTTTTGTTTACCGCTGGTCTAGAAGGTATCTCCATCTAGCTACAGCTCTACTCCTTCAATCGAAAAGGTTGTTTCTTAATTGCACATTTTGGATCAATCCTTGTATAGGGTATGCCAGACCACTGGTTGACAAGATTGACTCGGAGGGTCGATTCTGTCTGAGACTCTACAGACCTTCAACTGTCAGCACGTAAGTTTCAAATCCAGTCACAACGATTTCTCAAGATTGTTGGATCGAATACTACTGATAGTTAGAACATAAAAACCTGCAGGGAGTACAGAGAACACGTTAAGGATCTCTTACTTGTATCGAAAGATATGCGTCGAACTGTAATCGTTGATAACAACCCGTACAGTTTCCTACTCCAGCCATTGAATGGTATACCGTGTATGCCATTCTCTGCTAATCAGCCCTTCGATCATCAGGTAAACAGTTGTTGTTCTATAAAACCCTATTTCCGAAATGCGTGAACAAGTGAAACTTAGCTTGCTTGACCTGTACTTGGTGCAGCTTCTGGATGTGCTCCTACCGCTCCTAAAGAAACTGTCGTATCAAGACGATGTTAGGCCTGCCCTCTACGAGAGATTCCACATGCCGGAATGGTTCCAAATGCATGGGATTCCTGCATCTGCGGAGACAAAACTCTAGCTGAAATCACAGTCCAACAATTCAATGTTATCCATGATTCTTTCCCAGGTCACAGTAGCATACACGATTTGCCACTGCAATCATATGGATGCTTAGGCAACCTTGTTGTGTATTTATTTACATAGGCCACAGTATCGTATATAGAAATCATTCAAGCAGCTTTCTGATCTTACCAAGCTTTACATATCTTGCTAATCAGTCTCTTTTCCTTATATCTATGTTCAAGTAAATGGATGAATAAGCTATCCAAGTAGGGAAAATGCAATTTGTAGGTCAGTAGGTGAGTAATTAGATTATACAGTAACAGTCCACAAGAAACCCCAATTTGTCATTCCAAAATACAGATGTTGAATAAAGAGTCGCCATGACAAGTATGATTGTTGGAATAGCTAGCTATCTTCTTACCAATGCAGGGCATGAAGCTCCGATTACTTGAATTACTGAGCGCATAAGGACGACGAATCAGTTCAACACCTGCAGGAGCGAATTCGTATCTCCGATCATGGCAGAGAAACAAAAGATAGTAGCGCATTTCAGAAGTCAGAACAGTAGACGGGAGAGTTATAATCACACTGCAAATCAAACGAAATCAGCATGAAATCGGAGACCAAACCTGCATCTCCTGCTTCCAGTAATCCATCAATCTTCGCGGGAAATGAAATCGGCGGAATCGACGAGTCTGGCTGGGATCCTCGACACGGATCGAGCTCTCGGACTTGGGCACTGAATCACTCAATCAATGCGAAACAAATCGACGGGCCTGAATCACAGCTTGCGAGTTGGGCTACCCGGCCCGAATATATCAAATGGGTAAAGCCCAAACTTGAAAATTCTCGGACTAAAGGATTAAAGTCTTCATCTTGGTACCTAAATGATTGGATAATAGACCGGGTCGACTATCGGGCGCAATATATCCATCTATCGTTGACGTTGGTGACTAAAGTTATCGAATAGTGATCGATAAAAGATCGGGCGAGTGGTAAAAATGAACATTGTTACAAGCAAAGAAGTCTCAAATCACGTACCGATAAGTGCTAGTACGAGTACTTTCCGTTCACTGCTTTTTCCCAACCGATGTTAGCTATTAGTGCTTTCGACTAGAATTTCTTGTTCGCACTAAAAGAGCTTTCGAGATTGCCTATGTGAGTCAAACTCGAGACGCATGGACACGATATAATCCAACGAAAAATGTTGAACCACTCAAACAAAATGAATGATTTAGTTTAGAATTTAGATTATAATCTTTTGCATTTTCCAAAAGCCAATATAGGGCACAGAGACACGGATTCAGGCTTCAGGATAAGAGAGAAACAATAATGGCGATTCAACTGAGCCGCACACTCACAACGTGCTACTTCTACCACTACTCTCCCACTCCAAAACGACAAACCACCCTCCACCCACAAATCAGAGCAGCCTCCGCCGCCACCAACGGCCGGCAGCTCATCCAATCCGGCGTCGTCAAGCCCATACTACCAAAGGATGCCGCCGTAGCTACTTCGTCGGAAGGGTTCACGCTCTTGGACATAAGGCCGGAATGGGAGAGAAACAAGGCTCGAGTTACAGAGTCGATCCATGTCCCGCTATTTGTCAACGATCCGGACACTGGACTTTTAACTCTGTTGAAGAAATGGGTTCACTTTGGGTACATCGGATTGTGGACTGGCCAGAACTTCACTACTATGAACGCTGAGTTCATTCAGCAGGTTGAGGGTTCTGTTCCTGATAAGAACTCTAAGCTGCTTCTAGCTTGCGGCGAAGGGCTAAGGTAAGTGGGATTTTAAGGTTAATTACAATGCTGTATTGTTAAGATATGATATGGATGAATAGAATGGGAATTGGACTCTGTTTTTTTCCCAGGTCGATGATGGCTGCTTCAAAGCTTCATCAAGCTGGGTACAAGAATCTGGGATGGTTAGCAGGAGGATTCAACCGTGCTGAAGACGGCGACTTTACTGGTGTTGAAGGGTCTGAGAAATTGCAGTATTCCACCATTGGTGGTGTTTCTTATTACTTTCTGAAATTGCTCATTCTCTTGCAAGCTGTAGGGAAGAACAATTGAGTCTCTTCTGCAAATTCTGGGTTTGTATCTGATTCAAAATTCTCCATTTCAAAACTTATGAAAGACAATGATGAAGATGAAGCAATTGCTCTTCAAATGAAGAGTAATGGAGGAATCAAAGCCTTACAATCCAAAGTTCCAACACCCCCAATTTATGAATTCTTCTGTTTAAGAGTTAAGAATTGAGAAACTAATGATTCATTGATTATAAGCAGCATTGATCCACAGGGTTTTTATATAACAAATAACATCCATTCGCTTTCACCAAAATAACAAACGACAGACAAAATCTAGAAAACGAAACCACGTCAGTTCATGGCTGGCCTTAAAGCTTCAACCCTTTCTTCTTGATGAGACAATGAAAATTCAAATTCAATCTTTTATTCTGACCTGCTAGCAAACCTCTCAACCTTGCTATCATTCAGATTGATCCCAACCATGGCCTCACCAAGCCCACAGCTCACCTCAGCAAGAACATTAGGGTCGGTGTAGTTAGTCACAGCCTGAACAATCGCCCTAGCTCTCTTCGCCGGGTCACCACTCTTGAACACACCAGAACCGACGAAGACACCGTCGCAACCCAGCTGCATCATAAGAGCAGCATCAGCAGGGGTCGCCACACCACCGGCGGCGAACTGAACAACGGGCAGCCTCCCCAATTGCTTGGTCTGCATCACCAAATCGTAAGGAGCGGCGAGCTTCTTGGCGAAGGTGAACACCTCGTCATCGTCCATCCCTCTCAGAACCCTAATGTCACCCATCACCGACCTCACGTGACGCACCGCCTCGATTATGTTCCCCGTGCCAGCCTCTCCTTTAGTCCTGATCATGGCGGCGCCTTCCCTAATCCTCCTCAGCGCTTCCCCCAAGTTGCGGCACCCGCAGACGAACGGGATGCGGAAATTGTGCTTGTTGATGTGGTTCTCCTCATCGGCCAAAGTGAGGACCTCGCTCTCGTCCACGTAATCAACCCCAATCGCCTCAAGGATCTGCGCCTCGACGAAGTGGCCGATTCGAGCCTTGGCCATGACGGGGATCGTCACCGCCTGCTTGATTTCCTTAATCAGCTGTGGGTCGCTCATCCGAGCGACGCCGCCTTGGGATCTGATGTCGGCGGGGACCCTCTCCAGCGCCATGACGGCGCACGCACCGGCCTCCTCCGCGATGCGAGCCTGTTCGGCGTTGACGACGTCCATGATAACGCCTCCTCGGAGCATCTGTGCGAGTCCAACCTTGACGGAGAAGGTCGATTTCTTGGTCTCGGTGAGAGCGCCGTTCCCGTACACCGCTACCACTCCAGTGCCTTCCATTGTTGTTGGATTTGGTTTTGGGCAAATCGGCGGAAGGGGGGAAATCAGAAATGTGTTTGGGAGGAGAAAGGGAAAGTGAATGAGGTGAATTTATAGCCGTAGGGTGGGGATGAGAGTTGAGATTAATCCGACGGCTGAGAGATAGGCTAGCAGCCGTTGCAGTCTGGCCGAGACCGGACCCCTGAGCCGTGACCAAATTGGTTAGCATTTAGCCACGTCAGCAGACAGCAATTGGTTCCCCAATTGGCTAAGGCGAGGTGCTGCCAGGCTAGGCCATTGCATGAGCTGCTTGGGAACCGCGAACGAAACGTGAAGGTGGATTGTCGTTTTGTTTGGAGATTTTTTTGTTTATTTTAATAATTTTAAGTGGGCTGGAGGGAAGAAACGAAGTGAGCGGTGGGCCGTTCATTAGCAATCTCGTTGAGAAATTTTCTCCTCCCCACAAAAATCTCAGAAGCAAGCAGCAGCTGCCTAAATCTTAAAAGCAGCAGAAAAAGAAGTGGAGGGATGAGGAACGCGTTTCCCTACCATCTTTGTTCTGGTGCTGGTTGGTTGGTGGTTCTTCTTTTTTCATTTGTTTTATCATTAAGAAATCTGTTTGATTCAAGTTGTTGAAGACAGAGACCCACAGTGTTCAATTAAGGAGAAAGCGAATCTGTGTTCTTCAGCTGTCCCTTTCACTGGATTTTTAAACAATGAATCAACATATCTTAATGAAACTACGAACAGTGCCGCTATTTCATGCCGCCGAATCGGAACCTGACGAAAGAGGACTGTAATTGTTTGACCCATTAGGGGTGGGAATCGGTCGCCAGAATGTAATATAATCAACCCGAGCCCGGCCCGAGGATACTGACCGGTAGCCCGAAGCCCGGTCAACGTGGCCCGGGTCGGGCCGGCTACCCGAGATTTTAACCGGACTCAACTTTAACAAATTGAACAGTTACTTTGGCCCAAACTGACTTCATCCACTACCCTTCGTTATCATCACCTTCCACCAAAAATTAGGTCAGCCGACACCTCTGCATCTTCCAAGACCTGCGTTCATCCTCTACCAATATCCTCATCTCTTTCAATTCTCCAATCCACCGAAGCCAACCCTTGCATCTCCCCAACGATTTTGCCCGAGTCGACCTGAAAGCCACCACATCGACATCATCTTTCATCCCAGTTGTCTCTGTACATTCATCCAGTCATCCTTGAAGAAAAGAAGAAGTTGTGAAGAAGTGTTGTGGATTTTGGTTGACGCAGGAGGAATAGGTATGGACTATGGTGTTTATTGTTTGCATGTGATTTTGGTGGTGGGAAATAATTTGTATTTTGGTTTTTGATTTTGGGATTATAAGAAAAGAAAATGTTGTCTTGTGAGATTCAAAGAGTAGAAGAAGGAATTGTTGGTTTGAAAGGGAGAAGCTGAATTTACAGAATAATTAGAGAAGGGTGAGAAATTGCAAAAGTACTACTGGGTTCTATAATCTATTGGTGCTGAAGAGATCAAATGAAGTTGAGGAATTGCAAGTTTGATAGTTGCTAAAAGATGCAAGAAGATGACGATGAAATGATCTGCAAGAAGATGGAAAATGAAGATGTCGGCGAGATTCGAGAAGATGGAAATATTGTCTATTAGGGTTTTCTCAAGTGTTGAAAATGAATGATTTGTGGGCTTGTGGCCTTATAATTATATTTTGGTTACATTAAATTGTAAAGTCAGGGCCAAACAGCCAAACAGCCCAACAGATCATATTTTAGAATTAATCTAACGTAAAATTTCAATACCGGGTCGGGCCGGACCGGGCCCGGGTTTTTTCCGGGTTTAGCCCGAAAAGCCCGAAGCCCGAATCCTATGATTTCCACAGCCCGAGCCCGGCCCTATTGACTTTTTTCCGGGTATTCGGGCCGCCCGGAGTCCGGTTTGACCGGGTTGGTTCGGTCAAAGCCTGGTCAAACGGCCCACCCCTAATTACTATTATTAGCTAGGATTGACGAAATCGACGGCAGTGGTAAAGCCGGGGCAATTGGCCCTCTCTCCCCGCCGTCTAGTTAGAAAACTCAGAGGTAAGGTAGATTACGGACCATTTCCGTCCATGGCGGATCTCCCTCCCCACTGTCTCGTCTTCATCCCAGGAGGTGCAGCTGAGAGGATTCGACGAGATTGGATAAGATGAAACGCAGGAAACAGAAGGAAACGGTGAAAACACAGAGGCGCGTGCAAGGTACCGCCGAGCATAGTTGCGCTTGTTGTAAACTAGCGCGCGGCCTACCTTGCCCAGTTGCCTACTCTCAAAATTTACGCGCGAGTGCACTTCACTCTTAAAACTTTCCGGGTCGGGTCAAAGGTCGTATTAGGGCAAGGGCCAATATCTGGGAACGTTGTGGGCTCGGCTGAAAATTCATAGGCCAAACCCTTGTCGGGTTGGCCTCAAAATCCTGTCCAAGCTCACTCTTTTCTAAACAACCTCTGAAAACACCCCACCTACCCCTATAATGCCAAGACCTAATACGTGGACGCATTGCGAGCCTGGCCCATATTTTATGGGCCACTTTTAAGTCAGGTCAGCCTAAACCCAATTCTTAAATTATTAAAAATACCCGGAAAACCTTATTCTGTGGCCTGGGAAAACCACCAATCCCCATCCGATGGAGTTCACGGCGGCGCAACTGAGTCTGTACAACGCCACGGCATCATCCAATCCGATCAACGTTGCTATAAAAACGACCGAGTGTTCGACTCCACCACTGGCAATTCCTTCTACGGCGCCGGCGGTTCCTACCCCATGTTCGCCGGCCAAGATGACAAGGACGACGCCCATGTTATATCCCTCCTTTCCTCATCCCCTCCGACAAGAAGATCTTTTGCCATATATCTAAACGAAACTACGAACCTGAAGAAAGAGGCCTGTAATTGTTTGACCAATTACTATAATATCTTATTTATATGCATGAAATGAATACACGGTATCCTCATGGGCACTATGATGTTACCAGTTTGGTATTCTAGTGTAGAGCATCGTCAAGCTCTGCTTAAACTGTATAAATCTTCCTCACCTTCTTCATCTGCCGACGGCAAATCGGGCAGACACCTGAGACCTCCGCGATCCTGCACCAGACAGACACATAGCAACATAAGCTGGTATCAACAAGAACGAGTGTAAATATTCAGTTTCAATTGCATTGAGGTGATCAGCTGGACCTCAACCAGTTGTCATTCGACATCGAAGTGATCAAACTAAATGAAAAGATTTACCTTGTTCCGCAAGCAAAACAAGCAACGCAATGGCCACAGGGGAGGAAGAAGCAATCTCTAGGGGCATCGAAACAGATAGCGCAAAGCCGACGTGTATAGCTGCTATCATCGATATCCCTCGTCGATTTCCCTTGCTGTGCCATGAATTCTTCAAGATTGCTTTCATCGTTCGACATGGATTCGTAAGACCCCCAACTCGAGAGATCGTCTTCTTTATTTGAAAGCAGAGGGGCTCTCTCGGGTCCAGGTCCTGGCCCCCCAGTCCCACTGCTTTCTTCATTCATCCATCGGAACTTGTTTAATAGGTTTATGACCGCCAACATCAGGACCGACATTCCAGCTACGTTCAAGAAAAAGAGGCAAGTCAGCATAATCGCAAACATAGAACTAGTCATATGAGAAGTGTAGCAATGGATCGTACCAGTACCGAGTATGTATATTGACCAACGTGGTCCGTAGGACACCTTCACGTACCACTCTTTTCCAAGTGGTGCCTAAAGCAGTTCAGTAGTTGATTAGCTTGAAGTAGATTCCGAGAACAGGTTCGATGGGTTTCCAATTCTAGCTCCTCTGGGAATTCAAAATTTGATCAGAAAACATAAATTGTTCATTGAGATTAGTTTTACCTGTTTAGTTCCAGGAGTTGTTAAGACCACAGGATTATCAGTAAGGAATTGCACCGTTAAGCTACACCTCCCATCTGGAAATGAGCAATTGTAATGAGCTCCACTTGTGTCATACAGCAAAGCTCTTATTTTGATTTTTAACTGTACCTGCTCAATTGAAGTTTGGATAAACAGACAGGTGATTGCCAACAAAGTAGTATCTCAGAGGAATATAAGATCCCTATACAGTTAATGTGCCATGCATGAAACCAAGCATCAAGAGATTTGGACATAAGAGTCAAGTGATGCAGGCAAAAAGAAGCTCAAAGTTCCACCACCACAATTACCTGCACTTCCTTGGAGTACAGGTTGCCAATAGCAACATAGTATTGTGAAGATTTGTGTATTCTCTGGTAGATAGTACCACGTCCTACAACAAAGTGATTAGAATGAAGCAATCAGTTAGTTGAGAAGGAAAATAAAACAGTAAACATGTTGATAGAATCTATTTTACCATGGATAACGTTCCATGACAACGTAGTATTAGGATATGCAGGCTCGTCCAGCCACTGGTTGAAGCCTTCTTCCCCTGAAATAGCCCGATTGTCAACTATGACATGGAAATAAAATCCAAAAGCAGATTGGTCTAGACAAGTGATAAACATAAGAAGAAAATTGAACTGCGTGTGCTGTCAGTCAATCATTTCTGCGTATTTCATATTTTCATTCTCACAACGCTTTAGTATCAGAATAAGGAAGACCTCATGAACTTGCTCATAGATGTACAGAACATATGGCCTAGTAAGTAAGCACAAGACGGTTGACATTATGATATCAAGAGAAACCCAGAAGACAGAGTTCCACCATACCTTGGGCAATTACAAGGAAGGCATAAGCGCTTGAAGAGTTCAAACTGTATGAAATATTAATCTCTGAACCCTCGTTCAGGTAATAAACCCACTCCTGAAAGTTGGGGGAAGTAGTACCAATAATGAGAACAAACGACAGTAGCTGTCAAATGGGTTTCCATTCAAACATCTCAGTCGATTTCGCATACAGAACAAACTTGCCTCGTGAGTATTAGGTGGAAGAGTTCCCTTGTGCTTGTCCGACCATCCTTCTACCTTATCGAGCGAGGGACGTTCATAAAATTCATAGAGCATCAAACCAGGTTTTGAATCATTCAACTCCTCCACCTAATGAAGCCAAAGGAATCAATCATCTAATACTACCAATACAAGCAGATGCAAGCAAACGAAGGAAATAGCAGGCATGAAATGATAGCCTTACAATTACAGTCTGCACGAACAAGGGATTAGGTCGAACAAGAAGAGAGCAATTCGGCCCTAACTTCAGACTCTCCGGACCATATACTCCAAATATCAAAGTCATCGAAACTGCAAATCAGCGAAATCCATTAAGTAAACACTAAACGGTCAAATTCTAACCCGCAATTGCCGATCGCTGTCGGTCTGGCACTCCAGACTGGATCGAGAGTTCCAACGAGGACCAGAAGGATCAGTAAATTGAAGAGCGCGAGCAACGAATACTAACCGAATAACCAAAAGGTAAGGATAACAGTGACACAAGACCAAGTATCATCGCCAATCGACGGAAGACCATCGGCGGCAGTCGAATTCCTTCCCCGATCAGAGACGCCGACCTCATGTTGATGTTGCAGCAGCTGCTGATGCTGCTCTATCTCCCGCGGCTCCGGAAACCGATGGTAAACCTGCTCGCGATCCTCGTCCTCTTCCCGAGCTTGCGAAGAGGAAGAGTCTCCGTCCCTTCCAGAATCGTCGTTAGACGGGGAAGCCCCGCCATCCACGTCGATTGCGGAGTAAGAAGACGACGAGGGAGGAGGTGACGTGTGATGCGACTCGCCGTCCATTGCAAGGGATGCTTGTGACGGAGTAAGGATGAAGTGCAAATGTCGACCGCAAAGCTTGGATGAAAAGGTGAATGGAGTTGGAGACTGAATAGTTGTTCCATTGGTGGGGAAAGGATGGTGAGCTGACAGAAACCCTCACCAATCGGTCCAACTTTCTCCAGCTGAGAATAGCGGTTGTCCGTTGTCGCAACTTGCAATTTGGGAACAGTGTTCTGTTCCCCAATCCCCAGCCTGCCATTAAGGCATCAAGTGAAACTTATTTTAGAAGCCAATTACGGGAAAATGTCGAGGCCTAACATGGTATGGCTTATATATTGCATATATATTTTTAGTCATTTTTAGTTTTTTTAATTTTTTTAGACTACCCATTATCGAAAATCGATAAAAATTGAAAAGTGCGATATTTTGATTGAAATGATTGATTTTTCATCAAATTTCGAGGTCTAACGTGACATAGTTTATACTACAACCAGTATCAATCTCGATGTTAAATCATGTAAGTAACATTCTCAACAAAGACACATTTTTAATATTTGGGTAATTTAAAAGGAGTTGTTTCCAATAATTTGGGGTTAAATATAGGAGATTTGAGTAAGACAATTTCAAACAAAATGTTACGTCGTAAAGGAATTGTGGTATGATAAAATTTGTGCAGATTGATAAACATATTAGAATGTACCCAAAATGTATTCCAATTTTAGATCATTCAATATTATTCATTTCACAATGGTCTTCTTAATGATGTGTACATGTGATTATAATTGTGTGTTTAAGTTATATTAGAAGTTAGATTGGTTAACTTCCTTGCGAATGTACTAACTTTGTATTGCATGGGGAGTCTGATTAGAGAGGAATATAAACTTAAGATTAAAACATCTCTCCTGTTAGATTATAATTAAACCAATTGTGTAGCTAGTTTCCTATACAGGAATGCCGATGAGGTTTTGGATTCTTGCAAAAGATGGTTGAGATTATGATTTTGGCAAGGCCTCTTCGAGATAGAAAAAGTATTATCAAGTATGTGTGATCAATTCTATTTGTCACTCCTTTAGACAACGATAGATGTAGACAACATGTCAGAAATCTAGTGACTACTCATTCCGTCCTAAAATAACTGTTTTTATTTTTCTTCACCATCATTAGTCTCTTTTGCACCTTTACTTCTCTTTATACATATACTAATTTTTTTATATAGTTTTATATACCATTATAATCATCACACGCCATCAAACTCATACATTTAACATATCATTAATCAAAAAATTAATTTGTCACACAAGCTAATTAGCAACCATTGACGAGACATTTGAATATGAGCACAATCAAGATAAATGTCGATTCTTTTAGTTAGAAGTGTCACTACTAAAAATAAAAATAAAAATATTTATTTTAAGTAGAGACAAGATTACAAATTTTTCTCTATCATTTTTAAGTGAATGCATTGATTATTCATAAAAAAAGAATGCATTGATTTGGTTTTGAGTCATACCAAAATCAATGTTAAGTGTAAATAAGTTCGATGGCTTTTGAAGATTTTTTTTTTATAAATCCTTTTAAAAAATATTTCAATATTTCTGATGACACACTGAAAATCAAAATGAAGTGAAAGATGTGAAAATGGCAACAAAAAGGATAGAGTGAAAGATGTGGAAGATCACAACCAAAAAGGTAATTAGGGTACTATAATCTCATAACATACACAATTCTGGTATCAATTTGACCAATTTATAAGTAAAAGTGACTATTATTTAACCAATTGTAAAGTTACAGGACTTGAAAAATTATTGCAATTTGGTGAAGTTTATAATTAAGGAAGGGGTCAAAACGGAAACTATGAGGTGTGTTACAAACTCGTCCTAAAACTGTAATCCGTTACAGAGTGGTCATATTACTATGAAATGAGTTACAAAGTAGTCATAATGATGTCATCAGTATACTTTTCAAGCCATTTTGCCACGTTAACATTGACATGTCATAAAAAATATAATTTAAAATTTATCTTAAACTGATTCAAATTTACAATTAAATCAATCCGATTCACTAGATTTAGTTTTGAACCAGATTTTATAAGTTAGATGAGTTTAGATTTAGATTTGAATTAGAATGTTGAATTTTAAATTATATTTTCGATGACATGTCAATGTTGACGTGACAGAATAGCTTGAAAAGTACACCGATGACATCATTAGGACTACTTTGTAACCTATTTCATAGTAATAAGACCACTCTGTAACGGATTAAAATTTTAGAACGAATTTATAACATGGCCCATAGTTTTTGACGTTTTAAGTATTTGATCCCATTAAGGAACCTCTGTCTCTATTTGTCGTTCCTCGTATGACCCGACAAGCTGTTTGCGTTTCGATACTAAGTCACTGGTCCGGTTCCGAAATTCTCGCCAAACCCCCATTTCCGGCACCGGATCTGCGTCCAAACTTCCAAGTTTGGAACAGAATCCAAACCCAAAATGAAGGGGTATTTTGGTCATTTAAAAAAAACCCTAATTTACATCTCCAGCCGCCTCCTTCCTTCTCATTCTAATCCATTCTTGCCGCCTCCTTCCACCTTCTATTCCATTCTTTCCGATCATATTTAATCACCCCGCCGAATCTTTCCCTCGTCGGAGCCAAGTTGCGGTCGGAGCAGCGACGCGGTCCCGGAGTCGGAGGGCAGCAGCGATGGTGGAGCCGGAGGGCAGCAGCGACGGTGGAGCCGGAGGGCAGCAGCGACGGGAATCCGGAGGGCAGCAGCGACGGGGGATCCGGAGGGCAGCAGCGACGGGGGATCCGGAGGGCACCAATCATCTTCCCTCGGTAACAACGAGGATTCCGTTACCACCGATTTCTGATCCACGCTGGCCCAGGGGAAGAAGCTTCCGACATGGTGGACCAAGCGGTAGCAAACGGCCTTTGGTGGGGTGGGGGAGAGCAATTACTTCTGCCGGTGGTGGTTTTGAAGCAAGTGTGCCTTCGTCTGGGAGAGGGACGCCGATGATGCAGAATCGGACTTTTAAGACTTGCATATTTGCTCTGTTCAATCGAAGGCTTCGATCTCCTAGAAAAATTACGAGCTGTTCCTACCAGATTTTACTCCGGTGTGCGAGGTCGGCGTTATGTGCAGCACGCCTATGTGTTCCTTCAATCTCTCTCTTAGTCCATCTCATTTTCTTACTAGTCTTCGGTTGATTTTTAACAGAATAATCTAGAATGTGGTGGTGGCGCGTGAAGCCAAACAATGCACTGTTGCGTTTCTTTCTTTTCTCTGATTAATTCTGACTTCTGCCAGCTTTGGGTAGTGAGACTTTTGTGCAGCGTAATCCACAAATGGCTACTTTACTTGGCTGGACCTAAATTACCTAAATATGCATAATATAAATCATAATAACATGTTCCTCACACAAAGGCAGAGGCAGATGTAATGTGTTGTAATGTTGTAATGTTGTGATGTTCATACTTAACTCGGTTGGTTAACTAGTTAACTCGATTAGTAAATTAGTTAACTCGTTATCTAAATCATGATATTAACTAGTTAACTCGATTGGTTAATTAGTTAACTTGATTAATAAATTAGTTAACTCGTTATTTAAATCATGATGTTAACTAGTTAACTCGATTGGTAAACAAGTTAACTCGTTATCTACCTCATGATGTTAACTAGTTAACTAATTTTGATAACTGGTTATTAACTAAAAAATTTGTTGACTAAAAAAAATTATTAACTTATCAACTGAAAAATTTGTTAACTAGTTAACAACTCGATAAATAGTTAACTTAATTGGTTAATGAGTTAACAACTTGGTAACTAGTTAACTCGATTAGATAACATGTTAACTAGTTATCTGTTGATAACTAGTTAACTGTAAAAACTCAGGTTAACTAGTTAACTAGTTATCAATAAAAAAAAATCTTGTTAACAAGTTATTAGTAAAAATCAGGTTAACTAGTTAACTCGTCCTCGTCGGAAAAGTCATTGAAGTTTGGTCGATCTCCTGAGCCTCACTGAAAAAGTCGCGAAAAAGTCATCGAAAAACATGTTAACTAACTAGTTAATTGTAAAAACCCAAGTTAGCTAGTTAACTAGTTATCAATAAAAAATCATGCTAACAAGTTAACAGTAAAAATCAGGTTAACTAGTTAACTCGTTATCTAAATCATGATGTTAACTAGTTAACTCGATTAGATAACTAGTTAACAACTTGGTAACTCGTTAACTCGTTAACTCGATTGATTAACTAGTTAACTTATCGAGTTACCTAGTTAGCTCGACTGATTCACTAGATTAACTCGATTGGTTAACTAGTTAACTCGATTAGATAACTAGTTAATTTGTTATCTAAATCAAGATGTTAACTAGTTAACTCGATAAGTTAACTAGTTAACTAGTAAAAACAAGTTAACTAGTTAACTTGTCCTCGCCGGAAAAGTCACCGGAGTTTGGTCGGTTCTCCGGAGCCTCACCGGAAAACATATTTGATGGGCCACCCTGGATCAGGACAGCCCAATAGGCGAGTTGATCCACCCAGAAAGGAGGGTCAACGCCTCTGGTGAGGGTTGACCAGGCGACTATCCAGAAAGCCTGGAAGGCAGGCCCAGATATGGCCCAGGAAACGGTCAACATGTCAAGCGAAGGTTGACCAGCTAGATACCCTGAAGGTCGCTCTAGGAGTGGGCCCAGACGCGGCCCAGGAAAAGCCCTGAGGCGATGTTATGCGCTTACCATCTGGGAAACCCTAAAAGGACGCGTGGAGCAATCCTGAAGGTTTCGTCTTCTGGTGCGCAAATTAATGCATACTAGTTTTACTCACTAGATCGCTCTAGCGAGATCGTTACTTCCCAAGGGTCTTTCTGTTTCTATTACTCAACTAATGTGGAATAAGCTATTCGGGTTTAAACGTTTGGTTTGGAAATGGTGGTGAATGAACTAAAAATCTAGAAATGCAAATTAAACCAATCAAGCAGGCAAACAAGTGAAGCAGATTGGAGATTTGAATATAGACTAAGGCGCTTGTCCAGACTCGAATCCGCTCTAGCTCGACTAAGACGGATGATGCAATGCAACTAAGGTTTTAACAGACTCAATTCCTCGACGCTTCCTTTGGCAATCTCTACTCCATGGTCAGGACGCAGAGAAACTATCCTAGCAAACCTATGAGTTCCTATGGTCAAGATAACTCATAAATCTCCAAGAATGCACGAAGAACAATGAAACGCCGCACAGAAATGCAAAGAGATTAATTTCACCGGCCCTATGGTCAAGACACCGGGTAATCTTAATGACCTTCTAAACCCTAGAATGACTCACGTCCATGGTCAGAACCGCAAGACAAAGATGAAGCAAATTCTACGATATGGTCAATCTGCGAATTCAAGAGCTTCAAATTAGGGTTTTAGAAAAATCTAAATTAAGTCTGAATAAACCTCAATTAACATAAACGGGTTAGAAACCCGACATCATCCATACAAAGCTTTGCTAGAACTTCATCTAATCTGAACAAACTAAGAGTTTAGCTCGACATCATCGCAGAAGCAATCACAGAAACAAAGAAGAAGAAAACTGGAGAAGAAGACATCTTACTCCGAGTAAACCTAATCCTGTCGAATCCTAGAAACTCCTGAGCTAATCCTCGCTTCTCCTCGCTTAATCGTCACTTCAAAGCTTCAATATCCTCCTCCGAGAGTGTCTGGTTCGTCGAAATTAGAATGAATAATGAAGTTTGTCTGTCTCTCCCTTGAAAACCCTGTTTTACTCTCCGAAATCCGTCATGGGAAAAAGTGCACCCGACGGCACTTAAAAAGTGCGCCGGCGCACTTTTCCATGAAAATGGCGCACTTTTTGTGGCCGATGGAAAATTTACAGGACGCCAAAAATAAAGTGCGCCTGGCAGCACCAGAAAAGTGCGCCGGCTCACTTTTCATGGATTTAGGCGCACTTTTGCCCTTGGAAATGACCTTCAGCTCTTTTGATGATTCCCGCTCCGTTTGAACTCCAAATTGATCCCCGTTTGAAGTGCCGAGCTCGTAGAAAAGTTATCCACAACGTGGTAACCTGAAATCTCAACAAAAACAACTCGAAACAACATCAAATTGCCCAAAAGAGGGCCAACGGGAGATAAAACATATTTTTCATAAAAGTCATTCAAGTTCATCACAATTCGAAGTCAAATAAGGGGAATGTCGTTCAAATGTGGCGAGATAAACGCGGTAAATCTAACGTCATCATCTTCACCAAGCGACAGTTAGGATTCGGTGACACGTGGCGAGACTTGCTGGGCGCCGTACCATTGCCCAACGGTCTTGGCAGACCTGCCAGGCTATAAATACAAAAGGAATGGACAGACTGCTGGACACGACCAAATTCTGGGAGCAATCCCTAGGTACATTCTGTTACATCATTGTCCATTTCATTCCTCACCCCTTTTGTTCTGATTACTACCCCCACTCTCTTATTACGAGGCGATTCGGAGTCGCTGAGGCGACCGGGTTGGCTCCATCATTGTTCCAGGCGACGAGAGCGGAACAATTGGCGCGCCAGATAGGGGACTAATCAAGAACTGAAGAGGCTGAACAATGGAGCAAGGGAATATTGGAAGAATGATAAGAGGGGAAGCATCGAACGTAAGGCCCGAAGGAGAGACGGAGGAAACACCACTGAAATACGTGAATCCTGGAGCCCAAAGCATACCGCTTGAGGGAAGAAACTTGAGAAATGATCTGGAGGAAGAAGGGGTGCCTAGAGACACAGACACCGACTCCTCATATATTCCTCGTGACACCAGAGGAAAGGGTGTACTACAGGAGGAAGCACCAAACTCAGAAGCGTACAAAGTCCTTGAACATCGTTTTCAGGTTCTGGAAAAGCAGAATTTGGAACTTACCCAATTATTAAAAACTGTTATCGCTCAGCAGGCGCAGGCACCCAGAGCTCAGAACGTACAGGCCCCGGACAATGACGCCCACGCGGAAATGCTACGGGCATTTCGACCGCTAGTCAAAACCGAGCCGAGCAAAGGGTCATTCGCCAACCTCTGGCAAGGGCTATCTTCGCCGAAGCACTACCAATTGGCCTGGTCCCACCAAACATGGAGAAATATTTGGGGTTGGGCGATCCTGAGGAACATTTGCAAAATTTTCAAATCGCCATGCAAATGCAAGGCGCCAGCGATGCAGCATTCTGCAGAGCCTACCCAGCTACTTTAGGAGGGGCAGCAAGAGAGTGGTACATGAGCTTGCCAGAAGGAATTATTCACACATGGGATGAGTTTGCTAGGGTTTTTTTGATGAAGTGTGAGAGTAGGCGACACCGAAAGGTCCCAGTACATGTCCTAGTTAACTTACGGCAGTGGCCGAAGGAGTCGCTAAAAGATTTCTTTGAGAGATGGATCAGCACAGTACAGTCCGTTAGAGACGTAACTTTAGACATTGCTACTGCAAGTATGATCCAGGCGACTCATAATAGGCGACTGAAGGAGGCGTTAGTAAAGAAAAATCCTACTACTCTGTCCAACTTGGAAGCCAGAATAAATAGTATAATTCTTATTGAAGAGCAGTTGGCAGAGATTGGAGGGGACGACGGCCGAAAAGGCCGAAAGGACGGACAGGCGGATGCGTCGCGTGATGGCGCTGACAGGCGAGGACGGTGGTAGAGAGCTGAGCGATCCCCTGAAAGAAGGGAGTATCGGGATGACAGGAAAAACAATGATAGACGCACGTATCAGGAAGACAGGAGAGAATACACTCCGCTCAACCGATCCCGGAAGGAGGTATTCCTGTACATGCAGCACAAGGATCACTACATTCAGTGGCCCGAGCCGCTGCGAGGCGACCCAGAGCAGCGTAACCCCCGGAAGTTTTGCAACTTTCATGATTCGCACGGTCACACCACAGAAGAGTGTAGGCAACTCAAAAATGAAATTGAGCGATGGATTAAGAAGGGTCGCCTGAAAGACTTTATTCTCCAGACCAAGCGAAAAGAAAGGAGTTCAAATGATAAAGAAGATAGCCCAGCCCCGGGCGACCAACCTAGAAAAACAGTTTTCGCCCGATTGCAAGAACCGCAGGGCGATGCTCCCAAAAAAGCAAATGATACGGAAGAAGTCACAAAGGTCTATCAAACTATATTCGGAGGAGAAAGTTGTCCAACAAAAAAGCAACCAGGCGACTGCAAAGAGGTGTTGATCATAAACAATGGGGCGCGACGGTCTCCCATCATGTTTACGGAGGACGACATGATTAAAAGTGGAGGGCCCAGCCTGGAAGCAATGGTGATTCAGATTGTAACGCTCCGGAGTAGAGTGGAGCGGGTAATGGTGGATGAAGGAAGCTCAGCTGATATCCTGTTCTGGGATCTTTTCCAGCAGATGAAACTCCCCATCTCAAGCCTAAGGCCGACAAAGACAACTATTACAGGTTTCTCTGGCCACCAAGTGCCTATTAAAGGAATCGTTACCTTACAAGTCATGATAGGCGACGAGCAAATTAAGGCGGTGCAGTCCGTAGATTTCCATGTGCTGGATTGTCGATCCTCGTACAATATAATTTTGGGGCGACCGGCGCTTGCTGCTTTTCGGGCCATCTCTTCACCAGTGTATCAGGTGCTGAAGTTCGTCACCAAGGACGGCGTCGGAGTCGCTTGGGGACACCCAGAGGTGGCTAGGCGATGCTATCGGGCAGCAACGAAAGGAGCATGTTATAAAATCGACCTGGAGGAGGGAACGGAGAATAGAGAAAGACTACAGTCAGTGGAATCTGACGTCCCTGTAACTTTGTGGGAAGGCGACGAAGAGAAAACAGTGAGGTTGTCGTCTTACCTAAGCCAAGAGGCCAGACAGGCGATGATGACATTAATCAGGCAATATTCACATCTATTTGCATGGCATCCCAGCGATATGCCAGGGATAGACCCAGCAATTGTGAAGCATTGCTTATCCATCGACAAAAGCTGTCGCCCGGTACAACAGAAGCGAAGAAATATTTGCCGTGAACGACAGCTAGCCGTCACAAAAGAGATAGACAAACTACTGGAGGCAGGTTTTATCAAGGAGGTTCAATATCCGGAATGGCTGTCAAATGTGGTTCTGGTTAAAAAATCATCGGGAGCATGGAGGATGTGTGTCGACTTCACAAATCTAAATGATGCCTGTCCGAAAGACGCCTACCCACTCCCGAACATTGAACAGCTAGTCGACGCCACAGCAAATAACGAAGTATTGTCTTTTCTCGACATGTTCTCTGGGTATCATCAGATACCACTCAATGAAGAGGATCAGGAGAAAACGGCGTTCATGACTCCTATGGCGAACTATTGTTATAAGGTTATGCCCTTCGGCCTCAAAAATGCAGGAGCAACTTATCAAAGGATGATAGATATGGTCTTCGCTAAGCAACGAGGACGTAACCTGGAAGCATATGTCGACGATCTTCTGGTAAAGAGTAAGAAGAGCGACGATCATCTAAGCGACTTGAAGGAAACGTTTGAAACGTTACAACGCTACGCGTTGCGGTTGAACCCACAGAAGTGTGTTTTTGGGGCTACGTCAGGCAAATTCCTAGGGTACTTGGTCACTCGACGGGGAATAGAGGCGAATCCAGCACAATTGGAGGCCATCTCCGCCATGGCACCACCCAAAACGGTTAAAGAAGTACAAGTTCTAGCCGGGAGAATAACTGCTATCAATCGGTTCATTCCAAAGGCGGCAGAGCGATGCGCTCCATTTTTCTCTATTTTGAAAAACGCGTCAAAATTTGCCTGGAATGACAAGTGTGATAAGGCATTTGAAGAGCTCAAGCAATTTTTAGTCACTCCGCCGGTGCTGGCCTCACCCAAGGAGGGCGATGAGTTATTTATGTACATCGCGATGTCACCAACAACGGTAAGTGCGGTGTTAGTACGACGGGAGGAACGAAGCGACCAGCCCATTTTTTACGCAAGTAAAACGTTGATCGACGCTGAAACTCGGTACCCTGCCATTGAGAAGATGGCCTATGCTGTGGTATGCGCGGCAAGAAAGCTCCGACCATACTTTCAGGCTCATACTATAACAGTATTAACCAACCTGCCAATACAAAACGCCCTACGGGCAATGAGCGTGGCTGGGCGACTTGCAAAATGGGCCATTGAGCTTAGCGAATATGACATCCGATACAAACCAAGAACATCAATCAAAGCCCAGGTTCTCGCCGATTTTATTGTAGAGGGGGCAGTGCAGGAAGAAAAAGGGGAGAACCAAACTTGGACACTCTTCACGGATGGGGCCTCCAGTAAAAATGGTTCGGGAGCCGGCATAGTGTTAAAAAGCCCAGAGGGAGCTATCCATGAGGTCGCCCTGCGCTTCGCGTCGCCTAGAACCAACAACGCTGCCGAATATGGGGCGATGGAGGCAGGACTCAGGATTGCAAGAAGTATGGGGGTCAAATATGTGAAAAAAATTTTCGATTCAGCGGTGGTGGTCAACCAGTTAAATGGGGAGTTTGAAATTAAAGAGGATTCATTAATGCCATATTTTGATGAGATAAAGCTAGCCCTAGCAGATTTTACTAAAGTGGACATCGTGCAAATCGCCCGAGAAGAGAATTGCCACGCTGACGCGCTATCAAAGCTAGCCACGGCGGTTGATTTTGAGGAAACAAGAATGGTGGCGGTGGAGAAAGAGGTAAAGCTAAACACATGCTTTCAGATCGACGGTACTCAGGAAGATGAAGACATACAAGACGATTGGCGCACCCCCATTATTAGGTTCTTAAAGGATGGAACAGTTCCGGAGGATCAGGCGATGGCTACAAAAACAAGGCGACGGCCGGCAGATGCACCTTAATAGGAGACGATCTTTATAGGAAGTCCGCCGCAGGACCTTATTTAAGATGCCTCGGACCAGTGGATGCTGATTATAGTCTCCGAGAGGTACACTTTGGAGTATGCGGAACACACTTGGGCTCTAAAAGTCTGGAGAAGAATTTATTATACCAAGGCTATTACTGGCTGACGATGCGACGGGAGGCGACGGAGTTGGTTAAAAAATGTCACAAGTGTCAGGAATATGCCGATTATCATAAATTGCCTTCCACGGCTTTGCAGGCGATCGTTAGCCCTTGGCCCTTCGCCCAATGGGGAATGGATATTCTGGGACCTTTTCCTGAAGCCTCTGGGAAGCGGAAGTACCTAATTGTGGCCATCGACTACTTCACAAAATGGATTGAGGCTGAAGCGACGGCCAGCATCACTGCTAAGCAGATTGAGAAGTTCACATTCAAACATATCATCTCGCGATTCAGTATTCCTCACAGCATTATATGTGACCATGGCACCCAATTTGATTGTCAGAGTTTTCAAGCGTACTGCCAAGAATATAAAATTCTTCTACGATTCGCCTCGGTTGCATATCCACAAGCCAATGGGCAAGCTGAAGCCGCAAACAAGCTTATATTGCGGGGTTTAAAGCGACGGATCGAAGGCAAAAAAGGCACGTGGGTTGAGGAGCTCGATCATGTACTGTGGGCACATAGAACGATCTACAAGACGTCAACAGGCGAGTCGCCTTACACATTGACTTATGGTTCAGAGGCAGTCCTTCCGGTGGAGATAACGATACCGTCTTTTCGTTTGAATAGCTACAACCCAGAGGAAAATGAGCAAAACCTTGTCCATAGTATCGATATGGTTGAAGAGAAGCGCGAGGCTGCCCAGATGAGGTTAATAGCGGAAAAGGAGATGCTCGCTAGGCGATACAACAAAAAGTTAAGGCCACATCGCATCACGATTAATGACTTGGTGCTACGAAAGATCTTTCGCCCCACAGAAGGCGCCGCAAAGCTCGACCCCGGATGGGAAGGACCATTTCAGGTCAGGAAGGTGATGGGGGCTAACACCTTCAAATTAGCAAGAATGAACGGAACAAAGATCCCGCGGACATGGAACACAATGCATCTCCGAAAGTATCATGAGTAGTCGCCCAACGGCATGTATCGATTTCCCATTTTGCTGATTAATGAAAAAGAGCATCTGATAGCAATATCGCTGGATGACTCACTTTTTATCATTTCTATCTCACCATCGCTATTGTTGTTACCTGAAACTTATCATGAGCTAAGAAGCCGCATAATCGCCAAAAAAATTTCCGCAAGACATGGATTCATCTTGCCTACGAGGCCTCAAAGTTTCAAACTTAGCTAAGGCCTAAAGTAACGGCATCGCCTAAATGGCATTATAAGAAGGTAAAACGTCGCTCATTAGCAAATTACCAATCGTTAAGGCTAAAAAGAACTAAGGTGCCGCCTATGACGGCTGAAAACAATTGCGCTAAGGCTTTCAAACCAGTAAAGCATCGCTTACGAGCCTACCTTATAAGATAAAGGCAAAATAAAAAGGCATTTTGCATAAAATTTAAGTGGATCGCGGGCAGCTTGTCTTAAAAGTAAAAAAAAAAAAAAGAGAGAGAGAGAAAAGGAATACAAAGGACGAAAGTGGGCTTGCAGTCATCATTTATTTCTTCCCATGCCCCGAGCCTTGCCCACGATCGCCTTGTGAGGATGTTAGGCTCTTTTCGGACGCCTTTTCCCCTCTGTCGGCATCTGCCCTCGCCTTTGCAGCTGCCTCAGCCTTAGCCCGAGCCCTTTTGGCCTTCTCAGCCGCTATATACTCCTGATCCGCCGCCTGAACTTCCTTCATCACGTTGATATACTCAGGGTCAACGTCAGTATTGGGATCGGGCACACCATTCAACAGGCGATTCACAGCCCTGAAGGAAGCCGAGAGAAATTCGCGTCGAACGAAAGGAGGGGAAGGCCCAACAACGGCGACGAATTTCTGACGGACGGCGGTCATGATCACAGGGATGGACCTCCGGATCAGTGACACAACGGTCATATACTGTCGAGCGCTGAGCGCCTCAGTCTCCTCCTTGATAGTCGCGGCGAGATCCCTCTCTACGGTCATCGCCTCAGCCAGCTTCTTCGCTTCATCCCTTTCCTTCGTTAAAGCCTGTATCTGCCTTTGTAGAGCATCTTGATCTTGGAGCTTCTTGGCAGATAAGAAGCAGCTTCTTTGGCCTCGGACAGGCTCTTCTCCAAATTGGTGATGGAGGATCGACTGGTTGATAACTCTCGCGTTAGGCGCTCTACAGCAGAGGTAGCCTCGCCTAAGTCATGCTGAAGTTGGGAATGCGCCTCAGTCAGGCGGGCGAGCTCATTCCTGGCGGCCTGATGGTCAGACTGTGTAAAAAAAAGAGAAGAAAAGTCAGCAACAATAACAAGAAGGGAAAGGGAAAATGAGCAAACAGGCAGCTTGAAGTAAAAGAAGGTTATTATCATCAAGTTTCTGCGTACCTCCTCGGTGTCGAAGCGGCGTTGGAGTGCCGCGTGATCATCACGAAGCTCCCGGGCCTTGCGCATCAATAGGTCACGCGACTTATCCGCGATACTTAGTGCCAGCAACATCTGGATAAGGAATAGAACAAAACATGTTGATAAGCGACGGTTGACAAAATATTCTAAAAAATACATATATTATGTATAAAACAAGAGAGGAGGGCTAGGCAACCAACCTCGTGATGCTTCACATAGACGTTCCCCATCGCTGGATGGAAATCGCCGCCCTTCACATTGTCCAGCCCCTTCAGAACCCCAGCGGTCACCTCCTCGGTGATGTCACGAGCCACGTCGGCCGACAGTTGTGATCGCTGAGGATAAACAACTGGGAAGTAGCCCTCCGGCTTCTCATAGTCTGGCGCCAGGAAATCTGACAGGACGCGATGAGATAAAGTGCGGCGGCACTCCTCGTCGTTATGAGGCGACAAAGGTGAGTCGTCCTGGATAAAGGATATGGATTCCCGCTCTGTAGGGGCTTGGCTTTCCTTTCCGGGGCGTTGAGGAGGGGGCTCAGGCACAGAAGCGTCGTGACGCTCCGTGTTAGGAGGCAATTCAGGATCGGCGACGGTGGTAATTGGCGGGGGATCCGCTGTCTCGGCCGATCGTCTTCCACGGTGATAATTGGGTCTGACGTACCGGCGGAAGAAGACTTGCGTCGCTTTGTTGGCATTGCCGCAGGCGATTTTTTTTTTCGCGGGAGCGGCGCGCCCCCCGATTTTTTTCCTTTCCCATGAGGCGAAGGAGGTGGTGGCTCAACTTCCGGTGGCGGCTCACGTTGCGGTTGAGTCGTGGATATTGACCCGCGAGCTGACGTGCTGATCAGCACGTTAGAAATGTCTGTCATCCCTGCACAGAGGGTAGAGAGAGGTCAGAAACAAGGAAGCAAAAGGGAACGCGACGCGAGATAATAGAAAGCAGGAATAAACGTAAAAATGGGGGAAGATAGTCCCATCTACCTCCAGGCAGCATCGCCAGGACTTGTTTTAGGGTGAAAGGGTCGTTCAGGTTGAAGTTCTCCCTGTTGATAAACGACAAAAGCTGTTGTTCGACCTCAGTGGCTGAGCGACCACGGGGGAAGTTATTGGCGTCGCCTTGTGACCAGCAAGACGGAAGGGCCGTCGTCCAGGTATCTTCGGGCGAGGGTTTAAAATAAAAAAAGGTATGGTACCATGTGGGATGCGGTTTAACTGTTCTCTCGCATCCCCATATCCCTATACGGACCTCGCTTTACAAAGCTAAGGCCGTTGGTGTTATGTTTGGCACTGTACAAAAGGGAAAAAAGGCGAAGGGTAGGAGTAATTTTCTCGCGTTGGCAAGATATCTCAAAACTAGCTACAACGGACCATGAGGTCGCGGTATAGCGCCAAGCGACGCTTTGAGGTTTTGAAGTAATGATACAACGAAGGGAGAAGGAGGAAGGCGCAGGCCGTTGGTAAAGCTTTCTGACCACACACCATGCCAGCCTCCGGGACAGTTCCCAATGGTCGACAGGAACGAGGGAGCAGCATAGTCCCAACAGGTCGGAAGGGAAAGTTTGGGAAGAAAGGAGCATATAGTGGTAGCAGAGAGATAGGGAAAATAGCCTGGCCCGATGACGTAGCGATCCCGGCCAATGCCGTCATACCACATGTCTCTCCAAGCTCGGACGGTGTAGCCTTGGTTAGAGACGGGGGCTGTCATATCCACGGACCAAGGGCGGAACCCGGGAACGAATCCAAGCTGATGCATTCCCCATTCTCGGGGTTCTGAAGGGTCGGGAGAGTTTTGAAAATCGTCGGAGGCAGTTCTCTCCGAATCGGTTGATGATGAGGTCATTTGGACCTTAATATACAGGGGGTTTTACCGGGAGAAAGAAGCTAGATAACAGAGAGGGCGGTCGGAAAAGATAAAAGGGAAAAAAACGAAGAAAGATTCAAGCAGGGAGCAGAAACATACCAGGACAGCTGAGGAGGTAGTCAAGGTCGTCGGACATCTGGAGAAAAAAAAGAGAGATCGGAAAGTGGAGTAGGAAAGGCGAAGGAAAGACAGGAACGTTGAGGAAGAAAGCAAGGGGCAAATGAAGGAGCAAAGTGACGGAGAAAGAAGAGAAAGATAGTGATGGGAGCGGAGCGTTTTATAAAGGAAAGGCGGAGACGTTTGAGTGGTTACAGTGGAAACGGAAACGACGCGACAGTTGAAGGGACGGATGGAGCTATTGGCATTGGGAAGAGGAAAGCGTCTCGGAAACGCAAGCCGTGAGAGGTGGTGATTGGGCAACACGGCCCATAAAAAGGAATATAAAAGGAGGGGCTATCTCGTAGGCAATGATCGAGTTAGGGGGCTACAGAGGAAGGAAAAGACTAGACGACCCCTCGGCTGTGGCGAAAGTAGGTTCCTCAAGGAACGCAGCGGGTGACGAGAAAGAGTAGTCCGCCAGTGTACTTGGCGACAAGCACACAAGCGGACTGGGGGGCTCATGATGGGCCACCCTGGATCAGGACAGCCCAGTAGGCGAGTTGATCCACCCAGAAAGGAGGGTCAACGCCTCTGGTGAGGGTTGACCAGGCGACTATCCAGAAAGCCTGGAAGGCAGGCCCAGATATGGCCCAGGAAACGGTCAACATGTCAAGCGAAGGTTGACCAGCTAGATACCTGAAGGTCGCTCTAGGAGTGGGCCCAGACGCGGCCCAGGAAAAGCCCTGAGGCGATGTTATGCGCTTACCATCTGGGAAACCCTAAAAGGACGCGTGGAGCAATCCTGAAGGTTTCGTCTTCACCAAGCGACGGTTAGGATTCGGTGACACGTGGCGAGACTTGCTGGGCGCCGTACCATTGCCCAACGGTCTTGGCAGACCTGCCAGGCTATAAATACAGAAGGAATGGACAGACTGCTGGACACGACCAAATTCTGGGAGCAATCCCTAGGTACATTCTGTTACATCATTGTCCATTTCATTCCTCACCCCTTTTGTTCTGATTACTACCCCCACTCTCTTATTACGAGGCGATTCGGAGTCGCTTAGGCGACCGGGTTGGCTCCATCATTGTTCCAGGCGACGAGAGCGGAACAATATTAACTAACTAGTTAACTATAAAAATCCGAGTTAACTAGTTAACTAGTTACGAATAAAAAAATCATGCTAATAAGTTAATAGTAAAAATCAGGTTAACTAGTTAACTTGTCCTCGTCGGAAAAGTCGCAGGAAAAAGTCACCGGATAAAAGTCGACGGAAATGTGATTGGAAAAGTCACCGAAAAAATCACCGGAAAAAGTCACGCGGCGGCCGGCGCGGCGGTCGACGATGCAGCCGGCAACCGTTTGTTGCCAGCGGTAATAAAAGTATAATATTTAAATAATAAATAATAATAAAATATTTAAATTAAATATAATAATTAAATAATTTGTGTAAAGTCCTAAATACCCCTAACAAATCTGGACCATTAGATTGTCAAAGAGTCAACTAGATCTAATGTTGTAGTAAGGTTTGGAACTTTCCAAACCATAATTGTCTGATCCTGATCCGCTCCCCCCATTTCCCACGTACTCTAAAGCAAGTAAGTCAGCTGACGGAGGCTAAGACAGTCATTTCATATTAATCGTCATATTCGCTCCAGGTTCCAAAATGGCAACACCTTCACCGGAGCCAAACTTTCCCCCGCGTTCTACCGAAAATTAACCAGATCTGATAAAAATTTCAAATTCCAACCCTAATTTCCCCCCTTTCCGCACCATTTCTGATTTCCCCCCTCCAATTTACCGTCCCTCCGTCGCAATCTCTTGATCGGGTTCCGCCTCTTTGAATCCCGAGAGAAGCTGGTTTTAGGGGAAGGATGGGCGATTTCAATCTCGCCCTAATAATCGTCGCCATAGTGGTGTGCGTAATCGTCTTCATCTTCAACGTCTACCTCCTCGTCAATTACCAGCACCCAGATGACAAGAACCAAGCCTACTTCCCCAAGGTCGTGGTCGTTTTCGGCCTCTCCATCGCCGTCATCTCCATACTCATGCTGCCGGCGGACGTGGCGAACCGGCAGGCCTGTCGCCACGCGATATATAATGGCGCGTGTAATCTCACTTTGCCGATGAAGGATCTCTGGATGGCTGTCTACATCATTGACGCTGTGCTGGTGTTCTTCATCATCCCCTTCGCTATGTTCTACTACGAAGGGGACCAGGACAAGTGAGTGATGTTAGGATCTTTGGGCCGAAGTCCCTTCTGTTCTGCGGAATTATCTGCATGAATTTGGTTTCTGGCTGCTTTTGTTGCAGGACTGTTGGCAAGCGAGTTAAGAGCGCACTTAAGTGGGTGATAGCTACAGCCATTGTATGCGCTCTTCTGCTTGGCATCTTATATGGTTAGTGCTTTAGTGATCAATATCTGCATACTTCGTTGATTTTCTATTAAGTAGAGTTTAGGAGTTCATTGGCTGGAAAGGTGACTGGTATCTCCGTGATGAGTAATGAATGCATTGGAGACTTAGTGTTGCAAGATCTTGTTACCCTTCTGAGTTCTGAGAAATGTCCTAAATGAACTGGAGCAAGTATTCATTGTATGCTTTTTGGATGGTTATGCCAGGGCTAGCTGGAAAGGTAGATTTCACTGTTAGGCATCTGACCTCTACCACAACGAACTTTCCAACTTCGTGGAATCTCTCTCCGAGTCAGCCATGTATTGGGAATAATGTACACCAGGTAATGGTTATGTTAACTAATGTCTCATATACCCTGATATCCTTTTACTCATTTTAGATTCATTCTACACTTACGGGCATTGCCAATGAACCTTTTGCCTGCATTTTTATCCACTATCATATTTCTCCCTGTTTCGTCTTCTAAAGCTTTTCCTGATTGGTTACAGTGCTCAGCATATCTTGCTAGTGCCGCTTCAGAGAAGACATGGACTATGCAAACTACATTTCCTGAATACGTTGTTGCACTTGCTACGATAGCGGGATCAGTGCTTTTCTCGGTGAGATCACCGTACTCCAAATGTTGATTCTCATTTTTATGAAGATGTCTTGCCTTGATGTCTTATCTCGCCATTCAGTAAATAAGTTGTCTTGTTGATAGTATGAACTATGATCAGTAAAGATTTTACCAGTTGCTTATTGGGTAGATATGCACATTATGCTAATGTATTTGAAATTTGCAGATATTTGGTGGAGTTGGTATTGCATCTCTGCCTCTAGGACTTATTTTTTCATTCATCAGACGACCAAAGGCTGTTATCACTCGCTCACAGTACATTAAGGTGATTCTTATATATATTACAACAAAGCCGTCGTAGAAGAGTTTCTGAAGCTCATTATGCATATATTCTGTAGGAAGCAACTGAACTTGGTAAGAAAGCAAGAGACCTGAAAAAAGCGGCTGACTCACTTCACCAGGAAGAGAGAAGTGGTGCTAAGGGGAGAAAATGGCGTAAAAATGTAAAAGCTGTCGAAAAGGTGATACAAATGACCATGAACATACTATGTTAATAATTTTTAGGTTAATTTTGTCTGCTGTTATGATTAAGGCTTATTTCTGGAATTGTTATACTTTCAGGAATTACTTCAGTTGGAGGAAGATGTAAACTTGCTAGAAGAGATGTACCCTCAAGGAGAAAAGGTGCGTAGTTTGTTGATGTGATAAATAGACATTTGTGTTAATTCTCTTGGTCCGGCCACTGATTTTTATGTCCATTTTCAGGCTGAGACTACTTGGGCTCTTACTATACTTGGGTATTTGGCAAAACTTGTGTTGGGATCCATGGGGTAAGTGCTGATTTCGAAACATATGTTGTCAAAGTCAAGCACCAATGTCTTAATCCATTGTTGCATTATATTCTCCCCGTGTTGTACAATCAAAGATCCTGATGTGTTATGTACCCTTTTTGAGCATGAATTGCCCCTTATTTACAAGAAAGAGCCTAATTCTGTTTAATAATATTTTCGACTGGTGTATAATGGGTTATGGTTAATTCAATTAGTCTTACAAAACCATTTTTGGGGGCTTCCGCCTTACACACGGAAGATTGGATTGCCTGAATCACGAGTCTTATATACTGTGTTACGATCACCTCATATTGATAAAAAGTCCAGAGAACAATTTGAAATTGAAATCAAGAAAAAAATTCTGGTCATAAAAACAGAAAGGCATGAACTTACTGATTGTGGCTCCCTGTTTGCTTTTTTCGTAGGTTGATTGTTTCAGTGGCTTGGATCGTTCATATAATCATATATCTTTTAATTAGTCCTCCACTTTCTCCTTTCCTCAATGAGGTTTTCATTAAGTTGGACAGTGTTTGGGGTAAGTATCTCACAGCTGTAACTCTACACCAACAATCTCATCCACCATTTTTGGGCTAACTCTTAATTTTCATGGATGTTGTCTATTATGTTGCTAGGTCTTCTTGGTACTGCAGCATTTGCTTTCTTCTGTTTTTACCTTCTCCTCGCTGTAGTAGCTGGTTCAACGATGCTGGGTCTCAGAATAGTCTTCATTACGATTCATCCCATGAAGTAATATACTTAACTCTATATTCAGTTGCGATATCTCAAGCATTAGTGAGTGATTCTCATTGTTGATTTGGAATTTACAGGTGGGGAGCAACCCTTATGAACTCGTTTCTTTTCAACGTTGGACTCATTCTCTTGTGCTCGATTAGGTTGGTGTCTTTGATGGAAAGACTTCTTCTCATTGTTCAGTGTTGTAGTATTGAGTACCCGTTTTAATACTGTTCAATTGTGGAGCTCGACAACCTGTAATCTTGTGATAATTTCTTCTTTTGCCACTGATCATGACTGCCATTTGTCTCTATATTTCAGTGTGATCCAGTTTTGTGCCACGGCATTTGGCTATTACGCACAAGCAACAGCAGCTCAAGAAATATTCGGTCACACGTTACAGTCTCTTCGTGGGATAAAATATCTATACAAGTGAGTTATTTCTATACGGATGATCGTTAGGTCTGACATACTAGTTACAATTATCGTTGACTCATTGATTTGGTCATCTTTTACAGGTACAATGTGTTCCAAATCGCATTCATTTCTCTCGCGGGTTTGACTTTCGTGTATTATGCTGCCTTCGTAAGTTTTCCTATCTACATCATTCTTCCCACCATTCTTGAAAAAATTATCTCAAAGACACCGATTATCAGCAAGCATAACGACCAAAAAACAGCCCTTGTGATCATCCTGTTCTTTTTGTGCGAATTCGCAGGGATGGAAAAGGAAAAAACCTTCTGGCAGGTTCCAACTCTCGAGCTAAAGTGACCCCTTTTATCATCAATCCGACTGCCACTTGGGACCGGTCAGTGCATCTGTCATTTTGGGGGGATGGTTGTTGTTCCTTATTCAGAGTCTAGGGTATCTGGCCGCTATTACGAATCTAATGTCAAAGAGAGATTTGCAGAAATGATCCGCATTTAACCGGGGGGCTGTATAACGGTATTTCGACACATCCATAGTTTAGGGAAATGGTGCTTGTTTCCTCTTTCTGGGTTTTTGCTGCCTTTGTTCATCATGGTCTCTGCTCATTTTGTATGTATTATTCTTTGTAACGGATAATATACACGCTTCAGCTTGGGGAAACTTGTGTATAAGTTTGTCCTTGACGTAGATATTCAACTCTTTTCTCTTCTAATTTGATGTAGTTGCACAGAGTATTCATGAATCTGTATAGATGACAGATACCCGAAACCAGGTATGATTCATCATCACAGTTTGATGTCATTAAACCTCGAATCCTTGATTCATACAAAGCTAGAAAATTTCAGTTTATTCCCAGGGAGCAATTCTCTGGAAGTAAAAAGAACAGAGGTTAATGGGTTTCCCTTTGTTGCACAACGGATCATAGGGCAAATCCTCTGCGAATTCAGTTGGCATCGATTGACAGTACAGACTGGGTTCCCAATCTGCATCCTTGATCGCATCCAGGATCTGCTTCGCCACCACTCTGCTCCCTTCTTCGGCCAGATGAATTCCATCTCTGCATGATCCACAGTTCTGAGTCGAGTGAGAACAGTTTATAGTTTATAGTTCTCTTTCACTGGGTAATATTTAAAGAAGAAGAAGAAAGAATACGTGAAGCAGGTCTGCTTCCAGTTCTCAGCTTTCTGCATTGATGTCCAGAGATCAATTCCCTTCACTCCCATCTCCTCGCACACCTTCATCGTCGCTTCCGAGTATATCCTGCACGACTCATTGCTCCGAATTGACCCCCAGAAGTCCCTGGAGATCGTAAAATCGAGTTTATCATCATCGAAAAGTTGAGGAGAAATGATGATATCAAAGAAAGAAGCAATCACTTCACCCGAGAGATCTGTTCATAAGGTCCTCCGCAACCGGGGGAGCAGTCAGGAAAATCAGCCGGGTCTTATCTGAAAGGCTCTGTTTGGCAAAAGGAACGAAAGAAAAAATCACCAAATTGGAGCTGATGATGAAGACGACAATTCCAATACCTTAAGATGGAGGATAATCTTCTTCATGTTGTCGACGAACGGCCGAGCCCGGTCTCGTGTGAGTGGATGGAATCGTTACCGCCGAAGTAGACGATGATCAAGGCAGGCTGGACCGGCACGTCTTTAGGGAAGACTTGGTGAAGGACTTGGAGAGCTCGCCGGGAGTTCCAGCCGGAGTATCCACGCAGCAGTATGTCCGCCTGCCAGAGAAACGAAATTGCTCCAGGAACGAAGAAGAAGAAGGAAATAATGGAGTTGTGTAAATTGATTGGTTAATGGTTACCTTGCGAGAGTAGATGTGGGAGAGAATAGCGCCCCAACCGCCATTGGTGAAGCTCATCTCGACGATTGAGGATCCGAAGAGCACGAACTGTGGCCTTACTGGACCCACCATTTCTCCTTGAGCGTCTTCTTCTTCTTCAAAATCTGGTTCCTCCTTCATTGGCGATGGTTTAGCTCTAATCAACCTTAATAGGATCGAATCTGAACCGATTCAAAACCAAACCACACCCAACTTCAATAATTCAACAGCTACCATTTATCTATATTCCTAGCTACCATTCATCTATCATATCATCATTTATGATGATCAATTAAATGATTTTCTTTTGTATAAAATGATCAATTAATTCATATTGCGTTTTCTGTTCAATTGATATTGGGCCATAAGTTTAACGACCCATTAATACAGTGCAGCTTCGTACAAGTCACGAATCCATAAGATCGTCTGAGATTGGGCCTTAACGGCGGCGCTAGCCCAAGAAGGAGCCGCCAATTCACGAGATGGACATTCGTCGGCGATGATTGGTTTCTTTGACCTCGAAGAAGAAGAAGAGAGAAATGGACATAGCGCTCTTCTCCCCGTCGGCGCTTTTCGCAGCCAGCGATGACGACGCGTCTACTGGTTATTCTCTCTCGCAGACTTACTAGCTCTGCCGCTTCAATCGAGTAACAAGACGTTTTTGTTCAGATATATATATTTTTTATTTTTTTCCAGATGAGGAGACGACGGAGACTGAGCAGAGCTACGAGGAGCGGCGGCACAGTTTCCCCGGGATGGTATTAATCCGCTGAAAGCTTTGTGAATGACACTCCAAGTGTAGATATTCAACCGGCTGATGCTTTTTAGTGCGGATTCTGTTCTGTGCAGGAGTTGGCCATCAGAGAGTTTTCATTCCACCAGTTGAATGCCAATTTGCTGTGGCCTGGAACGTTTTCCTTCGCAGAATGGCTGGTTCAGCACCGGTCCTTGATTGAAGGTCGCCGCTGCCTTGAACTTGGCAGGTAAATGTTCTATCAATTTTCGAACAGTTTGTTAGAATTCAGATCTGAATGGAGTTTTAGGGTTTAGCAGCTGAGTTGATCGTTCAGATTTTCTCGTCTTCTTGGTCCAACCAGCTGCTGATATGATGAGTCTGTTTCTACAGTGGGACTGGAGCTTTGGCTATCTTTCTCCGCAAGTCTTTCAACCTAGACATCACGACATCAGATTACGACGATCAGGAGATCGAAGACAACATAGCTCACAACTGCAGAGAGAACGGTGTCACGCCTGTTCTTCCCCATATCAAGCGTGAGTTGTTGCTTGTTTGATATCTTCTCCACTTGAACTGCTTCAACAGTTAGGTTCCTCTGTGCATTTGTAAACGTTCAGAAGGAACTTAAACATATGAACTGGGCATTTGCAGATACGTGGGGAGATACTTTCCCAGCTGCTGATCCTGTTTGGGACCTGATCATAGCCAGTGATATCCTCCTGTGTAAGCTTCTAGTTTGTTGCTCCTGGATTGAAGGATTAGCTTCTACTGTTTAAGCTGCTGCTTATAACTTTCATGTCATTGTCAATCCTTGCAGATGTGAAACAGTACCAAAACCTCATCAAGACTCTTTCCCATCTGCTCCACAATCATAATCTGCGAACAGAAGCAGCAGCTTCTTTCATGGACAAGCAAAAGAATGAAGGTAGTCGTAACATCTATAACATCAATAATATGCATACGTTAGAGTATTGTGTCTGCTAATGTTTGTGGAACCAACTGCAGGAGAAGACATCGAAAGGCTTCCGAAGCCTGCGTTCCTAATGAGTTGGAGACGACGAATCGGGAAGGAGGACGAATCCCTCTTCTTCAGCGGCTGCGAAAGTGCTAATCTTCATGTCCAGCACCTCGGATCCCGAGTTTACTTGATCCATCCCAGAAGCCAAGATCAACAGATTACCAGTTGTTGATTAGTAGAACTCAGTTAGCAGCATACAACGAAACGGTAACCCATTGTAGTTGTTAATTCGGATCTACTTGCGCGGCTTATTTTCTCAAGTCGGGTCTGGGCCAACCCGGTATATTTACCCACACTTTTCGGCTGACGCCTTACAAATACATGAGCCTGTTCTCAGAGGCCCAAGAAACTACGCTCCACCTTCAAATTTGGGCCCAAGCCCAAAATCCTGGTTTCCCAAGTCGGGTCTGGGCCTACCCGGTATTTTTACCCGCTGCTTCTGATTTTCCTGTCGTTTTGGCTTCTCCCCACACCCCAAGCTCCGCTGATCTCCGATCAAGTCCTCTGTAAAAAAACACAGAATTCCTCTCCTCCGGCCAATCCCGCGATCACCACCGTCCACCGCCGCCGACTGCAAGATCTTTAATCGAACCTCCAAGAAAGCAACATTTCTCATCTAACAGACACCACAAACAAAATAAAACAGAATCTAAAAACGCATCCATCTTCGTCGACCTCTGGTTTCCGGGGACCCCCAAAGCCGACCCCATACCGGCGGAGAAGACGAAGCTTCCACGAAATTGCCTTCCCCGCCCCTGATCAACCGAAACGACACAGTTTAAAAGGGGCATCCGTCGCCACATCACAAGTATTGAATCCAATTTGTCTTGTATCGGCGGGGGGGTCCAATCTCAATTATGTCATCGTAGCTCCAAGCCAAAGGAGAAACGAAACATATCCACCACGCAACACATATGACAGTCCGGCGCCCCCACTCTCTGCTGCAACCATTTTCTTTGTCATCTTTGCCTGATATTTATCGATGATTAGATCCCAGTAGGCCGTACCATGTTTACGTTTATGTCTTTTATTGCTAGCCACAGATATATATCGAAATCCTCTGTGAGAGAGACGGGGAAGCTTCGTGGAAGCTCGCTAGCGCCCCACGTCGATGGCTGCAGACCACGGCAGTGAAATAGAGCTAACTGATAAGTGATAACTGAGTTTACCGATCAATATGAACCCGCCGTAGCGCAAATGAAAGAAGAAGTCGGCAGCCACTTGATCAGTGGGGAATGCCTAGCATTAACTACCGAGCCACGTCGTGTCGACGCTTTCATTTCATAATTTTGATCAGCAGGCAAACTCCTGTTTGGAAAACAGGGGAAATGGAGCCACTGGTTTCTTCTCTCTGAAAACAACAGGGCGGGACTAGTTTGACATATTATTCATGGAATTCGATCAGCTTGTTATCTTTTTAGAATAGGGGGACCAACACATTGTTATATTTCGTTTTTGTACAAAATGGTCCCAGAAACATATTCCATGGTATTATTGCTTTCTCGTGGTATCTTAAATATCTTAATGGTCGCATGGTATGTTTGGTTTTGACACCTAGGACAATGGTGAAATATGGAGCTGCCACGTCACTAGCTTTAATTCCTTATTTTATTCTTCTCCCTAACTTAATCTTAATTCCCTTTTTTTATTCTTCTCCTTCCCTAATCTATTCTTCTCTTTCCGTCCCAACTTAATTTGGATGATGAGTAACTCACGTTATGAACCCAACCAACGGTTACACATGCATGTCTCAAACCCAATTATACCATACTACTCATATTCTCATAAATAAATAAATATATATATTAACAAGTTAAATAAGATTAAACTATTCAATAATATATAATTCAACTAAGATTGCACAATGATAATAAAGACAAATAAAAAATTAAATACTCAATAAAAAATCATTGTCAACTTTTTTTAGACGTGTTAGTGGTGCACACTTGCGGATTTTGGATGTTGTAACTAAACTGTGGATTACTAAACTCATATATTACTAAACTTTCAAGTTCATATTTGATTGGTCGATAGTCTTGATCATGCATAAGTTGGGTCATGTTGCATATATGTACGCAATGTTTTGAAATATCTGAAAGAACTATATTTAATTTTTCAAACCATTGGAGTATGGTAATTTCAGGAAAGGTTGTTAGGATACACTAAATCAAGAGTTAATATGATTATATGAGTTATATATGTTGTGAGTTCATTGGGTCAATGATCGGTTGAGTGGCAATCATTGTGTAGTTAAAATGTACTCAACTTTTATCATAGTTTAGATTGGATTTATACATTTTCAAGCTAAATGGACTAGGTTTGAGTTTAGTTTATTCAGGGGTGGGTTAGTCAAGTTACATGTCAGTCAGACTTTTAGTTTAATACACATATTTTAATGACAACTTTGACGTAAGTTCAGTGGAATGATGATTAAGAGCAAGCCATGATATCTACCAGAGGAAGAAGAAAGAGTTCTAAACAATAGTGAGATTTTTTTTTATACGGGATGACATCGAAAATTGACGAACAGGCGAATGATTGTTCGAAACAAGGATAGAGTTTTGTGTAACCTCGGTTTTCTCATCCAAACCTGATTTTTTTGTACCCGCGGCCGTTCTATCCGTTTGGTACGGAAGACAAATGTAAATTTGGATTTTAAATGAATATAAATATCTATTTCAAATGAGACGGTTACACATGCACGTCCGAAACCCACAAATAAAATAATTATTTTTTATAAATATTGTATAATTGATTTTTAATAAAAAATTAACCGACCAACCGGTCGGGTATAAAACTAGTGTTATCATAAGAAAACTCCAGACGACTCACATACTTCACTATCTAATAGAGCCTAAAAATTCCATTCCTAACCATCAATTCAATTCAATTTGACAAACGAACGGAACGCTAAGATTGGCTGCCATTTATTCCTCCCTACTCTCTATATATTACTCATCTGCCATTGGAAATGAAGTGGCCAACAGTGGCGGAAAGGAGCATGAACCCTAACAATTTAATAGAGAAAAGAGTACCTATAAAGACAATTGGTGATTACTTTTGGCATTGGGGGCATGGTTGGTATTATTAGAGTCTAATGAGATTGGTTGGTAGATTGAACTGAAGCCTCTAAGAAGAATTAGAGTGTCATCCTTCCTTCACTCTACATCAATCTAATTCTCCATCTATTCCTCTTTGTGGTCCTCATATCTGCTTCAAGAGGATTGTAACATCCCGGTTCTGAGTTCCCGGTCCGAATTCAAATTTCTCAGCTAAGCCTCGTGGGTTGAAACTTGAAGGATTTTAATTTGAGTTTAAATAATTAATTTTGAGTATAACTTATTCTGTTGGCTGAATAAATCTCATTTCCGTTGGTGGAAAAAAAACAGAGGAGTATGTGGGAGAGAGGAGACGAGACACATAACACAAGATGGCTGACGACTATGGTTTTGGACTCAAGAATCAAGTGAGAGGGAGAGAGGTGAAAGGTGAAATTGTGAGTAATAATACAATGACTAGAAATTTAAGAATAATAATAATAAAAAATTGTATTTGAATTTTTTTCTTATTATGATCAAACAAACGGGTGAAACAACACCGCCCATAGGGCGGTAGGTACAAAAGCTAGTTATTGCTTATTGCTTAATGGCTTTAGGGGATGCTAAATTTAGTTAAATTCCCAAACAGAAGTTTGTGTCGTTAAGTGTCTGTTTTTAGGTCCAAGAACCAAAACCCACATCTATGATTTTGAGCAATTTGAGTAAGTCAGACAATAATATATTCTTGGCCAAAAATAACCAACCAAAGGCCATAGCCCATAATGAATGTACTTAGACATTAGTCTTAATGTTTTAGCATGTTGTCGCAGATATGTAAAATCGCTCCGTACAATTGGCTCGAGTACACGTACACAACTCAATTAGTAGCTGCTAGGCATATTAGTCTTAAATTATGATAAATACGTTCATATCTTTTTTTTGGTAGAAAATAAATACGTTCATATCAAGTAGCCTCATATAAGTTCATTTTCAGGCTTATTCATTAGTACCCTTATAAAGACATTTCATTTTTGTCTTGCTTAAACTCCCTAGATGGTTGTGCACACGTGAGTTAACGAATACACTATAGTTAGTTATGAACCTAGCATAATAACTTGAGTTATTGAGATGCAACAGTTCTCGAGTATAAGAGCTTACTCACTTACCAATTTGATCGAGAATTCATCACATCACATCTTGCACAAACCTTATTACATTACAATGATGAATATGAACTATGATTCTCTGGTTGATCATACTTTAATGTTACGAAATTGCAACAATGAATACCGTTTGGATCCTATGCAAAAAGTTGCCAAAAAAAGGATAGGAAAAGAATGGAATAATAAAAGCGGGAAAAAAAAAGGAATACAGAACAAACCCAGAAAATACGAAGCTTCCTGGAAGCTGCAGCAGTAGGGTCTCATCCGAATCCCACAGAATGTCTTTTATACATTTCTGGATTCAACCAAAATAAATTAATAAATACCCAATAAATACACTGGATTCCCATTTCTCTATTCAGCGATCCTATTTAATAACAGTACTGGAATTCCATTTCCATCGAAAAAAGAAATTAAAATGGCAGCAGCTCCGAGCCACGAAACGGCGCCATGGCTACTGGAGAACGGCACCTACAAGGTCCTAACCAAGGAGACGAGGCACCACGGCCAGGGAAACAGCCACCACGGCCGCACTGCTCACAACATGTCGTCGTCTTCGTTGCGGAAGAAATCGGATCTCAAGCTCGTCTCCAGAGTCCGGTGTCGGTTGCTCCGCTCCTTCTTAGCTAATCTCCAGGAAGTGATCCTTGGGACCAAGCTCTCCGTTCTCTTCCCCGCCGTTCCTCTCGCCGTAATCGCCAACTACTGCAACTTCGGAAGGGTTGGTGAAATTTCTTCTTTCGTGAATCAGTCAATTGGCGTTTCGATTGCGGTTTTTTTGCTGATTTTGATTTTGTTGTATGTGGAAACTAAACAGCCGTGGATTTTTGCTCTGAGCTTGCTGGCGCTCACGCCACTAGCAGAACGTGTCAGCTTTCTGACAGAGTATGCATCTTTAATTGTTCAATTTTGTTTTCAACAGTTCTTAGTGGGAGACTGGTGCTTTGATTAACTTATCCTTATTTTGAATTTTTGCAGACAAATTGCTTACTTCACCGGTCCAACAGGTACTATAAACCACCATTTGTTTATGCTTGTAGTTTTCCAGTGTTTGATTGATCCGTATCCAGTGGCGGGGGATTTGGTGGGTAGCATATGGGTTTGGTTTCATATTAGGTTTATTTACTATATCAAGCTTTCTCTCGCCATTAGAATACCAGTCAATTATTGAGTTCTTTTGGTACAATGTCGTGCTCAGTTCATCTCCCTCGTTCAAACTGAATAAACAAACTGCTAATTCAATCCAAGTCAAACATACATGTCCTATTTTCTGCTTAGATTATTGTGTATCCATTGCTAAGCAGTTGGGGCGTCAAAACTATTAATCATTGTTATATTAATCAACTATGAACTTCTCCTAATAATTCGAGTTATTGGAGGAACAATAAGATGGCTTTCCATGCAGTATTACAGTCTTTGTCATAGAATTCGACAATCCCCATATAAACCTCATAAAAAACTCGAGTTGTTGGCTGTAATGTTTCTAAAAAGTCCTAACAAGAAGTGAAGTTGACAATCTCACAAAGCTGACAACTGGTTTTTCTTTCATATAGATTTGGGGATGCAGTGGGAGGTCTGCTCAATGCAACATGTGGGAACGCAACAGAGCTGATCATCGCCTATTTGCACTATGCCGGAACAAAATAGACGTGGTGAATATTCCCTCCTGGGTTCTATCTCTCCACCCCTCCTTGTTCTTGCACTCTCTCTCTTTTCTGTTGCGGGACCTCGGCAGGCTTGGCAAGCAGCAGAAGTATGATAGGGTAAAGTCTTTTGTGTGGTTATTAGTACTCAACTTAACGCTATAGCTAAACTAGCAAATGTCTCTAACACGAACTGTACGAATTTGGCAGAGACAAGCTGATGTTAGCATGTTGATGCTGTTCCTCGGCCTGCTGTGCCACTTGTTACCACTTCTGTTCCGATTTGCAGCGGAGGACAACACTCCTCTCACCACAGTTGCCGCCACGCTTCAGCTGTCTAGAGCTAGCAGCATTGTCATGCTCATTGGCTACATAGTTTACATCGTTTTTCAGCTATGGACTCATCGGCAACTCTTCGAAGCAGTAGAGGTAGAGGAAGATGATGATCGGGTTGAGGAGGAAGAGACAGCTGTGATAGGATTCTGGAGCGGATTCGCCTGGCTGGTTGGAATGACTATTGTGATTGCGCTTCTGTCGGAATATGTTGTGGCCACCATAGAGGATGCTTCGAATTCCTGGGGGCTTTCTGTTAGCTTTATCAGCATTATTCTACTGCCAATTGTGGGAATGCTGCAGAACATGCTGGAGCTATCATCTTTGCTTTCAAAGACAAGTTGGTAAGCAATCAGCTCTTCCTAATTCCCATATCACCATTCGTTATTTTACCTTTACATTATTGCATTGAGCTTGATGATGACAAGTTCATAATTTGCAGGACATATCTCTTGGTGTTGCTCTTGGTTCTTCATGTCAAATCTCCTTGTTTGTGGTAAGAAGATAATAACTTTTGGCAGATAATTTATTAGCTTAGTCATTGCTATTTCCACTGAAATATGATGAACCATTAATAAATTGTCAATTGATTCCAGATTCCGCTATGTGTGATTGTTGCTTGGATTGCTGGGATTGACATGGATCTGAATTTCAACCTCGTTGAGACTGGGAGCCTTGCTATAGCAATCATTACCACAGCCTTCACTTTACAGGTATAATTCTACAGACCCTTCAATAATTTGATGAATCATTTTCGTTATTAGAATATTTAGGTTCTCTCCACATGGTATCAGACCCTTTAACCGAAAGGTCCCGACATCAATTCCTGTAATCTCTACTATAACCATTTCACTTGCACACTGCATGATGAACCTATGTAAACTTCAATTAACAACGGCATATTATATAAACCGACGAGTTATTGAGATGCAAATTCTCAGTTATGTCTTCTTCCCCTGTATCAGGATGGTACTTCCAACTACTTGAAAGGACTAATCTTGCTGCTCTGCTACATCGTAATCGGAGCATGTTTCTTCGTCACCACCTCGCTACTAAGTAAACGATCTCTTCCTTCCTTTTCTTCCCTCTCGAGACTCGATTTTGTCCATCTGACAAACCCAGTAATGAATGACTCTAACAACCTTAAACTGTTTCTGCAGACCAAGGGAATCCCATGAAGGATTTGGTGCCGAACTCGAGGACAGGCGTCTCAGCTGCTTAGTTTTGCAGACGATGGATGAGAAAGAGCTCGAGCTCGATGCTCGACCAAGTGTTAATGGTGTTGCTTGCAGCAAAGTTGGGGAGGGGAATCATCGTGGAAATATATATATTCTTTCATTGCTAAATGCTAAGAATCTGCGGCTTGTTCTGTCTGAAAGCTTGCTCTGGGTTGCTCTACAGTTTTCTGGCTTTGTGAAGACAGACTCGGCTGTCAGCTAAGCAGCTCACTCCATTTGAGTTCTGTTTGGCCTCTGTGTTGTATTGGTTTCTCTCATCTCTTTCTTGATTTCTGAATAAATTGGAACTATATTTTGGGAATGTGTATATATGATGATATGTGAGTTGAATGATATGAAATCATTAATCTGATGTTTCTTTTAATGTTTTAAATAATGTGATTGTGATAGAAATGAATCTGTTTGGATAGAGTGATTTGGTTACGTAAAAATGATCTCGTCGGTATTATGTGTGCTATCGTTCATTGTGAAATTGTACCATTTTTATTAATGGTACAATTTAAAAACAAATGATACAATTATAATATACATTGAGATTCTACCATTTCATTGATTATGTTATTATTTTGATTATTGAAAATTATAATCTTTGCATATTTTATAGGTGATATGATCACAATGTTATTATTTGTGGTACCATTAGTTATTAAATTATACCATAAAATAAATGATAATTTAACAACGGGTAGTACTATAATAATTTCTTATATAAGAATCTCAACTATTTTTTATAAGAATTTGCATAAATATAAACATGGAAATGTAATGAGAGATCAATTAGTGAAAATGAAATTTATTTACAACAACTCATATTGGGAGTCAAAGGCTTAAATTTGGTCTACTAGACCAAATTGATATCAATGGATCTGAATGAAGGGTGAGGATTAATTTGAACAAAATAAATGCAATAAATATAATAAATTAGAAAAAAAAAGCAAAAATCGAAAATATTGGACAAAATCTTCTTTTAAAGATTTCCTGATTACAACGCCTCCAAATTCTTCCTTTTTGGATTTCCCTCACAAAATCTTCGAAACCCCAAAGCGACGTCTTTCTTCGAACTCAGAGCTCCGACGCCGCAAACCCTTACAGCTGTGCCGCCGCCGAACTCTTGAAACCCCACAAACGCGCCCGCCGGACCTCTGAAACCCAGTTCCGACGCCGCCGACCTCCGTAACCCAGTTCCAACGACCGCCGACCTCTGAAACCCCACAGCTGCGACGACCGCCGACCTCCAAACCACACACGCTCCGACTCCGTCGTTATTCCGAAATCCCACAGCTCCGACGCCATTGTTTCTGCTGCTGCGCTTAGACATCCGCCATTGTATCTCTGTTTCGGAGGTTTTGCTCTGATTTCCACTAGGTTTTTGACCTTTCTATGTTGTCGATGTTGTATTGCCCTTATTCTAAACTCGTTTTTTACCTTACTCGTTTCTATGATGTGTTACCTGCACAAGTGTTTGTGGTTTGGATTATGTTTGTGGTTTGGATGATGTGTTGTTTGCATGATGTTTTGCCTGCACTAGGACAAACTATCGATTGATGCACTAGAACAATTAGATTTGGTTTGGGAAGCCATTATACTAGGACAGTTAAATTAGGTTTGCGTGGGAAGCAGCTGTCTGAGGTAAGTGGAGGCTTTCCCATGTTTTTAAAATGAACCTCGAGCTCCTGTTGATGCTCCGTATGGTGCTTCGTAGCTGCTGGTATATGTCAAGGAAATTGAGCATAAATACCATTGTACTAAGACAATTATATTTGGTTTGATGCACTAGAACAACTTAGTTATAGTTTCAAATACGATTTTGGTTCACTATGCTGTTTTAAAACGAAGAATCCCTGATTTGATCACTAAAATCTGCAGCAATATGATTTGATTTCCAGCATATTGTTTAGCATATTCGATTCGCATATTCATAACTAGTGCAACTACAACTGGAAGCTGTAGCAAAATAACTTAACTTGTATATGGTGAAGTAGTCATGGTATGTTTGGTGCTTTTGTTGAATCTTTTGGTGTTATGTTGTTATAAGACGAAGAGTCAGTGATATGATCTCTAGAAGCTGTAGCAAAATAATTTGATTTCCGTCATATATTGTTAAGCATTTTCAACATGCATATTTAAAAGTTGATTGCACTTACACTAGAATCTGTAGCAAAAGAACTCAACTTGCATATCGAATGATTTTCATGCTCTTGTTGAATCTTCTGGTATCATGGATTAGATTCTTGAATTGTTAATGAATGTACTAGGACACTTCTAGATTAGATTCTTGACCAATGCATGTACTAGGACAGTCTAGCGATGATGGCTGCACTAGGACAGCTTCTAGTACTTGTCTCGACACACTTGACTATGTTGAAGTTAACTTTTTTTGTTTGCCTGGTATGCAGGATGTTGCTGAACTTGCAAGATGTTGGCTACACTAAGACACTCCTCAGATGTTTACTGCACTAGGACACTCTCAGATGTTGACTGCACTAGGACACCTTATTGGGGTAATCCAGATTTACTAATGGGGCGTCGGCAGCTAGTAGCTACTGAAATATTTTTCGGTGAAGCGAACAAGACAACCGACCATGAGGAGGGGTTGACGAAGATTCATGACTACTAGGACTAGTGCCACTTGAATTATAGGATTGATTATGAATATTGGTGGAAATGAAATCTGAATTTTGTTTGTCCTAGTACAATGAGAGTGTATGAATTATGTTTTGAATAGTTTTGATTATGGATTTTGGTGGAAATGAAATCTAAATTATGCTTGTCCTAGTACAATGGTGGTGTAGGAATTATGTTGTGATCACAGATAACAAGTTCAACTATTATCTGCACTAGATTCACTTGTGTAGGGTTAGTATATTTGACATTTGAACATGAATTATACATGGTCTAATTACCATTGTCCTAGTACGTTATGCTGATGCAATAGTTTACCCTTACAAACAATAAGAATTATCTTATCAAGACCATTGTAAATGGATGTCCTAGCACACCCAACAGGTAAAAGTTGGAACAAATCGGTCAAAGAAAAAAAATACCGGCATCGGAGAAGAAAATAAGCCAATTACGGCAGAAGAATTTTTTGAAAGAAAAGAGAATATGACAAAATAAAAGTAACAGGAGCAAAAAAAGGATTTTTCGTTTATTCTCAAATTAAATATCTTCCTATTAATTATCCACTAATTATGTAAAGGATAATGATTGATTAGATATTAAATATATTTATATTAAATGAAGGGCTATGATTCATTTGGTTTAGTGGACCAAAAATACATTTGGTCACTGAATAAAATGACCCCCCCCACACACTTTTCATGCTCTCTTTCTTTAATTCACTTGTTTTTGGCGGGAAGGCGCCAAGCGTGAAACAATTACTTAATCATTCTGAGTTTGGAAGTACCCATACAGTCATAGCAGATAAAATAAGTAAGACTACAATTAGAAACGTTAACAACGTGCATCTCACGAGTGGTTTTATGGCCAAGGTTCGCCAAGTAATCGGTAACGTGATTGGCCTCCCGATAAACGTGTTTTTTATTTGAATACGTATATATTAACAATATGAAACGAAACCATTTACAAGAGGCAACCGATAAACATGTTTCACTTCCACAATCCAGTCTCGTTGCAGCCATTCTTGAAATTTCATAGCTTCAAGAGCATGTTGGTGAGAAGTCACCAATTCGTTATTCAGCAAAATCACCACATCTGCTTTCGAGTCCAATTAGACTTTGATCTTTCGACAACCAATCCCCAAGTTCGTCGAATTACCTCAAGAGCTCCACGAATCTCAACTCTTATAATAGAGCAGAATCCCAAATTCAATTCACTTTTAATGCAAGATTCTCCTTCCCACCGCCACCCTAATTATTTACTTATTTTTATCTTTATCATTTTTTACTAATATTTAATTATACATTTAATGAAAGTAATAAATATTAATTATAATATTCATTTTAGACATCAATCAAACACTTGGGGTATCACTGTATCAGTACCATGTCGCAGAGCAGAGGGACTTAGCCAGACGGCAATTTCATTCAATCCAGAGCAGAGATTATTATGACTTTGCCAAGCGGCAATTCCTCCTTGATCTCTTCCTTCGTGCATCTCTACCATCCCTCGCCGGAGCACTGTCCTTAATACTTATCATCTTCTTTACTCCTTCTCACCGCCTTTATTTCAATCTGTCAAAAAAAAAAAAATGAGGGAAGAAAGAGCCGTTCTATCGTTTCGCAGCCTCCCGGAGTTGGAGTCGGCGCAGTGTAGCAATCAGATAGTAGGACGCGCCAGTCCTTATGGAAGGGAGCTCGACTCAGTTGCAGTATCGGCGGAGGTGGAGGAGGCGGGAAGGGGAATCTCGCCGTGTTTGCTTCCATTTCGACAGTGGATAAGGGAGAACCGATTGGAGGAGAGTTTGCGCCGACTACGGCTCAACTGGCGAAGCATCCGCTGGCTACACTGGCTTACATTCCGCGAGGCGCCGCGATTTTTATGGCGGGGGCCATGTCCGGAGCTGTGGCCAAGACGTTCACCGCTCCGCTCGATCGCGTTAAGCTTCTTATGCAGGTGATGGTTGTTTGGTTAGTAGCTGTCACATCTTCTTCAATTAGACTTGCGTTATTGTCATTTATGAGGTTAGGTAGCATCTCTGGCATTTGTTTGTTCTTCGAAATTTTGGAATCAATAATGTCGGTTGGCTCACTTAATGATCCACTTAATAGATACACTGAATCATGATTGCTTTTTGTGCTTACAGACGCATGGTGTGAGGGTTGGGCAAGAAAGCGCAAAGAAGGCCATTGGTTTCGTTGAGGTATGTGATCAGCTTCGCCTGGACGAGTTCATCTTATTTGCTAGGGTTTGAAAGAGTAGAGATGGAATTAAAGGATACTGGAAAGGGCATTTTTCTATCTCAATGACATTGTAGAATCTTCATTTACTCCGCAGGCACTAGCATTGATTGGCAAAAAAGAAGGAATTAAGGGATACTGGAAAGGAAACCTCCCTCAGGTTCCTTTACTTTTGTAATTGCTGAGTGCATCTGAGAGTTTTTGTTAATGATGGTGATAACAGTGAGGGTCTCTGCAACGATTCTGATGAATTCTTGCTTCAGGTTATTCGAATCGTACCTTACAGCGCGGTGCAGCTTTTTAGCTACGAGTTTTACAAGGTAACGAAAGACGATGGTATTGCTTGTATTCAGGATAGTTTGTAAGAATAATCAGAATAACTGCATTCCATGTGTGATTGAATATTGTACGGAACTACGGATTGAATATTGCAGAAACTCTTCAAGGGAAAAGATGGGGAACTGTCTGTTATTGGAAGACTTGCAGCAGGAGCTTGTGCAGGCATGACGTCTACTTTTGTAAGTAGTTAGTAAAATGGAATGTAAAATCTATATATGAAACTCAGTCTACAAGCTGCATTACAGTGTGTAATGCATTAGAACCTTCATGTGAATCATGTTTGTTCTGTATTCAGTGAATGGATATACCCTTTCTACGAATTTGTGAATTGTATTTGGTGATATGATAATAATCTTAAACTTGCTTCCAGAATATGTATTTGATGTAGTGTGGTGTCTGAGATAGTATTTTGTTGATCTGATCTGTTCAGGTTACATACCCTTTAGATGTCTTAAGACTGCGTTTAGCCGTCGAAACAGGACACCGGACCATGACTGAGGTACAACCGGTATCGAATATTTGAACGAATTTCATTCATTGCTACAGAGGCCTCTTATATAAGTG